>CM061914.1:29173597-29389374 GCA_031002005.1 Vandiemenella viatica
CTGTTGGGCCCCTTCGGATCTGTGGGTCCCTACGCTATACCTGTGGTGCGGGCCCTTAGGATCTGTGGGGCCCTTAGGATCTGTGGGTCCCTACGCTATACCTGTGGTGCGGGCCGCTTAGGATCTGTGGGGCCCTACGCTATACCTGTGGTGGGGGCCCCTTAGGATCTCTTGGGCCCATTAGGATCTATGGGGCTCTTCGGATTTGTGGGCCCCTAGGTTATACCTATGGTGCGGGCCCCTTAGGATCTGTGGGTCCCTTAGGATTTGTGGGTCCCTAGGCTATAACTGTGGTGCGGGCCCTCTTATATAAAGCAATTTCTATCAATTACTTTTAAATTAATAAACCTTTTAATGCAAAATATTGGATGGTTTAAAGGTAGTAAAAATATAGGAGGATAAGTTACTAAAGAATCGAAAGTCTGAAACGTGTTTTCTGAATAGTTGCCAAGACTGAAGTGAACGAGGGTAGCAAGTGATGCTCCGCCGTTCAGTTCTTTGACTGATGATCGGTGGGTAAGGTGCTGCCTGTTGCAGATTTGCTGAGAGGGTTTTTGGTTGCAACAAGACAAGCCCGCAGAATTACAAACTCAAAAGTTTTAATAACAATTTGAAAGAGTAGGTCCTCGTACATAATAAGATAGAACATACGATAAAAGATGATTGAGATGACGAAAGCCCTTAATAGTGAAATATTAAAAATACAATATTGACTATTCATACACGCATGTCAACAGAAGACAACGACTAAACTGTTTTTAAACAGCACTCCACTAATCTGAGCCTTACCAGGCCACGCCAAGCGATCGAGACACCTGGGTGCTGAAATAAAGTTTTAAAGGAAATTAAATAAAAACTAATTAAAAAATAGTATTCTAAATACACCTATTTCAGTAATAATAGAGTGTTTTTTATAACTATATAAATACTTACTTTCCAACAAAACATCAAAACTTGGACCTGCCACCTCTTCCCGCTGTTTGCATCGTATACAAACGAATTTATCTTACCTAACCTTACGGGCATGAAGGCCAGGGAATTATAGTACGCATTGCAGGTGCACGACAGTGACTTCAATCTACATCCACACGCCCAAACCAGAACATACTGCAACCTGGCGTTACAAGGGTTATAAGTCCTCATCGTTGAGCCGGAATGTTGCTACTTTTCGGTATTGGCGCATTGCAATGTTATTTTACAGTATACCCGTACTTCAAAGGATTGAACTGAGCATGCGTGAAGATTGTTTTCGCTTTTCACGAGCATTTCAGGACTTTTGTTGCTAAAACTTTTTCTCAAACTTCAGACGCTATGGTGGCGATGCCGCACCCGCAGCGGGTAGTAGAGTAGCGCTCCACCTTACCGACGACCAGAGACAATATACAGGATGTTTCAAAAAGGACTTTACTACTTTGAAAATTCATATAAATTTTATGAAACAAGGTACAGAGCTGGTTTTGGTGTTGTTTTAAAGGAAAACACTTCAAGTTTTGACTCGCGTAGTCCGCTAGTGCCTAATCGCGCCACACAAGCGCTAGCGGCAGTTACGTTAAAGATGGCTGCCTTCACTGGATCCGAGCGTGCTAGCTGTGTGTTTTGGTTTGAAGAATCGAAGACTGCGACAGTAGTTCAGCGTAATTTTCGTACCAAGTACGCTAAAGATCCTCCTAGTTGGAATACAATTTATGAGTGGCATAGATGTTTTGTAGAAACAGGGTTCTCACTAAATATAAAAAATCCTCAGGTAATCCAAGCACATCTGACGAGGTCGTTGAGAAAGTGAGAAAAAGTTTTGTCAACAGCCCTACGAAATCGACCCGGCGTGCATCTCGTGAGCTGCCAGTCCCACATACGACGGTTTGGCGTGTGTTGAGAAAATTTTTTGCATTTGAATCCATACCGATATTCGCTTTTACAAGCAATTAAAGACACTGATAAGATTGCACGTAGGAACTTCTGTGTGGATATGTTAAATCGAGTGGATGATGATGAACATTTCTTGGACAACATAATCTTTTCTGACGAGTCAACTTTTCACTTAAGTGGCAAGGTTAACACACATAACTGTAGGATTTGGGGCAGTGAAACTCCACATGAAACATTGCAACATGTTCGTGATAGCCGTAAAGTGAACGTTTTTTGTGCGTTGAGCAAGAGGAAAATGTACGGCCCTTTTTTTTTTTCAAGAGAGAACCATCAACGGGATAGTGTACCTTGATATGTTGCAACAATTTTTGATACCACAGATCGATGAGGATGACCGAGAACGAAATGTTTTCTTTATGCAAGATGGAGCACCACCACACTATGTGACTGACGTCCGGGATTTTCTCAATGACCGCTTTCCAGGTCAATGGATTGGCCGTGATGCGCCAATTGCATGGACCTCCCGTCCCCCCAGACATGACACCGCTAGATTTTTTCTTCTGGGGTTTCATAAAAGATATGGTGTACGTACCTCCTTTGCCGGCCACTCTACCTTAACTTAGAGTAAGAATTTACGCTGCTGCTGAGCACGTTACACTTGAAATGCTAGTGCGAGTCTGGGAAGAAATCGACTACCGATGGGATGTCTGCAGAATAACCAACGGAAGCCACATAGAATATCTTTAGATTAAGGTAAAAAAACTTGAAGTGTTTTGCTTTAAAACAACACCAAAAGCAGCTCTGTACCTTGTTTCATAAAATTTATGTGAATTTTCAAAGTTGTAAAGTCCTTTTTGAAACACCTTGTACATAGACTGTTGAATTATGAGGTAGTGATTTTCAACCAAAGTTGAATTAATAGTAGTTTTTACCTAAAATATTTTTTAATTAATTTGAATATTTGTTCACATCCTTATACATACCACTAAAATACCTTTTTAACCCAAAAATGTCCCGGAAATTATAATCCTGTATCACTAACAAAACTTTTTACTCCCATAAATGTCCCGGAAATTGTAATTCTGTATCTGGCAACCCTAGCTACAGCCTAAATGCGGCCCTCACTCCACTTTAAACTGAAAACCTATATTCTATCATTACATACTTAGTGACTTGCTCTGAGATGTTAGAACTGAATAGATAGGGATTTACGTTTTTAATAATAGAATTGTGGCCCGGGGAGGAAAGGGAGGAGGTGGGAACTTTTCTTTTGACGCAAGGCGTGGTAGGAAAAACTTTGGGCACCCCTAACTTGGATGACTAGTCGCAAGTAAAGCCTGCCATTCAGATGCCATGACCTTTGGTTTGATTATAATGTCTGTGGTGTTGCTAGACGGAAGAGCACGGCTGTAACAGAGGCCGGCGTGGGTTTAGTGGGCAGTTGCGTGCTTGGCGCTACTGCTGTCGTGATGGCGGGAAACAATAAACCCACGAGCGGACGGACGCGGTGTGTCGACTTTTTTCAGCGGCAGATATAAAAGTTTCACCGGGCTGCGGCACAAAGGCTCGTGGGAAGCGCTCGTCGCCCGCCGATCGAAGTCTTCCAAAGCCGCGGCCGCCCACGAGTCGCCAAAACAAACGCGCGTGCGAGCCAGCGCAGAGAGGAAACCGCAAAGCTCACACGTCAGTGATGTTGATGTTGCGCTAGGAACGCGTTTTATTTATGGAACTATTTTCCTTTACAGAAAATGACCTACCAGCAAGCGAGTGATCCGGAAGTACCGCCACGCCATAACTAAAACAGTAAGCAGCTGTCAGTGTATTGTATTGTGATCTCTGACTTGTACAAACATTAGTTAGTGTTTCTGTTCTGCTGGAGTTACAGGTAAGGGGAGCAATACACGACTGACTGCAGGTAAACATTCAGACATTTGGTTGGCGGGTTCTTCCGTCTTCATTAGGTGATCACATTTTTATTACAACACGGTTTTGGCAACAAAAAAAAAAAAAAAAAAATTAGTCCGCCAGGTCGCAAGTCGAAATGGAGCAAAAAACTCATCTGACATGCCTTGATCCAGAGATCACAAACAGTTTCATCAGAATGGGCAAAAGGAATAGGCGCTGTTTGTACCAAAGCGAAACACAGTTTGACAGACGTCTTCATTGAATAGAATTAACTTATACTTTGTAATCTACATCACCACTTTTATGCTCCAGGGAAGTAATTCCTGTTATGTTGTGGAACCCCATAGTTAATTTTTCCTTTGTCGAGAGTTTTAGGATGCGTCGACAAAAATCTTTTCCAGATCAGCCGATGTTATTAAACAGATTGGGAATATGTCTTTACCATTTAGTCGCCTGGGACACAAAAATTCTGATCTGTTCCAATAATACACGTCTTCCGCCAGTAAGTACAGACCAGTGTATGTGAATTGAGTGCGTACACTTTCAGTGGTTAATTGGTTGTCAGATGGGAACCTTAAACTTGATTACATCCTCAATATATTGTAACTACGGCATATGTTAAATTGGTTGGTTATACAAGTGACATTCATGGTACCTGTATTTAATATACAACACTCTAGCACTGAACTGAGGCAATGGGGCAGCTAGGGCTGTAGCCAGTGTATCTTTCAATAGGTTATATTTTTTTTATTTATCTGCTTAATGTCTCTCGAACAGCGAGGTCTTTAGAGACGGGAAAGGATGGGGGGCAAGAAATGGGAAGGAATTCGGCCTTGGCCTTTTGAAGGAAGCATCCCGGCATATGCCTGGAGTGATTTGGGGAAACCATGGAAAACCCAAATCTGGATGCCCGGACGGGGATTCGAACCGCCGTCCTCCCGAATGCGAGGCCAGAACGCTAATTGTTACACCACCACGCTCGGTGTTTCGTTCTGCATGTTCTGCACACTCAGTAATACGCATCTTACTAATGTGACCACAACAAAGAAATGGTCCATTCAAAAAACTAAAGACAATGCTCGATGGAGACATATTGAGAAAAAATCCCGTACATTTTCCACCAATTATTCACATTGTTTAATTTTGTAAATGTTTACAAAAATGAGTAAAACAGGGAAAAGAGGAAAATTTATGTATAGCGAAATTACCACCTGTAGCATATGCTGCATTGCAGTTAAATGACATGCTATCGTTACATGTGCAGCAGCATGTGGAGCACAGGTACAGAGGACGACGAGATATTTTGTATATACACTGCCTCACAACAAACGATCGCAAGATAAACATCAGCTGCTGTTCATCAACCTCACGGGTGCTTCGTGTTAGAGGTTCCTAATTTTTTCTTACCTCGTCCGCCTTCCGTCAAAAGAAAATATTCTACGCCCCCACCCTCTCCGACAATATTTTATTAATAAAAACGTAAATGTTTATCTCTCAGTACTAACAATGACATCTCAGAAGGAACGCACTAAGTATGTGGCGTTAGAATAAAGGTTTTCAGTTATAAGAGGAGATAAAGGAGACATAGTATTTCCACGCTTCCCCCTCCCCCCCCTGGCATGAACGTGTAACCCTGGACATGGAATAATAGTGCCGAATGTGACCTAATGATGTTGTATCATCTGAAGTAAGTGTAAAAGAATTCGTCGTAATTCCATCACAAACCATCGCACCGGTGACCAGGAGCAAGCAATAATAGCTTCGAATTTGATGTTAACAGGGGCAAGTAGTTGCTATCTCGTCCTTGAGTGGTACTTCAACGTGGGCGGTCCTGAGAAGGCTCTTAGCTGGAGCGACTACCGCAATTTGTAAAATGCCAATGAAGGGCCATCCGCCATTAGTTGCTATGTACCCTCTTTCAATGTATCTTTTGTGGTATTCTGTTCTCCACCACTCTCATGTCTATACAAACACATAATCTGATAATGGCCTTCTCTGTCTTCAGTCGACATAGAGGTCTTTAGACCACGGAGATGTATCGTGGTAACGAACCAGAAGGAATTCGTACAGAATCTTTGCAACAATTCATCCGGTCATTTGCCCTCTGTAATTTTGGGAAATGATAGGAAATAAAATTTGGATCGCCTGGAATCGAGCATACGTCCTACCGAATGCCACATTCGATATTTAACCGCTCATCAACGAAGCTCGATTCCTTCTATATCATCTTCTGCAGGAAAATAATAAATGTTCAGCAACAAGTTGGATCTGAAAAGACAGAAGTCACTGGAATGAATAATATGATATAAAATACAAAGGCTGAAACACAGCGGTAGATTGTAGCGATCTGGTGGCTCAGTGGTTAAGGCGTCTGACTAAAGATCGAAAGGACCCCGGTTCGAATCCCTGTCGCGGCGGGGATTTTCATAGGCGCTTAACCCGACCTTCACCTCTGGCACAGCTTGCTGTGTAATGTGAAGTACGCTGGAACGCTGCCGTGGTTCGGATTCCACGTTAAACTGTAGGTCCCCTGTAGGCTAGGTTAAGGCGGCTACGACAGGGGCGGAATGCGCAGCCAATAGAAACCCTGTCTCCAAGTCATTACGACGACACGAAATCTTTATTATTATTAGTTGTAGATTTAGTGTTTCGTAAGGTACTTAAGAGGAAGCGTATATAATAGGTTTTTCTGTTAGTTGGTGATGCGAGCGGAGAATGAGCATATCGCGTGTAGCATCTGCGAACGTTTGGTTCCAGGAAAGCAGGTCCTGTGTGATCTGGCCTTTAAAATCGGCTCCGATCTTCGCACTGTCACGTTACTAAATCTCTCGACGTCTATCACAGTGCGTGCTTTAGTTTGCCTGTCATAACGTTCCGTCACTTTTTCATCGATATATACACTACATCTTACTTGCTTGTCATTGGAAACCAACACTTACCTGATCGTCGAATTCTACCTTACGAAACATTGGCCAAAGTTCAAGGTTTCGCTTGGTTGGTAAATATAGCAACTTAAATAATAAGTAATAAGGTATGCAAATAATTTTCTGCGACACAGTTACTTTAATAAATTATTATTTAATTTATTTTATTTTATTGATATGCGTGACGCGTTTCGAGAAATTATTCTCATTTTCGAACGCTATTTTATTACATTTTTTGCATTTTTGGTGTGACGAGTGCTCGTGTCATGTTCTGTTTGATGTTATCCGGTTTTACCTTGTATTTACTGAAATTGAAATAAAATAAAATAAATTAAATTATAATTTATTAAAGTAACTGTGTCGCAGAAAATTATTTGCATACCTTATTATAGTAAAACAGTTACAGACTTTCACAAAGTCCATATATCATGGATAAAGTAAAATTAAATAATTAGACTTCTGCATCCGCTGTCAGTAATTAACAACGGAATACATGGCTGAGAGTATCCACATCATCATTATCATCATCTCAAGATATATAAATTGATTTGGTGCTAGTGCTTAAGAATTCTAGGCAGTTAAGATTTCTGCAGATGGTTTACCTAGCTGGATGGAAGTGAATGTTAAAGGATGGTATCACTTTATTCTGTTTGCAAAATATGTAATTCAAATGAGGAAATTGCGGATCATCTGAGAATATGTCCACGTTTTTTTAGTAAAATGAGAAAAACCAGTCAGGGCAGTTGGTAGAGTGGCTGCTGTGTTTCTATCGATTCGTTCAGAATTTCATTTACTGCTGAGGCGTCATGTAACATATGAACATAACACATACCGCATACTAAGCTCTAAAACGGTCAAAACACCATCCACTTTTTTCTGGAACAGGTATACAGGTGTTGAGTTTTATAGATATGGACCAAAACTCGTAGAGTCCTCTAAATCCATTTAGCGAAATAATATTTGACACTGATCAATGAAGAACAATAGTACTATTGATAGTGAATAGAAGAATCAAGTCTATTATCACCCTAAACGAACCTCACATATATGTGTAGTGCGAATATTAGAGGCACCTTTGCGCCATCAGCATTGTTGAACAGAAATAAAAATTTTTTACATTTACCTATGTGATCAAAACACATAACTACTTTGCGCCACGTAAATTCTGCCAAAACCAAACTAATGCTCTGAAACGCTAAAAATGATATACAGGCTGAATCTTGCACTGTGACTGACCAAAATACAAACTGTGCAAATAATTTTTATAAGATAATGAAGCAAATGACCAGCAGATATGAAATAAAATTGAAATAAATATAGTAGGAGGTGCAGTAAACAGGTAAATTAACAGGACACATCCGGGGAGGAAAACACAATTGGAACGCCCACGGAATGGAGTAGTATCGCATGGCAACCTTAGAAATTGTGGTTAATGGAAGATAACCTGTAGGAAGAATAAGAAAGGATGGCCTAAAATGTTAAAGAGGGAGTAAGAGGGAGAAAGAACGACCAATAAAATGAAGTAGAGATTAACAGAAGAATGAAGGAATCACACCAGCTATACGCTGGAAACTGGAGTGCAACGACAGCCACGATTACCATAACTAAAAGCAGAAGAAGGTTACATTGTTTTATGCTTCCAAAATTTCTGTAAATCAAGCTGGTTTCATTAGATCACATCCATATATAGCGTCGATTACGGTTTAAGAGATTGTAGCTTGTTAGCTGCACTTTTTTTTATTACTAGTCGGCTGTTGACCGCAAATTCATTTATGTCGGCTGTAACCACAGTTAGCAGATCACCGGCGAGAAGAAAAAGTAACTTAATTTCGTTGAATAAGACGATGCCATGCTTATGATGAAAGCATGATAAGTGTTTCGGTGCAGGACCCGTGTTCATCCAAACAGATACACAAAGAGACTGACATAAATTTTAAATCAGTTGATTTCTTTTATATAACTGATTTTTTTTTTTTATAATCTTAAACTAGCTGTTACCCACAACCTCTATGCTATATTATGAGCTTTCTGTGCATGAAATTTATTAACAAATAATACACAAACTGAATGCCTGACAATAGAGACTTGCACATGCCGTTCGGTTAGTTTTCAAAATTTCATGACAAAATATTTATTTATCCCGAAAAAAGTACCGGTACCCTATGTCTTTCCTTAAGATACATAGTATTTCATTGTCAAATTTCATGAAGATTGGTTTAGGTGTTTAGTCATGAAAACGTATCAAACATACAGAGATGCAGAGCTAGTTTCGCATTTATAATATTACTAGCTGTTACCAGCGACTTCACGCGTCCACTTAGAATTTTATTGTGGAATTGGACAGAGAAAGCTGTAAGTTGCTTAAAATGTGCCACAAAAAGCACGGAGACCCGGATAATATGACAGGGAAACCATCCACTTACCATTCTACCAATGAACTTGTCTCATGAAGAGAATCAATTTGCAACACCTTTAATAACAGCGACAATCTAAGAGAGTTGGGGGAAGAGTTAACTTTGGGAAACAACTTCTCCGGCAGATTTTTGTTTATTTTTTCAAATTATGTCACGTTCTGGGGATATCTTACATCGACATTGATTTGTATACAGCATTTTTCATTTTTTTGTTCTTTGCTAAGATACAGAACCTACCTGTTAGGGGGCATCCATAAATTACGTGACGTGTTTTTTCCAGATTTCCGTACCCCCCCCCTCCCCTCTGGTGAGATTTCGCCGGACCCCCCCCCCCCTCTGGTGAGATCTGGTCCGTGAGAACCCCTCCCCCTCTAGATATAGCCCTTGAAACTTTTTGAGACCTATTTTTTAGGTCTCACCCTCCAAAATTCGTTTTTTTCGACGAAATTTCTCCCTAAAATCGCTTTCTTACATCGACATTGATTTGTATACAGCATTTTTCATTTTGTTGTTCTTTGCTAAGATATAGAATCTACCTGTTAGGGGGCATCCATAAATTACGTGAGGTGTTTTTCCAGATTTCCGGCCCCCCCCCCCCTCGGTGAGATTTCATGAGATTTCGCCGGACCCCCCTCCCTCTGGTGAGATCTGGTCCGTGAGAACCTCTCCCCCTCTAGATATAGCCCTTGAAACTTTTTGAGACCTTTTTTTTTAGGTCTCACCCTTCAAAATTCGTTTTTTCGACGAAATTTCTCCGTAAAATCGCTTTTCGTGCAATTTGTAGATCTTTTTTTAGCTCTACTATCCGAACATTTTTTTCAAAACCTTACGTGAGATTTCTGTAGACCCCCCCCCCCTCCCCTGGGTGAGATTTGGTGAGATTTTGCCGGACCCCCCCTTCCCCCATTTGACCTCACGTAATTTATGGATGCCCCCTTACTGTCCATGGGAAAAACACTTTTCTAAGTGCACCCCTCCTACATGAAATCTACGAACAGAACTGACTACGAGAGTAACAATGCCTGAGTGACCGATGTACCACGACAGAGGCTCTATGTCTTTCCTAATGACACATAGCGTTTCCTTGTCAAATTTCAGGAAGGTCGGTGAAAACGAAACAAATAGACAGAGTTAGTTTCGTGTTTGTGTTGTTGGCGGGAGCGTGAGCAGGGGCAGTGCCGGCCCGTCTCGCCGGCGCTGGACCCGGCCAGCCGTCTCAAGGACACGCGCTGTTGCCACGTGCAGCCCAACAGCCGGACGGCAAGGATTCACTACACCTCGGGGGTCAACAAACCAAAGGGGAGTATCCTCTCCTCGCTGCCGTCTAGACACCTTAACGGCTCCCAGACGCCGCACTCTAACATGTCTTCAAGCACGTTACTGCCATTTACTGCTCATTTCCTGTCTTATAATGGTCATTTGCTGAATACTACTATTCCGGGGACTACTACCCTCGCTCAGTGATTAAATCATATTGTATTTAATTTAGAGCTAACAAATGCATGATATGGTTATGGCTATACGGTGCGACGAGTATGATGCAACAACTATGTCGCTGAACTCAATCTTCAGCAAGATCCTTCTTTTGTATGCCAGAAAAAGCAGTGATATTCGATTTTATGTATTTTCAACACAAGCTCGTATGAATGACTAACTTACAACCTGTCTCTAATTTTTTTTTTTTTTGCTCTGGTCAGTCTTTCGACTGGTTTGATGCAATCCTCCATCTCTTCCTATCTTGAGCTAACATCTTCATCGCTACATATCCCTTACAATCCACGTCCTCAATTATCTGCTTCATATATTCTAATCTCTGTCTTCCTCTACAATTTTTAACTTCTACTGTTCCCTCCACCAACAAATTAAATATTATTTATCAACCTGTCTCTTCTTTCTGTAAGACTCTTCCACAAACTTCTTTCCTCAACCATCATTTCAAAAACTCGCTCATTTCGTACTTTGTCCGTCTGTCCACTTAATATTCCGCATTTTTCTGTAGCACCACATTTCAAATGCTTCAATTTTCCTTCTTTCTGTTATTCGCAAACTCATTGCATCGCTACCATAAAGTACTGTGCTCCACACATAAAGTTTTGAAAATTGCTTTCTAATTCCAAGACCAATATTTGAAACTAAAAGATTTCTTTTTTTCATGATGGCTCATTTTGCTGGTGCTATTCTATTTTTAACATCATTCCTGCTTCGGCCATCGATTCTAATTTTGCTTCCCAAGTAAGTGAATTCACTTACTTCTCCTATTGCATCCGATCCTATTTTTATTTTTGATCTACTCGTATTGGTATCATTTATGCTACATTTCATCACTTTTGTCTTGCTTTGATTTATATTCAGTCGAAAATCTTCCTTCAGTATATTGTTCATGCCATTTAGTAACTTCTCAATATCATCAGCCTGTTCTGCTAACAAGACAATGTCATCAGCAAATTGTAGCATACTGATTTTTTTTTCCTTGGACACTTATGCCAAATGAAAATTTTTCTTTCACTTCGTTTATTGCTTCCTCTACATACAAATTGAATATAAACGGCGATACACTACAACGTTGTCTCACACCCTTTTTAACTGATGCATGTCTCTCGTGATTCTCTACTTTTATTATAGCGACTTTTATATAGTTTATAAAGTATTCTTCTATCTCGATATTTAGGATTTAAAAAAAAAAAATCGAAGTTGAGGAACGAAGCCCAACATTATCACTACAATCCAACCAGTAACATTCAAGGTCCCTACAGCACAACATTTCTAATGTTTCAATTTTATTTTCGGTATTTCAGAAGTGCAAACCTCATTAAAGTGTTACATACTGCAAATAGCGTTCCATATATTCAGAGTCAGAAAGTTGTTACTGAATCGTAGGTAAATGATATTAATACACTTTCGCACGATGCTCTTTTTGCAACGATTATTCGACTTTTAATGTCGTTCTCGGATTTTGCGGCGAGTAAAGCACTGAATATCATCTGCAAGAATCGAGTCATAAGTAGACAAATTATACTGAGAATCATCAAGACTAGTTTTTCCAGCCGACATAAGTGAACTAGGAATGCATAAAAAAAGCAGAACAACATTTGTTCTCCTGATCATTACGGAGATTATTGAGCACGGGGAAAAGAAGCAACACTTCCAATCGAGAACTAGATGTACGAATGACATTGTTCTACATATGCTATCAACGAATCCTATAGTTGTTACGGAATGTCTTTCGGTCAGATGAAGAGTAGGCCTACATGTAAAAACATTCTATAACTTAGGGCATAGTGGAAGGTTAATAATTGCTTGGGAGGTGGCCAATAAGACGGTTACATCGTATAAAAAAAAGGAAAAAAGAAATAAACGAAACATTAGGACAACTAATTGCGAAGAATAGGACGGACTGTGCAATTAGTAATTTTCCGGTTCAAGTGATACAACATGGGGAGCGCCTTAAAGACTTTTCGAGACCTTCTAGAAGTACAAATCTGAAATCTGAGATTTCGATCCGTTTCAGAAGATACGAGACGAGTAATTTCCAAATGCTGATGTGCCACCTGTAATTAACTTACTTTCATCCTCAAATCATGAGCATATAAAGCAGTTTTCGGGAGCTGAGATTTTAAGCGGGGTGGCATTTGGAAGCAATCTGTTGCCTAAACATTTGAAACTAACTTTAAGGTGATAGACTTCGTGTATAATATTTAGGAGGAAACATTTAATAAAATGCTTCCATGATTTTTACTCCGGTACAAGAAAACAGTTTTAAAGTAGAGTAACTCTTCAAAGAAAATCTCCCATCTAAAATGTTGTCTGCGTCGAGATTTAAGCACTAGTAAATAATTTATTACCCAACTGTTTTCAAGATATGGATCGTAAACGATTCGAAAGATAGAAAGCTACCGTTTCAACGAAAGTTACTGGAGGTCACTGGAGCAGGGGAATTAAGAATGAGAATGGTTAATTGGTCGTTACGAAAGAGCGAGAAGGAAACGTTCATCGACTATCGCTGTGTTTTGAGAGTCCATACAAACCCGAAAGTTGTTTGTTATTAACCTGTTTGTATCACTGTAAAAGAATGCCAAACACTTCACTTCTATATAGTTAATTGCAAAATTTCGAGATAATTCACCTGCACACGTATTTATGTCTTCTGCCAGTTTTTTATTTAATCTTTCACTTTTTCAGACATATTCTTCAACACTTCCGTCGGTAACTTAATAAAGTCCCTAAGTCTATTACCCATAAACATTTTGTCTATTTCCATATGCATCGAAATAACTGTTTATGGTTGTGATCTTGTATTCCACACACTGCACCTAATTCCAAGCGCATTACCCATCCAAAGTTACCATTCTATTCACCTCCTACAGTCTTCCACTGGCTCTATTAATTATCATGCTAGTTACAGAGTGTATACTTCGGTAGTTACTGAAAGCAAATGTAGCTCTCTCTTTTGCATTCCCCCTTCTCCATGTACTATATTTGGTATCTAAAATTGTGGGTCTGCATTGTCCACAATATCTAATAAACATTTCTTCAAACAGTCCCTTCATTTTTTTTCCTTATTGCTTTACGCATTGTCGACGCCTAAGGTCATTAGATGCGGTATGGGACTGAGGACAAGGAAGTGGAAGGAAATCAGCCATGGCCTTTTTGAAGGAAGCATCCCGGCATTCACCAGGATTTGGGGAAACCATGGAAAACCCAAATCTGGATGCCCGGACGGGGAGTCCCTTCGAATTGTAAAGAAATCTGTACTATTCATTTGTTTGTAATAATCCTATATAGCGTGGTGGGTGGGCGGTTAACGTTCTGACATCGCATTCCGGAGGACGGCGGTTCGAATCCCTGTCCGGGCAGTCAGATTTGGGTTTTCCATGGTTTCCCCAAATCACTCCAGGCGAATGCCGGGATACTTCCTTCAAAAGGCCATGGCCGAAATCCTCCCCGTTCATTGTAGCCATTCCCATCCCGCCTCTAATGACCTCGACGTCGACTTAAGTAAAAAAAAAAGTAATAATCTAATAAAAGAAATAATTAAATGTCTGGAAGTAGGTCTTCTCCGGAGACTAATATCAACTACATAACTGTATTATGTTAGCTAAGCAAACTACACATATTTTATTCCCTTAGAGGATTCGTTTTTCATCACCCCAATCGTCTGAAGTGTAGGACCGATTGCTTGCTCAATGTGGTCATTCAAAATGCGCGTCCAATTACGCTTCCCGATTGAACTACCACCACTTCAAAGGGCGAAAATTCTCTCCAGCAACGACGGTTTATAATGGCGCTCGAACTCATCATCTATAATTCGGAACGAGTAGGGAACAGGTTGTAAACACCCTCAAAGAACAAACAATGCGTTTCTTTCATACAATGTCATCAATTACCTAGAATAGAGAATTATTCCTCCTTCGTTTCTTTCACTGTATTTTTTTTTTAAGTTTTCTTACAGAATACAGTTTTTTTTTTAACAAATTGTTTCACTCCACGAACATGAAAAGCTCCCAGTACATTGTGCTTTCTAAAACTATCTTAGTTTCCACGAATGACAAATAATTCCGTTACAATATTCTTCCGTGCCTCTTCCAGTACATTCGTTCATTGAAGCTGGGCAACATTCTGAATTTGCTTTTAATACGATACTAGTTAAGAAGGCGTTGAAATTTGTACATTCCTGAATCCTTTCGTAGTGCAGTAAGTAGCGCACTGCTTAGTACTGTGCCAAAACAAACTGAAGCTTGTTTTGCCGACTACGCATAAGGTCATTTTGTGTGCATTATTCCTCAGCCTGTTAATCAAGTGCAAAGAGATCTGACAATCGTTCCCAACGGAAAATTTTTTGGTCAAGATGAGAAGCTTATTGAGTACCAATGGAACCTCTCTGTCATGGTTTTGCCTTAACTATGAATTCAATCTGAATACTATCGCAACATATGCAACTGAAACATCATATTACCGACATGGATTTATTACTTGTCATGGTCGATGAGAGTGGAAGTACACAGTAGTATCACTGTATTTTATTGTTATTCATTGGGTTTCAATTTTATTTTGCATCAAAATGCTGACGATAAGTGTTGAACAGTTCTTTTAACCCTTTTCTTTCAATAAAGCTGTCCCAGCTCAAACCTCTTATCACACCAGTTAGAACATTCATTCCGAAATTCTTGCAATCAAATCGTCGTCACTAAGTGTACAGCATACTGTCTCATGCGGTGGTTTTTTTCAGTTCCTTGTAGTCCATCTGCTTAAAAAAAAAAAAAATTCGTGATAATATCCCGATCAAATATTAGTTAATCGTTTCTTTCTTAAAAGAAATTGCAAGATATGCTTAGGAGCATCAACTCTCGCCTCATACCACAAACGTAAATTGTCCATTCGGAGGGTCTTCATGTTCAATGTCTCGAGATTTATTTTGATTCTTCCTTTTACGACCAATCAATATCCAAACCAGAATTTGGTTTAGTCATTTACTATTGTCGCTTCACATCTGCCTTTTATACATACAGTGAAGATGTTTCGTGAGCGTGATCTTGTTTCGGCCCGAACGAGTTTCTGTCATTTTTGAAGAACGGTTCATCGATGAATTACATCACCTGTTAAAGGGAAGGGAGAATGACCACAAGTAGGGGTCACGTGATAGGAGGAGGAAGGGGCGGAATAATAAGCTTCGTGATTTGACATTCATAACAATAAATCATAGAGTGCCTATATTTTTTTGGTGAAAAGTGGTTTACTAGATCATAATTGAACTGCCCTACAAGTCGTTGCATTTGGAAGGTTACGTTCCTTATTTTCTTTCGCTCGTCCAATTGGCTCAGTTAGGCCCCTGTCACTGGGTTAGCTCGTTCGGCTTCTGGTGGTGGAACAAATTTTCACCATCGAGACTGGCCGGCAGTGCAGAAAGGTGGTGGGGTACTGTGACCAACCAACAGATTGTGCACCAAAGACTCGTTCACAGTGCGTGCGCAGAGGGGACATAAGACACTGTTGTTGGTGATTTGTTCGTCGGAGGGAGAGTGTTAAACCTGGCGCCTTTGTTATTGTCCTTCGGAAGAGTAGGCCTGATTGGGCCAGTACCCTCTCCCATCTTACAGTCATTTACAACACACCACACTGAAGGTTCATTCGTAACAGACATCAACATAAAAAATAAACACAAAAAAGCTGTGCCAGAACTGGGAAAGGCAAGGAGAAACCGCACCACTTCAAATATCCTAAGAAAAATACAAGCCAACCTGACGATTGAGAAATAGAAGATGTAAAAAACTTGAGATAATGAACAGAAAGTACAAAAAGCGATTGAAACTGCGTGAACACAGTTAGTATAACGATCTGTAACAGTGGTTCCCAATTAGTTTGTCCTGAATACCGCTTCAAGAAAGAGCTCAACCGCGCGCACCCGTAGTTGCCTGTGCCGCTGCTTTTATCCCAGTCCAGTGCTTCGCACAATTACAACATTACATAAATTTAATTCACACTCACACACCCAAACAGTTTGAATGTCTTAATATATATATATTTACATCTATCTTAAGCTAGATTCCAACGCCCCGTGGTTTTGTAGGGCGCGCTACAGGTTAGCCCTCGCCACCACGTTGCCTAGTGTCGTTCCAGCTACCCGGGCGTTTGATGTTTACCGACTGGGTGACGGATAGACGCGCGCCACCCCTGCCAGCACAGGCGGGACCCTTCCCACGGCCCGCTGTTGATTTCTGGACCGGCCTGGCCGACAAATGCACGCGTCGTGGGAAGCTAGCTTTAGAGAACAAAAAGATATAAGCACAAGCACGAAAACGAACAGGGTACGCTGAAAGTTGACGTTTACCCTGAAAGGTGGGCTCCCACGGCACTTGGTCTTGTAGGTCACGCCACATCAGCCGATGTGTGCGGATCAGTACGCGACACTGAGAACCTAGCTTTAGTGTTTTTGTTAGTCAAGATATTATCGCGATTACCCCTTGAAACACCTTCACGTATCCCTGGGGCTGGGCGTAGCTCTAATCGGAAACGACGGATCTAAAATAATAAACAGCTAAATTAGTTCTAGTTGAAATGATATGAAATGAATTGCAAATTACAAAGTGAGGGGTGTCACAAAAGGGTAGAGGGGTGAGAGGTGGGGGGAGGAGGGGGGAGTTGTGCGACGTAACTCCTGGGTGAGCGGCCTGGTAGATCAGTTTTTGAGGCTCTTGCTTTCAAAAATTCTGTGTCCGATCCGTAGTTCAAAACCCGATAGGAACATCAG
Organism: Vandiemenella viatica; assembly: GCA_031002005.1. Classification (NCBI taxonomy): domain Eukaryota; kingdom Metazoa; phylum Arthropoda; class Insecta; order Orthoptera; family Morabidae; genus Vandiemenella; species Vandiemenella viatica. The sequence continues at coordinate 29,190,952 of CM061914.1, forward strand.
TATGAGCTAAGCCAGGTCGTTTCGTGGTTCGGATTGCACGGTAACCATAAGTCACAGAGGAAAGAAACTGGACGTCTTATCGCTGACACATTGGCATTCTATGCCTCCTTCAAGAGGATCCAAACAACCTTCGAGTTGTGGACGGTCCTTAATTCTTCAGGTATGAACAGTTGCAAGTTGACAGAGGTGTTGTGCTTGGAGTTGGCAGTCAGGTAGAGGCGACATTTTGAGGTGAGGTGAGGTGGAGCCCGGAGCAGTGACCGCCCAGAGGTAAACAGGCCGGTGATTCAGCGTCCCACAGTGACGTCACACCACCCAGCTGAGACCGCTCGCCCAGCGCGACACCTCAACCACTCACAGCCACAGGTCTATATTTTTTGGGTGCCATATGTATGGTTGATAAACGAGTTGACAAAACTAATAGGATAAGAAAGACTACACTGTTTTAATTGTAAATTTAACAAAGAGCGGCTATAGAGCGTCCATAACCTACGTGGCTTGGTCTAAGAGGGGGGGGGGGAGAAGAGTTTGATAGAAAGCTACGTAGAGCTGAGATACCTTGGGGGGGGGGGGTAGGGAAATCCCTTCCGAGGCACGTCATATTATTTGTCACAGTTAAAATGAGATACAAAACACTCAACAGCATGTTGATTATCTCTATATGTAATTTACAATAGTCCGACAGGAGAAAACGGTACAACATGTCTTCTGGAATCAATAGGGGGAAAAGCTACGTGCCACGCGGGGCGGGGGGGGGGGAGAGGTAGAGACAAAAGCCACATTGGGCTACGTGGGGGGAGGCGGTTCACAACAGGCCAAAACTGGAGATCGTAAGGTCCGTGGTTCGAATCCATACCTCAAGGGGGTGGAGGGAAGGAGGATTTTCAAATGCCTTAACCTGACCTTAATCTCAGACACAGTTTGCTTTGTAATGTGAAGTACTCCAGAACATTTCCGTGGTTCGGATTCCACGTTAAGGTCCCCTCTAACATTAACAGGACAAGTTGCAGCACGGATATGTACATAGTCCAAGCAAATTCAAGCAGAACGAAGGTCCTATATGGCCGCAACGAAGATACATACGTGAGTAACAAAGCAGAGCGTGAATTTACTGCGCGTTCCGTGCGATCGCCGTTGGTGACTGTTTTGATTAGCACTCACGGTGTTGCTTTGTGAAACACAATCCGCGACACCCCCGCAAGAGGCACGCGGAGGCGCCGTCAGGGGACACAACACAGTCCCGACTTAAACCGCAAAGTTTCTCTATCCAACAGCCCTCACAGTATACGAGCATTAAAACAACAGGGAATAAATTCGGAACTTATTACTACCCGAAAGTTAAAGAGAAAATCGCAACAAATAAATATCATGAAAATGCTATTTTTACTGTGTAGCTTCGTGTTCTTTGAAGAATAGCTGTTACTGAGGATTTGGGTGACTATTCAGACGAAACGACCGAGACGTATAATACGAAACGAGTTCAAAATTGCTTCAGCAAGCACGAAAATCCGCGGAAGAGAACAATATGCACACCTCACTAAAGCCACGTTATGACATTCCAAATTCCTTTCGCATTCACCTCGTCCAATATCAACAGCCACATTAATTACATTTTCAAATGATGATGTTGGTATGTCAATGTCATAACCTGGCTTTCGCCAAGCATATTGCAACGTAGGCTTATACATAGGTGCACAAATTGATTGTAAATCGCATAGTGAAGTTTCATGATGAAATAACGATCATGTATCTTCACTTGTGGTTTGGTACATTGTAGTCTTACAAAATCAATAATCCTTCTGATAAAGTTTTTTTTTTTTTTTTTTTTTTTTTTTTAACTGTTTAACGTCTCTGTACAGCGAGGTCTATAGAGACGGGAAAGGATGGGTTACAAGGAATGGGAAGGAATTCGGCCATGGCCTTTTGATGGATGCATACCGGCATTTGCCTGGAGTTAATAAACTTTATATTGCAGAAAGGGGTTGGCGATATTTTGTTATTTTCGATGGCAATATCTTTAGCATAACATTTTTGTTCGGGAAAGTTGCATCCAGAAGTGTGCGATCTGTGTGACCTGACCAGGAATCACTCAACAATAGTCTCTTTTCATGGCTAGCAGACAAGTGCGGAGTACTGCATGGAAATGACACACACCACTGTTTTGTTTATGATCGCTTGTTACTCTAAACAGGTTTTTGTGTGGTTCCGAGCGTTCGAGGTCAAAGGTGTCCCTAGTTAGTGGAAAAATTCCTCCGCGCATGGAATTTGAAAAGCTGTCTGGGCGTGCGGGCTAGCTTAGTGTTGGAGGTGTGGGGCAGGAAGCCTCAGACGAGACGCGGGCGCGTCGACGACAAATGGGCAGGGAGGGGCTTCCTAAGCGCGATTTAGCAGGGCGCCCAGTGCGCAGGGCGCACTGCCTTACCCAACGATAAACCCACAGGCATAGCCTCAGCAGTCTCTGTCCCCAGCTCGTCGTCAAACACGTTTGAAAGGAAATATGTCTTTTTTTTTACGGCTTTATTCCTCGTCGACGGCTAAGGTCATTAGAGGCGGGATGGGACAGGGGACAAGGAACGGGAAGGAATTAGGCCATGGCCTGTTTGAAGGAAGCATCCCGGCATTCGGCTGGGGTGATTTGGGGAAACCATGGAAAACCCAAATCTGGATGCCCGGACGGGGATTCTAACCCGCGTTCCCCCAAATGCGAGGCCAGAACGTTAACCGTTCACCCACCACTCGGTGAAATGAATGCCGACATCGCTCTGTGAATAAGAAAATTTCTGTTACCGTTTACATCGATAATAGTCGTATGTTTGTGAAATACGTAAATTGTTTAGTCGTATATGCAGAAATTCGGTGAGAAGATCACGATGAGGAGAAATTAAACATGTGGTGGGTAAGTCTGAGAAACTCCAGTATCACACTGAATCAGGTTTACCTATCACAGCTAAAACATACTGTCGTTATATCTCATCGCAATTTTCGTAAACTGTAGTAGTTCTGTCCTCGCATTCGGGAGGACGCGAGTTCGAATCCCCGTCCGGGCAACCAGATTTGGGTTTTCCATGGTTTCAAATTCCGTGATCCTTCCTTCAAAAAAGGCCATGGCCGAATTCCTTCCCGTTCCTCGTCCCCAATCCCACCCCGCTTCTAATAACCTCGACGTCGACCAGGTGCAAAGCCATAAGTAAAAAAAAAAACAACCATAGCAGTCTCCCATTACCCATGTTTGTTGGTGGGTGATGTCTATGGGTGAATTTCTGTTGACATAAGCTGGTGGGTGTTTATGTGTGGCGTGTGTGTATGTGAGATGATGCGAGCGTATGTGTTGACCAATACATGAAAGTGTGTAGTTCGGTTTGTTTGTATTGATGAGTGCGTTTTTGTGTTGTGGTATGTTGGTGGATGTTTGTCCGCGTGTGGGGTCCCTTTGTCAGAGTGTGTGGGTGCATCGCATCTGAACGTGTACGTATGTTGGTGGGCTAGAGTGTGTTTGTTAGAGAATGAATGTCTGTGTTTGTTGGTTGGTGAGTTAGTATCTTTACGTGTGTGTGTGTTGACGTATATCTGTGGCTATGTGTTGTCTTATGATGTGTGTTTTAGCAAGTGTCTGAATGTGGGTGGTTCGGTATGTGAACCTGAATGAGTTGATTGGTGGATGGCGGTGAAGTGTCTTTGTATGGGGGTGTATTGCTGTCAGAACGCGTTTGTATATGATTGTGAGAGAATCTGCGGTTGTGTGTTCGTCAAGAAATTTGCGTGTAAGCTGACAAGGGTCGGGAAATCATAAAATAATCAGTGAGGGATTTGGACTGTGAAATTCAGTAATCTAATGTAATTTTATGTCATCTTGATGACCTGGTGACCAGCTTCCTTAGGCAGCGTCCATAAACCACGTAGCTCCATTTTGGCTTCCTGTGAGGCCCCCTCACCCCACGTAGCCCGACGTGGTTTTTGCCTCTAACCTCCCCCCCCCCTCCCCCTTCCCACGCAGTGCGTAGCTTTTTTCCCTTTTGATTCAAGCAGACATTTTGTACTGTTTTCTTTTTTCAGACTATCGTATAGTACATACGGATATAATTAACTGACGGAAATAAATTTTCATATGCTGTTGTGTGTTCTGTACCTCATTTTAACTGTGACAAATAATATAAATGGAAAGCTACGTGGCCTGGCTCGGAACCCCCACGTAGCCCAGCGCAGTTTTCTAGCCAATTCTCCCACTCCCGCCCATTTTTTTTTTTTTTTGCTTGGGCTTTACGCCATGTTGACAGCGAGGCGGGATGGGATTGGGGCAAGGAACGGGAAAGAATTTGGCCATGGCCTTTTTCAAGGAAGCATCCCGGCATTCGCCTGGAGTGATTTGGGGAAACCGTGGAAAACCCAAATCTGGATGCCCGGACGGGGATTCGAACCCACGTCCTCCAAAATGCGAGGCCAGAATGCTAACCGTTCACCCACCACGCTCGGTTTCCCCCCCCCCCCTGACCAAGCCACGTAGTTTATGCACGCTCCCGTATCGCTGCGCAATTCGCCTCTAACCTAGCCACCTATCCTGACTCAGTAATACTACCGGATATAAAGATCTCTAAAGATTAAGGTGGAATCCGAAATACGGTACCGTTCTGATGTCCTTCATGCACATCTGACCTGAGTTGAAAGACGGGTCAAGTATCTTTGAAATCCCCACTAAGGCCGAAATATTTTCGGTGGCCAATGTGACTATTATAGTACGGTTAAGTGACTAGGAATTTGATCTTGCGAGATAGCCTCTAATTTAAGAGAAGCTCAACTGCCGTAGGTTCTAGCTTTGACGAAATTTCTAGGTTTTACTTGTATCTTATAGGTCTGTACATTGTCTCTACATCACAATTATTTATGAAAACCGAATTAATGATGAAAACTCACCTGCTAACTATCGTTGATTAGAAGGTGAGTTTTCAGCTTCCAAACCATCATTTCCATCATACTGTCTGATAATGCACGATCTTGTTGTGGAAAATACACTCTAGACTTGTGTTGTGCGGAGGCTAGCAAAGATGAAGCGGCACCAGTCATTCTAGTTCAACCATCTTCTTTGCCGCATAGGAATTCAAGATGATGAATGGTGTGTTTATTTTCAAACAGCTCGCCGGATGTGTAATATAATTAGGCAACATTATCGGTACACGTTGTATCTTCGTATCTCATCAACACTTTCATCGTCCGCCTATATGACTGACAAAATATAATCAGTCAATTCCCTAGAACGCTACTTATTAAAAAGTGTATCTTTACGCAGGACTTCTTTGATGATGAATACACCGCGTCTTGTGTCACTTGACTCCTGAACTGGTAGCAGTTAAGTCGGAAGCTGCTAATTAGGTACCTCTAATGAAACTAATTGGCTTATTACAGAGCTACACGAAATGATCGCCTTCACGCCCAAGTGGGTCAAGCTGGTAACACGTCATATAGAAATATATTCGTAGGAAACGCTTTGGATTGGTAACATTAATGGCACCTGAAATTTTTTTTTTTTGCAAGTACTTATTTGTGGAATGACCGAGATTGGTGGGTGAGCGGTAACGCTTTGGCCTTGCATTCGGGACGACGCGGGTTTGAATCCCCGTCCGGGCATCCAGATTTGGGTTTTCCATTGTTTACCCATATCGCTCCAGGTGACAGACGAGATGCTTCCTTTAAAAGGGCATGACAGAATTCCTCCCCAGTCCTTTCCCGCCTCTAATGAACTTGGCGTCGACGTCGATGCCATAATCAAAAAAATAAAAAATAAACAAAAATAAAAAAGAATAATAATAATAATAAATAAAAATGTTGGCATGAGATTTTACAGTCCTTATGTCATACTATTAACACATGAACAAGACTAATACATGGTTATAGACATGATATAATTTACTTTTTAACCGATTAAGGAACGTCCATAAATTACGTAGCTCCATTTTGGCATCCTGTGAAAACCCCCCCCCCCCCCCCACGTAATCCGACGTGGTTTTTGCCTCTACCCCTCCCCTCTCCCCCGCGTAGCGCGTAGCTTTTTTTCCTTTTGATCCCAAAAGACATTTTGTGCTGTTTTCTCTCGTCAGATTATCATAAATTACATACGGAGAAAATTAAATGACCGAAATAAATATCCACATGGTGTTCTGTGTTCTGTGCCTCATTTTAACTGAAACAAATAATATGAATAGAAAGCTATGTGTCCTGGCTCAGAAATCCTCCCCCCCCCCCCCCCCCACACACACACACATAGCCTAAAGTAGCTTCCGGCCAAACCCCTAGACATAGTCATGTAGTTTATGGACACTCCCTTACGAAAAATAGACAAAATTTATTCTGACTTCTGTCGTTGACAAGCAAATCGTAAGGCTAAAAAGTCAGCAATAACTAAACAGGCAGCACAAATTTTTCTTTCTGTGGATTTGTGAAAGCCAAGTATTTAGGCTCTACAGCAACAAATGAATCCGGTAAACTGGCTAGGTAATTTACACACCAATTGTATTCGTGCAGAACAGTAAAATCGATGACGTGCTCTTAAACTGTTGATCAGGAAATTTCATCAGGAGACTTTTTTGTTGTAATAAGACAGCGAGATGCTGGACAATGACCGCAGCAGTCACCAGCCGCTGTCTTTACCTGGCTCAACAGGCTTAACATGTTTCATGTGAACGTGTCCACAACTACTCCAATTACGTCCCTCGGCGAACGCAGGATTACCTGGCGTGTAAGTGCAGCACAGTCTTCCTGAGGACGCGGCGAAATAGTGTCACTATAAAAATCACACTACTCCGCCGCGAACCCGGGAACACTATGTCACATGCCTTGGTGCTAAGTCTGTCATTCCAATTGCTATGAAACTCTCATCTGTTGTTTTCAGTGCACTACAAAGACGCGCATGTTGGAAACGGCCATACACTGAAAAAATAAAAAAATAAAATAAAAAATATAAAAAAATAAAACCAAATCAAAAAACGCAACAAGACTTTTAGTACCGACTTTGCATATTGTCAAGACTAAATGGAATCATGAAGACAAAAGAGTTTGCAGCAATATGTGAGTTTTACCTTACCTCACGATATTACCTCAGTTACAGGTAAAGCGAAGATTACATTAATTAGGTCGTATCTTGCAGAACTTGTGTGAGTCTTGTGTCTTTACAGTTTCAAGACGTCAGTACTTTGTGAAACACGTCTAAGATGAAAGTGAAAAGAAGCTCGTAATTGGTTCCTACAGTATGTTGTTAACTATGTATGTTGTTAACTAGAGGCAGGGCGCGTCCACAAACTACGTGGCTCGGTCTAGGTAAAGGGGGGAGGGTTAGCTGTAAGGCTACGCTGGGCTACGTTGGGGTCCCGAGCCAGGCCACGTAGCTTTTCATTCATATTATTTGTTATAGTTAAAATGAAAAATTGCACTTACTTGTCTCTTTTACGGAGTTTGCGCTGCGGTTTTTTGCTGATATCGCCAACGTTTCTGCACCAACCTGGAGCCTTCGTCAAAAAGAACCAGGCGGCTAGACAGAGAGAAGCCCTGACGAAGGCTCCAGGTTGATGCCCAAACGTTGGCGATATCACCAAATAAAACGCAGTGCAAACCCCGAAAAAGAGACAAATAGGTGCAATTTTTCAATAATGACGCCTGCGAAAAGTGTGAAATTTTATATAGTTAAAATGAGTTACAGAACACTCAACAGCATGTGAATATTTATTTCCATCATTTAATTATCTCCGTATGTAATTTACGATAATCTGACAAAATATCTTCTGGAATCAATGCGACGGGGAAAAGGGGGGGGGGGCAGAGGCAAAAGCCAAGTCTGGCTACGTGGGGAAGGGGAGGGGGATTCACAGGAGGCCAGTATGCAGCTACATGGTTATTTTTTTTAATTTTATTAATTTATCAATCTTGTTCCATGGATCCCTGCTGAGGAAGGACCTCTGGGATGTGAAACATGTCACGGTTAATACACACACATACAATATGAGTCATAAGCATAGTTAAAACAATCATATGTTACAAAGACAATTAAAGAGAACAAAAATAAACATTAATTTTTACAACTGAGTTTTGCAAAAGGTCATATTGAATACAATTAATTATTTTGTTCGAATTCTTGAATGGAGTAGAAGGAGTTGCCAATAAGATCATTTCTCAGTTTTTCTTTAAATATATCTTTATTATTTACAAACTGTTTTATACTCTTGGGAAGTTTACGAAACAGATGTATGCCAGAATAATTAACTCCTCTTTGTACTGATGACAGAGATGTTTGTGTTTTGTGCAAGTTATTTCCGTTTCTTGCATTGAAATTGTGTACCTGTGAGTGAGATGTAAACAGGTTAAAATGTTATATGACAAAGCACATGAGAGAATATATATACTGAGAAGTCATTGTAAGAATATTGAGTTTTTTAAAAAGTTATCTGCAAGAAGTTCTTGGTTTTACCCTACACAGCATCCTAATAGCTCTTTTCTGTGCCATGAAAACTTTTTCACATTTTTGAATAGTTTCCACAAACAATTATACCGTATGACATCACTGAATGAAAATATAAGGAGTATACCTGTTTCGTTAATTCTAGATCTGCTGTTTGAGAAAGTGTTCGTATTGCAAAGGTGGCACTAGTTAACTTTTTCAGTAGTGAATTAATATGTTCGTGCCAACAGAGTTTCTCATCCATTTTATTTTAATACCAAGGAATCTTTGTTTCTAAGATTGTGTTATTTTTATAGATTACTCGTAAATCTGACAGTATGAGAGATGCACAGTGATAATAACTATGAAAAGCGCGTGAATTAACGTGACAAGTCGCAAAGAAGTTTGCAGCTAAATATAGTATATATCCGTTTATGTAGTGACAGTAAAAAAGGGAGCCTAATCAGGGAAACAAGGGGATGTAGACCCAGCCAGGGGGTGGAAACAGTGGAGACACCTGCTGTGGATGGGCTGCCTCTAGCAGAGAGGTGGCAATCGCTTTAGTGGGATTGCGAACACGGGTAGCGAAGCCCGGCGAGCGCTCTAAACCGTTTACCGGTGACTCGATATGTTATTAAAGAACACACTAGCGCTGGTCGCTGTGCTATTAATGAGTTGCTCTAGCACTATCCAAACTGGCTGCCGCTAGACAAAACCAATCCATCAGATCGGCAAGCACGCGGAGTGTTCAAACACGCTGTACAACCAGACGAGAAAACAGTACCTCCGGAACTCGTGACGTCACCGGCTGTCTGGAATATGTTACCGAGCGTGGTGGGCTACGCATTCGATAGGACGCGGGATCGAATCCTCGTCCGGCCATCCAGACTTGGATTTTACAAGGTTTCCCCCAAATCACTCCAGACGAATGCCCGTATGGCTCCTTCAAAAGGCCATTGCCAAATCCCTTCCCGTTTGTTCTCTCAGCCGTTTGCTACCTTAAATAACCTGGACTTCGACGAGGTGTAAAGCCATTAGCAAAAAATGTGAGGTAGTTTCACCATGGGGGACATTCCAATGAAGTATATACTAAAGACACCAGTTTCTTATATTTCTTGAATGCATATCTGCTTTTAATATAAAGCAAGCAGGCATAATATGAATATGTCAATGATTTCAGGTCTTGGAAATTTTCACGAAAATTGATTGTGGTGTAAGCGATAACAACAAGTTTAAGATATAGTTGGATAGCAACATAGAGCGAACCAATGCTTCCACCCTCCGTACCTCCATGCAGGGCAAATGACGCCATCCAATGATTTAGTTTTCATATCGCTCCGATCTTTTCGGAACAAATATCAGCCCATAACCTGCATTCTCTAGTTTCAAACTGAGCATAATTTTAATGAAATAATATTTTTTATAGAATTTTGTTTCATAGGGTTAAAAACTAAAAAGTCTAAATTGATCCAGCCAACATCAGTGAATAGATAAACTCGTGACGAGATAAATTCATGTCACTGTGTATTTCATTAAAATTTATCACTGTAATGCAGATTACATCTTGTAGTCTAGCGGCATTGAAGTTGAAATGAGAATGTTTTAATCGTTGGTGGTGAGAGTCTGAATATTATTATTATTATTATTACTCCGCGATTCACTAAAAGTGTGTGGCGGAGGAAAATAAGTGGCCGAAATCGAATAAGTTAGATCGCAACTCATTCTTTCCCAGCCGCTTACTGAACAACAAATAACATCGATTTCCGCTCAGTTTGCTCCGATATAGACTACCGCTCTCATTTGGTTGTTTAACATTAGCGATATAAAGATACTAGAGATGAAATACATTGTAGAACTGTCAGGAATGGAAGTGTTGTGCCCTAACATTGGAGTTACTCAACCAAAAAATTCCATTTCCTATTTAAACCCATCTATTTCAAAGATACTGTGCCATAAAATCACACTTTCGGTTCACATATACGATGGGGAGTATCATCTGATATTTAGAAGTGGGAAAAGAAAAAAGTTGAAAAAATAAATTAACTTTTCCCACTAGTAATTTGCCGATAATAGAATAGCGTGTCCACATTCGTTTCATTACGCGGCAGATTTTATTCGACTGTTATTCTCCGCTTCAAACACACCTGGACGTACAAGAGTTGAATGAACATCACATCATTTAGACTACGATCCAAGCAAACATGAAAGCAAGGGTGTTTAAATCGGATGAGATGCTAAGTCAAATGACGAGAAAAAGGGGATGAAGAACACAAGCAATTTTTCCTACGAAGCAAATTTAAGAAGTAATTAATATCAGGAAACGCATTGTTTTTTATTGTCATGATCCCTTTTAGAAGGGTAAAAATTTTAGAGCTGATATATATATTGTAAGGTACACAACCTCACATTTTGTGATTTTAACATTAAAAAAGCTATTTTTTTATTTAATAATTGTAATTGTATATACTAACTCTGAATTTTAAGTTCCAAGGTCAAAGTATGTCAAGATGAATATAATGAGATCTCTGGAAAATAAAGAACAGTCGATATAGAGTTGAAGAAAAGATTTGAAAGGAAGAGGACGAGTTGGTTTTGGAAAGAACATGTTTTAAGAGAAGAGAATGGCTAGATGGAAGCCACGAAGAATCCCGGCGGGATTAAGAAGAGGAAAATATTAGCCTGAGGGCAGAAGGTTTAGGGTTTTAAATAAAGATAATGGAATATGAGTTTTGGAAATGATAATTGTTTGTTTAATGGAAAATATAGGAATTATGAGATAAGTAGAAAGTTTTTTTATTTGATATTGAGATTGAAATATAGATATAGGCAAAGGAGTTGATTTAAAGTTTGTATGGTAAGAATTTGATTAATAATAATTTGATTTACAGCGTGAGTATCGAAATAAAACCAGCAACGGACAAAGAGGAATTAAGGAAATCCTTATGTACTGGTCTGGTGCAGGAAATACAAGCAAAAGTATTAATTTAAAAGTATGATGAAGTAACACTCACATGTGTATTCTACAAAATAAAACAAAATAAAAGGAGCAATACAAGTGCTACGTTACAATATATATATATATATATATAATCTTCGTGAGTACAGATTCGGTCGTGTTGTCCTTGATAAGGTTGCTCCGAAGGACTGATGAGGATGTATGGACGGTGTAGATGATGGCATAATGGTGTCGCATCTCTACCAGGACTTTTTTGTCACGCAGTGTAACACGATATACTCGTCTTGTCTGTCCGAGTAGAAGCAGGAACAGCCTTTAAGAAACAAATTGCCCTCACGTACCCCCAACACACACTGCAGTGCTCTTTGAATAGAGAGCCACAAGATTCACGATCAAGGACCACAGCCAACTGATGCAACAATAATGAATGCTAGTCGTGTTAGCAGCATAAAATATAAACCTGTAATTTGTATATTAAAGAACAGCCACACAAAAGACATGCAATACGTATTCATGTAGTTTATTGTTCCTAATAACGATGACACTATTTGCAGATATGTCATTACGACGCGATGTATTTAATAAGATGTAAAGCTAAATACTTTACAGAATCGTTGCTGTTTTAATTTTTCTTATAGTAAGATTGATGATGATGACTTTGTTGATTTTACTGACAACTGAGTCTTGGTGTGCACCACGTAGAGGTTCCTTGTTTAACAGTATGTTACTGTGAGATCAATTTAATTTAGTATGACGACTGAGATGCATTTAATTAATCCAGGTGATCTGACCATCAAACATTATTCGCACGATGGAACGCAGAGTCCTTGACGAGTTTTCAAATCCGTGACATTACGACATGTATTTCGCTTCTGTTGAGCTAATGTGACAACATAAACGGTAAGTGATGAAAAAAAAGCAAAAACATGTTGGTATTCAGGACTTTTTATCCTTAGCTGCTATAATAATAAGGTTGCTGTGACGTTTCCGTCTAGTGCAGCTAAATAAAAAACCTAGCTTTTTGGCAGACGAATTTCGATTATTTATTCAATCATCCTCGGTGCCCTACAACCTTTTACGTACACGCTTTGACGTTGTTATAGTATGTTTATAATTGTAATCTGTTATTAAAAGCTATGAATATTTAACTCTACTTACACTTTTTGTTTCGTGTTTTACATTGAAATCATGAACACTGAAATGGGAAGTCCCCAGACTTCAGTAAAAAACATGAAACAAGAACTGTATGTAGAGGGTAATATTCATAGCATTTAATAATAGATTAGAATTATAAACATATCATAACGACGTCAAAGCAAGTAGCTACATAAACTGTTCTAGTGCACCGAGATTGATTGAATAAATGATCGAAACGCTTCTGTACTAGACGCTTAAGTCACAGAGACCTTATTAACAAGCAAAAGGTAGTCTCGATTATGTTTGAAACAAAGCTCAAGGACAAGTCACTGCCGGAAAGATATGGGTCCAGGCAGCTGAACCAGACAAACAACGTTCTGATTGTGGTTATCACTTCACTGTTCCATCGACAGAACAGAACTGAGTAAGTACAGTAGAACGTTGTAAGTCAAACTTCAAAGGAGACGCGAAAAAATTCGAGATATTAGAGATTTCGATTTATAAAGGGTTTTGTAGGTACACGTTCGACTTGCAGAAGTTTAGATTCTATCCTGCCTAATTTTGAGTTACAGGGGCGAAATAAAAAAAATAAAAAAAAAAAATAAAAAAAAAAAATAAAAATAAAAAAAAAAAAAAATTGTGTAACAGAGGAAATGTTTATTCTCAACTTAAGAATTTGCAGGTAAACGTAAACATAAAAAAAACACAGGGAACATAAAATGCTTTATCTTGTAATAGTACTGCACGAACACTAATATTTTTGTTTCGACACTGTTTAAACGACTAAAGAAAGAATTCTGATATTTGTTGCTTTTTGCAGAACAAATTTTGACCGATTTAATTTTTTTCATGATTTCTGATTATTTTTTTATTATTGTTGTTGACAGGTAAGCCAAATTGATCGTAAACATCTTTCTTCTTTTTACAGTTCTTTTACGGCTTCGAGCAATTCTAACTTTTCAGAGAGACTCAAAGTTTTCGATTTACGTTCCATAGTACTCATTCTTAAATTATCTTGTTTGTGTACTGTATCGGATATTGACGTGCGTAGCAGTAGAACCAAACTGATTCTGTGACATTAAAGATTTGCTTCGGTAGAGCTCAAAAGAAAGCCACAGCAACACATAACAATAAATGCCCAAAATTAAACCTGATGACGTCTGTCATAAAAATCAGTAATATTTTCTTCAAAAAAATTTGAAAAGAAACTCTTTTTATTGCACACACGTAAAAACTACTTCTCAGAAAGTATTTCTGGTTATTTTTTCTTCGAGCTATATAGGTTATTAATTTAATATCATCGAGTTGTAGAGGTAGTAGAATGAAACGTTGATATGTTCGAGATGCAGCCGAAACAATAGTAATTGATGGTCATTCCAAAATTAAAGGAATAGAAAAACAGGAACGAAAAATTCTGAGGAAGTTATATGGGGCAGTAAACAGAAATGGCATTTGGATGAAGAGGCCACGGAATGAACTCTATCAAAAGATTAACACATTAACAGAAGAAATCAGAAAGTGTCGAGCTACGTTCTACACTCACATCTACAGAATGGAAAACAATAAAATAGCAAAGAAATTACTTGACATCATAACAAAGAGTAAATGCGGTACGGAATGGCTGAAAGAGGTTCAGAGGGACCTACAACGGATAAACATAGAAATCTCGAAGACCGCATTGACTGTCATAAGAAGATCACAAATGCTAATTTGGAGCAATGAACAACACGACAACCTGGAAAGAAATGGACAGATAAACGGAAGAGAGACTACTCCGAGAGGATGAAGAGATTTTTGGAAGAAAAGAGGAAAAAACGGCTGAAGATTAAATCGTGATTTCAAGTTCAATCGCTCTCCTAAAGGGGAATAATCGCAAATAATAATAATAATATATATATATAGAGTTATAGAGGGAAAATATTCACAGAAATACCTTTCTGGGGAATTCTAATTAATTCGACTATTCGAGGCTTCAGACTTCGAGTAATGGAGGTTTTGGGGCTTGAGGGAAAGGGAACAAAAGTTACTTTCGACTTTTAAAGGGTTTTCGACTTATCGATGATCAACTAACCGAGGTTCTAATGTATTCACACCCTGATAAACTAGGCTACGCAAGAGCTCGAACATTTTCATAAAAAAGAATCCTATTGTTAACCATGTGTGCTGAGAGATGCGTTTTTACAAAAAATTCCGACATTCCACATAAGGCTGCTGGCATCGTCCTGATTTTGGACGTGTTGAGTGTGCGGTGCCTTGCTTTCGCAATCTTATCTGCAGGTCGCTGAGCGATTTCGAACTCCACGCAATCAGGCGGAAGATGGAAGCTTCTTGTCAGATTGCGTTGCGTAACAACACAAATGTCCCGCTTACCTCAACAGAAATAAACCTACGCGAGGACGAAAGATAGAGGTAGCGTACAATTTTCAGTATCTAGTTTCAGTGAAAGTTGCTTGAATAGTTTCTTTCTTCCTTAAGGAAAGAAAATTGTTGACACGGAGAACAAAGAACGTTGACAACTTGAGTGCAAGAAAAAAGTATCGGTAGAATGATAGCAACAAAGATATTATTTTTAAAAACACTTCGTGGACAGAAGTTTATTGGCTGCTATGTAAGAACATGGAGCGTTGTGCGCAGAAACTTATAAGAGTTGTGTTTGATTGTATGAGCTATGCCAGGTTGTTCCGTGGTTTGGATTCCACGTTAAACTGTAGGTCCCAGAGGAATGGAACTGGCCGTCCTACCTCTGACACAATGGCTTAGCTTACCTCCTACGGGAGGATCCAACCAACCTTGGGCTTGTGGACTAAGATAGTTTTTTCATGACAGAAAATACAAAAACCACAAAATACAAAACACAACACAGACTATTTTCAGTTTAAAAAGGTAGAGAATGATGATTTTTTTAATTGTAATTATCGAACTTATTCCAATAATATTCACACGTAAGATACACTACACAACAATTTATTGAGCCTCAAGGGTGCATGGGATTATGGCCTTAGACAGACCACTGTGAGGAAGTGGATGATACAGCTAGTCATACCACGTTATTCATAAAACCGAATACTCAATCAGTATCAGTGAACACAAATCTTTTTACGAACTCTCATCTAAAGGGCCTGCAGCAATGAAGGGGGGAATGATACTAAGCGAAATACAGAGGAAGACCTGAAACAGCGAATGAATGTTTAATGGACAAAGTATTTTAGAAATTAACAACAACGTTATTCCACGCTATGATGTTAGCGGCACTCCTATATCCAGTGACAGTCACTGGAGTCAGAACCAAGGTTTTTTTTTTACTTATAGTGCAAGTACTGGACAACTAGAGGTTGATGTTCATGCGTATACTAACCCAGTCTCTGAACGACATTTTCCAAGCTGATTACGTAAAATAGTTTGCCTTCCATGTACTGGAACACTGTGGTTTCCACTTTGTTAATGTTATCAGTTGCTACGAATACGTAGTCAAAATACAGATTGCTACAGTTCATTAGATCCTTACTTTTTTAATCAGGCTACACTCAAAGGCTTTCTCCCCAGGGAAGTAGTCTCACTTGGGTTATACCTGCATTTTTTTAAGGTAGTACGGAGTAATTTAGCAACTTCTAAACGGCTTAAGGCAGGTGTGACTCAAGTGCCAGGTTTTCTGCAAGCTTCAGCAATAGTTTGAGGTATTTGCTACAACTAAATTTGAAGTATAATAATAATATTTAATTAAATTTTAATGGAGCGCACGCTCCGTTGGCAATTTCTCCACACACACCCATCTTTCCCCTTTCTTGCACCCACCTACATTTGCGCTCTACAGCTTTTATCTTTAAATTCTTTCAACGTTTTTGGTAAATTACACAGCATTTGTCTTGGTAACTCATTCCAATCCCTGACACCCTTACCTAAAAAAGAGAATCTCCCCACACCCTTGTGCCTGAAATCGAGTGCCAGCTTGTGGTCATAGTCATCTTTTTCCTTCCATGCATTACTTTCAGTTCTTACACCAATATCTATCCACGCCTCATGACCAATATACGCCTTGTAGACTCCCATGACCCTCTTCACCCTCCTCCTGTCTTCCAATGAGTCCCATTCCAACTCTTTTATCATATCTGTTACTGACTGCGTTGTGCGATAATTTTCAGAAACAAATATAGCAGCCCTTTTTTGCACGTTCTCCAACTCTTGTATTTCATACTCAAAATGTGGGTCCCATGCTACACTACCATATTCAACCAATGGTCTGACCAAAGTTTTGTAACCAAATTCTTTTACTTCTATCGTACATCCCTTCATCACTCTCTCCAACAAGTGCAGAGATTTTAAATCTTTTTCTTCTACCTGTCCAATGTGTGCTGCCCAGTTAAACTTATTATCAAATGTAATGACAGGACTTTTACATTTCAAGTTTTCAAGAAGCAATTCTTCCCCCAACTTATAATCATAATCAACCTTTAGTTTTTTTTATTTGTATATCTAATAAGCTGACTCATCTTTGCATTTATCTTCATCCCTTCCTTGTCTTGTGAGACTTTACCGATTCACTATAAAGTGACGTTTCAGCCTATTTGCTGTAGGTGTCTTCGTATTAAGCCAAAGGGAACAAAATTCGGGTTTTAAAAATCGACATGCCTGCATCTAGTGAAGCGAGAGAACGACAACATCAAATGTGGAAATCTTTGCAAACAAAATTCACATATTCTTGTCGTTGGGTTGACACTGTCAGAAAGCAGGGGGTAGCGTGGAAGTATGTTCTGTATGATCAGCACACGGGCGTTATCAACCGCTGTGCTTCTCCTACACGGCCGACTAAAATGCAGTTGCTTAGTAACGTAAGGACAGCGCTGGGTTGTCGCTTGAACTGATGTTACCGTAGTCGTGTTTTGGACCCTGTGAGGGGGTGCGCACCCCTCCGCATTCTTACGGACGTTTTAAGCTGTCCCGGCAGAGCAGCGAAAGTCGCCCCGGGGTGGAGACCCTCCCTAAAAAAGGGACGGTAAAAAAAAAATA
This sequence comes from Vandiemenella viatica, assembly GCA_031002005.1. Lineage (NCBI taxonomy): Eukaryota > Metazoa > Arthropoda > Insecta > Orthoptera > Morabidae > Vandiemenella > Vandiemenella viatica. The sequence continues at coordinate 29,208,468 of CM061914.1, forward strand.
GGGAGAGAACGAAGAAAAGAACCAGCTTGCACACCTGAAAAACCGACCCCCCGGCCGTATCTGCGGGGCCTCCCTCAAAGAATGCTCGCAGCGCCCCTGCGACTAGGTCAAGCGGACACCTCCGTGGGCACAGCGTGTCGCTATAACTAAATTACCACCTAATACGCACGCCTGCATCACGATCGCATTTATTAACGACAACTCGGCGACACATAGCTCTAATACGTAAAATAACTGTCAAATGATGTAATAAAACACAGCTTTCAGTCACTTGAATGAAAATTTATTGCACTACACAATGCAGTTCAGTTCCCTGTGGATCTATCTTCAGATGTCTGTTGTATTTGCATTGGTTTTAGTTTCGTCCTAAGCGAGTTATGTCTCCAGCAAAGTGTATTTCTGTGCCGAAAACGATTTGAAATAAGTGTTAGTATGAAGGAAATGAGAAAATATGAATACATTGTAGAAAACTTATCAGAAGTGATGTGAAGCTCAGCAATCAATTTTATGTAGCCTACATATTTATTGTGGAGCACTGCTCTGGACACGATATATCGTTTAAAGTACACATGTTTACAAAAACACAACAGTTTAGAGAACATAACAATTTAAATATGATGCATATTACAAGCTGTTCAAAGATGATAATTATTATTGGCTGTCAGATTATAATTGCGTTAGTGATCTTTTCTTGATTCTAGCATTCAGTGTTTAAATTAATATAAATCTTTTAAAATAATTAAACTAATAATGGCTAGTGAAATCTATTTGTTCATTTAGCATGTGTTCTGGTCTTTTTATTTTGTGGAGTAATATTTCTAACTGCTCGAGTAAATCTGTTTTCTTAGCATTAGATTGTATATGTAATACTGTTTAATTATTTAGGATGTCGCTAGTAACATGTTTTGCGTCATACATGTGTTCTACAGTGGTTGATTTTTCAAAGTGGTTTTTAATCTAAAAGAGTTCATGTGTTCTTCGAAACGGATTTGGAAGTTTCTGCCAGTTTTTCCTATGTAATATGCTTGAAAGTTTAGGCACGATATTCCGTATACTCAACTGCTCATGGTTTTCTGCCTGTCATGTTCCAATAGGTGTCCTAGTATAATATTAGTGGGGAATGCTATTGCTACGTTGGTTTTCTTAAATGAGTTAACAATTTTATGTTTTCGGCATAGGAATACACTTTGCTTGACACATATCTCGCTTAGGACAAAACTAAAAACATTTTAAATACAGTAGACACCTGACGATGAATCCTCAGGGTCCGAAATGCATTGTGTACCCCAATTAATTTGCATTCAAGTGACTGAAGGCTGTGTTTTATTATATCTTTTGTCTGATAAATACAGTCACGAACAACAGAGTGAATTATGGATAAAATTAAGTTAAAATATCTGTACTGCGCTATGAAACCAACAACAGTCTTTGTTTTTTAACAGTACGATACAATTATACTTCCATACGATCGTAATGAGCTTTAATCCATTTATTCTCGTCAAACCATCGTAAAAAAATAACAATATCTGATCATGAGTATAGCTCTACTTTTTGTGAGTAATGCTACAGTGATTTTCGCTGTAATTGCGATGATAGGAAGATTTAGAACGGGTGGCCTGAATTCATGCTTTCCGCCCCCGTAAATGTCGAGTTTCTATAGCATCTACCAGCGTCATAAATAGCTGCTAATTCATAACCTTATATTTATTTACTGTACCTGAGAGATTGTAAAAAACCTAGATTTTGTTTTCTCCACATCCCCCACATTAATAACTTAAGTTTTACTGTATTTCAAAATACCCGAATTGTAGGTTTAAGTTTTTTGATGAATATTCACGTAAATTGTTGCGTTCTCCATCATTTCAGTTGTTATTTATAGACGAAATTTTATAACTCAAATTGTAAAAAAGTGCAGAGTGCAAAGAAGGCATACTACTTTGCTACACAGTACATTTCTAGAATACTGTAATGGTGTGGACCAACATCAAAGGCAAATCAGTGAATCATCTCCGAAAAATATACGATTTTTCGCCTTCAGCCAAATCGATGAAGTGTATTTGCTTCAAACAACCCTAAAAGAATACTGACTATACAAGTACCAATAGGAATAAGGAAAATTAAAGTAAGTTGATTGTAGGAATGTCAAGAAATATTTTTTTCCCGTAGTCCAAACATAAATCGAGCAATACGCTTGACAATGGCAGATTAAAAATTAAAAAAGTATCAGATTTTTAACTTTCATGGCTCGCGTGTGACATTTAATCTCATGCGGAACTTGGTCAGATTCATAAGAATCGGCAGTATGACGAGAAGAAGAAAATTCCTGACTTGTTTGAAAAATCAGTACTGACATCATTTCTTGATCATTATACACGTCAAACATTTCGCGATACAGATGTATATTTATCTGCTAACTGACTATTGCATTTTCTTCGACAATATGTCTAAAAATCATTGAAATTCTCGAATCACGGTCAGTCATTCAATAAAAAGAAGCTTAATCTGAGATGTTAAAAAAGTGAGAGTAAGAAGGTTTATAACACTTACGAGGCAGTCGTCAATGGACCAGTTATAACCTGTAACAAAAAAGAAAAAACATTTAATAAAATTCACTTTTAGAAATTACAAAATGTTATTTTAAACTTAAACACTAAAATGTTTATGAAGCTCTGCGGTTCACTTTTGTTGTAAATCCGAATTCTCTTATTAAATCATCCGCAGGTGTTCAACATAACTTGTACGAATATTACCAGCAATAACATTTACCTGAAGAAAGGAACGAGATTCCAAAAATTAAATACTACATTGTTTACTACGTATTTTTCAAACAGTTATTTACTAACAGCAGTAATATGTATTGAAAATTCACAGATAAGTGAATATGTTAGCTTTCAGCTCTGCAGATAATTCAGGCAAGTGTTTTTGTGTCTCACACGACTAACATGAAGAAATTGTATGGTTTTTGCCAGCGCGGACACAAACAGGTACGGAAACTGGCCCTGCTGGATGTGAGGACGAAATAGTTGTATTACAGTCTTTTCGGAATGTGCACATCATTCATATCACATAAACATAGAACATAGTGCCTGCAGGAAGTTTAATTCTTCTTACTGGACGAGGAATTCTTGTACTAAGCAAATAGCAACATTTTATGGCTCACTCTGTCAGAAGCGTTAGAAAGATCTACTGCTACACTATAAATTAGCCTTCTTTGTCCATTTAATCCGAAATATGAAGCATATAGCCCAGTAACTGAGATTCCCGTCAATATCCTTGCCTAAGCCATGCTGTTGATTTGAAAACCAGGAACACCAATATTTTAAAAATATTTCAAGGGGCCGACTGAATGAAGGACATGAGTAGAAGCGAATAACGTGTGTGTATGTGTGTGCAGTCAATGGGAAGACGAAACTGAAATTGGAGAAATTAAAACACGATACATTAAAATATCAAATTATGATGCCAAAACTTGTTCTGGCACAAAGGAAATAACAGACGGGTGGAAGAATGACGTCGTTAATCTTTACTAAGGAAGTAACTTAAACAGTGTGCGTGACAAAGACGACTCTACGTTTGAAGATTGTATTTGATAGACCTGGGAAATAGTTTAGGTTGATAAACATTAGATGTGAAATGTTTCGTATCTTCAGTTTGACTTCATTGGCTCAGAATCAGCTACGAAAGAACAGAAGAGAAAGTTTGAAGGATATCAGTGGAACACTAATCTAAATTCAGGAGAAAGAGAGGCGACTGAAGATAGATAAGGATGCATTCATTTCGCTTGTGCAATATAGAAAACGATTCATAATACTCTATTTGAAATCTTTGGGTAGTCGGGTCAAAAATACGGAGCAGACTTGATAATTACCAGCGTAATTTAGGTGGTAACTGGAAAAATAACTTAAACTCTTTCATTATTTGGGACATAATGGATGCTAACGAACTTTTTGCAATGAAGTATGAAATTTTCCTCTAAACTGTTAAAGTGGAAAAATGAGAAATTACTTTTTGTTTTGCTTTATGCCTCGTCGACTTCCAGGTCATTAGAGGCTGGCTAGGACGGTGGCAAGGAATAAAAAGGAATTAGGCCATGGCTTTTTTTAATGAAGCATCCCGGCATTCACGTGCAGTGATTTAGGGAAACCATGGAAAACCCAAATCGGATACCCTGACGAGGAATCGAACCCGAATGCGAGGCCAGAGCGTTACCACTCATCCACTACGCTCGGTTAGGAGAAATTGCTGACTGCCCTGAAGGAAACATGTGGGGAGATATTTGGACACAACGTGCAGCCGTGGTGAGAGAAACTACAAGAGACTGAACATCAAACCTGGAGCGCACTGCAATAAAGAACTAAGAGAAAACACTTGTGAAACAAGTCAAGTTTTATCATGGGCAGTTCTATCATTACCGTGGCACCAAAATCTGATGATGAATTCTTGCAGAACTTGATGAAATAAATAGAAAATAAAGAATAAATGTTTTTGATATCTCGCTTGGTTTTCGAGATATAGCATGTTAAAAATCAGCCGTAGGTATAGTTCCTTCTGCTTTTGATGTTTTTTCTTCTGGTCCAGGCCGTATTTCAACCTAACAACAATCACTAGGAAGAAAATAAAACACCTATAGTGCATTTCCACCATGTAGGTATGGTGGTTTTGGTGATTTTGGTGAAAAAAATTTTTGGTCCAGGCCGGATCTCACCCTAACCTCATCACTTTTGAGATACAATATCTCGAGAACTAAGCGAGATATCAAAAAACTTTATTCTTTATTTTCCATTTGTCTCATCGAGTTACGTAAGAATTCATCATCGAATTTGGCTATAGCGAAATTTTTCTTCTGGTCCAGGCCGTATTTCAACCTAACTACGTCAATTTTGAGATACGATACCTCGAGAACCAAGCGAGATATCAAAAAATTTTATTCTTTATTTTCGATTGTTTTGGGTCGAGTTCTATAAGAATCAATCATCATTTTGTGGCGCCACGGTAATGATAGAATCCCCTTATCATGCGTAGGAACATTGCAAGGAGAGAATTGTAACGCAGATAAAGATTACTTTCGTGAGTCTCTGAAGTTGTCTATAGTTAGTTGTATATATAGACATAGAGATTCGCACAGCCATTCGAGAGCGTCGCGCTTTGTTGATATTAGTTGGAGAATCTGGTGTGCAATACTACGGTAGCGAGGAAACTCCAGTGAACGGAGAGGCAGCTAGCAGAATGCGTGAGATTGTGCGTGCTAATAGCTACGCACTGCCCTCGGCTTCCAGTCCTGACCGACAGATGACACCCTGACCTCACTACATGTTCCACTGCCATCTATCAGCAAGATCGGCAACACACACCAACATATACAAACTCATTATTGATTGACTGGTCAGAAAATAATTTTACTGCAACACAGTTACGGTTGTTGATGTTTTAATTTACGCTGTGCGTGACGCGTTTCGAGAAGTGATTCTCATTTTCAAAACCGCAATATTGGTACATTTTTAATTCATTTTCAGTGTGCGAAGTGTATGTCTTAATTTCTGCTGGACATTGGTAAAACTTTATGAGTTTTCCTGGAAATAAAAATGTGGAATGTGGGTGGGGTGGGACTTTCTCCACCAGCGAAATACTGGTACTGACCTTTTGAAATTTGGATTAACTACTCCTTATAATGTTCTCTTCACGTTGTACACTCTCCTTTCCGGAAAAGTCGCCACGAATTAAATTAAAAATACCTAAATATGACACTTCAGCGCTGCTATTAGTTGCCGCCGGCGCTGCGAAATCAATGATAATCTCTTGGTTTAATTCTTTGTTGTATTATTTTCTTGCCGTTTTAGCTTCACTCCGTTGCAAAACGTCGCATAAAATTAACAGATACAAAATTTTATTCGAAATGCAGTACAATGAGGCTCACCATCTTGGAATCGATATAACCAGACAGAGATAATCGATTGCTTCGTTGTAAACAAATGCACAGTTTGTCTCTGGTTTGCGATATGGCCTGCCGTAGAACGAATTACCGTAAAATTATTACTCTTGGTCCAGGCCGAATTTCAGCCTAACCAAGATCACTATGACAAAACGAACCTATTTAGGTTGATATGATCCCTGTACCGATAATTTTTGTGTCATTTTTACAATGCTGCTAACATTTCGCGGTTGCGGAGCATCCCATATTTCTGCATTTTTAATTTAATTCGTGGTGACTTTTCCAGAAAAGGAGAGTGTGAAACGTGAAGAGGACACTATAAGGAAGCAGTTAATCCAAATTTCAACAGGTCAGTAACAGTATTTCGCTGGTGGAGAAAGTCCCACCCACCCTGGAATGTTGTACTAGATCAAGAAATTGCAACTAAGTAGATGTGGAATAAGTACCTAATCAACGTTTTGAAGGTTTCTTAAGACACGCCACCACAGTAACTCACACGCACAAATTCTCATAACATTAAATACAGCTATTATGTGATGTACCGGTACACCGTTTCAAAGTTCACGTTACATAAACAAAGCAAAGATGATTCATTACGTCTAACATTGAAAAACAAAGATAATACATCACATGATTAAGGATATATGTTATTACACAGCAGAGGTTGCTTAGGATTTTATAGATGTGATTGATATCTAATAAACAAAGTTACATATATGTTGGGACTTAACAGAAGATGGTACATAATTTATAATAAAGTGTCAAAACATTTGAAAAAAGTCATGGAATCACTTTCTAATTTTTCATTTAGTATCATATCTTTAGATAATTTATGATGAAAATAAATTTCACATTATTCCATCAAGTCCATGTGATTGCTTTTATTTTAGACGATGGAGTTCCTTCATATCTTTGCCAATGTCATTGAAAGGGTGGCCAGTGTTGTGTATGTGAATTGCAATAGCTGATTTTGTGTGTTGTTTTGAAAGTCCTTTTGTGTTCTAGGTATCTTGTTTCGAAATTCCTGCCCTAAACAGATTTTTGAACATAGTCCGCATGTTATTTTATAAATACCTGACTCTAGGAATGGGTCTGCATTAGTGTTAATATTGTGAATCATTGATTACTATAGCTTCAAGATCAGCCTACTCTTAGGAAAACTATACTACCCTTTATGTAACGATTTATTGCTAAATCTCACTGTTTCCTGTTTGTGTGATAACTAAAAGAAGGTGATACACATTTCTTGGTTTTTGCTAAGTTTTATAATTGTACATTCATTCACATAACCATTGAGAATAAATGTTGAGTGCACGAGATTTGCCACTGTGGATCCAGCGATCGAGCAGGTTTCCTTTCCACACGTTATCTCTAACCGATCTCTAACCGACCAGGCATAGTGAATTAAGTCCTGCAATAAGGATCACTACTATTGTACCTTTAAGTCCGTTAGTCTAGATACTGAGCTTGCAAGTAAGCGGTAACGCTCTGACCTTGCATTTAGGAGGACGGGGGTTCGAATTCTCGTCCGGATATTAAGATTTCAATTTAACTCGGTTTCCCCTAACTTCATGCGCATACCGGGATGGTTTTTTCAAAAGTCCATAGCCGAATTCTTCCCCTTTCCTAGCTCCCAGTCTTTTCCGGCCTATATTGACTTTGACATAGACGATGCGTCAAGCCATAAGAAAGAAAAAAGGGGTTATCCTAAATGCTCATTTCACAATAAATTAATTTGAATTTTAGTGCTAGGGCTTTACGGTTCTTCGATGTGACGGTAATTATAGCCGAGAGAACATTGGGAGCAAGGAGCGTTTGGAATTTTATTTGCTTATGGAGGTAAAGGACTGGGAGCAAGAAGTAGGAAGGAATTCGACCATGGCATTTTTAAGGAACCATCTCGACAGTTTCACCTAGAATGATTTCCGGCAACCATTGAAAAGTGAAATTTTGGTAGTGGGACGGGGAATCGAACCCTCGTCCTCCCGAATGTAGGACCTTAACATTCTACGCTCGCCCACCTGGTCCCGTGACTCAAGGTTCAGATAAGTTTTTTGTCTCAGGTGTTTTACTGCAAGAAATCCTGATCAGACAACACGCAAATTATAATGATGACGACTTATTAAAAATGCGTTACGAGTGGGTGTACTTTAGATGCAGTGTTCAGGAGGAATTGGTCGGCAGAATGTTAGTGATACTTCACAACAGGCCTCGTTGCTTGCGTGTGTGCCGCAAGGTAGGACGTGAATGTCCTCTACAATCGATCAGAATTCCTCTCGACCAGCTAGCATCTGTCGGCACGCACGTGTCGTGACTGTAGGACAATGAAACCGTGTGTGTAGGCGCTGCTATGTTTCATCGGAAGACCTTGTGCTTACACAATCTGGCATGCCGACCAGCGTTACGCAAAACGAGATATTAATGACTTCAGTCTCAAAGCGGTTGAAGCGTAATACTGAGAGTCCTTTCTTAATTATTGCGTTACGGCTTGTCGACGTAGAAATCATTACAGCTAGGATAAGATTGTGGGTAGGAAACTACCAGGAATTTCGCCATGATCTCTGGAATCAGCCGAACAGGGGATCGAGTCACTGAACGTTAATAGTCTCAGTACAGAGACTGCAATGCTGCTAGAAGTATCCACTATTACTGCCATGAAGTAAATATCTTTGCCCCAAGTGTATCTGCCTACGAAAATATTTTTATTATTATTATTTACTTATGGCTTTACGCCTCGTCGTGGTCATTAGAGGCGGGATGGGCCTGGGGACAAGGAACGGGAAGGAATTCGGTCATGGCCTTTTGAAGGAAGCATCCCGGCATTTGTCTGGAGTGATTTGGGGAAACCATGGAAAACCCAAATCTGGATGCCCGGACGGGCATTCGAACCGCCGTCCTCACGAACGCGAGGTCAGAGCGTCAACCGTTCACCCACCACGCTCGGTCCTACGAATTTGAAATAAGGCAATGCCAATATGTCAAGACTTAAGTAGAACTGAAGACAACAATACATTACTTATCACTAATTCACACAATTCTATGGCCGGTCTGCTAAAAGTAGAAAAAATGGACAAATTTTATTTTCTATAATGCTCTACAGAACAAATGTGCTTGTTAGTGACAATGTTCCAATTCCCACAAATGCAGATTATGTTAACGCCAATAGAACTATAGTTTATTAGAGGAAACCCATTACATTCGGGTCGAACTAGATTTGAAAATCATTTTGACGTTACTATATTAAAGCTTCACTTCTCTATTATTATATACCTCAGTATTAACATTTACTGCACGATATTAAGTACAAAGTTCTGTAATATTTCTGTTTTGACATCCGGTTTTGCCCTTCATTTGTGGTATCGGTCTAATGTGGGGGCGTTTTGATTTTTTAGAAGTTGGTAGAGCTGACAAATTACTGTCTCAGAAAATCAGACTATCTACTTTACTATAGGTGAGCAAAGATGTAAAGGTTTTTCGTTGACCAAGCGCCACAATAGTGCAATGTTTGTAAATATGATTTACTCCATTCGTGATAGTCTTTAATCAGCTGTATTATAGTTGTAAGTCTGAAATTTTGAGATGATCGTACTCACCCAGTTAATTGATTAATTTAAAAAGAAACAGCTGAAGACAATACGAGAAGAGTTATATTTGATCTCGCCAAAAACATGGCACTCTGTGCTGAATGAGTTTCTCAAAGAATAAATATAGTATTGAAGATAGAATTAACGATCAACATCAGTTTAAAATCAAAGTAAGAGAGAATACATATTCTTAGATAATCATACTGAACATCAACAGACGAATTTACTACTATGTTGTTTATGTGTGCGCTAATAAGCAAATCTGTAAATAAGGGCGGCAACAGAATAATAATTACTTTCATTGCAAGGCGCTTCGTCATAGTATTAGGAAAACCTAAAACACAGCAACCGCTTCAGTGTTTGAATAATGTGGTCAGCTCTTAAAGTGCAGTATTCTTGAACTTTATTTTTTGTGTAGTTGCTTATCAAAATGAGTTTTGATGGCTTCGATAATGCAGCTGTTCTTCTCACCCATTAACAACATTGAACGTCTGCTTATAAAAAAACACGCGTGAGGTATTAACAAACAATACACCTACAAAGTATGTCCGTTCATTCCAGAACATCCTACTCTGATACTGTGGACGAAATATACATCGCTGGCCTGCTTCTTAAATACAGGCTGCACCATTCTGCAGCTACGAAGCGTATTCCATTAAGAGTAGTGTGACAAAATTAATAAACGACAAAAGTTTGTCTACTGCGTTTTGAAAGTGAAATCTGCTCTCATAACAACTGTTTGTTTAAAATGCAAAGAATCAGTTTTCACACATAGGTGCAGTTAGAGTACAACCAAAACGTTCGTTGATGACAAGCTTGTTTCCGTAGTAATTTATCCAAATACTCTTATAGTTGAAATTATAGTTGAAAAAAATATATATATATTATGATGGGAGCAGAGCGTTGAGAAGGGCGTATTGTAGAGGGCACCTGCGCTGTGTAGGGATTCACAAGGTCAGAGGGGGAACAGCTGCCGACCCGCGCTATGTTCTTTACGCCTAAAACAACTCTCACCAACTCTCCGCGCTTATTTCATCCACAAAAAAAAAAATCATTTGCTTTGGGTTACGCCTTGGGCAAACGTGTCACCAGGTTCACAGCATAAAGAGAGAAACTTTGGCCTGCGTACGAGCGCTCAGTATTTTTTTTATTTTAACTGCTTAACGTCTCTTAATAGCGAGGTCTTTAGAGATGGGATAGGATGGGGGGTAAGGAATGGGAAGGAATTCGGGCCGTGACCTTTTGAAGGAAGCATCCCGGCATTTGCCTGGAGTGATTTGGGAAACCACGGAAAACCCAAATCTGGATGCCCGGACGGGGATTCGAACCGCCGTCCTTCCGAATGCGAGGCAAGAACGCTAACCATTACACCACCACGCTCGGTAATAGGCTCAGTAGTAACTGAGTGAGGTGTCTATCATAAATCAAGGAGTTTTGTATGTACTGAGCAGGGTATCCACGCAACAGTGCCAAACTCCACGCCGATCGGAAATGAGTGATTTGCAGTGTATGTGAGGGCACGTTATTGGGAATCAAATACAGGAGTTGGGTAGGGTGTCTAAGAGATTAGTGTAGAACGCTATTTGTACCTGAGATCATACCCCTGCGTCAGCAGACACTGAATTCAGGAGATGGTGGAAGGAAAAGTTCAGCGTGTGTAATATAAAAAAATTGACGATGAGGTCTCGTTTGAAATTCTACGTGGATTGTCCGTGAATATAAGCTGCGGCTTGAATGCAATCAGGCTAGAATGTAAAAGGTTTTACTCGTAAATAATGGAGTAAGTGAATAAATTATCGAGATAGTAAGTAAACAGTTTAATACGAGCAGCGATCAAGTTTCAAGTAAAAACTAATGTAAGTATATAGGGACGTTCTCACCAAAGCATATACATTATCCTATGCAAACGCGTGTGTTCAAATTCCGAAAGACAGTCTTAGTAGTTGAGAGAAAAAAATGGTTCAATGCCACAACTCGCGGTCTATAATCACGGCTCATTCACGTATCTATTTCTTCACGTATAAATAGTGTGTAGCTGGTCTGTTTGTGTATGTATGTTTGAGGCAACATCACGTGAAAACAGCTGAATAGATTACGCTGTGTATCGGTTCTTTCTAATGTGTATTCTGCCACTGGACCCAACAAATTGTCGTAGTGTAACCAAGCCAACGATTGATAAAAAATTTATCGATTCTCAGAAAAACTTTATACGAGTATCGACGTTAACTGTTAACAGCAAATTTGTCGTATTAAGGACAGTAGCGAATATATATATATATATATATATATATATATAAATGAATTAATACCAGTTGATTCATCGCATAATTCGTTGATGTTTATAATTTACAAGCCGACGAGAAAATACTGAAAGCTTCTATGGTTGATGTGACAAAAGATAGTACCCTTATGTTTCATCGCATACTTACTACCAAATGTTAGAAAGTTGATGTTTATAATTTACAAGCCGACGAGAGAGTATTGAAAGCTTCAGTCGATGATGTGGAAAAAGATAGTACCCTTATGTTTCATCGCATACTTATTACCAAATGTTAGAAAGTTGATGTTTATAATTCACAAGCCGACGAGAGAGTACCTGTACTAAAAATTTCAGTGGATGATGTGGCAAAAGCTAGTACCCATATGTTTGAGATCTGATCTCGAACGAAGACCCAGCGTATGGGAAGCGAGTTGCTAGGTAACGATGCTAAGTGCCTTACTGTGCCACAACTATAGTGGTAACGGAAGTGATCCTTGAAGTAAATACTGTGATACATCCCAGCTTGAAGAGTGTACATCCAAATGAACGCAAATCATTGATTCTGGTTTGTAAGCGTGGAAGTGCAGTCTGTGAATGTGGGTCACTGTGCGGAAGCGTCCCGTTGCTCCTCGATTTGAGACAGGTTTGACACCTCTCAGGTAGGCGACACAGTGTCCAGACCTTAATTTCCGCTCGGGAGTCCCTGTGGTAAGTGGCAGCTATCCCAGCTGAGACGTGGGAATCTGGGGAGTCGCTACATAAAGCCGGGGAACTGCAGTTTCTTTCTCTTCTTTTTTTTCTACCTCGCAGCTCCCCTTAAAAAAGGAGGTCACAAGGCTTGGCAGGGGGACGCGGCAGCGCCGAACAGGTTTACGCGAGTGAAAGGACCCTCGCTTTTTTTAGGGAGGAAATACGGTAAATTGGCGGATTTCTTCCCCTCGCTACCCATATGCCGCTTCCAGCATTTACATAGTCGTGGGAAATGCAGAGAGCGATGTTTTTTAGACGCAGAGTAATTCATCGCGTTATCTCGCCCGGTGTCCAGTTCTTAAAGGCCCCTCTTGCTTCTTTCCATTTTTTTGTAAGAAAAAATGTGCGTGAGGATTATTGCATGGGCTTCCCCTAGAATGGGAAGACTGTAATTTACATATGACAGAGCGTGAGAAAAAAAGAAGCGCTCTCCCCTGCGGTTTTTTGGATATTTTTTCCTGTTTTGAATTTTTTTACAAAGAGAACAATCTGAAGTTAGGTGTCTTTTTTTCTCTCTACATACCGGTAGCTTTTTTTCACTTATGGAGGGTCTTCTGCAGACGCACAATGGAAGAGCTTCCCGTACCAACGGACTCTTCCTACGACATACTGTCGCTCGAAAAACGAAAGCCATTTTCCTTGCTATCCAGTCTGTCTTGCACAATTATCATGGATCACAACGAAGAATAAAACTTTAGCTTTAACGATTCTTGAAGGAGAACTTACTACTTCAATCCGCAAACAGGTGGTCATAAAGCAAGGAATAGTTATAACATTCACAAACAAATTTTTCTTTGTAAACTGCACAAACATTTAAAAGGGATAAAAATTGTCGATAGGATCTTATCTGCCACAGAAAATAAAGTTTTGTTTATAAAAACCTCAAAATTTTAAGTACAAACTGAAATAGCTTCAGAACTTATTTTAGTACCTTGAAGAGTTTTGATCTTGGAGTTGGGTAACTGAAGTGCAGTAGATATGTTAAAATTGGTAATTTATTCCAATCTCTGACCCTTTTACGGACATAACGAAAAATATTTAGTAATATTAATTCCTTCGCCTTACTATTTGAATCGAGTGCCAGCATATATTCACGGGTTCCACGTGCTACACTTAAATCGTTTATAATATCCATTCAGGCTTCCAGAGACTCCCAATCCAGCTCATTTATCATTTCAGTTATGCAGTAATTACCTCTGATAAGTCTAGCTGCCCTCCATTTATCTCCCACAACCCCTGATGTTAACACACATTCTACCCTGCCATAGTCAAGCAATGGTTTGACAAAAGTTTTACACCGAATTCCTTCACTTCCCTGTTGCATCCCCTCATAAAACTCTCTCCCAGTCTCCAAAAAAAAAAAAAAAAAAATAAATAAATAAATAATAATAAAAAAAAAAAAAAAAAAAAAAAAAAAATGTAATGAAGAGTTTTGAAACCTCTCCATACCACTCGCCCAATCGATTTTGTTCCTTCTTCCTTTCATTGTTTTGCCCAACTGAGGAGCGCGAATGAACTTATTTAGCAGACGTGTTTTTTCTAATTTTCCCAAAATCTCTTCATACCCTCGTTGAGCTCCTTCCTACTTTCTTCCGTCCAGGTGTTCCTTCTTCTAATATTCTTCAATTAATAAATAGTAAATCGAGACTTAAGATCTTCAGCAAGTCGTGAAGCCTCTACCATGTAATCATAAAAAAACTTTATATTTCTGCCTGGGCGCCTAATAAGCAAGTTGTGTTGATACCATGTAGACCAACCAGCTAAATGGCCTGTCCAGATTCCCCTGTATCTGATCGTTATCCCCTCCAATTTTAATTCTTTCATAACATTACATCCTGTCCAAACGAACCAACTTTCGACTGTCAACATTAGGCCTACGCTGTGGCACTTCAGTATGTCCATATCTTTTTATATCGCATTTAGCCTCTTTGCTTTCTTCGTTTAAAAAATTACTCTGCCCAGCTAGTTACTTTACTTCCACCCCTGTTATTTTTTAATAATATCTCCTTACCCCATTTTGCTTATTTACAAACCATTTACTTACCTTTCAATTATATCAAGCTCTCGATCAAGTTACCTACCCCTGAAGTCAAACTAATTGGTCAGTGATTTTCAACCTGATATGACTAGCCTCATACTTCTGCCTTTTTCATATATTCAGTAACTTCTCCATCTTTATCAATAATTGAGTGAATTCCTTCTCTTTTCCATAGCTTTCTAACTCAACCATAGAAACTTCTAGATGCATCTTTCAGTGATTCCCCTCAACTCATAACACTCTTCATAAACCATTCCTTAGGTTCTCTCTTTCCTGTTAATAGTCGCTTCTTCAGTTGTTTCAAAAGTTCTCTAATTCCTTTTACCTGAGACCCCACAAAATTATAACCAATATTTATGAGGAAGATATTCATCATATTTTACCATCGTCCTCTGCTCTACCACTTGTTTAAAGCCTCTTCGATCACCAACGTATTTGTAAATTCCAGTTTCTCTATGTTATTTAACTTTTTTCTTACCCAGTTGATATATATCCGCGTCAATAATGCCCAATCAACACGCACGTCTCAATTCTGAATAGTGATTTTGTTTCTCCCCACGAGTCTGTAATAAGTCGTTGATTGTTCCGCTGCGGTAAGCAGTCAAGGCTTTTTTTTTTCATTTTTATCACCCTACTATCCTACCCTAGCAACTAATGGCTATGACTATGAATTCCAAAAAACTGGTGCAGTATTTGTTGGCAACATGAATGTCCCTCTACCGTTAATCCTCTCTGTGATACACTGAATGTCTAGTACCCCTTCCTTTAAACAATACTGTATCTCTATAATTACTTGCTGTCTTACGTCCCGATGAAATTATCAATTTCTGTTACTTTGTTTATTGTATTCATACTATTCACTATTAACAATACTATATCCGGCTTTGTCATATACTTTTTCCTTGCCATTTTTGGGGATCCCCTTTTATTGTTGCATTAGATTCAACTTTTTTTTTTAGTATTGATGATTTCTTCTGTGGTATAAGTATCTTAATTCGGTATTCCTATTGTTACTTTTCTTATCCTGTCAGCAACAGTCTTTATCTTAGAAAAGGCGTAGTCTCAACGTCACCCCACCGAGCGTGGTGCGTGAGAAATAAAGCAATGGCGATGTTCGACTTTTTTTTCTAATGACTTTACGGCTCGTCGACGTCGAGGTCATTAGAGGCGGGATGGGACTGGAGACAAGGAATGGGAAGGAATTCGGTCATGGCCTTTTGAAGGAAGCATCTCGGCATTCGCCTCAAGTGATTTGAGGAAACCATGCAAAACCAAAATCTGGATACCCAGACGGGGATTCGAACCGGCGTCCTCCCGAATGCGAGGCCAGAGCGTTAACCACTCACCCACCACGCTCGGGCATCCAGATTTGGGTTTTCCATGGTTTCCTCAAATCACTCCAGGCGAATGCTGGGATGATTCCGAATTAGTTCCCGTTCCTTTCCCCCCACTCCTTTCTCATCTCTAATGTTCCGACGTCGAAGAGGCGCAAAACCTGAAAAAAAGCAACCCCGTCCAAACTGCAAATGGATTTCCTTACAGCTCTAACTAAAAACTCTTAAAGTAAACCCTTCCCCTACCTATTTAGGTATAGGCTGCAGCTAGTGAAACTTGATCCACCAATGGCATCGTGATGTGACACCTCATGCACTTCCCAAACAGCGCCTCCGTCTCCGCTGGGTCCAACAGTGATGGACCATAGCGACACAAGACCCGCCCTGATATGATGTCATTCAGACAAATGGTAAAATATGACTATCATCAAGTCTTAATCATCTTATAATTTCTATTTGATGCCATCTTTTTGTTGTTTGGTCGTGTGTAGGAAAGATTCGAGGAACTGAGAAGTTAAATCGTCTCTAATGTCATTGTTAGGTCTATGGAAAGAAAGGACAGAATTTTTCCAAATCAGGTTTCATGATTCGGTTGGATCAGTGGATGTGGTTCCCTGTATGTTATTTTGGGGGGCATTGTGTATCGAGATTTGCGGTCCCGGAAGGAGCGCGTGCCAGGTCGAGGTAACGGTTCGTTCGTTCCGCGGGTCAGGTAACAGTGCCTCGCCTTACGTAACCTCCGCCGTCCTACGGCAACCGGGACGGCGGAGCCGTGGTCAAGGAGGCTACGGGGACACGCTAAGAACAGCCGGGCTCACTAATACGCCCGGGTCGGCATGGCCTCGCGGGCGCACCAAGTCAAGTGCTGACACCTCATCAGCCTAAACAGTATCACCACCTATCATATGTACACATTCCAAAGCAGGCAAATAAGTAGCTAAGGTATTAAGAAACAGTGCAGCGAAAGGAATAGAAATCAAACTACAATGGGTACCTAGTAACGTTGGTATAGCGGATATAACAGCATGGATAAGCAACACATGCCCATACTACTTACTGATTATAAAGACACAATTTCGTCCTGCGTTAAGGTAGAATGGTAAAAAAATGTGGCGGGAGGGTAGAAAGGAGGTTGGCAGATGGTATAGGACATAACGAATACAATCAGAGATAAACCATGGTACGATCGACTGGACCTTAGCAGAAAGGAGATCAGCTGCATGATGGGACTGAGACACGTATTGTTAAATGACAAAAATTTATGATGAAGCTAATTGACTCCCCCATGTGTGGTACTTGTGCAGACAGAAGATATATACCACTTCATGTTGAGATGCCGAAACTGCAAGGCCGAAAGACATGAATTTTTAGAAGGGGGTTTACAAATTACAGACATACAATCCATTATGCAGGTCCTCGCTTATCCCAACAAAAAAATCCTCTGATTTATTATTCAAGCATGTTTCAAGAACAAAAGGTCATGTATAAAACATATAAATAAATAAAGAACAAACAATATTGTTATATTTCCCCTTTGCAACTGGCTAAATTAGCTTATGGCTAAAGCCAAAAAAAAAAAAAAAAAATATGACCACCTTCTTACTAGAATATTGGTCCACCTTTCGAACGCGATACAGCGGCGATTCGGCGTAGCATGGATTCTACAAGTCCTTGGTAGGCATCCAGAAGTATCTGACACCAGATTTGTACGCACAGGTCACGTAATTCCCTTAAATTACGGGCCAGCGGTTTGTGGGCGCGGCCTCTGGGAACGAGCATCTCGGAATCGGAGAGGCTGGTTAGCTGTGCGCATGCTACTGTAGTGAGCATCTATAGCAAGTGTTTGAAGGACGGTGAAACCAATAGTAAGCGACAATGTGGTGGACACTCACGCCACATCACAGAACGTGGAGGTCGGAGGCTTGCCCGCTCTGTAAAGCAGGATAGGGGGTGAACTGTGGCAGAATCGCGATTCTTGTGCTCTGAAACACTTCTGGAAGCACCAGAATTGTAATCTTCCGTGAGATCTGCCACAGATCACCCGCTATCCTGCTTTACAGAGCGACCTCCACGTTCTGTGATATGGTGTGAGTGGCCACCAAATTGTCACCCAATCGTGGTTTCATCGTCCTTCAAACACTTTCCATAGATGCTCACTACAGCTGCACGCTCACAGTCGACCTGCCTCTCCGTTTTCGAGATGCTCGTTCCCAGACGCCGCGCCCACAAATCGCTGTCCCGTAATTTATGTGAATTTCGTGACCTGTGCGTAGAAATCTGGTGTGAGATACCTCTGGAAGCCCACCAAGGACTTGCAGAATCCATGCTACGCCGAATCGCTGCTGTATTGCGTTCGAAAGGCAGAGCAATATGCTAGTAAGTAGGTGGTCATAAGGTTTTGGGTGGTCAGTGTGTGTTCTGCGTGTGACAAGTGTATTTTTTGTCTGAGAAATGTATGGTTTATGAGGCGGAAATTGGGACTGTTCAGGCTTCGCCTTGATGGCTGCAGAAAACAGCCTGAAAACCGCAGTCAGGAATCAGCACGGTCGGTACGCGGGTACCTTGGCTCGTGCCCGGTACGTTGTACCTCCCCGATCCACTGTGCGCCGCCTCAGCGCATTGCACCACACTGGCGGGAGGAAGGCTGACAGATAAAACGCCTAAAATTACAACAAATTTATTGGGACAGTTACGATAGGTGCCATTTACATTTATGGAAGAGCCCACTTCGATGGTGGAGGTAACTAAGGTACTGTGGTGGTATCTAGCACTTGATGCCGGCCCTGATAGTGGGAAAAATTTTCACCATGGCAGATGGGTTATGAGGAGACGTGCTCAACAATTTTAATCGTGACAGTAAGTATCAAAGGCCTTGGAAAGATATGCAGCGAGTATGGAACGGTTGGAGTTTGCAAGGCTTATATTCGTATTAAGGCTTTCATGGTTATATTACAGCGTGCTAGCAGATTTGATGGTTGCTGAACTGAACAAATAAACTAGTGACGACTCTGTACTGTTTTCGGCTGCCACCAGTATTCCACATGTTAAAATTAAAGGCAATTATTTGCTGCTATGGTGTAACACTCAAGCTGCTAGCAGGCGAACTGTGATCAAAGAATAGAAGATACAAATTTTTCTCAACAATCACTTGGATTTATACTTCGAGGTACCACTATTAATACACTGCCAATATCGGTGTCTATGTGCACTTAATATTTCGGTGTATTTGCGCTTCTAAATTAGCTATATTCTTCCATTCAATTGATCGCTACTACCACGTGAATGATACTAAGACGTGCTTTTTCCTTTTTAGTCTCGTATTTTTCCAACGTTGAGCCAATTCCCAACTTTTCAGCCAACTTAATAAAGTAAGTTTAATTAAGAATTTCGGCACTGACCCTTTCGAATAAGCCTACACGGTACAAACTGGCAAGGTATACATTTATGGTCTTTCAGACCAGCTTATGAACACGTTTGGTGTTTTTCCTAAGTGTTATCGTCGGTTGGGTTGCATCACCGAAGTTATAAATATCCGGATGGGAGTCTGCGTTCATGTAACAGACATAGGAACCCGTGGTACATTCAAAGCCGCACTAAGCTGTATTTCAGTTTTTGAAAAGGATTGACAAGATGGAATCTCTTTTTGGTTTGCTGTCAGAACTGAAACTGATTATAGATGGAAAATTGCTGTGTAAAAGGATGACGTAGAGAGAGAGTTGTAAATTACTACTCAGGGATGTTGTCATATCATCAGGTTTGATAGGTCAACAAGTAATGAAGATAAATACCAAAATACAGGACCTGTGGTTTTTTTCCGTTTGGCAAGACATAGCAGGGAAAGAACTTCAGATGGTGGGGGGTTGTACAAGAATATGGGCTTCGTATGTCGATCAGGCCCTTGCTTGAGTGTGCTCGGATCGTTTGGGACAGATGTTTTGAATATCAAATATAGAAGTCGGACGGGTTTGAAAGGATGGCTGAAAGATTTATCTGTAGAAAATCCCGCGGAACGCTCATTATCGAACATGAGGAGCTGTGTCTATAATTTTATGCAGATAGTAGGGTTGGATGTATGAAGGATATGTAGGTGACTAAGTGTGCATGGATACTGAACGAAGAATTAGCAGCTATATAGGGAAAATGAAAGTAGACCACGACAGTGAACATATATTTATATATAGTGCACATGGCTTTACGTGTCGTCGACGTCGTGGTCATTAGAGGCAGGAAAGGACTGTGGACTAGGAACTGAAAGGAATTCAGCCATAACCTTTTGAAGGAAACATCTCGGCATTTGCCTGGAGTGATTTGGGGAAAACATGGAAAACCCAAATATGGATGCCCGGATGGAGATAGGAACCCGCGTTCTCCCGAATGCGAGGCCAGAGCGTTAGTGTTCACCCACCATGTTCGGTTAGAATTATTTCTTGAATTCATGTATAACGAAATGGAGGCGAGGTAGGTGATCAACAATATACCTCAAAGAGAATTAAAGGTAAAAATAAGTCTTTTCTTGTGAAAATTGGAACTGGAGCGTAATATCTACGGCAATAGCAACACTAATGATGAGTTCGAAAAAATCAATAGCAGCCGCGGAACCAGAAATAAGAAGATTGCATTAAGAAAGCATTCCAAAAACTGATTTTTCGATATTAAACTTTAGACATTGGAAACACTGTCTGAGCCTGAATGTGAGTCGATGTTAGTGACCACAGTCAATGGATAACTAACTATCCCTAGCATCAACAACACGCACTTGAAACCTGTTCCGACGGCAAACCAGGTGTGGTGATTTAACGTTGGGAATCAAGATTTGTTTGAGCGGTGGTAATGCGATTCTGGGGATGTCTATTGTGGAGAGCGTTGAGTGTACAGCGACATGCAGATAGCGGTCGAGGGGAGGGCGACTGAATGTGGAGGCACCTGCCCTGCCGGCAGACCAGGAGACAACCCTTCATCCTCCCAACACAGACAGTGTGTAAACAACTGAAATGGCTCCGCGACGCTGAATACTTTCCTCACCGCCCATTTCTACATGTTAACTTCCGCAAGCCTGGGGTGGACATGCGACCGCATCGCATCGCCGATCACATTGTGACCTCTAAGTCCTCCGGTATTTTGACGATTCCACGTCATAGAGTATCATCCTGCATAATATCATTTTGATGCATATTTTGTAAAAACTTCGGATTGAATAATGTTGTTTATTTTCCTCCTCATTTCTTTTTCGGACCAGCCAGTGCAGCTTAGTGCGATGAGGCGCCGCACAGTTGATCTGGGAGGTACAACGGGGCCGGGCACGCACCCAAGCCTCAGGCGTACCACCGTCCTGGCCGCGGTTTTTTGACGGTTTTCCGCAGCCATCAATGTCGGGGCGGTCCATAAACTACACATTTCACAGACTAGTAATACACTAATCACACACAAACCGTAGACAGATGGCAACATTTAATTTCCTGCATTACTGCCTGGAGATAGGTATAAAATGCTTAGGGTCATCAAAGGCATCCTGCTATTAAAACCAAAAACTCCAAATTTGCATGCCGATGATGAGTAGGAATCATAAATGGCAGCCGATCACTCACGTTGGTAAAAGGTGGTGAAGAAGATGGTTTTAGCCGGCCTCGGTAGCGTAGGGGATAGAGTGCTAGCTCCGCGTGCCGAAGGTCGCCGGTTCGAGTCCGGCCGAGGGCATGGGTGTTTAAATGTTGTGTGTGTTGATGTCGTGTCCGTGTTGTAGTGTCCATGTTTCAATACTTGATAACAACAAATAACATTGAGCTGGCTGTATGGTCTTAGTAGCCGAATGCCATAAAAAAAAGATGGTTTTACTATAAATCAACATGCAGGTCATTGGAGACGGAAAGGATTGGGGACAAGGAATGAGCCTACGCCTTTTTGGAGAAACCATCAGAGAATTAACTTGGAACAATTTTGGGAAATAATCGAAAATCAAAAACTTTTTTTTTTTTTTTGCTTATGGCTTTACGCTTCGTCGTCATCGTGGTCATTAGAGCGGAATGGAACTGGGAACAAGGAGCGGCAAGGACTTCGGCCATGGCCTTTTGAAGTAAGCATCCCGGCATTCACCTAGAGTGATTTGGGGAAACCACAGAAAACCCAAATCTGGATGCGCGGACCGGCGTCCTCCGGAATGCGAGGCCAGAGCGTTAACCGCTCATCCACCACCGTCAGTACCGAAATCTGGGTGATACTAGCGCGTATCGAATCTGGATCGTGCCGGGTGGCACGAAATCTCATTATGTTAAGAGTATCGGGTCATGAGAAAGAATTCCACCCTTTTGGTGCCGAAATTTCTGACAGCTGCTCAAAAGACAGTGAAGTGAGCAGGCGTGTGTAGGCCTCTGCGGAAAAGCTAGCCCTGTTTTAAGCCAGCGCAGTAGATTGAGTTGAACGTATTTTAACCATACATGACACGTGAACCCATCCCCACCATTTTATCCACAATGCAATGAAAGAACCTTGGTCCTCTTCCTCTGAAGAATTTTTAAAGAATTGTTTCGGCATTAGCCTGAAGTGATTTCGAGAAATCAAGGAAAAAGAAAATCTGGATGGCCCAGCGTGGATTTGGACCTCCTTCCTCCACGGCTCAGCGACTACGCTGGGTCTAGATTCCACGGAAAAGGTGAAACCATCGGGGAAGCTACTATCAACAATTGTCAACGGAAAGAGAAGAGGGAAGTTGACAGAAAAGGTGTTATTCCAACAGACAATGATCCCAGTCACAAGTTGTCGCTTCTATTCTGCGCTTGTTGTGGGTTTTATATCGCATCGCAATCGTTTCATTCACTAGATCAGGTACCCTCTGGTATTCCCATGTATTCAGACTTTAAACTGATTCTGTCTGGTACCCACTTCAAGTCAGATGATTACATTATATGTGCTGTCGCCACATTTTTTGAAACCCGTAAGAAATTCTCTAAACGGATGGCTTTAAAGTGTCGGGACATCATTAGAGGAAGCGTCAGAGAGGAGTCTAGTAAAAATATGTAGGAAATTCTCTTTTGATTTTAATTTAGTGTATCAGGAAATATCTGTACAGACGTCAAAAACTGTACTGGCAGACCCTTTTGTTACGCCGTGGTATGTAAAGCTAGTGGAGAGAGACGGAGTAGGTGGAAGGAGTTAGTTTAGCGTGGTATTATCGAAATGGCCGGATGCTGGTAGGGCGAATCCGGTATATTGACCAGTGGAGTCTACCGGTGTAATCTGCCACACAGGTCGTGAACTACGTGCATTCGCTGTTGGCTTTGGGTTATGCTTATTTGAGAAGACGAAATACGAGGTTTAATACACCCTCCTGTGAATACCAAAGAACGTGCCGTGCCCGGTGATCCAAGAGACAATGGTGGATACGCACGGCAAATCCTCTTTATGTAGGGTAGTTTCCGCATGCCTTATCCAGTGTGAATAATTTTATTAAACGTTATTGCGTGGATGGTTATGATGAGTTGCGTGTTTAATTTATCGTTTTGCTGTCTCCGTTCTTGAGAATGAGAGAACAGAGATGGTGAAACAGTGTCGACTTCTTTTCCCAGGGACATCAAGAGCGCAGCTAAGTTTAACTACCCCAACAGACAGACGAATCGCTGTCAACAGTAGTTTACGCTTTCACATACTACGAACTGCTCGGAGGTGAGAAACAAGCTGGAGATCAGAAATGGGCACCACAATATCTCGTATCCAGCTGAAGTTGCGACTGACGAAGCGGTGCTGAACACCTGTCATGTTGCTTTCGGATGGGTATACCGGGCGAGAGAAGGTACGTGTTGTCTCTTCACAGAAACCTCCTCTGGAACTGGTTACGGGTTGAAAAGAAGTCTTCACGGGTGTACCGCCGGACAGTGTTTTGAAAACACGATATGTCGACGACTAACTCCGTCGTCTTCATCAGGTGTCGAGACATCTGCACAGGCGATTTCTCCCAATAAATGGAAGACGGTCAGCAAATGACCCAACCAATTTTTCTTTGAGTTCTTCTTATTGTTCCAATAGGCTTTCATTCTTTCCGACAATCCTTGTTTGCGTTCTTCCGATCACTTTGGTCTGTATTGTTTTTGTTTTGGTTGCTCAGTTATAACTTCCCATTTGTCTATTTTGTGTCTGAAGGTCTCTTTCTAAGATGTCGGTTGCTCCTATGCTTCAACTTTCAAGAGCCTTCCGCATTTCATTCTACATCTACATCTACCTATATACTCTGCAATTCACAAAATTATGGGTGGCAGAGGGTGCTCAGCACCAAAGCTAATCTCTTTGCTGTGCATTCCAATCCCTAATGGTACGAGGGAAAAAAGAATTCATATAAGAATCAATCCGGCACCTTATTTCTCTAATTTTATCTTTCCTGTCCTTCCGACTCAAATAGGTTGGTGGAAGAAGTATTTCACTACACTCAAAAGTGAAAGTCGGAGTACGCATGTTTTCCAATAAGTTTAAACGAAACGTGTGTCGTCTATCTACCAGAGACTCCCAACCTAATCTACTAATCAGTTCTGTGACGCTTTCATAAGGACTGTAGCAAGCGGTCACGAATCGAGCGGCTCTTCTCTGTACTTTCTCTATACTTTCGATCAATCCCTTACGAAACGGGTCCCAAATGGCACAACAATAATCCAAATGTGGACGCACAAGAGATTTGTACGCTATCTCCTTTGTTTGTTCATTACAATTTTTCAAGATTCGACCTATGAATCGCAGCCTAGAATTTGCTCTACCTACTAACGAATTAATGTGTGTGTCCCATTTCATGTTCCTTTGTACTGTTCCTCCCAAATATTTCATAGAATCGACCATATCAATAACTGAACTGTTTACCTCGTATTTCTGAGCAATCGGATTCTTTTTATTAGTTATTCAGCCAAGGTATTGGATTTTTAAGTGAAGTTACATAATCTATTATCTTTTTTTGCCACTCGATTTTCTGGTAACCTCTTAAGGTGACCAAAGAATTTCATTCGCCTTTTCTTGATGTCAATTTCGATGTTTGAAAACTTTGTTGTTTTGATTGATTGTAGTCAGTAACCATCTTTAGCAAGTCTTACTCCTAGAATTATTTCTCGCCGACGTCGATGTTACGAGTATTAGAGGCGGAAAAGAACTGGGGGTAAGGAATAGAAATTAATTTGGACATGGAATTTTGAAAGAACCGTCCCGGCATTCGCTTAGAGTGATTTGGAGAAACCACGGAAACCCAAATCTGGAATGCCGGACGGGGATTCGAACCCGCGTCCTCCCGAATGCCGTAGTATTACGGCTCACCCATCATGCTCGGTTCCAATTTGTGAAAGATGAAAGAAAGAGGATGAAACAGGGTTATGGACGATTCAAGCCTACTGTTCCGAAAGAGTGAAGACTGGGTAGCAGGGAGTTCTGAGTCATAATGAACTCAGAGGACGGAACAGAATATCTACAGTAAAAAAATTGTGAAAGGAAAGAAGTGAACTCTCAACTCTGTTCTTCTTCACTGAAAATTTATCAAGTTTCGAGCTTTTTCCAGGACTTAATGGTGTGTATGAATATAGAAGAGGAACTCCGGTGGCAATTACACATTTGGAGAGATGTGGTGGCATTGTAACAGAAGTAATTTAAGAAAAGTGAGTACATGATCACAACATGAAAGAAGAAACCTACCAGTGGATTCATAATGAAAAAAGAAAAGCTGAACAATTATAAATTACTGGGAAGTGTATGAAGGTATATTGGAGTTATGAAAAAATAAACATTAATATTTTTAAGAACTATGAGATACCTGATTTCGCGTCAAAGATATTACACAGAACAATAATATTACCTTGTCTATTATTTCCTTTCCTCAATCATACTTCAGAAACGTTGACTTTAAACAAATGGAACATTTGCAAGACAACGGCAAATTAAATGAAATTCCTTAGCAGAAGAGCAGGAGTTGCAAGAGAAGGAATGATTAAGTTAGACACACAGTGAAACAGGATCCATTTCAGTCTCAAGTGGAATTGGTATGTGAGGACAGAATATGAATAAAGATATTTGAAACGGGAATACAATACAAATGACCCACTGGAAAACCAAGGGATATATGTCTGCAAGAAGAGGAGGATGGTGTAAGACAAAGAGGCAAGAGGAAACGAGTGCTCCCTGAAGAAGTAAAATCCAGAGATCATTTTTCGCTTATAAGTTTACGCCTCGTCGACATGGAGGTCATTAGAAGCGGGAATGGACGGGGGGAAGGAATACGGCTATGGCCTTTTGAATGAACAATCTCGGCAGTAGACTGGAGCGCTTGGGGAAAACGAAGGAAAAATCAAATCTGGACGACCGAACGGGAATTTGAACCCGCATCCTCCCGAATGCGTGGCCAGAGCGTTACCGCTCGGTAGCTTGTTTTGAAAGCAGATGCGGCGTACAATCGTGTATGACGATGAGGCTCAGAAAATTCGGGTATCTTGAATTACAGAGCTAATGCGGGTTTTGTAAGAAGTACAGGGAAAACACAGAGTGAAGCAATGTACTTGTGTGGTTTGATTAATACGTTACAAGTAATTGCATGACCCTTTGTTACTGGTAACCATTTAATAAACCGTAAGAGTTTACTTCTGCGCGCAGTTGTTGAATAATTCATGGTTTGTTTTTGTTCTAAACTGTAGTGAAGTTGTAACGAGTAACGATAATACTAAAGTTATGGAATTTCGTATGGAATTAATATATATTTATTTTTACCCTGCGACCATACAGACTGCAACTGGCTAGGAAACAATCGCAATCTTGACGCAAATGATCCTTGATTTTCTGTTGATGTGACTTCACAATACCTTTAAATTAAACGTATGCAGCGGTAATCCAATTATAACTCGCAGGGTCAGCTCGAAATTATAACAGAAAGCTGGAAATCTCTGAAAAACGGACAAAATAAAATGTGAAATGAATGGACCGCGCGTTTCTTGCGCGAGTATTTTTTGCCGGCACGGTCCCTCTCTTTGTTCGCGCATCCATATGCATGAGTTTTGAAAGAAGACGCGCAGTCGGATTTTTCCTCTCGTTACAGCTGGGCTGGACATGTCACAAAGCGGGAACAGCAAACAGGGAGCAAACGGCTCACTCGGCCAGAGCTGCTCAGGTATTAAAATAACGACCTCCACTCACTGCGACACAACTCGTCATTAATAAGGGGGCGACGGAATCATCTAGGTGGTCGATTTCACAAGATGTCGTACTACCACTGTGATACATACGATTATCATGCCATAACGAGTTTTAATCACAAAATTTGTCTTAACTGATGGCACTTCACATTTTGTACTGTTTTCTCTTGTCAGATTATCGTAAATTACATAAGGAGATAATTAAATGACGGAAATAAATATTCACATGCTGTTGTGTGTTCTGTAGCTCATTTTAACTGTGACAAATAATATGAATGGAATGCGCGGAACCCCCCCCCCCCCTTTTCCACGTAGCACAGCGTAGATTTCCTGCCAACCCCTCTCCCCCTAGACCGAGTCACGCTCCCCTAGCTACAAAATAATAAATAAAAACCAAAACAGAAAGCGGGCAGTAAAAAAACGCAAAAACTTACACTTGTTTCGCTCCAGAGTATTGTTTTTCCTTTATAAGAATGTCACGTATAAAGACAGGTGGTGGCCCAATAGAAAGATAACGTCTATATAATTGTAGTCATAAGAGTAATAAGGAGCTATTAATTGTGTAATCTCTCTTTTGTTAGAGAGAACTGGAGCATTCTGACAGCTATCTATTGTATCTGTATAATTATTTGTTAAGGTTTATGATCAAAATTTGTGCCACTAACGACTGCACAATGCCGCGATGGAGTTAGCTAATGAACAACGACATTTTCACATCCTGCACGTTTTCTCAGGTGACCAAACTTTTGTATTTCTCGTCGATTGTAATTTTATTTAAGCTTAAGTTCGTCCCAACTTTTTCATAACATTTTTTCCGTGTTTTGCCCTTGTGTGTCTCGATATACTATATCACTTCGCATCACCCAATCGGTGCCTGCCATATTGGTAAAGTCTTTACCGGGTCTACAGACACATGGCGTTAGGAAGCTGTCAAATATGATAATGATGCGGGTCACGGAGTAACTTCTCCGAGGCAGTCTCTTGGGAAGGAATGAAATATGAAGGATGAGAGAGGGTTAAACCAGGCGGACTTCAATTCAGGCCTACTCTTCCGAAAGGTACGGACGAGGAATTACCTTCAGCTGAGTCACTCGCTATACACGTCGGAGGGGTTTATGATTTAATCAATGAGTCTTGTGTACAGCCTGTTGATTATGAATTGTGTACCACATCCTTTGCTAACCTGCCAAGACCCGATGATGAAAATTTTTTCCTCGACCAGGACTGGAACCATGTGATCACGTGGCAGACACTTTGTACCACAAGGTGCTACAACAGTGTGAACAGCGTGAACTGCAGGTGAGACGAAATCACAGCTTCGTCACCAAAGATGCAAGAGCAACTTGCGAGGCTCTTTCCTAATTAATTGAATAATGGTATCCCGCTGAAGGCGATATGTAGGTCCCAGAATACCGTCTGTAACTGTATTGTGCTTACTATGTAATAGTATAGCTTTTTTTTTTTATTCAAAGTATTTGGCTGTGATCAACCAATACACAAATTTTGCGTTTTTATTTACACACAGCTCAACCAATACACTGTTTTCACGTTCATAAAACCAGATATACAATACAGTTGATCTACTCAAACATCAAACATCATTTTTATTCTTCCTTCCGCGCCTTCTAGGCCAGGCGGCTAGTACTCATATACAGACTTACCAACTTCAACAAATGAAATTTAACAAAAAAAAACACTCAAATTTACCCCAGGTTCTATACAGACTACTACACCGCTAGGACTTCTAAGAGTACATATATTATTTACAAACATGCTTATTATTATTATTATTTCCCAATGGCTGGTGAAGCGGGACCTCATAAACTGTACTGCTATAAAGTAATATAATAATAATAATTCCGTGTGGTCGTAATGACCTGGTGACAGGGTTTCTAATGGCTGCGCATTCCGCCCCTGCCATAGCCACCTTAATCTAACCCTGCAATCCTACCAGGTACAGGGAATCTACTGTTTAACGTGGAATCCGAACCACGAAGCATTCCGGCATACTTCACATTACACAGCAAGCTGTGCCAGAGGTGAAGGTCGGGTCAAACGCCTTTAAAAATCCCCGCCGAAACAGGGTTTCGAACCGGGGACCTTACGATCTCCAGTCAGGCGTGTTAACCACTGAGCTACCTGAGAGTAAATACGTGGCACAGTAACAATTTGTTCGTCTCTGATTGCAGTGGAGCTGATATTTGGGAATATGTAATAACTTGTCGGATCGTTCGCGGTATCACGTTGCACCGATGGTTTAATCAAGTGCTGCGTTTG
Organism: Vandiemenella viatica; assembly: GCA_031002005.1. Lineage (NCBI taxonomy): Eukaryota > Metazoa > Arthropoda > Insecta > Orthoptera > Morabidae > Vandiemenella > Vandiemenella viatica. Next base: position 29,237,778 of record CM061914.1, read on the forward strand.
TCTTCTACTGCTCTTACTGTCGTATGCATAAATCGACTTCGAATACAGTTCTGAATAAAATCAGGATTCGTGGAGATAGTTGGACGACCGCCGAATCCAATTGATATTTCTCAATAAATAAAAAAACTAACAGGAGGAACATGTTTAATCAAGAGCTAAGGAATCAATAGTTCGGTCAATGTGCTGGATTTACAAACTGTGGCCTGGTCCATCGCAAGCTATTTATTCGCCTCTAGCTGCAGACAGTTGATTAGATGTAACGAAGTTGTTCCACTGTCAGTGATGCTAGAGCGATAAGACTAACTATCCCAGCAGTGTTCTATGTGATTATGCGAAAAATCTGACACGTTAAGACCGATTGTTCAATGTATACAGGTTTGAAGAAATATATTGTGGCCCTGATGAATTTACATGGAATAAATACAGTTTTACTCCAGTTAGATATCAACAATTGTTTCTGGTATCGCTACTTAGTACCAACTGAAATCGCGCCTGTTTCTTACTACAGAATCCAACCATCCATTTGCAGCATACAAAGTTTTTTAGTTAATACTTGGCGACTTCAACACGGAATTATGAATGCTTTCCATTTGCTGCTTCTATAATTTCCCGCAGTAAGGTTAAGTATGCTACGTATCGTGTCACTACAAATATTTGATATCTGACGCTTCTGAGTCAAATATAGATGACATTTCTATCTTAAAAAGGTTAGGTTTATTAAATTTTATTTTAATATCGACGAGGGATATTGTTTCAAATGAGTAGAAATTAAGTAAACGTGAAGTGGTAGACACATACCTTCTACTTTTTTAATTCTTGAAGTTAGATCCTGTGTGACGCATTTACCCCTAAAATGCATTGGGTCTGTTCTCTACCAGTAACTCCAAAACTAGCTCCTTCTTCATATCAGTTACTGAAGAAAAGACAAGTGATACGGTTAGATTTTTTTTAAAAAATTTCTTTACGTCTCTTTAGGTCTTTAGAGACGAGAAAGGATGGGGGGCAAGGATGGGAGCAAGGAATGGGAAGGAATTCGGCCATGGCCTTTCGAAGGAAGCATCCCGTCATTTGTCTGGAGTGATTTGGGAAACCATGGAAAACCAAAATCTGGATGCCCGGACGGGGATTCGAACCGCGATACGGTTAGAGTTGATCGATGAAGTCAAGTAGGAAAGTTCTCCCTGTGATGATACGGCTAGATTTCGATGCCGCTGTCATGGAAATTAGCTTGACTCCATTACTGACTTTTCGGTTGCGGGTGCGTGAGCAGTAGTTGCGTCCCTCCGCCGCACGGCGCTCGCGTCGGCACGTGCACGAATAAATAAAAAAAAAGTGGAAGAGGGGAAGGAGAGTGAAACTACGCACAATGGAAGAGGGGGCAGGGGAGGGGGCACCTACGGTAATGACAGAAAACGGCCAACCGGAAGTCACTTAATCACCCCCCCCTCCCCAAACACGCACGTGGGACCACAGCGGGGGGTGGAGGGGGAAGAGAAAGGCTGAGTACTGGGATCATCGAGCGAACGAACGCAGAACTGCGTTCACGGTTAATTTCTCGGAGCTCGCGAATAAAAAAAACCGCCCAGTCAGCGAAACGGCCTCACATGCAGCGGCGGCAGCAATGATGCTGCTCGTCTCCTCCGCGTAATAAAATCATCTCTGCTCGCGTGTTCTTCCACCGTCACATTGGCTTACTCGCACATCCATGAGCGCTACCTGCACAAAACTCAGGAGCAAAATCTTTTCGCGGAAGCGTCTGCGCGTAAATTACTACTTTGTAATTCACGCCAACATCAAATGACGCTTTTAATTGTTTTACACTCATCATTATATGTCTTTTTCCTTCACAGTTGACAATATTTAACCCGATAGATCAGCGGTTCCCAACCTATGGGTCGCGACCCACTAATGGGTCGCGGCGTGTGTTTTGGTCGGTCGCGGAACAATCGAGGTTTTTATCACAAAAAATATATCTTTTATTTCATCTATTTAAAAAATATATCACAATATTTTACAAGTGCAATAATCATGAAAGCTATTAGCTTAAATTAAAACTTTGTGAGAAAAAAAAAGTTTTTTTAAACAGTCAGTTGGTATTATGCAATAACCTCGTTGTGAGATATAGCAGCGGCAGCAATCGCGCAATCGTTATGGCAAACCCTGAACACCCCCTCTCCCGCCCCGCCCCGGAGATACGTGTGCATACCACCTGCAATTTTACTTCTCTCATTGTCATTTTCTTGTTTATTCTTGAATCGAAACCGAAGTCTTTGATTGAAAGTCTTTATCTGCTTTGTGAGAGTGAGTTATGTGTGCGTTTAGTTTTGACTGAGAGTAGATTTAAAGTGATTAATCATGGAATTTCATCAGTCAACTTGGTGAGGTGATGGCCTGTGCAGCCACCTCCCGGCCTATAATATGTTTCTTGTTTTATGTATTATCAATTCTTGTTTTTGTTGATAGAATATATCCTCTGTACGAAAATTCACCTTTGTCCACCGAGCGTGGTGGTGTAACGGATAGCGTTCTGGCCTCGCATTCGGGAGGACGGCGGTTCGAATCCCCGTCCGGGCATCCAGATTTGGGTTTTCCATGGTTTCCCAAATCACTCCAGGCAAATGCCGGGATGCTTCCTTAAAAAGGCCATGGCCGAATTTCTTCCCATTCCTTGCCCCCATCCTTTCCCGTCTCTAAAGACCTCGATGTTTAGAGACGTAAAGCAGAAAAAAAAACCTTTTCCTAGGATAGGATAGTCGATAGCGTATCAAGGTTATACAACAGTTCCTATTCTGATATTAGATACACTCTCATATTAGGTGAGTCGCGAAAAATTTTTTTACTTAAAAGTGGGTCGTGTACCAATAAAGGTTGGGAACCGATGCGATAGATTATAAGTCAGACTAGCAAAAGAAACAGAAATACATCTGAGCTAAGCAGGTAATTAATACATTTGTTCCTTGGTCGCAAAACGTAGCGCTTTATCACTACAATTCACTCTTATTCACTATATTTTCTCTCCTTGTTTGATGTTCCTTTCACACTAGTGCATGTGCTCTTTACCGAGCGTCGTGGGTGAGCGGTTAACGATCTGGCACCGCATTCGGGAGGACGCCTGTTCGAATCCCCGTCCGGGCAGATTTTGGGTTTCCATGCTTTCCCCACATCAATCCAGGAGAATACAGGGATACTTCCTTTAAAAAGCCATGGCCGAATTCCTTCCCGTTTCTTGTCCTCAGTTCCATCCTGCCTCTAACTACCTCGACATCGACGAGGCAAAAATAATAATAATAATAATAATAATCAGTGTGACCGTTATTTGCTAATACTACCACCAAACCTCAGTCAGTTACCAAGGAATGTGTTGCTAGATGATCCAGCTGTGAGACTTATAGGTACCAGTGGTTGGTTTGATTGTGGTAGGAATCAATAATACGAAGGGATTCTTGAAATAAGTGGAGTGTTAGTACACAATGAGGGAGCCTGGAGGATTCCATTCCAGTTACCATGGTATCGCGAGATTAATGAAAGCCAAATAAAATCGTAGTTGCCTTACAGACAGCTTTACTCATTTCTTTATTTGGTTAAAAAGACGACTGTGGAACAGTTATCATGTCCCAAAATGCACAATCTGCAGATCTGATTATATACTCATCACAAGGTTTGAATCAGTTTTTTTTTGTGCTTATGGCTCATAAGAGGCGGGAAAGGAGTGGGGGCCAGGAACGGGAGGGAATTCATCTATGGCCTTTTAATGGAATCATCCCGGCATTCATCTGGATGCCCGGAAGGGGATTCGAACCAACTTCCTCCTGAATGCGAAGCCAGAACGTTACCGCTTACCCACCACGCTGGAATAATTGTCGCAGTTCGGAAGGTTTAGATATTAAAATTTTGAGTACTTTATAAATATTTGTGTACATAATTATGTCGAAAGTAATCACGTGAGCACGCCGGTTTGAATCCCTATCCATGCATCCAGATTTGCGTTTTCCATGGTTTCCCCATGTCACTCCAGGCGAATGCCGGGATGCTTCCTTCAAAAGGTCGAATTCCTTCCCGTTCCTTGTCCCCAGTCCCATCCCGCCTCTAATGACCTCGACGTCGACGAGGCGTAAAGCCATAAGTAAAAAAAAAATAATAATAATAAGAAAGTAAACGACAACCAAAAAACAGAAGAATTATTCATACCATAATTTACTTAAATCGCTTCACATGAATGCCGGAATGATTACTTTAGATCGTCCATGGCCGAATTCCTTCCCGTTCCTCACCCCTATTTCATTCCCGCCATTAATGAGTTCGACGTCGCATAGCCACAAGCAAAAAAATCGAGTGCCGGTAGTGGAAGAAGTTTTCACAACAAGAGACTTGTACAGCACGTTAGCAGTGGAGGTGGTGCACGATTCCTAACTAACAGATTGTCTACCGGAGTTCTCGCTTAGATTCCGAACCTCTCTGCAGAGTATGTGGGGCGGGAGTTTACGACACTACGAGTCGTTAACTTGTTCACAATATACTGAAAAGTGTCATCCACACGTATAGTAACACTGATGGACATTACAGCACTATGCAAAGCTACGGTGAAGGACAGCAGTTTACAATGCTTCGGCAGGTTGCACCCTATATAGCAAGAGCCTACGCCCTGATACAGGTGTGCCACTAGTACAAAAAAAAGGCAGGAAACAACGTTTGTTAGGCAAACATCCCAACATTCGGCTGCACCAGTTTCGGAAAACCATTGGAAGAAGAACTACATTTAGATTTGAGCCCATTTTGTTCTGAGATAAAGTCTGAACGTGGAATAAAAATGTACCCAAAGACAGACAGTGCCTCGGTCTTGTGTTGTTTTCTGAGGCTTCGTCGTGATTCAATCCGTGCGGCCGGCAGCTGAGGCAGTGCCAAATCTTTGCTGTCCAGACGGCCCCTGATGACAGTAAATGCCACTCTTAATTGGGACAGTTCACGAGGGGCGTCGTAAGCGCTGTCAGCGCTCAGCATGAAACCCTCCTTCAGCGTCAGCACCCACATTGCTGACCTGAGCCTACCAACAGCTAAGCTAATTCCAGCTTGAAAGTTCTCTAACCGGCATTTTTTGTAGGTTTACCCAAAGTAAGATATTTCTCCGTGGGTGCCTATACCTTTGTTTTTTGATAGTTGTTTTAGAGAGCTGTTTCAATCTGAAACGAGCAAGTAATATAATATTAATATGATTTGTGTTTTTACTAACTTCCATCAGAATCGTTGATCAAAAGATAAGGAATTGAAAATTATTGATGTTGCTGCCAAATACGACTTTTTAAAGAGTAAATCTACGTATTTGCTGAAGTATTTACAAAGTATATCACAGCAAACGCTCTGATTATCTTCATCTTTTTGAAGGACTTATTTGTGATACAGAAAGTTTTCAGCTCTTGTTGCAATAAAAACAAACTATTGAAGCAAACTCGATATTTGCAATGATTTACGGCGTATACGTTAATATCCAACCAACAATAAGGAATCTTGCTAAACGAAATGCAAGCTCATCGTTTAAATTGATTTATTATGTTATTTAAACTTATTTTTGGCAAGTTTAACGTTAGCATTTTTTTTTTTTTTTTTTTTAGTTTCTTCAGAAAATATAAAATCTGTATCCTTACAACCAATTAAAAATAAATATATTCGTTTCATGTTTGTTTTTTCATGTTTAATAAAAGTAGAGAATCACGAGAGACATGCATCAGTTAAAAAGGGTGTGAGTCAAGGTTGTAGTCTATCTCCATTAATATTCAACTTGTACGTAGAAGAAGCAATGAAGAAAGTCAAAGAAAAATTTCCATGTGGCATAATTTTTCAAGGAGAAAAAATCAGTATGTTACGATTTGCTGATGACATTGTCTTGTTAGCAGAGAGGGCTGAGGATATTGAGAAGTTACTGAATGGCATGAACAAAATACTGAAGGAAGATTTTGGACTGAATATAAATCAAAGCAAGACAAAAGTGATGAAATGTAGCAGAAATGATACCAATACTAGTAGATTAAATATAAAAATAGGATCGGATGCAACAGGAGAAGTAAGTGAATTCTGTTACTTGGGAAGTAAAATTACAACCGATGGCCGAAGCAGGAATGATGTTAAAAGCAGAATAGCACTAGCATAAAGAGCCTTCATGGAAAAGAGAAACCTTTTAGTTTCAAATATTGATCTAGGAATTAGAAAGAACTTTTTAAAATTCTTTGTGTGGAGCACAGCACTTTATTGTAAAGAAGCATGGAGCTTAGGAATACCAGAAATAAAGAAAATTGAAGTATTTGAAATGTGGTGCTACAGAAGAATGCTGAAAATTAGGTGGACAGACAAGGTAAGAAATGAACGATTTTTGGAAACGATGGGTGAGAAAAGATGTTTGTCGAAAAAGCTTACGGAAAGTAAGGTAGGTCATATTTTGAGACATGCTGGATTGGTTAATTTGTTAGTGGAGGGAACAGTCGAAGGTAAGAACTGTAGAGGAAGACAGAGATTGGAATATATGAAACAGATAATTGAGGACGTGGGCTGTAAAGAGTATGTAGAAATGAAGAGGTTGGCACAGGATAGGAAAGGATGGAGGATTGCATCAAACCAGTCGAAAGACTGACGACAGCAAAAAAAAAAAAAAAAAAAAAAAAAAAAAAAAAAAAAAAAAAAAAAAAAAAAAAATTGTCAGGAAACTCTATTTCGACGGAAACGGGGACGATAAGAAAAACTTTAGGAATTTCTAGTCTATCTTATCGACGCAACGAAATCGATTATTCCGTTTGCTGTTTTGTTGAAGCTTCCTGACACGTGACTACGATAAAGTGGCTTTCCATTGCAACATCCCTTACTGTACCACGTGCAACGCGGGTCGCTCAGTATAGTTACTTACAAGAGCGGTACTATTCTTCAGCCATTGGTGGCAATGTTATCAGTAACTTACGAAACACGAAATTTCGTGGATCTTAGGCGAACATCAACCTGTCCGATAGAACACAACTTCCTACGATTACAATGTAGAATAACTTACGGTTGGAAGCTAGAGTATTCCTGATCACCTCCGTGCGACACAGAATTTGGCAGCAGATGGCGTGGACAGCAGTGACGTCACTAAAAATTTCCCCAATATTCCATCGTTCAGACCCGGCTGTCCGGTCGTTAGAGAGATCGTAAACCATTGGCTCATTTTATGACAAGAAATAATTCCATACTGCTAGTGGCTGAGGAGTATTTTATTACTTGAATCCTATATTTGAATTACTAGCTTTGGATATATAAACCAAAGCACAAAATATCGCGAAAAATACGGCCAAGTTTAATAAAGTAATTCAGTAATTGTGACGATGGAAGTGCTTTTAGAGAAAGATCTTTTTATTACAGATTTCCACAGAACAGTATATTTTACTTCTTTAAAGTGTGCATATTATATTTCATCTTGCCAAATGAACATTTTGAAGTGCGTTATAAGTAATAAAATGTGTTGCTATAAAACGCAAACTGTATAGAGATATAAGGAATAAAACATCCCTGACAGCATAATTTTAGGAATGAGCCACCAAAACTCGTTTCTTGTTTGACTGAGAACTCCTCTGCCGCTTCATACCCAAGTATGAAGACTGCCGATTGTTCTCTCTGCTAAAAAATATTACTGCAAGCACTTGAATACGGCACTTCCACGGCATGAATCACCGTAGTTTAAGGGTGGCACAAACAGTCATGCTGGATTATTCTTTTTAAAATAGTGGAATCGCTGGCCACCAACAAATGTTTTTTAAAAAAATGTAGCTTCAATAATTCCCGTCATTCGCAACCAGTTCTACAGCAAATCAACTGACATGTAAGTAGTATAGCAACTTACAGTAACCTTCAACTGGTCGCGGGGAGACGGCATCTCAACAGTGTCCCAAGTCACACACTACTCCCTGAATATAAAGCAAGCCGCACGGCGCATAACGGTTTCTTCCTTTTCGTATGAAGGACGCAGAAAAGAAGCAAATCACGGTATTACAGGGAAATATGTATTACTTTTCGTGAAAACTGTAACACACAGAAGGAATCATCTGAATCACTCCATACTCGGAGGACGTGTAGAGCAGTGGAACCATAGAACCGTAACTTAGTCCACAACCCGAAGGTTGGTTGGATCCTCCAGAAGGAGGCATACTAAGCCATTAAGTTGGTTGTCAATATGGCAGAAATCTAGCAAAATTGTCTTTATACTTGTTTTGTCTCAGTATTCTGTGGTTTTCCACTACTAGGTGAAGCCAGTAGTCTTCCAATTTTGCTTCTCCTCGATTTGTTGTGATCTAATCAGTGTAATTGCCTATGAGCCAAACATGGACGTTTCTTTTACTTAGTCGATATTGCCTCTGATCTGGTATTAAGTTGCTGTCGGGTGTGTACATGTTTGGTGCCGATCTGTTTATTAAAGCTATCTGAGCTACCAGAACGCTAGTGGAAAGACAACAAGTAATTAAGATTGCAGAGAGATGGCATGCACGTAGTCGGTGCAGAACTGTCGAACGAAGTGGAGACGAATGCCTCATCGACGTCAACGGGTGCAGTATCAGCATCGAACGAGCCAGAATGATTCACCTCGGGGAAACAAATTTGCGGCTCGTATAGGGGACGCTGCTACGACAGCGTGTACTGGACAACATTACGTGGCCACAGTGCCGGATAACCACCATCTTATCTGCATGGCCGTCACCGACATAACAGCTTCGTCCACAGTGTTGGCCACCACTGGAGCACTGCAACGGGTGCGGACATGTCTGCATCGACGGTTCGATGCCACGTGTTAGACGCAACCGTGGTAAAAGTAATCAGGCGGATTGCTTTGTTGAGCGCCATAGCGGACAAACACGCATTCGCCTCCGTTGTATTGATGACAATCTGAACAGCAACCACAACATCAGGGCCGTGTAGTGAGGAATTTGAAAGCCTTCTTCGAACAGCGACGCGTACCACAGTTTCCCTGCCCAGCACGTCGCCCGTCGAACATATCTGGAATATGTTCGGAATGTATCTTGTTGTGTTTGCTGCTTCTTCAACTTCTGTCGATGCTTTGTGGACGCTACAACAAACCGCGTGGCAGTGTGTTCCCCGGCAGCATGTACATGCTCTCCGTGGTCCCATGCACGACGTATACAGGCTCTGATTGCAACATACACTACTGAATTGTCATAGTAAGAGTGCATGTGCAATTCCGTAATTCTAACCGTTTCTGTATTGTCAAGTACTTTCTTTTTTAGCTGTCATCAGTCTTTCGGCTGCTTTGATGCAATCCTCCATCCCTTCCTCTATTTTGCTAACCTCTTCATCTCTACATATCCTTTACAACCCAGGTCCTCAATGATCTGCTTGATATATTCTAATCTCTGACTTCTTCTACAGTTCTTACCTTCGACTGTTCCCTCCACCAGCAAATTAACCAATCCAGCATGTCTCAAAATGTGACCTACCAGCCTGTCTCGTCTTTCTGTAAGCTTCTTCCTCAAACTTCTTTCGTCACCCATCATTTCCAAAACTCGCTCATTTCTTACTTTGTCTGTCCACTTAGTTTTCAGCATTCTTCTGTAGCACCACATTTCAAATGCTTCAATTTTCTTTCTTTCCGGAATTCCTAAAGTACATGTTTCGCTACCATAAAGTTCTGTGCTCCATACAAAGAGTTTTAAAAAGTTCTTTCTAATTCCTAGATCAATATTTTAAACTCTTTTTACTAGTGCTACTCTGTTTTTAACATCATTATTGCTTCGGCCATCGGTTGTAATTTTGATTCCCATTTAGCAGAATTCTCGTACTTCTCCTATTGCATCCGATCCTATTTTTATATTTAATTTACTGTGATTGGTATCATTTCTGCTACATTTAATCACTTTTGTTTTGATTTGATTTATATTCAGTCCAAAATCTTCCTTCAGTATTTTGTTCATGCCATTCAGTAACTTCTCAACATCCTCAGCCTGTTCTGCTAACAAGACAATGTCATCAGCAAATCGTAGGATACTGATTTTTTTTCTCCCTGAACACTTATGCCACACGAAAATTTTTCTTTTATTTCCTGTATTGCTTCTTCTACATGCAAGTTGAATATTAACGGGGATAGACTACAACCTTGTCTCACACCGTTTTTAACTTATGCATGTATCTGGTGGTTCTCTACTTTTATTATAGCTACTTGATTCTTATATAGTTTATAAAGTATTCTTCTATCCCGATATTGAAGATCTGACTTCTTTAAAAATTTGAACATCTTGTTCCACCTAACATTATCAAAAGCTTTTTCTAAATCAACAAATGCCAAAACAGTATCTTTGCTTTTCTTGATCCGCCCTTCAAGTATTAATCTTAAAGTGATAATTGTTTCCCTCGTATCACGATTTTTCCTAAACCTAAACTGATCTTCACCAACTATCTTTTCTACTAGCCTTTCAATTGTTCTGTATATGATTATGGTCAGCAAGTACGTTATCTTTTAACGATGAAGTGTAATTTAGAAAGATTTTATGGTGTTGGTCAAGAAAGCTTTGATAGAAAAAAATAATCGTTTTGGTTTAATATTGTAAGTAAAAAATAAAAATCTGGATGTCCGAACGGGGATTCGAACCAGCGTTCTCCCGAATGCGAGCCAGAGTGTTTCTGCTCATCCACCACGCTCGCTATCTTCTTGTAATCATTTTCCACGTCAAGTATAACCAAAAACAGCAAACATAGATAAAAAAACATAGAAGTTGCGGAATGTGGTACTGAACAATCGGCTATTTAGGGTGTCTTACATAGCTGAGACCATAGGCATGAAATGATACGCTATGTAATGAATAAGGAATTTAATATGGGAGAACCTTAGGAATTTGGTGCATTTTTTAAATGCTGACCAAACGCTAATATGAAAAAGAATTTATCACCAACGTTTGAACCGTTTTATAAAGTTTCCTACCAAATTTTGGCACCGACGTATTCCTGTGAAAGCAATGAAGACATTCATAACGTTGGGTGGAAGCTGACGAGTCAGCTCCAAAAGAGGTGAAGGTGATTCTTACTACTGATTACCTTGAAAAGGTAAATACTGGTGAATACTGCACACAAATCGTGGTCCATTTGTGTGAAAAAAAAGACTTGGTTTACGAATGAAGAAAGAAATCTCCTTCAATCAGTACTATGAACCTTCCATAAAGGTGCTTTGGGAAAACTTAGGGTTCTCAAGTATGAATTGTTGCAACACCCATTCTGTTCGCCAGATTTGAATTGCTATGACTTTCATCTGTTTCAAAATAAAAAGAAATTTCTTAGCTGGAAAATGTTGGAGCCTTATGAAGTGCTGATAACTCCTGTAAATGGTATTTTTACGACCCTCAAGTTTCGTACTTTATTCCCTGGAGTAACGTTGAAAAAATTATATTGAACTACCCCGGAACTATGTATGAAAAGAAGTAATTTTCTGAACTGAACACCTCGCTGTTTCGCTGGCTTTATGTGCGAGGTACCAGCTGGGAGGCTGTTGGGCAACAGTTGGCGGCTGACTCTGCCGAGTGAGGCGACAGGATTTGGCAGTGTCGTGCTGACAAAAGACACGGCCCCTTAACACCTGCCAGCCCATGTGTTGCCTAACCATCCTCCTTACCTCAGGCTGGCAGGACACCTCCACGGCTGTCGACACTTGTTGACTTCTGGTCCTGCATCGATTGTGGTGTTCTTCTGTCGTTTGTACCAAGAGACGTGCAGTTAAAGACCCAAGTGTTCGAGATTGGTAATACAATTGGAAAGTACAAGATATTTTCGATCTAATCTCCTTGCACTGCGGAATCACCTTTTAGACGCCAGATAATTATCCATAACTCTTTGATAACGACCTAACTTCATGTTTCATATTTTGGGTGGTTAGTAATTTTTTTCGATACATGCTTTAATGTGGGGATTGATCTTTCTGTCGCTCTTCTGTCACCTTTACTAAATATTTGAACGATTAATTTTGAATCGTATCCAACCTGGGATTGATCCAACACTTCGCCCTAGTAAAAGTTGTACTGGACAACTAGTGAGTCTAACACAGTTTATAGAGGATGGATTTGAGACCCGTAAGGCCACGGGCGTGGTCTTTGTGGACCTGTCAGCAGATACTGTTAACCAACAACTATTACTTGACAAGGTCTAAAATCTGACAAAGGCCACCAGATTAACCAAGCTCATCGCTTCTCTTCTCCATAACCGTCGTAGGTTTTACGTTGTCTTTCAAAGACAGCGCAGCCGATGAAGGGTACCAAAAAAAAAAGTCACTGAGGCATTTACAAGCGTTTCTTTTTAATACCAACTCTTACACATTTTCGGCATTTTCTTTTGTTGTTCTTCGAATCATTCAGCGTTACAATTAACTAATCAGCTACAGTATTAATTCCTTGCCTCCCATTCGGGAGGACGGCGGTTCGAATCAACGTGTGGGCATGCAGATTCGGGGTTTCCATGGTTTTCCCAAATCATTCCAGGCGAATGCCGGGATGCTTCCTTCCAGGTCATGGCTAAATTCCTTCCCATTTCTTGTCCTCAGTCCCATCCCACCTCTAATGACTTCGACGTTGACGATGCGAAAAGCCATAACTAAAACTAAAAATAAAATAAAAATATCCTTGTTGTAATATGGATATACTTTCAAGAAGATGCAGTCAACTCGCATCGTGTAAACGCGTCTTTGATGACGTAATCGCACGAGCCTCGTGGTGGTCGCCCCTGCCTCGTGGTGGTAGGTTAGCACCAGACAGACCCACTGCCGCCGACCGCCGCCAATCCATCCCCCGCAGATAAGACTTAACGAATCTTAATAGGACGACAAGCTGTGCGCCTCCGCTCACAAAAAAAACTCTTCTCGCCTCCTCGGCCACGTCGCACAAATCGACAATTACCGACACAATTTGTCGTCTGCCTCGTTTAAGAGCTTTGCTATTTTTTACGATCAGTGACGTAAACGTGCGTATATGGCAGAGGATGGGAATAAGCAGAACAACAGCAAAAGCGACATGCTTTAGCTGTCAAGTGCTCCACATACGATAGCAAATTTAGTTCACCAGAGGATTTTCTTGTTTGCTCGATGAAGGATATTAAACAAATAAATAATTCCGGACACATGTTTTAACGTCTATTGTCAGTCGACAAAATTAGCTGATTTAAAAAATGAAGTAACTGAACAAAAATGATTTCTACCAAAACTGTTCGGATGTCATGATACTACTGAAATAAATTATAAAGATGCAGAAATAGTTAATAGAGTCTTCTTGGGCGACTAGCCGACTTAGCAGGCTAGAACCCTATATTAATTCCGAGGGAAACTTCGATCTTACATATACGGAAAGAAGTTCCTTTCGTCCGTGCTTGCTTGTGTCGATGACTAAGAACAGTACAGAAAGATGAAAGAAGGGCAAATGTGAGCCCTATTAGGTCTACTCTTTTGAAAGATAACAACTAGGTCTACTACTGAGTCCCCAAACAACAGCAAATTGACATAGGCCTATTCACTTGCTCTATAGTCACTTCGCACGGGGTTGCGATGTCATACAATTTGGTGTTTTACGAATAGTTTACCTCTGCTGCCAACTTCCGAACGATGAGTATTTCAATCGAGTGTGTCAATTCGCAGGTCAAACAATAAGCGTCTTCAGTTAACCTGCATATATTACAGACAATTCTGGCTCACAGTACGTGCTTCTTAGCGAATTTAAAATTTATTATTTTATCTCCTTATTTGTTTACGTCCTTCAGGGAATTAAACAGGAAATAAATAATAAAAAAGCGATCGCATACTTATGAAGCTATACTTAATGCACTGTTAGATGTGATCTACAGAAAGATGCCTCAGTTACTGACGAACGCCGTTCTCCCAGACTGGTGGGTCAGAACCATCGATAACCTTGGGTGTCCCGTTATGTGACACGAGTTGGCTTATATTGACTCCTCGCGGGATCAGTGAAAACGTTTCCTATTTCGTTGGACGGTTAACATTTTTAATTCAAAGAATCCAATATCGATACATGTGAACTTTCCAGGCTGTCACTGACTTGAGTGTGCCTTCCAGAGTAATAATGTAAATTAAAACTAACATCATGCTAAGAAAAAAACTAACAATTTTTCGTTTCCGTTTTCTTTGTATGTTTCTGTTTTCTTTATGCGCTTTCCGATACCCCACATGTAAATCATTAGATGATGGACGGTTGGTTCTCGTATTTAATACATGATTTGGGAGATTTTTTGTGCCTCTTACATTGATATCGTTACACTCTTAATTGTCGTTGTAATGAAAAAATGAGAAGAAAATCCGCGAATCTCGTTTTGCATACCCGATTCACATAAGTGAACCGGAATGAAGAGGTTTAGGCAGTATTCACGTCACTTCGCTGGTAAAAAAATAAGCATTTACAGTAACTCTGTATACAGTGCAACTCCAATTATCCGAGTCAATTGCGACCGGACCCCATTCAGATAATAAAAAATTCGAATAACTGGATTTATTCCAAAAAAGGATCTATTTTAATTAATTACTGTATTTATGTTGTAAATGGCAGAAGAAACTATTTTTAAAAGAAAAAGAGCTTTTATTAATTAAATGAAAAGGCAACACTTTTACATGTTAAGCGTACTTACAAGTTTTGTACATTAGTACAGTATTTACGTACCATGCTGCAAGTAAAAGTCATTGTTTGCTGAACATCTCAGTCAAAGTAAGCTGTTTGACTGTATTCGTCCGCCTGAAAGTGAGAAGTTGCATGTGGTCACACTCGGGCTGACGCTCCATCCACTTCAACGCAGTTTCAAGGCCGGCAAATGCTTGGATGGTTCAACTTCGAAAATTAAGGTCATCTTCATCGACACTTTCTTCTCTCACACTTTCATCATTTAGTATTCTATACCCAGTGTCTGATGAAACACACATCACCCACTCTCCTATATCTTCAGTACTAACTTCTGAACATCCAATAATTTTCAAAAGAATGTTTCTGGATTTCTCAAGTGACACGTCATCCCCATCTTATCCTCTCTCTTCCCTTAACTTTTCTTTTTCCTTTTTCTCCTTTTCCTTCACATCTTTAATTAGTATGCCTTTCAACTTCACGCAGGTCTTAAAAACCGATTCAGATATTCAGCAATTCGGTAATCGGAGTTCGGATAATTGGAGTTATACTGCACATTGACTCACAATTGCTAATTTCTGATGTTGTGGTAAAGACCTTCTTGTGCCATGTCATATTTGCGTGACGAAGGCAACTAATTTGTAAAGTATTCCCCTCTGTATTCTGCGGTTACTTATAAACTATCTTTAGCTTCACCATTTTTCAGTGATTAATGTAAGCTATAATCTGTTTGATAAGTAAGTAAACTCGTGTGGTCGTAATGACCTGAAGACAGGATTTCTACCACTACACAATCCGACCCAATGGTAGCCGCCTAGACTGAAACGGTAATACTCCCGGATACAGCTTAACGTGGAATCCGAAACACGGAAGCATTCTAGTGTACTTCACATTACACAGCAGACTGTTCCAGAGGTGAAGGTCGGGTTAAGGGCCTATGAAAAATCCACGCCGAGAGAGAGATTCAAGCTTTTTGATCTTCAGTCAGACGCCTTAACCTCTGAGTCACCAGGCCACTCTGTATGATAAGTAGCAATTTGATTGTGTATCGTAAAATTTTTGTAGTTGGAAGTTCTGGCCCGTCTCAGTACTCTCTAAGCTGTGGGAAACGGGCTAAAAACCGTAATAATGACGGACTGATCCGTTGCATCAGTACTTCAGCTCTTTATTGCACACAGCCAGCTTGGCAGTTTGTGACATTTATGTCTGACCCTCTTGTATATTACGTTTTCTATGCTTAGTAAATAATTAATTTTGTACTCATACTATGTGTTTAGTAATGTCTCATTACAATCAATGTAATGAAATGTGAAAACAGGGTTCCACAGATTGTGTTTTGTGTAGTGAACAGAGTAGTAATAATATATAAGAACGAAGTCTTTCTCGGCGTTGAGAATGTATAAACTGCTCTCGGGTGAAGATGGCGGCAATGAATTTAGTCGCCGAAATATAGTGTAGCAACGCACTCTTGACTCGGCTAGTCACCCGAGAGCAGTTTATAGTAATAATATCTTAGTTTGTAAGTCTTGTAATAATGTATCTTTGGAATGTGGTCACGTAATTGCGCGGGAAGGCTCGTGTATAAGCTCCTTGAGTGGTATTCGTTGAGAGTATAACCAGAAAACGTTATGCTGAGAAATTTATAATGGGTGTAACGTGAGATTGCGATTTAAGAGTATTAAATTAAATGTCAGTGTTACTAGAACTGTGTTTGATTTCTTGACGCTAGTTTAAGAAATCCTGATTTTTTTTTTTTGCTGTCGTCAGTCTTTCGACTGGTTTGATGCAATCCTCCATCCTTTCCTATCCTATGCTAACCTCTTCATTTCTATATACCCCCTACAACCCACGTCCTCAATTATCTGCTTCATATATTCTAATCTCTGTCTATCTCTACAGTTCTTACCTTCGACTGTTCCCTCCACAAACAAACTAACCAATCCAGCATGTCTCAAAATATGACCTACCCTGTCTCTTCTTTCTGTAAGCTTCTTCCATAAACTTCTTTTCTCACCCATCATTTCCAAAACTCGTTCATTTCTTACTTTGTCTGTCCACCTAATTTTCAGCATTCTTCTGTAGCACCACATTTCAAATGCTTCAAGTTTTTTTCTTTCCGGTATTCCTAAAGTCCATGTTTCACTACCGTAAAGTGCTGTGCTCCACACATAGAGTTTTAAAAAGTTCTTTCTAATTCCTAGAGCAATATTTGAAACTAAAAGGTTTCTTTTTTTCATAAAGGCTCTTTTTGCTAATGCTCTTCTGCTTTTAACATCATTCCCGCTTCGGCCATCGGTTGTAATTTTGCTTCCCAAATAACAGAACTCACTCACTTCTCCTATTGCATCAGATCCTATTTTTATATTTAATCTGCTAGTATTGGTATCATTTCTGCTACATTTCATCAGTTTTGTGTTACTTTGATTTATATTTAGTCCAAAATCTTCCTTCAGTATTTTGTTCATGACATTCAATAACTATCGTGAGCATAATTGTTAGCACGATATTAATTGAATAGTGCTAATTAAAAAAACAGCTGTTCGGCTTGCAGTGTTGGAGGTAGCTAGAGGGTCAGCCAGCCACGACACGCCGAGAGTAATTAGCGGCTTAATCAACTTGCCAGGGTAAGTTGCGAATTGCAGCAGCTTACAAGCTCGAAACTATTTTACACGATATCTACGAAATCGTTTGCACAGGACTCAAGTTGTACACGTGCGCGACATTTGTGAGTCAAATCAAATGCCTCTGATTTATACAGCACAGCTAACGGAATCGAGAGCGGGGAGTTTGCGAACTTATAAGGTTTTTCGCACACGTACGGCGGGTCGGGACCAGCGTCCAGTTTCCGCGCTCTCACACATGATCCGAATTCTGTCCAGAAATAGCCCCGTGGCGGGCCAGACAGGAATCGCAATGGGCCTCCTCAAGCCTGCGGAATACGGAAACACTGGCCAGAGCGTAACGGGCCATCGCACGGCACGCTGGCGACAGGACGGCTGACAACGCACGCAGGAACGAGCTCTGCAAACACAACGCTCCACCAGAACAAGGACGGTCAGTGTTCAACAGCCCACTAGGGAAGTCCAGGGAGATACAGCGGTACATCTCTTAATAGCATCAGCATACACACCTCCATTCAATTAAAATGGCACAGTAATAATCAGGTGGCCTGGTCGCACAGTGGTTGATGCGTCTGACTAGATATGGAAAGATCCTCGGTTCGAATCGCTGTCTTGGCAAGCATTTTCGTAGGCCACTAACACGGCTCAGGCCATTTTACCCGGAACGATTTGTGGAACAGATTTTTTTTTTTTTTTTTTAATGGCATTCGGCCTTGTAGCCATTCAGCCAGCAACTGTGTTTCTATCATTCTTCAACTGTGATCATAGTATCTTCTCATATTATTGAATATCACAAGTGACAGGACAACACAGGACGAACACAACACTTAATTAAAACCACCCATGCCCTGGGCCGGACTCGAACCGGCGACCCCTGCAACGTGAACCCAGCTCGCTAGCCCCGCGCTACCGGGGTCGGCAGTGGAACAGATTAGGTAAAGAAGGTAAAGAGGAAAGGAACTGGTTACCCTACCTCCAACACCGCAATAAGATCGAGCGTTGTGGGTGAGCGGTTAACGTTCTGGCCTAGTATTCGGGAGGACGTGGGTTCGAATCCCCACCCGAGCATCCAGATCTGGGTTTTCCTTGGTTTCCCCAAATCACTCCAGGCGAATGCCGGGATGCTTCCTTCAAAAGGCCATGGCCGTATTCCTTCCCGTTCCTGCGCCCCCTTCCCCAACCTTTCCCGCCTCTAACGACCTCAACGTCAAAGATGCGTATAGCAAAAAAAAAAAAAAAAGTATACCTACTTGGGGACATACCTTTGCATTGAATACCAAGCTGACCTTAGCTTAGTAATTTTCAGGTCATTTATGCTGAAAAAAGAAATCTTGTGCTCGTAATGTTCTACTGATGGAGTTACTTATCGACTTCGCATCCACACCTGTCGTACCCGTGTAGCCTAGCCTAGCTCAGTCCCACAATCCTACCGGGTATAAGGGACCTACAGTTTAAAGTGGATCTGAACCACGGAAGTGTTCTGTCGTACTTATGCTAGCACAGCAAGCTGTGCCAGAGATTAAGGTCGCGTTAAGGGCTTATGAAAATACACGCCGAATCAGGAATTCGAACCGGAGACTTTCCAACCAACAGTCAGACGCCCTAACCACTGAGCCGCCAAACTGCTTATCAGTTGTGACTGGAGTTGGTTTGATTGATACGACCGCGGTCATAGAAGGAGTTTTCACCCGCGATGTAGATAAAAGGGTGGTGCAATCACTCATCGCCATGTTGTGTTCCAAACCTGTGTCCAGTGTGCGGGTATGCGGCTTTGTTGATGGAGATTCTACCAAAGGAACAGCAAGCTCTGGGCCTTCTTAAGTAGCCCTACTTTACATTCATACAAACAACACAAACAGCAAACTAAATACAGGCATCATGCTATGTCTTAAAAACGAGCAGAAAGGGATTTGGTCATCGTATTTGTATCGTTAGGAATATTTTACTGAGACGCCTTCGGTATTGTTAGTGGAACAATTATTCTACTTTCGGTGCCGTTTCAATACCAGAGATCAAGAAGTCATAATTTGTAGAAATGGCATAGAATAAAGTGAACAAAGTAACATATTTCGAACAAAAATTGAAAATATCAATATGTCGAAAATGGTGAGGCTTTTGCTTGTCATATAGTAGGTAATGATGTGACCAATGTGCGGTAGCAGTATTATCCTTGACACCCTGTATATATAAACAAAGACAGTCTTAAGATTTATAGAAATTTCCCTGAACGTAGCCATAGTAGCGTTCTAGGAGAGCGGACAGTGAATGCCCACTGCTGTCTGCCTAGTAAACAGTTTTGAATGTGCGTTGGTAACTTAGGAGACAACATACACACTTCAAACATCGTTCATGAATAAGTCTAATTAAAAATTTAGGTTAATTTATTTATATGCGAGGGAGCACAAGTCCCAGTAACTATTTCCAGTGTCAACTACTTACTAACTTCACGAATTTGTATCTTATGTTCTTTCATTGTTTCAAGTAATTTTTTGTCGTTTCCTTTGGCAATTTATTCTTGTCACCTTATTTTACAAAAACATCAAATTTTTCTACTCTCCTATCAAGTGCTTGCTAGGTTGTGGCGTGGCCATATCTTCCCTTGGTGGAAGAATAAAATACTTGGCGACCGTAAGAACTGCATCTTCGTAAACAGGGGCGGATCCAGGGGGGGGGGGGCTAGGGGGCTCAAGCCCCCCCCCCAAAAGTATCTAGGTCCACCTCCGACATTGCAATTTTTGAGACCTATTTTTTTTTTTTAGCTCTACGGATTTGAGTCCTGAGGAGACTATAAAGCCCCCCAGCCAAAATCCACTCAAGCCAAGCCCCCCCCCCCCCAAACCAAAGTCCGCTCAAGAGCCCCCCCCAAAAAACAAAATCCTGGATCCGCCCCTGTTCGTAAAGTACTTTCTCTAATAGTGTTACCGAGCGTGGTGGTGTAACGGATAGTGTTCTGGCCTCGCATTCGGGAGGACGGCGGTTCGAATCCCCGTCCGGGCATCCAGATTTGGGTTTTCCATGGGTTCCCCAAATCACTCCAGGTGAATGCCGGGATGCTTCCTTCAAAAGGCCATGGCCGAATTCCTTCCCATTCCTTGCCCCCATCCTTTCCCGTCTCTAAAGACCACGTTATTAAAAAGGGACGTTAAACTGTTACAAAAAAAAAAAAAAATATTTTGTAAAAACATCAAATTTTTCTACTCCCTTATCAAATGCTTGCTTGTTTGTGGCGTGGTCATATCTTCCCTTAGTGGAAGAATAAAAGTACTTGGCGACCGTAAGAACTGCATCTTCGTAAAGTACTTTCTCTAATAGTGTTAACTCGAAGTTGTCTGGGGTGTGGGTATACTAATAGGCTGAAAATGAAATCAAAATTACGGACAAATTCAGGTATGACGATGCTGTGGTGTGTTGTGTGGTCGTTGCTCCGGTTTGGCTGTGTCCCAGGCGATTCCGTGTCGCCCACGTGAGTGGCTCGCGTGAGCTGGGTCCGTGAGGTCGCAGGAAGTCGACAACAAAAGTAATGGCTCCCGGAGCACTTCCGCCAGGCTACAACAAACTACTACACAGTCCGCTTCGCGTTACATCACAGATAAAGGCAAGATGTTTCTGTGCTACGGTTATCACTTTCACACCAAATTTTAGACTCGTATTACCGTTTAAATGATTACCGTCTTTCAATTTCAATCGCCTAGCGGAAAAAATAACTTATGATAACCAAGCAGATAGTAAATTATGATTAAGAAAACACAGTTTGACAATAACGGTATGAGAGAAAAAAAAAAAAAAAACGTGTGTGGTGGGTGAGCGGTTAAAGATCTGGCCTCGCATTCGCGAGGACGCGGGTTCGAATCCCCGTCCATGCATCCAGATGTGGGTTTTCCATGGTTTCTCCAAATCACTCCAGGCGAATGCCAGGATGCTTCCTTCAAAAGGCCATTGCCGAATTCCTTCCTGTTCCTTGTCCCCAGTCCCATCCAGCCTCTAGTGACCTGACGTCGACAAGGCGAAAAGCCATAAGTAAAAAAAAAAGTAAAATATTCTGTATGTTTTCAGCTACTCTTAATGAGCAAACTGGTAGCTCAGTGGTTAAGGTGTGTAATCGGAGATGTCTGCGCTTCGAATCCCTGTTTCGTCGAGGATTTTCATTGGCCCTCAACCCGATTTTAATCTCTGGTACAGCTTGACGTGCAGTGTGACGTACGGTAGATCGCTCCCGTGGCGCGGTTGTCTCTTTAAACTGTAGGTTCAGTACCCGACAGGATTACCGGGTCAGCGTAGGCGGCTACGACAGCGGCGGATTGCGCAGCCGATAAGAAATAGAGGTGGGCAAAGTGACTCACTAAAAAGAGCGGTGTTCATTTGATCACGCCACGAAAAGAACTGGTTCTTTTGAACGGTTCACTAGCTCACTTGCTCAGTTATATTTGAGACCTTTTTTTTTTAGGTCTCACCCCTCAGAATCCGATCACACCCCCACTTTTCGATGAAATCGACTTTTTTTGCTCAACAGTCCACAAAGCCCACGTGAACAAGCTCTTCTTGATCTTCGGAATTATGACCGACTCACCTAGAAGAACTACCGTTCACTTTTTAGTGAGCGACTGCTCGCTCGCTTTTTAAAAAGAATTGCTCTAAAGAACTGATTCACTCGCGAACGACCCATCTCTAATAAGAAACCATGTCACCAGGTCATTACGACCACACGGATTTACTTTTCTTTAACTACTCCTATGTATCTAGTTCAATTTTTCGATGACACGTGTTTGACATTATTAGGAACCTCTCTACATAACTTAATCCAGTCACTGAATCCCTTACATACAAATAATAAATTTCCCTCTTCCTTATGCTGGATATCAGTTCTTAATGTTTGGTCCTCTTTTCTTTCTTACATACTTTTTTTCAGTTTCAATCCAGTTCTTTCCGAAAATAGTTTATATACTTTTCATCCGCCCTCCTATCCACCTCGTTTACCATTTCAGTTAACTGTTTTGTTGTACTGTCGTTTCAGTTCTCCCTTTCGCACCCCTTCTAACTATAGTAATTGATACTCATAAAACTGATAGAAATTTTCCTATCGCACCCAGTCAAGGGATTGACTGAGGTTTTATGGCGTTCCCTAACTTTAGACGTATATACCCGTTCTTTACGATAGATGCTGGAGTCCAACAAATTTTCCTACCTGCCTACCTGCCTACTGTGTAGACAGTATTGTCCATAATCGTTTTATTTAACAAATTCTGTGGATAGCTGTGTAATTAGGAGCTGCGAAGTAATTAAGTTGTAATATTTTCGATCATTTTTACACCCCTAAGTAGGATGCATTGCTGCAGACCTATCAAGAAGCATATTTGATTCATGTGATCACAGCTACTATCTCAAGAGAAAACGGAGAATCAAAAAAGACAAGAATAATGTAGGTCTCTCATATCCCTCTTATTTCTGACTGACCATAACTAGACTTTTATTTTTGATCGTTGTTGTAGCAATAATTCCGCATTTCGTCTACATTTCTGTTTCCTAACTACTTATTCTTTCTGCCATTAAGGGTTCGACTCATTTATATGTGATATTCCTTCGAGAGATGAATTTAAACAAGAAGTCAGGGCGCTAATGACCTCGATGTCAACACACCATAAAGCGCCAATAATAATTATAGTAATAACTAGAAAATCGCTATGAATCATACTGACAAATCAAGCCACCATTTGCTTTGAACCTCAGGACCCTATTCAACAGTTTATATGAATTTCTCTAGTCATAGTGTCTACAATCCTGCTTGAAACGCGTTTAGTACCACAGATTTTACATCCCTCGCTCATCATTACTATTATTAATTACAAATCTCCTATCCATGTTTTTGCGAAATGGACATGAAACGGAAATGATATATACAAAGTTTGTGTAAAAGTCTTAAAAAAAAAAAAGAGTTGGATGTAGGTAACTATTTGCTATTTCGTAAGCTGTTAATGGAGGTGACGGTCGAAGGTGAAAGTTGTAGGGAATTAAAAAATTGAAATACAAGTAGCAGATAATAGAGACTGTAGGTTGTAATGATTATGTTGAGGTGAAGGGATTAGCTCAGATCAAAATAGTGGGAACGTTGGATCAAACCAATCAATTTAAAAAAAATAATAGCTATGCGCAACGTCGACGTCGAGGTTATTAGAGGTGGGATAGGACTGGGGCAAGGAACGAGTAAGGAATTCAACCATGCCATTTTCTGAAGGAACCATCACGGCATTCACCTGGAGTGATTTCGGGAAAACATGGAAAACCGAACTCTGGTTGGCCAGACGAGGATTCGAACCCACGTCCTCCCGAATGCGAGGCCACAGCGTTAGCAGTCACCCACCACGTTCCGTTGTTTTACATACTTGATTGTTTTGTTTACATACAAGTTGAATATTATCGATGACAGACTACAACCTCGTCTCACACCCTGTTTAACAGGTGATTGTCTCTCGTGATTCTCCACTTTTGCTATAGCCGCTAAATCCTTATGTGGATCTACCCTTCCCGTATTCATCTTAAAGTCAGAATTGCTTGTACGCCATATTTTCCTGAACCAAAACTGGTCTTCTCCTAACATCTCTTTTACACTTCTGTATGCAGTGCTAGTCTGTAATTTTGAAACATGCGATGTTAGAATTTTCGTTAACTTTAATGACTGTGTGAGAGTGGTATGCACTTGGACCGTGTGTGGTAATGAGAGTGTATGTAGTCCGCTTCCGGCTCGTCGTGTTGGCAGCACTGTTATCTGCCCGGCCGCAGTTAACATCAAGTGAGCCATTTCCTCGGTGATGCGGCCACTGTTGCCAACATCGCCAGCGCAACGGACCCTGGCCGGGCCGCGCGGGTTGGCTGCCTGCCCGCGCCCGACTTCGATTAATCGACGGCGCTCCGCCAGCGACAAACACTCGCCTAATTCGCTGGCTTTCAGAGCAGTGACAAAAACTCACGGCCCAACAATGCGAAGCGTCGGATGCTAGAACCTCGGCAATTAATGCCCTCCCTAACAACCGGAAAGAACTTTTTTTCTTTTAGTGATTGCTGACATCCTGAAAGTTGCCTACCCGACCTGTTTCTCTTGCTCCAAGTCCACAGTCTGACTGTACAGGCGTAACGAAAATACAAGCAACAAACTTAAACTTAAGAAAAAATATGGTCTTAATTTAAAAAAAAAAAAAGAAAATGGAAAGAAAACACAGGTGGCTATTTGTGTTTTACCATTCAGAAATTCGCCTGGAATCATTTCGGCGAGGGAAGATTTGTGATTTTATCCAAGAACGGGATGGAGACAATACATTATACACGCGAATCATTCCAGATGATTGTTTTACATATTCAGTGGTGAATGATAATCAACTCAGGTTGGTTGAAAGCAGAGTTCAGGATGGTTTACGGAAGGGGGATGAAAGTCTCCCCCATACCCACTTCAAACCGAACCCTTGACAGTGAAAACGGGGATCGAAAGACAGGCACCACCAACGATCATGTCGTATTTTCGTCGCATTTTCATTCCGTGCATCTTTCGTCGCTTAAATCCCAAAATGAACACGTAGTCTTACCGCAAGATCAGAGGCAGGACAAATCTTCATTTGTTATTACTTCTTGGGCTAACAGTGACTGCTATGCGGAGAACAATATCGCTGATGGGAAATGTTTGACAATTTTTTTAAAAACTTATAGTTTTACGCCTCGTCGACGTGGTCGTCATTAGAGGCGGGATGGGACTGGAGACAAGGAACGAGAAGGAATTCGATCATGGCCTATTGAAGCAAGCATTGGAAACCATGAAAAACCCAAATCTGGATGCCCGGACAGGGATACAAACCGCCGTCCTCCCGAATGCGAGGCCAGAATGTTAACCGCTCACCCACCACTCTCGGTTCTGACGATTAAGCCGAACTTATGGTACTAAGCTGTAAACTGTCAATTGTTGTAACAGATAGCTTACTCCGCAGGACTCGAACCGCGTACCAGTGAACGAACTGTTGGAAAAATAATTCAAAGTCACTTACGAGACTCGTAATTTAGACAGGTAATAACACGAAATCGATAAAAATGAAATTCTGCCAATCTTCATTGTCCTAGCCATTGTATTTTCATATACTATCATTTATGGCAAGCTCAGAAAATGGTTCGTTGCTAGGGACCAAGCCGTTTAAGGTTCGAGTTACATTATCAGCCTTATATTTACATTACTTTGACCATCGGAAAAACTTTGATTTGTTTACTTGAACTGAGATAGGTTGCTTCGTGATTCATATTTCATGTAAAACTGAAAGAGATGAAATGAACGGTAAATAGAAATTCTGCTACCAGATCGTTAACACGAAACGAGAAATAGAGTAAGGTTAGGAATGGCGACGTTTATGACTATTTTTTCGATAATTGCGGCTACTTGATCTCATGAACTTATCTAAATTGTAATTTGACTGCCTTGCTCGCAGTTCCCGCCTCGTCTCATATTCTGTCTTATCACATATCCAGTGCTACCTGTAAGTCTGGTTGTGTGTTATAAATGTGTTCGACAGGCCAGATGCGCTCACTCTGGTTCGCGTTATTCGAAAGCGCCGGTTTCGTTCGTTGGAAGCGACGGCGCTCCGTCATTCGCTAGTGACTTCATCCATCACAGCGCCCCTGGCAGCTGACCCCGCCGCGCGTTTCCCACGGCCGTCGCCAGGTACCGCCAGTGTGCCCGCTTAGTTCCCAACGCCGCTGCCAGGTGGTGCGTCAGGCGGGAAGCGCCGAAACAACTGCCGGCTGGGGCAGGCTCTCGCGGAGAACGTTAACCAATGGACCAACGAGAAACGGACGTTAAAGCCGTAAGTGAATCGAAGGAGACCCACAAAATCCTTTAAGAGGTTAATATCTTTAAGGTTCTGAAAGTACTTAGAAACGAATACGAATGATATCTTATTCTGAAGTATTTTTTTCGTCACTGGGCATCGCAGCATTATCATCAGAAGCTCTAATGCCCTAACTCCCGAATTGGTCTTGAGATTATAAAAGTGCAATTTGCATATGCAGTGCGTAGAACCGGAAGTTACAGCGAATGCTGCAACACAGTTTTGAAAAAAGAAACGCGAAACGCCGTTGCAACTTTTTGGTAAAATTTGTCAAACATTATACAGTAGTCTGAATATCTGAAATTCTACTTTGAGAAATATGTTACAGGGAAACATTGCACGGATTACTCTACGCAATTACGGTTATCGCTAGGTAGTCAACTACAGTCTACTCTCATTATTTACCATAGACACTATAACGTCACTTCAGTGGGTTTCACTTCTCTCACCATTCATGTAAGAAGTATTAAGAAATACGATTACGACCAGACATATTTCATTACAGAGACGAGAATCTAACGAAACTCTCTCGTTTCACGATAATTTCACTATTTGACACCTACCGATGATTTCTCTTAGCTTTCAAGCTGTTTAAAGTCTTCACCACTTCACTTAGACACAACCTTCTGTGATGGAAACTGTTTCAAAAGTTAGCAATGGCCATATCATCATAAGCCATAATATTTTACATTTAACCGATTGTTCGTTTTTAGTATTTCTGGAAAAAATCTGTGTAATAGGTTTTTATTTTCATAAAGTGTTTAAAAATAACGTAAAGACGTCAAAATATAAAGATACCAACTTTAAAAAATTCATCTGTTATAGTGAAATAACGTGTAAGTGTTACCATTATCAGTAGGATTATAATATAAAATCTGTGTTTAATATTTGCATGAAGAATTCAATGTTGGTGTGTTTCTGATTATTATTCGTTGGCTTTACGACTGATAGCTGGTGGTAATCTTGATCCCAACTACCTACAAGTGGTTTACTGATTTTCCTGTTCCCATTAACTTATAAAAAAGTGTAACCTGAAATATGTAAATCAGCAAATTGCCATGCTCTTTTTCTTTAATTTTTTGCGAATTTTCTATAAACACCAAAACACTTCTAGAGCCATCTATGTTCCCTCTTTTCTACTCTTCGCTTATAGTTCATTAGCCCACTGCTCTAGATGACGAAATATATCTATCTCATCACCCTTCGCTCATCTAGGTTCCAAGGATGAAGCAAACAAGGAACAAATCTTTTATTATTTTTCTTATGTGTATTACTGCACTCTGTTTTGTAGCGTATGGGCAAAAGAAAGTATATGTTGATTGAACTGCTCAAAATACGGGGGCAAATACAATTAAAGCACCGCCACATTGGATTCGGAGAGGTAAAACTCTCCGATACGAGAAAAAAAATACATAATAACACAATTGTACAAAGCGTCGCATACACAAGGAAACAGTCATTGACTACCCTTAAATTAGGTAAGACTTAATGTTGGTTTTGGTTGTGTCTTTATGCCTCGTCGACATCGATGTCATTAGAGGCGACAAAGGACAGACGACAATGAATAAGAAAAATTCGGCCAGAGCCTTTTGAAGGAATTATCCCGGCATTCCCCTGGAGAAACCACGATGAATCAAAACCTGGATGGCGGGAAGGGGATTTGAACTTGCGTCCTGCGGAATGGGAGGTCAAAGTGTTACGCTCACCCACCAATATATATATGAGCGTCAACAGAACGAAAATTAGAACAAAGAGGAAAAATACCCGTAAACAGATTGTGCTATTACCAATGCTGAAAGAATAGTTAGGCTATACCTATAACGTTCTGCAGCTCGTGAACTAGAATCTACTTGAACAACGTAAAAATTATTTTTATTCACCACTGACACTTCCGTAAAAAAAAAAGAAAAAGAAAAAAAAAAAATTTCTCATTTACAAAGTATACTAATTTTTATAGCCAATTTTTTTCTGAAACGGATTTAGGAAAACATTGAACAACTTTGTTCATTGGAAATAGAAGAACGAGGGAGCAACTAGTCACTAATAATTCTTTATTAAACTTTATTCCTGCATTTATAAAGTAATTTATAAGCACATCATTGTGTTTAAAACACTACAATTAAACTCCCTGATGATTATGTACACGAAATTTTTATACAATCAGTTTTGTAACTATTTGTATTAGCTTCTTGTAACTGGAGGTTAGCAAGCTGAAATAGGTGAAGCTCGGCGTAACACAAGATAATAATGAAGGCAAAATTTTACATCATGCGGAAAGTTGCCGTCTAATTTATGATAAATGTCAGCTTAACATTAGACTGATCCAGCTCAGCTTTTTCATTTATGGTTTGAGCTCAGCTTAAATAAAAGTAAAAATAAAATAAAAATAATGAAAAATAAAATAAATAAATAATTAAAAATAAAAAACTCTTCAGTAAAAAGTGTTGATATTACTGGAATTTTCAAAGCTAACCGAGAGAAAAACCAGAGATTGCATAGAGTAGTTGGTCTGGGCATTCCTTTACAAATATCAGAAGAATACGCCAGAATAGGCCGGAATTGTGATTGTCTCTCACCTCATCCAAAACATAAACACACATTATGCTCAACACACACATGCAATCAAACTCATAGAAACATATCATAAAACTTAACGAACATTTTTCACGTGAAGGTAGGCAAGTAGAAACCACCTCTTCTGTTATATTACCTCCTAAACTTACTATGGCGTGGTAAGTACGTCCACAATAACCGCCTTGGCCCAGAAATCAATTAACAGTAGCAATTTCACCTTCGATGGACATCGCTGCTAACACAGTATCCAAAATTCTGCGTCGTTCCGCTTGTTGCCTATCCCTGTGGGGTGCATAACCCCGCTGTTACGCCGATTTTATATATTTGCTCTTCTGTTACCTCATCTGAGAAAATTACACAGATTTACGGAGCAGTGATCATAAGCATCTTCAAAGATATCTGTCCAAAATAGAATAGACAGCTCGTTTTAGCCATTTTTTTATTCGGTCTCACGCCTCGACAACGTCGAGGTCATTAGAGGCGGGAAAGCTGTAGGGGCAAGGAACGGGAAGGAATTCGGCCATGGCATTTTGAATGAACCATTGCGGAATTCACTGGAGTGATTTGGTGAAACCATGGGGAACCGAATCTGTATTGCCAACCAGTGGTTCGAACCTTTTTTTATTTTTTTACCTATTGCTTTACGCCTCGTCGACGGCTAAGGTCATTAGAGGCGGGATGGGACTGGGGACAAGGAACAGGAAGGAATTCGGCCATGGCCTTTTTGAAAGAAGCATCCCGGCACTCGCCTGGAGCGATTTGGGGAAACCATGGATAACCCAAATCTGGATGCCCGGACGGGGATTCGAACCCGCGTCCTCCCGATTGCGAGGCCAGAGCGTTACTGTTCACCTACCACGCTCGGTTTTAAGTTTATGTATGAAAGGGGAATATAATTATCTGAAAATCCTGGCTATCAAGTATCAAAGTGGTTTCTTCCTCCAATATGTAACCTAAACAACAGCAACTTCGTGTGATATGAAACATAGGTCTCTGTATCGTATCACCAAAGACTTTCTGCTTTAAATGGAGGAAGGAACAACAAACGTATTTATTTAAAGCTACGTAACTTTAAATTCGCAAAAAGACAGCAACTTTCTTGAACCGTTTCACACTTCTCTAAAGCTGACTTAAATACTAGACAAGCAATGAGGAGATGTCGGAGATGTATTCAGTTACAAAATGTATTGGTAGATACAGGTGCAATAAATATACTTTTCAACACGAAATATTTGGAAAACATTAGACACTTTTCGGGCGAAAAGTTTAATGCAAAACTTTACACTTCCCTTGTTCCTCCACAAACAGGAACACACGCCAACAAAGTGATGATCTCCTGTTCCCTGTTCATTCACTTAGTTCTCTCTTTCTATAGCCATTGCTAGTCACAACCGAATCTGAACATCATAAACAGGATACATTTATTTAATATCACGAAGAAACTTGTTTTCCGCGTATCAAAATGTACACTTTTTTTGCTGTCATCAGTCTTTGGACTGGCTTGATGCAATCCTCCATCCCTTCCTATCTTGGGCTAACTTCTTCATCTCTACATACCCCTTACAACCCACGTCATCAATTATCTGCTTCATATATTCTAATCTCTTTCTTCCTCTACAGTTCTTACCTTCGACTGTTCTCTCCACCAGCATGTCTCAAAATATGATCTATCAACCTGTCTCTTCTTTCTGTAAGCTTCTTCCACAAACATCTTTCCTCAACCATCAATTCCAAAATTCGTTCATTTCGTACTTTTTCCATCTGTCCATTTAATTTTCAGCATTCTTCTGTAGCGCCACATTCCAAATGCTTCAATTTTCTTTCTTTCTGGTATTCGCAAACTCCATGCTTTGCTACCATAAGGTGCTTTGCTCCACACATAGAGTTTTCAAAAGTTGTTTCCAAGTTCTACATCAATATTTGAAGCTAAAAGATTTCTCTTTTTCATGAAGGCTATTTTAACATCATTCCTGCTTTGGCCATCGGTTGTAATTTTGCTTCCCAAGCAGCAGAATTCACTTACTTCTCCTATTGCATCCGATCATATTTTTATATTTAATCTACTGTGATTGGTATCTTTTCTGCTACATTTCGTCAATTTGGTCTTCCTTCCAGTCCAAAATCTTCTTTCAATATTTTTTTCATGCCATTCAGTAACCTCTCAATATCCTTTCTGCTAACAAGACAATGTCGTCAGCAAATCGTAGCATGCTGATTTTTTTTTCCTTGGACACTTATGCCACATGAAAATTTTTCTTTTACTTCCTTTATTACTTCCTCTACATAAAAGTTGTACATTAACGGGGATAGACTACAACGTTGTCTCACACCGTTCTCAACTGATGTATGTCTCTCATGATTCATTACTTTTATTTTAGCCACTTGATACTTATATAGTTTATATAAAGCATTCTTCTATCTCGATATCTTAGTTGTGACTTCTTTATAGTTAAACTAAACACGTGGACTATTGCGTGACGAGTGCCGAAGATGGGAGCGAGACAAAGAGCGTCCATTAATCATAACAAAGGGCGGCGAGACGTGGAGTGGAATGCCACTGTCACGAACTGGTTCCCGGGGAGGGCAGCGGCGCAGGTAGACGGGAATTAATACCTGTACGCAGGCCCTCCCACACTTCATCTCCCTACGTACGATACACAGTGCTGATGGCGTTCAGTGATCTTTCTCAGAAGCTAGTTGTCGTTCTGTTCCACGGTTAACGTGTCTCTTTGGTGGCAGTTGCTGGACCTTATCTCGCGTGAACATGTCTGAGTTGTTGCTACAGTCCCCTGGGGAGCAGATGTTCTTGTGTCTGCCCACTTTAGTTCGATACCTGTAACAGTGCGACCAGTATCTAAACGAGTCAATTCAGTTTCACCTCTTTATATATATACTTCGCGAATACAATGAATAGTAAGGTTGGGAATTTGTAATAGGATGAAAGTACAACCCCCTCATTTGTTTCAATTGTTTATTTGTTCAGTGTAATAGGTGCATAACAAAAGTCGACACAGTGAAGCAGTTTACTAATATCTCTGTGATATGTGCTACTGCTATCTAGCGGTTTGGCTCTGAACTGTCTCATACGCGCGACTTTCGCAGTTATTACTTTTGCCATTTAAGGATAAAATTCCAAACAATTCCTTTCTTAAAATATAATGTGACCACGTCAGAGACCTTAGTCTTTAAATTGATATCTCATTTATCTATATCGGTTAGGTATTAAGGGAGATAAATGGCTAATGAGACAAAAAAGCATAGTAGATATTTTGATACTTTTGGCCTTTTTTTTAACTGCTTAACGTCTCTTAAGAGCGAGGTCTTTAGAGACGGGAAAGGTTGGGGGCAAGGAATTCGTCCATGGCCTTTAGAAGGAAGCATCCCGGCATTTGCCTGGAGGGATTTGGGAAACCATGGAAAACCAAAATCTGCATGCCCGGACGGGTTAGCCTTTAGGAGTCGAATTCGGAAAAATTAATTTCTTAAAATATGATTTGACCATATCGGAGACCTTAATCTCTAAAATAATAACTTATTTCTCAATTTCAGTTGTATATCGAGGGATTTAAATAGCTCGTGAGAAAAAAAAGAAAAAAAAAAACCTAATGGAAATAATGATAATTCTGCCCTTTAAGGGTCGAATTCTAAAAATTCCTTTCTTAATATATGAGGTCACCAAAACAGAGATTTTAATCTTTAAAATGGTACTTCATTTATTGATTTCGGTTAGGAATGCAGGGAAATAAATAGTTCGTGGTATAAAAAAACAGCATTTTCGAAATATTGATATTTTTCCCTTTAAGGTTTGAATTCCGAAAAAATTCCTTTCTTGAAATTTGATGTGATCAAAATGGAGACCTTAAGCTTTAAAATGATGCCAAATTCATACATTTCGGTTAGTTATCAAGAGAGATAATAAAAAAATTACCTTATAGAAATAATACATATGATGGCCTTCGTTCAATACGACTATTTAACCATCTCCAATTTATTTTGCACTAACAATTGTATCGGGCTCATCTAATTTGGGACATTATAGTAGCGACAACACAAGACAAATACATCACTTAATTAAAACTACCCATGCCCTAAGAATCGGTAACCTTCACAAAGCGAAGTTAATATGCTAACTGATATATTGCCACTAACTGCGCAGTTTCGCGTTTAATTCAAGCTAACAGTTGCAACAAAAGGCGAGTAAAATTTTATGGTTTTTGTTTAATTTAATAGCAACGAAACGTATGCACCATTGCAAATTTCCACACACACCTATCTTCACATTAATCGTTTTATAATTTCAATTCTTTTAATGCATTTTCTCCATCAACCTTCTTTTACCATTTACAGATTTTAATTTTAAATTCTTTTTCCCCCTTTAATACAAAAGGCCAAGCGTAGTGCCAGAGCGATAACCCCTTAGCCTCGCATTTTGGAGGACATGGGTTCGAATCACTATTCGGCCAACCACATTTGGCTATTCCATGCTTTCCCCAAATCGGACCAGGAGATTGCTAGGATGTTTCCTTCAAAAAAACTTGGCCGAATTCCTTTCCGTCCCTTGCCCCAGTCCTTTCCAGTATCTAATGACCTCGACGCCGACTAAATAAACAAATACTTTTTTTCTACTTATGGCTTTACGCCTCATCGACGTCGAGGTCATTAGAGGCGGGAAAGGAGAGGGGCAAGGAACGGAAAGGAATTCGGCCATAGTCTCTTGAAGGAAGCATCTCGGCAGTTGCCTGTAGTGATTTGGGGAAATAATGGAAAACCCAAATCTGGATGCCCGGACGGGGATTCGAACCGGCGTCCTCCCGAATACGAATAACCAGATAGATACAAAACAAAAATTTCCCCTCTCCCTTCTGCCAGAAAACAAGTGCCAGGTTGTGGTCATTGTCAACTTTTCTTTTCCATGTAGGTACTCCTAATTCTTCTATTAAAATTAACCCGAGTCTCAATCGCCATATACGCCACGTACCACTCCAGTAATCTCTTCATTCCTCCTCCTGTCTTGCAATGACTCCAAATTCAGCTCCTTTATCATATCAATTACTGACTGTGTTCTGCAGTAAAGTCAATAAATAAATCTAGCTGCTAACTTCTCTATGTCTTTCAGATCCTGTATTTGAAACCAGAAATACACCAATATATGCAAACAATGGTCTGACAAGTCAATGGCTAAAGCTCTGGACTCGCATTAAGGAGGACGGCGGTTCGAATCCCCATCCGGGCATCCGGATTTGGGTTTTCCATAGTTTCCCCAAATGACTCCAGGCGAATGCCGGGATGCTTCCTTAAAAAAGGCCATGGCCGAATTCTTTCCCGTTCCTTGTTTCCAGTCGCACCCCGTCTCTATAAATGACAGCGACGTCGACGAGGCGTAAAGTAAAAAATAAAAATGATAAAAGCCTTTCTGGTCCGTTCCCTCATTACCCTCCCCAATAAATATAGAATTTTCAAATCTTACCTCGTTCCCAACTGAATTTTGTATCAAATTCTGTGGCATATATTTACAAGCAAACTATTCCGCACCCTGTAATCATACCTGTGTACCTAATAAGCTGACTCCTCTTGGCGATTACCTTTATTCAATGTTGAGGTACCCAGTTAGGTACCCTATCTAGGCCCCCCTCCAACTGTTCATAGTGGTCCCGCGCTTTGATCCTATTATATACCTTTATGTCATATGCAAACAACCTAACCTGTTGCCTTTAAACCATTAACATAATCATTCATTAGAATAATGAATAGCAATGGTCCTAATAAGACACCCTGTGGCACTCTCTTTTTCACTTCAACCTTTTCTGATATTCAGTTTCCTTCCCTGACGCTTTGATTTCTACGTTTTAAAAATTTCTTCATCCAACAAGTAACTTTTTATCCACTTCATTGGTTTTTACCTTATTTAACACAATTTTATGGCTGATTCTGTAGAATGTCTTGGAACGATCTAGTGATTCGGTTTCAACCTGGTCTTCCTTGTGGATTTCACCCGAAATGTCGTGGATAAATCCGACTAACTGAGGTTGACATGAGTATCGTTG
Source organism: Vandiemenella viatica (assembly GCA_031002005.1). Taxonomy (NCBI): domain Eukaryota; kingdom Metazoa; phylum Arthropoda; class Insecta; order Orthoptera; family Morabidae; genus Vandiemenella; species Vandiemenella viatica. The sequence continues at coordinate 29,272,487 of CM061914.1, forward strand.
CTCAAAGCCATGTAACCAAATTGCAAACCTTTTGCTTTCCTCACAAAAAACGTGTGATGTTATTGCATTTCACATTTGTAATGATCAACCGTAAATGATTTATCACGCCGATTTGGCAATGTTGTTGACTCTCAAATGCTAACCGTATTCCAGAGAATAAAAAAATAAAGGAAAGCAAACAAGGAAACAAATTTCTGTTCACACCTCCGCTAAATTCCATTAATAAATATGAACAGTCCCAATATTATAAATATTAAGTAATGTTTCCAGTAAATATATATAACAGTACGATAAAATAAATTACAGTTACAGTTTTCTTCGTCTAAAATTCTGAAAGATAAAGAAGAAAGAAATTGTTTTAAGTAAAAAAACTAGGTATACAAAATTGTAAGGAAATGAAAATAATGCTCTATGTATAAATACTTGATAGTCTTGGCTATAGTGCTTGGATTGCAGTATAAGCTAAACGTTATTACCTAATCGAAAATGAAACGCAAATATTACAAAATACGTTTTGGATGCGGTTACATATTATAATATCCATTAAGACTATGAGATGCTACTTCACGTAATTTTGTCACTTTTAGGTCATACTGTGACACAAAGAGTGGTGGGTAAAAAAGTATTTACGTCAATGGACTTGAAAGAAGTACACATCTATCAACAGAAGCTCGAAATACTACAAGATTTTCGCTAGGAAATTTTGTTTTGAATTAGTCATTATCAGTCTATTTTCGGCACCGCGGCAACAGGGGTCTGAAGCCGCCATGTTGGCCAGGGTGCGTGTGTATGTGTGTGTGTGTGTGTGTGTGTGCCCGCCCGTAATTGCGCCCGGACAAAAGACGAGCGCAGTGAGAGGACTGTTAAACTCAGTTCCGGGCCCGTCTACGTCTTGGTCGGCGACGCTACAGGGGGGATACTAACTGCCGCTTACCTTCTCAACGAGACTCAATCTCAGTAGTCAACATAAAAGTGGCTCTAATAGTCCTCTCACAATGTTTAGAAGAAAAGAGTTTCTACACTTTTCCTTATTTTACACACCCACGGTAAAGAACCCACAATATAACGTACTGGGGTATTGATTCATTGCACATATTACACTATTAAACCAACAAGTCATAATTTTTGCAGATACATAGCAATAATTTAAAACTGCCCATAACACCGTGTGATTATATCAGGTTTCTATTACCCGGCAGGGTTACCGGGTTAGGTTAGGCTCGGCACAGACAGAATGCGCGGCAAATTGAAATTCTATCAACTGCAGAGCAATTCTTTGGTATGGTCCATATTCAATTACCTATTTTGCTTAAATTTCTTTTAAATTATATTTTTCTGTTATCGTTGTACATAATGACTATTTTAATGTTTTATCTCATCAATTTCCCCATCCAAGTATAAAAGTAATGGACGTTATCTTACTTTTTAGTGCGGCTCTTTAAGACATATATCTCGACGAATAAAAGTCTAGTAAAAAATGCTAATGGTACTAGCACTGCTATCCTTAACTATCAAGCAGCCAATGCGGAGCGTACACACATTGCCATCCAAGGACGTACAGGCTAAGCACCTTATTTCAAAGTCGTCGTGAGCAGTTGGAAACAAAGACACCTAACTATTCCAGCCTATATGATATATATGAATGTGATACATTTCAGTAACAATCGATACATAATACTTCATACTTCGATACATCTCTCCTTCATCGTTTTCATTTAATTTTCATCCTACATTGTTGTCCCCCACAGACGTAATCATAACCGTAGAGAAGCAAGGAAAGCTTTTGGTAATTTCTTCTGCATAAATCTCCGTTGCTTTCAATACTGCTCCCTCTCTGGTAACGCCATAAATGCCCGTACTAAAGACGTGCACAAATCTTGTGTTACTGATTTGTATTTCCTGGATTTTTTAAAGTTTTTTTCATACGGGTGGTAGTTTGAGAAGATCTGCTATCGGAGTCCAACTTATTTAAACTGAGCATGACTTTAAAGCTGCTATGAACTGAAGAAGCAGCTCTGGGGCATGATGGCGAAACAACCCATCCTTACCGCACTCTGAGTGTTCCAGGAATTTTGGTTTCGAAAATACTATTTATCTCCCACAGCACTACTTTATGCACTCACTGTACGCAAGATTACAAAAAATAAGAATTACTCTGTGAACATTTAGTGTAGCAGTCTCTCGTATAGTTGCAGGAAGCTGATTCAAAAATTTTCAAGAAAGATCAATGTTGGCATTTCATTTACATCGTTTGTGTGAACAATTTCACTCTGCACAGTCACTATATAGCGTGGAATGGTCATAGTTTTTACTTTAACTAACATAGTAAACAGGTGAAATAAAATATACACTCGTATAGTTAGTCTACACAGTATTTTGGTGTCTTAGCATCGTTTTCTGCAATGGAATGATGGCACAGTGCCGATATACACTTTATTACATACAAAACGTGTCATAGCACGAAACAGTGGAAGAAACTGGGGGAGCCGACAACATTACAACGGACACAACGATGCCAAGGAGTCGCACTTTTAAAGAAATCTTACACACTTTCGTTTCACAACTATTTCGAAGGTCTTTTAATTAGTTGGGAGACAAGATAATCAAATAAATACAAAGACTTCCTTTTTCGACGAATTTAAATTGTTTATCGTAAAAAGTCGATTTAGTCAATGGCAGTCTTTGAGGTGTAATGAAAAGATACTATGCACGCTAGTAATATCTTCGTTGCATCAGAGATATTTGAGTCTGCAACGAGACACCAGATACGCTTAAATCTCATACTTCACTTTGGAACTATTAAAGAATCGAAATTCATGGATGACTCTTTGCCGGTTAGCGTCGGAACTATCCTAGAACCTGCATTGTATCGACATAAATCTAAATAAATGAAAACATTCTAACACGATGAGAGTTACATTGGCGAATAAATTGATATATTTTTTTTCTGTGAGAATATCCAACAAATTAATCATACCTTCGCAGAAAGAATGAACAAAACAACGAAACTGGATGATCAGAGTACATACGGTAATACTCAAAACGATTATCAGAAGCGGTGTCGAGCGGATGGATCATTTTTTTTCTTTAGAGACCATCCAAAAAAGTAACTCTATCTGCAGGCAAAGAGTGAACATGAGAACGAATCTGGATGACTACAGTACATACCTTACTAACTTACTACTCTAGACTGAAAAAAATCGTTAGTCTCAAAAAATCACTCACTATTTTCGTCGTTTCTGATGAAAATCATTCACTGTTTGTTATTAACAGAACACGACTTGTTTTGTAAATGTAACTGTTTTTCGTATCAGGAAACAATTTCGGGTACCCAGAGGTTTTCAACATATCACTATCAATGTAGGTCTATTCCAAGTGTTTTATAGGTTCTCCCATCGCAGTACGAAGGAAACAATGCAATGTCCTGGAGGGTAGCACCGATATAACGTGCAGACTTGGGTACTTACCGCCGCTGCCGCTGCCACCCCTGCTCGCACCGAGGCGGGGGACCGACTGCCGTCTTGGGGCTGCGCGCCGCCACGCGCTCTGCGCATGCGCGGCACCCCTCTGGTGGAGGTTCCTCGGAACTACTACCCCTCTGGCGGGACCACTCGCACGTGTAGGCAACCCGCACAACGCAACGACATCACTTATCGCAGCTGTTGATCATTCCGTAGATGGGAAGGAGAGATACCGCCGCGAAATAGGGGTGCAGCAGTGGGCCGATTCTGTGTGGTCTCCACTTAACACTTAAAGGCAGGATAAGGTCATACAGAGAAACTATTACAATCGCCCTTAGTTTAATTCTTCGTTTGACGAAATAACCAGGCACTTTCAGAAAAAAACAAAATCACAAAAATGATTTCTCTGCTTTGTATATACGAATTTGCATATATAATAGCTGTTAGCCACGAATTCGTGCGCTTGGATTTACAATTTAATTGACAGATTTGAAAACATAAAACTAGAAGTTATATAATTAAAATTTATAAACAGATCATACACCAACTGACTGCGAAACAAACAACGTCAGTGTGAGCGATATAACATTAAAGAGACTTACAGACACTATCCGTCTGTCTTTCACCATTCGTTTTCAAAATTTTATCACAAAACATGTTATTTATACCGACAAAAGTATCTGTGCCAAGTAAATACGTAGAATTTACCTGATAAATTTGATCAAGATTGGTTTTAAACGTTTAGTCGTAAAAACGTAACAAACAGACAGAGAGATGGAGTAACTTTTGCATTTATAATATTAAATATAGATCAGTTTGTAAATAGCTGTTTCGGGGATCTGAAAGTTCACTATACACGACGGTTTGTTTGGAACGTTGCTGAATTTTTTTAAAACAATTTTTTTTTCGCTTAGTTGTGTCTTCTCTAGACTGCCTGCATCAAATTCAGCGTTTCTGTCATGAAAGGAACCGAGAAATGCCTTTATGTGAATTTACACTACTTTCAGCACACATTTTAGTTTAGATACAACACGTGAGGTGTAGTTTGCGAAAAGGTTGTTTGAACTTTTCGAGAAATTATTTTCCTATCACTGGTGATGTGCTGGGGAGGGGGGGGGGGAGGGGGGAGGAGGAGGAGGGGGGAACGAACTCATACATACGTAGTGGGGAAATAACTATAAAAGAAATAGAACAATATTCTCAGGCGAATAGTGCACAAAACTACTGCTAGAGCGCACCACAAGTTGTTTTAAAATTTATTTACACATAGCCGCTTAGAATAATATCTACAATTTCAGAAACATTCGTGTAGAGCTGGTAAGTCTGAAACACGAGGGAACACAGCTGAAATGAGAAAAAAAAATTATTTCCAGCATTATGACTCTTAGTTTATTTTTCCACGATATGAATACAATTTTATCATCTTTGGAAGTAACAATAGGAGTTTCGCACGATAGTACTGCATAACGTCAACGACTGTTATTCATGTCCCCCCCCCCCCCATCCACCATTAGAAATTTTTATTTTGTAAATCGACACAACTTACTGATAATTTTTGTAGTCGCATAACTTTACACAGCCGTGAAGACCAATCAGTAACTAGGCTAGTAAAGAATGGAAAACGTAAACTTGTTATAATTAATTAAGTAGAGGATTAATCGTGTAGTCACAAATATGTTAAATGATTTTTTTTAATTTATTTATTTTTAGGTAAAGAAATGAGGGAGTAGAATAGATACCGAGGAAAATGGTGAACGATTCATCTGAAACAGTGAAAGAATTTAAGATAAAAATTCATGCAATGCGAACGTAAGTAAGTAGGGGAAATTGCTAGTGTGGCATTAATACCAACCCAACAGAAATTAAACTAAATTAACATAGATAGCTACCTCTAGTGACGCTAAATCAGAATCACACAACGTAACAAATCCCGTAACAGCCTTTGTCATTTCGCGTGAATGTTTTTGGGTGACGTGGCGTATCGACGAGTCCTGGAGGAAGTTTGCACTGGCAGTATGGAGCGCACAGTGTCCACACACATCGCTCCAGGTACTGTCGCATTGCAACGAGCTTTACGATGCTAGCAATAAATATAAACCAAAGCAAGAAGAAAGTTACGAAATGATAGCAGTAATAGTGGATTAAATATAAAAATATGATCGGATACGATACGATTCTGCTAGTTAGGAAGTAAAATTACTACTGTTGGACGAAGCAGTGTTAAAAGCAGAACAGTACTTAGCGAAAAGAGCTTCAATGAAAAAAAATCTTTTAGGTGCAAATATTGATCTAAGACCAAGAAACCTTTTTTTTAAACTATAGGTGTGGAGCATAGCACTTTATGGTAGCGAATCATGGAGTTGAGGAATACCAGAAAAAAGGAAAATTGAAGGATTTCAAATATGATGCTTTAGAAGGATGCTGAAAATTAAGTGAACAGGTAAAGTACGGAATGAACGAGTTTTGGAAATGATGGATGAGAAAAGAAGTTTGTGGAAGGGACAAAACGGTGTGTAGCGTTTTAAGACATGCAGGATTGGTTAATTTGTTAGTGGAGCGAAGAACTATAGAGGTATACAAAGATTAGAACACATGAAGCAGATAATTGAAGATGTAGATTGCAAGGGGTATGTTGAGATGAAGAGGTTAGCGCAAGATAAGGGATGGCGGATTGCTTCAAACCAGTCGATTGATGACAAAAAAAAAAAAAAAAAAAAAAAAATTGATCCGACTGTAATTAAAAATAAAATTGCCTTGAATTTTGATGGTTATTCGAACCTGACTTTTATACATTTTGTGGAAAACATCACCTCTCAGTGCTTTTAAAAAATTCAGACGTTTATTTATTCACTGTATGGAACGTTTAGCAATCACATCATAATAAAGCAATTCAGCAATTAATATTTTATAGGTATTGAAGTTACTGCAAAAGGGAGAAGTTTAATACGCGTATAATTACAGCCGTTAACAAAAATGGGCGCTGATGCATGGTACCCTTTGAAGCTGCTTCTGTTTGAATGTTGCTCAACACATGTTTTGATTTTATAAGGATCATCACATGTATAAAGTGCAACTCCTGTGGTTACTAAATGAGAAACCTTTGTTACCAGAATCATAAGAATGATATAATATTTTTGGCTAATTCTGTCGTCACCTTCAGCTAGCGTTCTGTTACTTAGAGTTTGATCATTTGGGGAAAAAGCATAAATGGAATGTATAAGAATACAAGGTGTTCTTTTTTTTTTTAACGATGCTTTCTTGGTGTGTCCTGGATATGACGGTAACGCTTCTATTTCGTTCACACTGAAACTTACCTCTACTGTTCCTTAATTATATTTTCCTCATATAATTACCAAGCTTGGTAACTTCGTTTTACTCCACTGGCAGTGGCCATTCTGACGGATTTAAAGACATGTCACCCAACACATTTAGACAATAATCGATACACACCATTAGGACAACATCGTACGTCGATCATATAGTTTAGAATATCTCCTCTGGGAATCGCTTAGTTACGTAAGACAAGATTCACATCGAAAAGTTGTATGAAAAATACAAATTTTCTCCGCAGATGTTCACCATCACGAAAATATAGTAAACAAAAAATAGTCGACGATCTACGTTAAAGGTTCGAAGGTGAAGCAAATCACTATAGCGCATGATTCAGTGTGAATCACGACCGACAAGGCTTAGGAACTCGTAAATAAAAGTAGCAGCAATAGAGATGTGACAGCGATAACTAGCTGGATTCCCAGCTCTGATTCACAACCCAGAGTGAACGACTCGGGGTCTCAATGAGGACTTTGTTCGCCACCATCGGTCACAGCTGCAGTCCTGTGTAGTCATCAACTATCAGCAGAAAAAAAAAGATAGTTAGCAAAAGATAGGTTTTAAAAATATCTTAAAATTCGTAAAAAATAAAAAAAACTAGTTTGTCCATATAGGACTGGGCACACGACGAAAAGTTTCAGATCAATTATTACCGAAAATGATGAACAATCTGTAAACACAGCTAGAAAAATGATAATGGGAGGCATTGAATCCACCTAATGAAACTTTAACGATTCTAGTTTTTTTTTTTTTTTTTTTATTGCTTCCGTTTCTTAACAGCCAGCGAGGTCTTTAGAGACGGGAAAGGATGGGGGCAAGGAATGGGAAGGAATTCGACCATGGCCTTTTGAAGGAAGTATCCCGGAATTTGCCTGGAATGATTTGGGAAACCATGGAAAACCCAAATCTGGATGCCCGGACGGGGACTCGAACCGCCATCCTCCCGAATGCGAGGCCAGAACGCTAACCATTACACCACCACGCTCGGTTTAACGATTCTAAGTGTGCCTTAAATGTTTCGTAAAATATTACCCGCCATTCACATAGTATTAAGACTGATAGGGGTAGTGAGATTCGCGGGCAAACGACAATTTTGTGAGGAAAAAATGTGGACTGGAGAACAACTGGAGAAGAAGAGCGTTGTAAGGAACGCGAGGTGGGAAGGAGGAGGCAGAAAGAAGAAATGGCAGTAAATTAAGGGGGCTGGGGCGAGGGGAGCGGTGCAAAACCAGTAGCGGGGAACTGGTCGCCAAACCACAGCACACACACTGCAAACACAACGGAAAGAAAACAAACTCGCGTGCTTTATGAGTGCCACGAGCTATGCGCACCGCGGTGTAGTCAGGCACGAAATAACTTACGACTGTTCGTAACACATCCAGAAAACCTTCTGCTAAACCTTTCGTGAAAAAAAATTACTAAACGACTTAAAAATGGTACACACTGGTGAATCCCAACAAAATATCTGAAGGATAAAACAAAATCAATTCGATTCAACGTATAAGTTGTATGGTAGCCAGAGAAATAAGGGAATTGGGGAACAAAACAGACAAATGCTTGAATATGGTGTAGTATGGGACCCACATTATGGGTATCAATACAGGAGTTGGGGGTGGTGCAGAGGAGGGCTGCCAGATTTGTACTTGGGAATTACCACAGAACACAATCGGTAACTAATATGTTAAAGGGGCTGGAGTGGGATTCATTGGAGGGTAGAAGGAGGGAGAAGAGAGTCATGGGAGTGTACAAGGCCTATACTGGTGACGAAGCATGGCAAGATATTGGTGGAAAATTAAGAGATATGCTTGGAAGGGTAAGGTTGACCATGGTCACAAGCTGGCACTTGATTTCAGGCGTAAGGGTTTGGGAAAATTTTCTTTCGTAGGAAAGGGTGTGAGGGACTGGAATAAATTGCCAAGAGAAGTGATGAATAATTTACCGGAAACTCTGAAAGAATTTAAAGTAAAAATTAGTAGAGGGCGAAAGTAGGTTGGAAGAGGAAAGGAGAAAGCTTGGTGTGTAGGGAGATTGCCACCGGACCATGCGCTCCATTGCAATTTTATCAATTATTATTATTATTAGTCACAAAGAATACTAGTCTACATTTAATGTATTATATTGTCAATAAAAACAACAAAAGATAGCATATCTTAGCCGGTGAGCAAGAGAGATCCTGCACCGAAAACGATTAACATAGGAAACTCGATAGCTTCTGCCAATATGTAGTACTGAAAGTCATACCAGTTTGTAAATCGGTTTCAGAAAGGGGGGGGTCATTTTGAACTACAAGGCAGTATATATGATTGGAAAATATTTTTGTTTGTGAGATGTTTGATACAATGTACTGAAATACGACTTATAACGTCCATCATGCGAATCAAGATTATGATAAAAACATTGTAGAAAATAATATGAATCAGCTGCTTAGAGCAATGGAGAACAGACAAATAAGAAGAAGTGCTATTAATACAGCAAAGAAGTTAATTTGCTTATTTAGACGCTGATAACTAATCGTAGTAGAATCTGCGTTATTGACCTTCCAACCTTTTTCCGCTTGAATTAGAAGTGGAGGTTTCAGCGAACGGTAAAGGTAAGATCTTCAGATTAAGTAAAAAAAGAAAATTATATCACAAGTGATGCCGTACTATTTAATGAGCAATAGATACGTTGAAATGGACCATTAGCAGTTAGAAAAGAAATAAAGATGCAACATTAGAAATGTGATGCTACAGAAGGATAGTGAAAATCAAGTAGACAGAGAAATAAGAAATTAACGTATTTTGCAAACGATGAACGTAGAAAGACGTTTTTGGAAGAGTATCACAGAAATATGAGAAATGAAGGAAGGCTATATTTTAAGGCAGATGAGATTGGTTAATTTCTTAGCTGTGGCAACTGTTGGAGAAGAATATTAGATTACTAATGTAAGCCTGTGACTGCTTCCTGCGTATCGTCACGGGTCTAGAATAGTTCCAGTTTTTGGGATGAAACATTATGACAGGTTGACCTGATCTGGCCAAATATAAACTTGGCCTGTGTTTCAGGGTAAATAAAATCTCTGATCTTGAGGAACTCAGAAGCAATAACAGAGAAAGGTATTAAAACACGAATGGGGACGGTAGCGCAATCGTATAATTGTTTAAATAAAAACTTGTATTTGTCACTTCAATTTCACTCTACGAAATTAAAAAATCCTGTTTGCTTCGAAAGTATCACTCGTAATCATTGGTCATAGTATCTGTAACGGCCAGAGATCTTAATACTTATTCCATATTATTAAACAGTTGAGCAACTCCGAAGAAATAAATTGCCAGAATAGTTGGTGACATATTTGGTCTGAATGTCACTTAAAAAAAAATCACGTACAGCGAAGATGAAGAAAGACCATTAACAAAAGTTGTCAGTAAAATACCTAAAAAGAAAATAAACCGTAAAGCATAAACTTCGATCAAGCAACAACATTAGTGAAAGTTTTAACTAAATTGAAATTTATCCTAAGCCGGAATAACAATTGGCATTCGTGGTTACAGTAGAGACCATGAGTATTTTTTTAAAGTTTTTTTTTTTTTTTTTAAGTTGGTTTCATTAGAAACATGATACTGAAAAGCAAATTCACGTTTTCTCAGCCGCAAAATTTATTAATATTTTTTTAACTATGAAACACAACGAAAATAAAACTTAATGAATGTATGGTGGCAATTAATTTGGTAGCAGTTGCTTAGCTATTAAATTTTAGACACAACCATGAATTTCTTCTAATGGTATCTCTGGTCGCTGTTTTGCGAGCGAAGGCTGACACGTGACACCGTTCTCCAGCCAATAGCTATTGAGATGAGTGAATGAGTGAGCTTAGGAAATTATATAGTAGGTATTAGATTATATGAAGCGGATGACGCAAGTTGTTAGGTGTATGTTAAGATGAGAGTTCAACGTAGGAATAGAGAAACGACTGTATCAAACCAGTCTAGTGAATCAAGACAAAAAAAAGGATTACATGGAGGTAGTATAGCCTATATAACTTAAGAGATGACCATGGCATATGGAAGTTCAAAAGCTCGTTTTCATACGAGAGATGTAGGGACTGGTATAAATCACGAGGGAGGTGTTGTTCAATTTACCCGCCGTACAGTGGGTCAGGGAGGTACTGTGGGGGACGATCCAGTCCTGGTCCCCACTTACCTCCCGTCCTGACTGAGGTTTATAGACGGAAGCCGGGACGTCCCAAACCTCCGCCTCATTATACACATAGCACAAATAAAAAGAATAAATCCCCTCCATAAGTATGTTCATGCGTCTCTTTTTTGTGTATTTTTTTATGTTTATTTCGCACTGTAATGGACGAACCGTGCTGCCTTTATTGCATCTGTAGGAACTTTGTCAGAGTTATTCTTGCAAACCAATGAAAATTATCAAAAATTTAAAGCTCACTTCGGCAGATTGTAGTATCCCTATTTTGTGCGAAGAGGTTTTATATCTGAGAACAATTTGGGCCAAATTATCTAATATCTGTTTTTACAATCAATAGGGTGCGAGAAATATAAGCAAAATAGAACTTTTGTTTGGAACGAATGAAAACTATTTTATTATATAGATATTTACGGATAGTAAGCCTATGTTGATGGTGCCGATTATTGTTATTAACAATAATTTATATTACTATTTATTACTATTATTATTATTGTGATTCCTTTGTATTTGGCGAATTTGTATCATATACTTCTGTAATCAAAGGTTTATGGTAATTAAAATAGGAAATATTCGTTTCACATTTAATAGGATCAATTGTTTAAGGTAATAGCTGTTGGCATCAAAGTATCTTTAAGTGCGCATGCGCAGAACGTGAAGTGACCATGCGCAGAACGTGAAGTGCGCATGCGCAGAAAGTTAAGAGCGCATACTATAAGGTTGTGGCGCATGAGCATTTAACGCGTAACGCTAACAAATATGTCTCAACCGTGCCCAAAGAAGTTTCGCTTCAAAAATACACTTAATGCACACAGACCATAGTTACATTTTTCGCAGACAGATGGCATCACAGCTCTCCTCCCCAGGAGATGTTAGACTCAGCGTTAATAAGAATAAGAACATGTGTTGGGCAATTTACGTGAAGCAGTGGTTGAATTTAAAGCATAAATTTCTGTAATGAAAAAGTAGGTGCGCATGGAAATTGACAATGCGGCAAAAGATCAGTCTGTATTGATAATAATCTAGCTACGAGTTCTGGATACGACTGATGCCCACTGATCTATAAGCTTGTCTATCATGGAGGTAGGATATTGTGTCTGGCGACGAGGTGTTAGTGTAAGGACATGTATCGTGGGATTCCTGAAAGGCATGTTGCGGCGGCGAGGCTTGCAGAGAGATAAGGCTGGAGTTACGCATGCGAATGTAAACAGCGCCTATAAAAAGACGGCCCGCTCTCTCGCTAGCGCGGGATATCGCACATTCCCAACACCCGCGCACCTCGCCTCGTCCGCCATCTACCCAATAATCCACATCACACTCACCCGGTACGATACATCCAATGAATATCGTGCTCAAATACAGGACCAAAAATAATAAGACGTAGGCTACTATTGTGACTGGAAATATCTGTGTCTTAATTCTATATAATATTCAGAAAAAAATCTCACTATTTGGTGGATGGCATCTATATGATAATGTGGCAGTATGATTCAGATTTCTGACAGAGTATGGTGGGTAAGCGGTAACGCTCTGATATCGCATTCGGGAGGGCGCAGGTTCGAATCCTCGTCCGGCCATCTAATTTCGGTTTTCCATGGATTCTCGAAATCACTCCATGCGAATACCGGGACGGTTCCTTAAAAAGGCCACGGCCGAATTCGTTCCCGCTCCACCAATCTCCTGATCCGTCTTTAATAACCACGACGTCGACAAGGTGTAAAGCCATCAGCAACAAAAAAATATAAAAAATTAGGATTTGCAAATATGACTTGCCATTAATAAACCATCTTGTAGGAAGTATTTTCTAGTATCCATGATTTATTTTTGTACCGTTCAAATTCTTTAAAAAAAATAAAAAAAATACATATGCGGCAATTAAAACTTCTATCAAGACATGCGTGATAATGGCAACCTGTTAAATTATATGATAATCTGGAGCGTAGAGGCTAAATTATACTTAGACGATAATAAAAATACTTGTAACAATTAATTTCGATTGAACTTCTACGACTAACTTATTTCTTTGTGTTTGACACTAGAATTTCAAGTAGGATTTAACTTCAACAGAGGAGAGATGACTATAGTATTAATGATGTTGGAATGAGAGAAACATGTATTCCACGCGTTCATGTGTATTTGTAGGATTTCTGGAATTACTTCATGTGACGATTTAGTACCGCATTATGTTGCGATAGCTAACCGTCAGTTTTGTAGCTACTGTAAGATCCGGCTAAACAGATTCGAAAAGAAGGAATTGCTTAAGACGGACTGTAGTAAAACGCACGTCAATGATATTAACAATTCAAAAAGATTCACCAAGTTTAAGCAAGCCACATATCACTTCGGTATTTTTATTCCTACAGTGTTATCACAAACTTCATCCATGAACAAGAACCGAGTTTATGTCTATGGACTTGGTTCGCCAATTACAAGTCGTGAATGCGAGGGAACGAAACAATGCTTGAAGTTACCTAAACAGATTAACACGATAAGAACGATTACAGGACAATTTCGAACACAAGTATCGTCAAAGCCAACTCGCCAATTCCATGCGATTAACCTGCGAGAACAGTAAAGATTGTATGTTTCACCGATTAGGGACAGTGCGGTCGTTGAAACCAGGGGCAGTAAATGTACAGGCCTATAGCTTCATTCCAGGCTTCCTCGCGAATACCTCAATGCCAATGGCACGTATATGGGAATAATTCAATTTCTAAAGCCCAACTGACTGACAATGGATTATGTAGACTATTACTCCATACAAGGAAAGTTTAAGGAGTGTAGCTTCTGATTTCCCTAACTATTTTTTTTTTTTTTTTTTTTTTTTTTGTGTGGTTGCTAATGTCTGTTGCCTACGAGGTTCAAGATCAAGATTTAAAAAAAAATATATATAAAAAATATATATATATATTATTTTGCCTTCCGGATGTCACAACTTGAAAAGAACGCCAAGCTCTTATTTTAGCATTACATACTGACAGATACTGTCTATTACAAGATAGTACAGCGCGGGTACAGATAATAACCGAGTGAACTTTCGGGTTCAGACTTCATATTTCATGGTACTGTAACTGTTCAGATACAAAATACTCATTTATGACCTTCCGACCCTGTTGGAATTCATGTAGTGCTCCTCTTTTAAGATAAGTTATCTAGGCCATTTAGTTCCACGTCTTTAATCTCAACAGCTTACGAAATGATATGAGAAGAAATTAGGGTGTATCGCATACCTTATAGAGGTCAGCATCTGTAGTTCCGCAACAGTTAGTTGAAGAGAAGATATTTACCAATTTTTTAGTCATTACAGCCTATTTTATTTAAATGAATTATTTTCTCGCTTTTTTACTTGAACAAATTTTACATATAGTCGATACTTTTCTGTAACATTTCGCACCGGTTTTACTCGTAATTCAAATGCATGGTTCAGTTTCTATTGCGTTTACTAAAGCGTGTATCTACACCAAATTACAAATGCAAAAGTAACTCTGTCTCTCTCTGTCTGTTACGTCACCTATCTTGATGATTCTTGACAAAGAAATACTATGTGTCAGTAGGAATGACATAGGATACTATTTTCGGGATAAATAACATATTTTGTAACGAAATTTGAAACATAAGCAAAAGTTTCTGTAATGTTATATTGGTTGCTCAGGCTTTGTTTTTCTCACAGTAAATTCGTGAGTGATCTGTTCATAAATTTCATGCAGAGACACATGTATTATATAGTATAAATGAGAATTTTATTCAATCCTAGCAACGAAATCGTAAGAACATGCGTACGAAGTTGCGGGTAAAAGGTATTTTATTTAATATATGTGTAGGCTTATCGCTAGAAGACCTTGTTTCCCAGACAGTAGCATCCAGTAAGATTTTCAGCTATTTTTTGAGGGCTTATTTACTTGAAATACCTGCAGAGTATTTATCTATATAGATTAGAGCAGGGAGTCGTTTTCATCGCCTCAGACAATATATACCGAACTTTCAGTGTGTGAGTCTCAACACAAATCGAATTTAAGGATGAGCTAGGCTACGGTTGGTAGGATGGTCTCTGACGTATCCACGCTGCGGACGTGTGAACCGAGGTTGTGGTTCCGCGATCGATGACCGACTAGGCCCATTCAGTTTCTAGCGAAGCACGCACTATTACGAAATGTGGCACACCACAGCTCTTAACAAATACATGTATGATTCAGACATTTGTAACCATGTCTCGAAAACTCCCTTCCAAAGTATGCAAGAAAATTATTAATTAATTGGCATTCGTTTGTTAATTAGGCTTCATTACATCAAAGTATTATCAGCAGATCCTTTATCACAGTGTTGCGTGTTATATCCCTTTCCGTTTTCGCCATGTACGTATTTTAGATTATTTAGAGTCTAAATTTTAGACGCTTAGCCACTTCTAACTTCATTCTGTTACTTCTCTTTTTAATTATTTTGATATACGAAAGTCACTTTTATCTGAGCCACTCGTATCAACAGCGTTGCACATCAGACTGTACATAAAGTGAAACTGTAATTTTAGATCTCTAGAATCGTAATTATTCACTCAGCAAGAGAATTAATTCGCGGCTTTTTAAGGTTTGTGCCGAACATGACTAAATTTCTGTTCTAATATATTTAATTGTAGCGTACACTTGTGTCAACGCTTTGTACATTTACCTACCAATCACTAAAAAAAAAAATGGTAAGGAGGCACAGTATCCGTATACAATGAGATCCAAAATAAAAAATAAGATTCCTGACATCGTTGATCACAGCCTATTTATACACAGCTCACACGAATGATTTGTTAAAATGAAATGGTACCAATTGCTTCACACTCATAGGTATTTTATTATTAAAATTATCTTCAACCACAAGTAGCACAACACAAAAGTCCATACCTTCATCAAATCTTCTACTTCAAATGCAAACTTGAATGATCAGGAACACTAAGTGTTAGTTTCTGGTAAATCAGACCCTCTCTCAGTCAAAAGAAATAAGTGATAACAAACCACTTTCCCCAAAAACGAAAAGGAAATAGCTTTAACCATCACTCTTTATAACAGCTAAAAGAATGAAGAACGATTTAACGTCAACGAACTTATCCATGAAACTTACTTCATCAAACATTTTGACAGGTAAAGAGTATGAACACGATTGCTTATCTGTGTCGTTAGTTCATCATCATTTTAATGAAAACCAGTGCCGACCTAAATTCGCGAGAGAAGTCAACCCTCATATTTTTGCACGTTTAGCACTGCCAACCAAACAACACCGCAACGAACTCCCCTCATCCGAGGAAACGACGTACTAGCATACATTGAGCTTTCCGTCAGAGTCAACCAAAAATCCAAATGTACTATATATATATATAATATGAGTAGTCACACGATTTTAAATTAATCTGAAACAGCAGGAAATAGGCCGATAACGTCATTTTATTTACAAGGTGCACAATTAATATTTCAGTACGTTCAACATTCCTCGATAGCCAGCATATGGCACAACATTCTGACCCTGTCGTTTCTTCTGTCAACATACTCTATTTATTGAAAATAAATTAAAGAAATAAATTAAATGTAAACATTACCTCCAACCTAAAAGAGAGGGCCTTGTGTAGTTTCACAATTATGTAGCACCGGGAAAAAAAAAATAATTCAGTTGTATTACATTTGTTCCATAACAATCTTGTAGAATTGAAATCACGCGAATTTTTGTTGCTTTGTTTTTGTCCTGTTGTGGCCAGACTAGGCGAAACGGCTGTAACTTTAAGCTGTTGGCTCCTCTTAGGAACGAAGCGGTTTCTAGATTTGTGACAGTTAGTGTACGTCCATATTCCAGCAGAGTGTGTGCGTAGTCTATAATTAGTGTCGCCTGCATGTGGGACAAGGTTGAGGTCAGGCGCTGCGATAATCGTTTCACAGTTGGCAGCGCTGGCGTGTAGGGCCCGGCGATCAATACTCGTCCCCAACCCGTCCGTGCCCGAGTTCCCCCCAGGCTCGCGCAAAACACACCGCTAAAACACCCGCGCCATACTCACCCGTCGCGTCCTCGCCAGGCAGGCTCCTCCGTGCTGCGACCCGACGCAACCGCCATCTTCCACTTCCCCCACCCTTCCATCTTTGCAAAAATTTTCGCCGTTCTGTTTCGGCTTCTCAAGTTACAACCAAGTCACTGAATCATCCTCTGTGGGGTTCACAAAGCACTCCGCTAATAACTCAGACGAGGTGTTGTTGAGTTTGAGCGAATCTAGTGTAACGATGCGATATTTGCACAGCGGAATTTTCGCTACTGCGTAGGCGAGAGGTAGCGGACGGTACGGACGCGACGGCAGCACGCACTGGGCGGCACACGCACTCGTTCGCACGCACACGCACGCACGCACGCGCGCGGACGCAGGGCGTCGGTCCGGAGCACTGCCCGCGCACGTCTCCAGCACTCGCGACGTCCGGCAACACTTTGAACTCGTGCTGGTCGCCGAGGCGCGCGCAGGCGCCCTGAGCGGCGACCGCAGCGCCGCCCTGGCGGCGGGAGCTGCAACCCTCGGCGTCCCGCCCACCGCGGCGGGGGGAGGGGACTTGCCGCCCCCACCCTGCCGGACAATGGGCGGAGCCGCGCTCCGGCAAACGAAACGTATGCCACAACACAAGGCAGAGCATATTTTAGTGGAGAAAAAGGCCCCCAGAAAGATCGGAGGTGGGACCCGGCGAGTGGTCACGTGACCGGGGGGTCCTTCCAGGGAGCGCGCTCTCGTCTTGGAGATTGAATAATGAGCGGACCAAAAAAGTTCGAAAAAAAAGGAACTAACAGGAGACGGAAAAAGAAAAGATTGGGTGGAGGGTGGAAATGGGTGTGGGTAGCGGGGACCTTGGGAACCTGCGAGACGGGAAAAAAGAAGCCGAGATCCGCCCCGGCTCTGCGCGGCAACCGACGGTTGGTTTGCCCGCCAACGAACTGCTTTCAAACTGCCCGTGCCACGTCAGGTACTACAACCGACGGGTACTAAAAATATCTGCTCCATCTGACGCACACCAAAGCCAAAATTTCTCAACGTCACACCCGCCAACGTTCCGTGTTATGTCCCCCAATCTTATCAGCTTACAGAAATTTACGCTTATATATCTGTCTATTTGTTACTTTTTCGTGGCTAAACAACTAAGCAGATCTTGATGAAATTTGACAAGGAATTACTACGCATCATTGGAAAGGATATGGAATACTTTTTTCGAGATAACTAATATATTTTGGTACGAAATTTTGAATACCAACCGAACCGTGACAGACAGATGGATGGTGTGTGTAATGCTCAGGCTTTGTTTCTCTCGCAGTCACTTTGTGGGACACATTTTACGTATCTTACAGCTTTCTATATCCAACTATAGCAGTAACAGCTAGTAATTTAGTACTTCCTTGGGAAATATTCGTTTGGCAGGTGATGTAACCAAGTGGATATATGACAGCATTCAAACTATACTTTAAATATTAACTTTTTCTGAATCAATGCTGAATTTTCCAACGAAATTACTTGTCTCCTAATTTAAAATATCATTACAATCGATGTTAGACTTTTTTATAATGTCAGCCATCTAAAAATCAGGGATCAAATACAAATGGACCGTTTTTTTAATAGATTAATTTCTTTTTATTGCAGTTCATAAAAAATAATATTTTATGAAGAATTTAATAATCTGTTTAAACACAGTGTTTGTCCTCGAAATTCATAAAATATTCAGGATAAATTTCCGCATCTGATAAGGTACGTTAATTGTAATATGACGACACTTGTCAAATATGGAGACAATATAATTTTTAAATTAAAATTACACAAATTTATGATGTGTCTGAGTGTGCTTTTATTTTCACGGTGAAATTAAATTATTCTTACATACAATTCAAGATAGTGCTTGCTGAAGTAGCCTCTCATAAGAACACGACCTCAATGTTGCTGTCGCCTTTACTGCCCTTTCGATCAATTTATTTTGTCCCTTTAAAATGAAGCTAGAAGCAAACAGAAAAATTAACCTTATATTAAAAAGATTATTATTAATAGTTTTGGCAGATTGATCCATAAAATGGTTTTAAATGAGTTGAAAACTATTGGAGTGGATGAAAAATTGTGTTGTTGGGTAGAGGAAATCTTAAAAGGAAGAAAGCAAAGTGTTCCACTATGAAATGCAATATTAAAAAAGGCGGAGTGAATGTGGTAGTGCCTCAGGGTAGTGTTTTGGGACCATTGCTTTCAGTCATGCTAATAAATCATTGTGTTAATGATTTACATTCGGAATTTAGATTGTTTGCAGACTATATAATAGGACCAAAACGGGAGAAGACTGTTCAATTTCAGGGTGATCTGGATAAAATATATAACTGGATACGTCAACATGGAATGAAGGGAAGATAAATGTCATGCAGTGTCAGCTTATTGGGCATACAGATAAAAAAAAGGTTGTTTTCTGTGCTGTCATCAGTCTTTCGACTGGTTTGATGCAATCCTCCATCCCTTCCTATCTTGTGATAACTTTTTCATCTCTACAAATCCCTTACAACCCACGTCCTCAACTATCTGCTTCATAATCTCTGTATTACTCTACAGTTCTTACCTTCGACTGTTCCCTCCACTAACAAACTAACCAATCCAGCATGTCTCAAAATATGACTTACCAGCATGTCTTTTCTTTCTGTAAGCTTCTTCCACAAACTTCTTTCCTCACCCATCATTTCTAAAATTCGCTCATTTCTTACTTTGTCTGTCCACTTAATTTACAACTCTCTTCTGTAGCACCACATTTCAAATGCTTCAATTTTCTTTCTTTCCGGTATTCCTAAAGTCCATGTTTTCCCTATCATAAAGTGCTGTGCTCCACACATAAAGTTTTGAAACAGTTCTTTCCAATTCCTAGATCAATGTTTGACACTAAAAGATTTATCTTTTTCATGAAGGCTCTTTTTGCTAGTGCTATTCTGCTTTTAACATCATTCCTGCTTCGACAATCGGTTGTAATTTTGGTTCCCAGGTAACAGAATTCACTTACTTCTCCTTTCATATCCGATCCTATTTTTATATTTAATCTACTAGTATTGGTATCATTTCTGCTGCATTTTATCACTTTTTTCTTGACTTGGCATGGCTGTTTATAGTAAACTCTTTATCACTTTTTTCTTGACTTGGCATGGCTGTTTATAGTAAACTCTTTATCACTTTTTTCTTGACTTGGCATGGCATTTTATAATAAACTCTGCTAGGCAAAACACATCGTGCAGGTGGTAGGCAAAGGTTTTTAAAATCTTTGATTTACTGGAGAATGTGATGAGAGGATGAACCAGAAAAGTGAGAGAATTGGGTTATAAAACTTTGGTCAGGCCATTCCATGAATATGGTGGTGTAGTTTAGACCCACATTTTGATTAACAAATACAACAGTGGAGGGCGTACAGAAGAGAGCATGGAAATTATCGCAGGACCAGTCAGTATCTGATAGGAAATAGGAGCTGGATTGAGGGTCATTGGAGCAATGGAGGTGGTTGAAGATTGGTCTGGGAGTGTACAAGGCATGTGTTGGTAATTTGGTATGGAGAGACATTAGTCGAAGAATTAGGTGTAGTGCATTGAAAGGAAAAGATTATATGCTGACAAGCTGCCATTCTATTACATGCTTAAGTGAGTAGAAAAATTTTCTTTTGTGAATAAAAGTGTCAGGGATTGGAACAAATTACCAAGGGAAATGACAAAAAATTTACCAAAAAACGCCGAAGGAATCTAAAATTAAAATTCGTAAGTTGCAACAAATTAACGATTAAATTATATAAGATGATAATAAAAAATAATTGCCACCAGAGATTTAGCTCCATCGTAATTAAAAATTCAATTCAAAGTAATTAGCAGTGATTTTATAGATAGGAGTTTACTGCTGCTTTCCTTGTGGGTAATGAATATGAAATTGTAGGCCCTACTTATAATTAGATGGTAACTCAGCACACAGCTTTTATATGCAAACATATTCTTGCAAATGTACGGATAAAAAGTAATCCGAATAGATAATACTAAATAGTATAACACTTTTGAATGGAAAAGGAAATGTAACTATAGATTTCTTTGAGTTTGTATTCAATGTAGGGATATGTATGCAAGTTTTATTGTAAGGTCTTGTATCTCTGAAAGTTACAGGCAAGTGTTGCACCATTGTAAACTGAGAATTTTCTATTCGTAACACGGTTAGCAGATAAAGTTTTTGGTGAGGTGATGATGATTTGTCTCTATTGTCCTGCTAATTTAGTTGCAATTTCGTTATGCCTATTATATCGTAATATTGAGACCACAGAGAAAGAAAACTGTTCGTTAGAGCAATGCAAATGTCATTGGTTTGTGCATTTATCGTACATACGACTTCAGAGATATGTTCTGCCTGAGTGATGCTTGCATCTTCACAATATATCTGCCATCCAGACGAGCCTTTCATTTGTATTAGAGACAGTTTTCCTGCAGGAGACCTATCGTTCTGCTCGCAGAGTCTTTCCCGTCTAGTTGTAGACTTTGTCATGGCTACCATCATAAAGCACCCGTGATGACGTCTTTAACGTCTTCCATATTGATTAAATAATTTTCAGTGTCCTGCGAAAGACGTCAAAACGGAAAATGTGAAACATTTAATTCTGGCACTTCTTTTTTTTTTATCTTGCTGTATGTTAGAAAATAGACGACTACGAAAATTTTAATTTCTTGTTGCTATTGTATGTAGCGGTGTGTGTGGCAATATTTTATGCACATGGTTGAAAGCAGGCAGAATGATTGTAAGAGGTTTTATGTCTGATTTCCTGAAAGCGTACATGATAACTTATCGAGGTGGTTTCTCAAATACATTCTTGTACATGACAGAGAGTAAGCAACTAAATGAAAACATCTTCGGTTAAGCTGTCTTGAAATTTAAAGGTATTGGAAACAATTATGGGTATGAATATTTGAAGTGTCATTTAATTTTTTTTTAGGCAATGGTGGAATTATTGCTTAACGTACTTCTTGTTCACATATTGTTCCTTACTCCAACAAAATTTTTTTTGGTAAGATCTTTTCAAGTTTTCTAATAACCCTTATAAGCAGCGATAATTCTGAAGTAGACTTCAAACACATGAATGCTTTATACCCAACTGCCACTGCAGGTTTTCCCTAGTAGTACTACCGCGCAGTTGGGAAACCACGTATAACGAGAACAAAGATAAAGAGTTGGTACATTTCTGCAATGTTTACGTTAGAGAACATGAAGAAGCGTCTGGGCAGCTTCGTCGTACGCTGACAGCTGTCGTAAAACACGCACAATAAAGCGAACTGAATGTCAAATATAATTTTATAAATAATTCCATCAAAAAACAACTGTTTTGGTGAATTTTATTTTTCCCAGACACGTTTCGTAAATCAACAGAAAATATTCACTATAAAAAGAAGTGCACCATGCAAACAACTAGTGAAATAATGTAACTGCAATGAACAGTGATGTGAAAGTGTGTGAACTGCTGTTCCAGACCGGGATGTGCGGATTACCACTATATTTCCACTGAAGATGCCCTACACCTCAAGGGCGAAACGCTTCTAGGGAATCAAATAAAACCAAAATTCACCAAAACATTTGTTTTTGGCGGAATTATTTATAAAATTACTGCGGAAATATGGCCTATTACCACATGTTTGTCAACTACTCCACTGCCTGCATATGTGCGTCACAATTCTGAATATTTTTAACGTAAATAGTTTCCGGTAGTGTTATACTATCCGCAGGATAAAAGGAGTTTACTGCAGTAAGTAAACTAAAAAATCATAACTGCTGTCAAACATATAAATGCGATTACTACCTGTATTGCTGTTCCAAAGTACTGGCAGTGCTATTCTTTCTACCGAAAACAAACTTCTAAAAACAGTGCAGTGCAGTAAGTAGACTAAAAATCATTACAGCTATCAGACACATATAAATGTGGTTATTAACTTTACTGGAGCTCCAAAACAGAAGGAGTACTAATATTAAAACGTATAAAAAGGATAAAATAAGAAGTACCAGTATTGCAAGGCAGATAACCTTACCGTTATAACAACAGAATTATTGCACATAGTGTTCAATCATAAAAAATATGATTTCACTCATAAAGATAAGGTCATTTTATTTGATGTTTCCTTCTTGTACGATAACACGAAGAGTCAAATATCTTTTTCTTAAAAGAAAGAAAAGGAAAATTTAGCAGATCTTCTCAACATCTCGAATATTTCATGGTTACATTTCTACCAGCAGAGTAACAACAGTAGTAAAGAAGTTTTCAAGTGAATGGACATGAAGAGAATGGTGTAGAAATGTTGTCAGTTTTTTTAAGTCAACCAGCTACAAATCCGGAAAGACTACATTACATTAGTTGGCAGATAGCAGTTACTTCAGTTCCAGTTTCAAGTCCCGTTTTGGAACCATTTCTTCAACAACTTTCATCGAATACTCAGCTCACATATATCGCCACTTCTATTCAGCATACAAAATCACTAGCGACTGGCGACAAAAAAAGTTAAGCAGAATCAAAATAGACAGACAGATCAACCTGACACACATTACTGTCTGCAGATGACCAAATACTTTTTGCCGAATCTGAAGATCACCTGCAGAGATCGGTTTATAACCTCCACGAGACAGCAAAAGAGTACAATATGGAGATTTCCATCAATAAAACCAAAGTTATGGCCTTCGCCGGAAAAATCACAAAATAACCAAAATTTAAATAGAAAACACACCCACGGAACAAGTAGCAGAATGCAACTACCTAGTTTATAACCTTCGCCACACCCTAGAAACTGATTTGCAACAAAAAATCACAAGTTTCAGGAAAGTTACAGGAATAATAAATAGCACCTTCAAACCATCTTTTGTTCAGTGTCAGACAAGAATCAGGCTATATAACATCCTGGATAAACCTACCCTGCTGTATAGCAAAGGTGAGATGCGATTCATGAGGAGAACAGCTGACTACACGTTACGATACAGAAAGAGGTCTGATGAGATCCTTAAAGCACTCAAAGTGAAACCAGTTCTCCAAACTGTGCAATCCTGCAGAACATCTTGGACAGACCATGTAGGTATTAAGGATGAAGACGGACCGGATCCCACGAAAAATCCTCAAACACCATTCCAGAGGCAAGAGAGACGTAGGAAGACCACCAAAAAGATGGGTTGAGATTGTAACAGGCCACCAGGGCAAACACTGCATAGGCAGAAGATATGTATCTACACAAAACTCTGCGGAAAATCAATTTATTAATAATCACCGAAGTTTGCAAGGATGCGTGGGAAACCTAATTTAAATACGAAGACGCGGAAAGTAACCAATCCACCACAATAAAATCTTACACATCTCAAATTTATTAAATTGTTACATAAATAGCTCAAACTAATATTTTTTCTTTCTTCTGAGGGATAATTATTGTAGCGGAGTACGCTGCTTCAAATTTAGATATTAAGGTTGAAAGACGTAGGCCTATTAACATGAAAGAGGTGAATTCACACTACACAACAGTTTCAAGTCGTCATTTAAGTGCAAACTGCATACAGATTTTTTAAAATGACTTTTAAGCCTCGGGCGAGGTTTGGGTAGATGGAACGGAATTCGGCCATGACATTTTCAACGAATCGTCCTGGTATTTGCTTCGTGTAGAAAATAATTTTCAAGAGCAGCAAACGACGCGTCTTTATGAGAAACACTAAGAATCCAGCAAATTCTTTATACCAATACCGTCAGCAAATGATTTTTCAAGTATTGCTGCATATTATGTTAGAACAGTCACCCATATTCAGAACGTCGGACAAATGACATAATGGAGGTAGTATGGAGCTGCCCATTATGCTAGCAGTCACCACCTTAACGAACCTAACTTTCAGCTAAGGACAGATTAATTTTATATAGTTTAAAAATTGAACTCAGATTGATTATTTAACTACTCTTTAATGCGAGTTTACTATCTTCATTTTTATTATCATATTAATGATACTTCCTTCAGGCATTATAAATAACGTTTGGTAAAGGTTAGAAATTTATACTCAATATTATTGGTGGAGGATTACACCTCTCGTTATTTTGAATAAACTATAATTATGCTGGAGACTGCCTGATGTTGATGGATCTTGAATTCTTGAATACTAGCTGGTTCGCACGACTGCGTTAGTGTTTGTCAAGAATTTTCCAGAGTTTATGTTTTTGATTGGGATCGTAAATATTTCTAGGATAAAAAGTAGCCTATTTTACTCCCTGCCAAATTAGCAACCAGCCAGTGAAAGACCCATCTAAATTGGTACAAGCGCTAAATATGTTGCAAATAAAATATTTATATTTGTTAATAGCTGAAAAATTCTAGTACATTCAAAAACATTCTAGAACATTTTAGTATATTCATTAACTTTCTAGTCCACTCTAGAAGATTCCAAAGATTTTTTAGAACACTTTGGTTGAAATATGAAAATGTCCAAGGTCGACCACTTTGAACCACCATATCCCCCACACCCCCACAGCTACAGACATGCAACCACCATAGTGCACGATGGAGACTCGATGCTACTACCACACACAAACACCAGTGGTCTGCGCTAGGTAGTGGTGGCTGCATTATAAGGACACACATGTCTGTTTTTAAATATATTTAACCACATTTTGTTATCAACTAAGCTTATTAGCAAGACGTACGTAAATATAAAAGCTTTAGAGTCATTTCAGGCATACGATAAGTTGATTAGTAACCCACATTGATATCTGATTCGTATAACACCAATTTTTTCCCCTTAAGATAGAAAAAGTACTTGTAAAATTAACAGCAGGAGAAGATCAACTAAAGAAATTGGGATTTTTTTTATCTAACTGCAGCAAATGTCCAAATTATTTACAGTTAGAACCATGCTTCTGATTTGGTTTAATGTTTGTTAGTGAATCATCTGGGTTTATTTGCACAGTGAAATTCTATCATACAGAATAATAGGTTCCACTTCACTGCTTTTGTAACCAGTCCAGAAAAACATCCTGGAGTTGGACATAAGTTGATTAATAAAACACATTGAGAATTGGTTCGTGTACCATCCTTTTTTTTTTTCTAAAGATAAAAAACGTATTAGTAACATAAACAACAAGAGGAGTCCAGTTAAAAATCTTGGGCTTTTGGCAAGTAACTGTAGCAAATGTCCAAATTATTTCCGCTCAGAACAATGCTTCTAATTAGATTTAAGCGAATCATCTGGAGTTATTTGCACAGTGAAACTCTATCATCATATATATTATTTCTCTAAGGTATTTTTTTGTCACAAGCCTGTATCTTCCTTCATACTTAACCGAAATCAATGAATGAGGTGTCATTTTAAAGCTTATGGTCCCCAGTTTGGGCACATCTCATTATAAGATAGGAAGTTTTCGGAATTCGACCCTTAAAGGGCAAAAATTTCAATATTTCTAAAATGCTGTTTTCTGTGATACAACTCATTTATCTCCCTGGATATCGATCTGAAATCGTTTAATGAGGTATCATTTTAAGGATTAGGATCTCCGCTTTAGTGACGTCATATATTAAGACAGAAATTTTTCGGAATTCGACCCTTAAAGGGCAAAAGGATTAATATTTTTGCAATTCGTTATTGTGTCATGAGCAATTTATCTCCCTTAATAACTAACCGATATATATAAATGAGGCATCATATTAAAGACTAAAGTTTCCGCCGTGGTAAAATTATATTTTAAAAAAGGAATTTTTCGTAATTCGACCCTTAAAGGGCAAAAATGTTAATTTTTCTAAAATTCATTTTTTGTGTCTTAAGCAATTTATCTCCTTGGACATCTAACCAAAATCGATAAATCAAGTAAGATTATGAGGAGTAATGTCTCAGATTTGGTGACATCATATTTTAAGAAAGAATGTTTTAGGAATTCAGCCCTTCAAGGGAAAGAGTATAAATTTTTCTATAACGCATTTTTGTGTCACGAGCGATTTATCTCCCTTAATATATAACCGATATAGATAAATGAGGCATAATATTAAAGAATAAGGTCTTCGCCATGGTAACATTATATTTTAAGAAAGGAATTTTTCGTAATTCGACCCTTAAAGGGCAAAAATGTTAATTTCTCTAAAGTGTTTTTTGTTTTGTTTTTTTTGTTTTTTTTTTTGTAACTGCTTTACGTCTCTTTTTAACATCGAGGTCTTTAGAGACGGGAAAGGATGGGGGCAAGGATGGGGACAAGGAATGGGAAGGAATTCGGCCATGGCCTTTTGAAGGAAGCATTCCGGCATTTGCCTGGAGTGATTTGGGGAAACCATGGAAAACCCAAATCTGGATGCCCGGACGGGGATTCGAACCGCCGTCCTCCCGAATGCGAGGCGTCTCTAAAGTGTGTTTTTTGTATCTCGAGCCATTTATCTCCCTGGATATCTAACAAAAATCGATAAATGAAGTAGGATTATCTGGAGTAATGTCTCAGATTTGTGAAATCATATTTTAAGAAAGAATGTTTTTGGAATTCAACCCTTAAAGGGAAAAAGTATAAATGGTTCTATAACGCATTTTTGTGTCACGAGCCATTTATCTCACTTGATATCCAACCGATATAGATAAATGAGGTATCATATTAAAGATTAAAGTCTCCGTCGTGGTAACATTATGTTTTAAGAAAGGAATTTTTAGTAATTAGACCCTTAAAGGGCAAAAATGTCAATTTTTCTAAAATGTGTTTTTTGTGTCTCTAGCCATTTACCTCCCTGGATTTCTAACCAAAATCGATAAATGAAGTAGCAGTATGAAGAGTAATGACTCAGCTTTGGTGACATCATTTTCAACCTCACTTTTAACAGCATTTTTTTCGCGAAATTTTCGCACTGGTCGTCTAGTACAGAATAATAGCTTTAACTTCACTCCTTTTACAGCATTCCCGCAAAACATGCCAGAATTAGTGTCTCATTGAGTATTCGACAGTTGTAAGGTTATAGGTAGGCCTACCCCAACAAAGCGTTGTGACTTTAAATGAATAATTCTCTACCGACACAAGTAGATGAGGAAAGTCGGTGGCAACTCATTGAGACTTATAGTCACGTGACACAAAATGTTGGACGCATCTGTGTCGTAACTTCCGGTGGCGGGAAATTTAATTTTTGGCGCGAAAATGATGTATTCTGTAATATCGTTTCAAGAAAATGATGTACCTTTATTTTTACGCAAATATATCGTATTTAAGACAACATTACAGTATGATTATATCTGTGAAGTCACAATTGATGATAGGATATCGTGACGTCAGAAAAGTGTACTGGCTATATAAGCTGAGGCGCAGATCAGATAAATCTCAGTTAATTTAGTCAGATCGAATCTGCCGAGCTTCTTGATTTTTTTTTTTTTTTTTGATGTAGTTTTCAATCTTTGGAATATATATCCTATATAATTTTTTCTAATTTGTGTTTCCTTTGTAGCAGATAAGTGTACGGTTGTGTTGGTTTCGCCTGTGACTGCCATGTTAATTCTATTGGCCAATATTGCGTTATATTTGCTAGCAAGCCCATATGTATCAATTTCAAGTTCGTCACCATTACATGAAATTTAATTGAATTGATGAACAATATCAAGTATGCACCGCACATTTTTTTATTTTTTTAATTGAATTTTACGTCATTTTTGTTTGTTTCAAAAAGCAATGCAAAATTTGTGTGCATTATGTTGGCAGTGATTACGTCACACCCACGTCAGATAACAGCATTTTAATACTCACTCCGTCATCCGCAACTGTTCACCACGAACAAATTTCATAACATTATTTGATCGAAATGCTACCACCGTGGATACCACATCCATCAAGCACACTATGCCACCTACCCTTGCCAGCCCATGAGCTCCCGCCTCCATCGCCCCCCCCCCCCACTTACCATCACCTTTCTCCTCCACAATACAGTCACAAAAATATGCTGGCACCCTGGGTCCAGAATTTCAGCTACTACAACCCGGCCGTCCTTAGTGGAGGTAACATTAACTAGAAGCGAGGAAGAACTGGTGGCAAGGAACGGGCAAGAATTCAGAGACAGCCTGTTGACTGAAGCATCCCGGCATTCGCCTGGAGTGACTTCTGGAAACCATGGAAAACCAGAGTCTGGTTGGCCAAGCGAGTATTCGAATACGCGACCTCCCGAGACCAGAGCCTTACATCTCACCCGACATTGTCGTTACCAGAAAAAAAAAACAGGTGAGACGTGTGCGATACGATTAAGCTTATTCATCAAAAAAAGCACATACAAACTGATTGCTCTACAGTAATATACAAAATTCATTAAATTTCAAATAGCCACAAATTTCAGTACTGGGAAAGAACAGATTTTCGCGAGGATCTGAAATCTTTCCACACCGTCTCTAACTCACCAGGTGGTGTTGGTTAATAATACCAATTGAGATCATTTGTAAACCACTCGTATTTGATTTTTGCCTGAAATGTCATTAGTGACGTTAAGAATGGCCACGAAATAATAGTTTGATATGTATGTGGTATCAGATGTGATAAACAGAAACAGTTAATTCCAGGTTGTAAATGCCACTTCAGTTAAATTTCAATCATGAGTTACGTAGCAAAATTTGAACCGTTGTACCGGGGATTTTCGTATGCAGCTATGTCATATGATTTGTGTAGAAAGAATGTTGTAATCAGTGTTGATAGCAAATATGATCGATGCTTCCTCTCGACGAACCTGATATCTCAACTAAGGATGAGAAAAGACGTGGTAATATTTACCAGATATCAGAATGCAATAAAGAAGTACAATAGGGATATTAATTACACGGTGGCCTAGTCGATATTCCAAAATCGGATAGAAAAAAATTAAAATATCCGTCCAATGTCTATGGTGTCGAACAGGTTAATAGCGAAAAAAAAAAAGTTTTGTTGATCTGTTACACTATATGGCATAATAGCGCGTGATACATAATAACAGTCGTTGATTACTGATGTTAATAATAAATTTCTCTATTGTAGGATCAAGTACATATATACCCAGTTACCAAACATGAGCATGCACTGCACAGTGGATAACGATGTCTGCAGTAGTCTATTTTAGCCGGAATGATATTTTGGACCATCGCGAGCTTGATTGCTTTTGGAGTTGATATAGCTGGAGACAATGAAACAAGTTCAAGATTTTGTATGCATAAGTCGTACAAAACTCCACATTTATACAGATTTTGAAAGTTTGTTATGACTCTTTGATACATGGAAACGCAGCCCCAACGTCTCTCACATTGCAGCAGTTCAGGTTGTTTATTCATACGACTCTCAATTG
Organism: Vandiemenella viatica; assembly: GCA_031002005.1. Taxonomy (NCBI): domain Eukaryota; kingdom Metazoa; phylum Arthropoda; class Insecta; order Orthoptera; family Morabidae; genus Vandiemenella; species Vandiemenella viatica. The sequence goes on from CM061914.1 coordinate 29,302,750, forward strand.
CCTCCATCAAACACGTTGTAACAGCCCTAATACCTGAATTTTGAATAGCATTGTACTGTATGAAGTATTTGTAATTAGCTAAAGTTTGCTTGAAAGTGATTTGATATGTTTGTTTTGTAATTTCTTGTAAATCAGTGTATATAGACTTTGTTTTAGGTAAGAAAATTATTCAAAGGCCATTTAATATGTTTAAGAACCGAATGATGCAAGAGAATTTCTTAAATGTTTGTAATTCCATGTATTAATGTAAATTACGATGTCTACAGGACAATTTTCTACCGTTTGAAAGGATTTCTGTAAATAATTTTGTATTTAAGTATCTATAATTACCATTTCTGATCATTTTGTAATGTTGTTAATTAATTTTGTATTAATTCAGATTGTTTTTAATATGTTAGATTGTTTGAGTGATTGTTAATGATCGAGAAATATCGGGCGGATGCCTTTGAAGAATTCTCGTAATTTCGATAAAGACTATATAAACAGATCGCCTGGACAGAGACATTCATTCATGCATTCAGTTAGTAAGTCAGTTTAGTTGACAGTATTCAGTGTTTCACAGAGAGTTTCTTTGCGACTGTGTATCTCTGTATTGTACCTATACTAGTGAATATCGCTGACTTGTTGTTTGGATCACAATAAAACAGACATCTTCAAACATAACCTGTTTGGTGAATTTTTTAACTAAATAATGCAGTTCATAAACCACCAAAAGAACCCTAACAACGTTCTCAAGATAAAATCCAGTGAACTGTCTTTTCAAATAACTTGAGGAACTTGCCAAAGAAGATGATGAGTTTTATAAGGGATGTATTCCTCTTGTACTGATAGATAAGCAAGAAGCACAATATATTTGTGCCACACCTCTGTGAAGGTCTTGAACCGGGCAGTGTTGAGGTTCACAATCACTATCACGTCACAGGTGTATTCAAAGGGGCCGCAAACAATGACTGCAATTTGCGATACAAAAATCAAATGTATTTACCCATCTTTTCACATAATTCGTTTGATTATGATGTGGTCTTAGTGATAGTACCTTATCATTCCTTGACGCCAATGGGTTGTGTAAACTTCCCATCAACAATAAACGATACATTTAATTTTGGAAAACGGTTAAAGGAAAGTTTTTGTAAAAGTGTCGTTTCATGCAGGTCCAGTTAGAAAAGCTGATGTGACCACTGAGAAAGAGGATATGTGTATTACTAGTGGGAATTTCACAGATTCTGAAAGTTTAAGTTGGTTTAGCATTTGCAAAATTATGATCAATTATATATTTGGCAAAATAATTAAGAACTTTGAAAAATACCGTGGCGTAAAGTTTGCACTAGCTGGGTGGGTTGCCGTTATGCCTGCAAAAACGTAACTTTTCGACATATCAAGCTGATGACTATTTACGAGGAAGAATGTTTGGCCCTGATGATGAAGAAATCGTGGATACTATTCAACAAATCTGTGCATTCTCGGTCTGTCTGAACTACGGATGTGCCGATTTCATTATGATATCGCTATTACTGGTATACTCTCAAAACTGCTTGATACGGACTATATATATCTGATCTGTTTGGTGAACTCCTGTGATTTATATGAAATTATGGGAAGCAACAGAGAAGAAGTCAACATATCGCTTCACAAGACCGAGCGTGGTGGGTGACTGGTTAACGCTCTGGCCTCGCATTCGGGAAGACGCCGGTTCGAATCCCCGTCCGGGCATCCCGATTTGGGTTTTCCATGGTTTCCCCAAATAACTCCAGGCGAATGCCGGGATGCTTCCTTCAAAAGGCAATGTCTGAATTCCTTCCCGCTCCTTGTCGCTAGTCCCATCCCGCCTCCAATTACCTCGACGTAGTCGAGGCCTAAAGCCATAAGTTAAAAAAAAAAAAGAATCGTTTCAGCACAGCAGCCTATAATAAGAAGGTTGTTGAAATTAAAAATGATAAAGTTAATGGCTGTCTGATTGTGGAGTTTGCAGTTATTAGGTAAAAAACTTATCCATTGCGACTACAATCAACCAGATCTCTAGGCGTGTAATGGACGCGTCTGGCTCCGTCACCAAAAAACTTACAATTGAGGACGGAGTAAGTAAGCTCTATTTGTCCATGCGTTCTTTCATGGTCATTACTGACTATTACAATAACATCGTCAGCAATAGAAAGGGTCAATTTTCGAAGTACTCATATGTGATTCTTCTCTCTCACATCATATACTGAATAATAATTTTTCGCATTTCGATTTAATGACTTCATGTAAACTTAAATAAACTGCTGCTGGTCCTGAGGCTGTGAAGGTAGGAATACTTCTTCCATAGCAACCGGCACTGGTCTAAATGTTTGCTTAAAAATCTGTTCATTTTCAATGTCACCCACTTTCAGTTCGAGTAGTTTGCGACGAATAACAGTTCTGACGTGTAAGAAACCATGTTTAGTTGTTTCCGTTGTCTTCATGTGTGTACACAGAAAGAGTTACTGGGTATTTAGTCTACAATCTTACGTGAGAGAATTGCAAATGCGTTAATAATTAGATTTTAATCATTTATATCAGTTGGGGAGGGGGACTAGATTTACCTCATCGTTACATTGAGTAGTGGGATCCTAAAGTCAAGTTTTAACGAATTTAGTCTCCCGTTGTTGTGTGTATTGAGAGAATTGTTCTGTCAGCAGGGATTTCATAGTAGGCCTAATTTAAACCCGCCAATCGATACAAATCGTTATAACCGTTGTAACATCTGTTTATAAGCCTGTCGAAATAAAACAACATCGTTATTCTTCTCTGTTTTCAGTGTTTTACGTGTAGTATTCCGAAGCCTTGTACCTATCAACTAGACGCTGTTGTTTCTTTCTTTTCGTTCAGGTGCATATGCTAGATCGAACATCATTGGTTACTGGTTTCACAAGCTGCAGTCTTGTGCGTACTTATATCGTTTACAGTGCATGTAGCCAACTAACTGCGACCACATAGCAGCTTTATTATATTTTTCCTAAAACTTCTTTCTTCTTCAGTCTGGTTAAGATGTTTTCCAACAAGTGTTATGAATGGTTCCAAGCCTCCCTTAATGTAAATAGGAATATCAGTATCCAAGTTATTGCAAAAACAAGTAAGGGCTTTAAGCTGATCATATAATATCATATACAGAAAAACTCAGGACCTGGAAAAGCGAAAATTAATGGCATCATAGCTGCCAACTGAGTTAGCCAACTTTAGGTCACAGGTTGCGAGTACACTACACAGCTCCTAAACGTATCATGTTCACTAGTACGTGTAGGAGGCTCCACAACAAATGCCCTACACAGGACATTTAACTGCTTAGCGTTGCTTGTAGTAGCGAAGATATATATGATAGTCCATACCCTGTTCTATAATTGTCCGTAAGTATCGAAACCATGATATTGTCGTAACCTAGTAGAAATTTACATCTGTGAGAATTTTTGCCGTATAAATAACTAGAACTGTAGCAAACGGTATGTACTGGTTACTTAGTAACGAGTACATCGCCTGACTCGAAGTACCGAATCGTTACTCACAAATTCATTTCGTTACTCGCATTTGTGAGTTTGATTCGATAAACGAACGAATATGACGCATCATGCAAGAACTGGAACTGTTCGCCTAAATGAATCTAAATCAGCGAATGAACATTTGAACATCGTGCGTCGCCAAGTTCTGGGAATTTTGATTTGAGTTCGTTTCATTTCAAAGGAAAATGTTTGATTACATACATGTTACGCGTATATTATCTTAATATAATTAATATTATTTACTGTTAAGTGTTGAAATTTTTAACGACGTAAGTAATTTTGAAAACGTAAAGAGTTATTTTGCAGTTTTTCTTTTGTTTAACATTAAAATTTATAGTGCGTAATTTGTAAATGGAAAAATTGGATAGTAAATCTGAGTTAGTTATTTTTTTTTTATTGGTCGTACTTTAGTGAGATTTTATTGATTTCAAACATTTATGAAATTCATTTATTCTAAAATGCAATATTTTAATTTCCAGTCTAATTTACCTACAGTACTAAATGAACAATTCACTTAACCTTTACAAAGTACGACGAAGTCATCTGGTTACCCGAATGCAACGCGACTCCACGCGATGCTTCATACTAGTGCTCGATTGTATCAAAAGTAACGAGTATCGAAACGATGCGATAGGAACGAGTGCCGAATGATTTAGTAACAAATACATACGGTACACAATTTATCGTTACTTTTAAAGCTCTATATAAATAATAATAAAAACACATACACTGTTATAAAAGGAAATGCATGTTGTCAGGGGCGTACCAATCGGAAATGGCGCCTGGGGCAAGCATCGAAGTTGCGCCCTTTCGTAAAATATTTACGTATAAAAAAAACTATCATAAATATTAATAAACTTTTATTTTCTGTTTTAGAACAAAATTATTTCATAATATTAAACTTAAAATTGCAACTTTCTTGCCTTCTGCGACGCAAATAGATAACATAATTATTTCGTGTGGTCGTAATGATCTGGAGACAGAGTTTCTATTGGATAAGCACTCCGCACCTGACGTAGCCGCCTTAACCTAACCCGGCAATTCTACCGGATACAGGGGGCCTACAGTTTAACGTGGAATCCAGACCACGGAAGCTCTCTGGCGTACTTCACAATACACAGCAAGCTGTGCCAGAGGTGAAGGTTGGGTCAAGCGCCTTTGAAAATCTCCGCCGAGGCAGGGATTCGAACCGAGGACCTTTCGATCTCCAGTCAGACACGTTAAACACTGAGTCATCAGGCCACTACCCAAATAGATTAATAACAATTCTGAAATATATTTCTTCGAATTCTTCTCGCTCTACACTGAGCAAAGACATTCTTGACACATTGTAGCCCTCAAATACGAAAGTAGTCCCTACTAGTTTTAGCTTACTGAAAGATCGCTCGCAACTTGTCATGCATATTGCAGACGTAAACATAACCTATATTGATATGCGCAGATTTGGAAAGATGCTCTCATCTCCTCACTCAACAACAAATTCAAGAACTCTTCAGATCTTTTTATGTTTACCTTTTTTCTTATGGATATTACTATTCGAACATTCAATATTTCTTTGTATCTATTCTGCGTTAACATCGCAACCATACAAGTACGTATCAAAATTCTTTAGATTTCTTTTTAAATAGTCGCAGTCGCCAGTACCGTAACGCAATTTTTTAATATCTAGGAGAAATCCAAATCTGGTATTAGTTCCTGGACCTTTCGCGCATTTCACACACAACACGATCCAGCGATTCCTTCATAAATCTTTATATTTCTTACTTAGCACCCAAAGCAGCACATTTTCTCTACCCATACGTTTTTTTCGCCTTTGGCATCTTTCAATCAGATCCCATTCCTGGCAAAGATTCAAACCTTTCTCGAGTGCATCACTAACAATCTCTCTTTCACTAGTAAAATGGTCTTGGAGGGCTTTTATATTAATGGCAGCATCTTGAAAATTCATGCTAGGATCCTGGAGCCGCTTTTGAACACGGTCGATAGAACAAAGTCAGATAATCGTGGGACAACACGCGATTATATAGAAGCATATAGAAGCCTTGCCTGACTTCTTGTTTCACTAGTTTGATTGCCATCGTCTCTCATGTATTGGAGAACTTTCAAGATATTTGTTCACTGGCTTAACTGCTTCAATCCTTGCACTGTATCTTGTTTCAGACTCTGATTTTACAACCACAGGCACGGAGTTCTTGAGTTTTTCCAAGTGCAGAGTGGAACGAGGAAAGTATTACACTTGGGTCCATGTACTCCAACCAAATTGAGTAGATGATCATCGCAATTCACAAATGTCGGCAGATTATTATTTTCGCTTATTCTTTCTCGAACACCCGTTCGGTGCCCAGCCATCACAGCAGAGTTGTAATAAAGTTGTGAACGACAATCCTGCACATCCATACCGCTTTTCTCTAGCTGTTTAAGGATTTCATCATCTAAGCTTTCAGCGTCCATTTGGCTCATCTGAATCAAACCGAGAAAGGACTGCATAATGCGAACTGATTTCCTTTCAAAATCAACTTCTATGTATGTCACTATTTCTGACATCTGCTCACGATGTGCATGGTCAGGAGTAGTCAAACATGACACCATAGTATTTTGATTTGCGAATGTTTCACAATAAACATTGCCGTAAAGTGCTCGCCATTAGATGAATGAACTAATTTTTAACACGAGGTGAAAAGTAAGATGTGGTGCCATAAGGATTTTTAACCTGAGCAAGATGGTTACTCATGATGGAAGTCGAATATGACTAGGTGCAGTGACAGATCCATGATTTTAGTTTGGGGGTGCTAGGATTTTGGTTTGGGGTGGGGATGGGGGGAGAGGGGAAGGATCGACGAAAAACATTGCCGCCCTTACAAAAACAGTATAGAAAAAAAGGTCCCCAAAATTACGATGTCGTCGGGGGTGTCCTAGATGTTTTGGGGAAGGAGGGACTTGAGATCCTTAGTCCCCCCCCCCTGATTCCGCCCCTGTCCAGGAGTTTTAGTAATCCTAGGAAATTACCATCATTATCGGATTCGGCTCCATCGCTTTTAGGCTACTAGATGACCTCGTAATGCAAGATTTTGAGTGGCAAGAAATTTGATGCAGTGAAGGATTTTCTTTAATACATTACGCCACTTTTGTTTTTCTGTCTCGATCTGGGTTTGAAGTTCAGCGTCAATAATACCTTTAGCTGCAGCAAAATTTCTTTCCATTGGGTGAAGCACTAATGATGATTCTTCGCATTTTCATGGGCAGTGAGTCTTTCAGGTACTTTCCAGAAGGTAAATCCATCTTTGTCCCTAATGAAGATATATTATCTAATTGTGAAAAGATAAGATGACAGATGCAAAAAAAAAAAAAAAAAAAAAAGATTTTTATAGACGGGGAGTAGACTAGCCATGAGCAATTCACGTCGCCAACACGATTTCCTTGTTTCTTCTTAAACCATCTCTTGTTATACAACAATTATATGTAGGTAGTATAGGACCATCAGTATTTTGAAAATATTTTGAACAAATTTTAAATATTTCATTTTGAAACGATGTGACAGAATTTATTTCCCATTTATCGTATCAAAATGTAGAATTCCAATGTCATGCTGCTTAATTACTTCTGGTATGGCAGTGATTGGGTTTTCTACATCATCCACCTCTACCAACTTTTTCTCCTACTAAAATGTTTTCAACAAATTCTTCAGGAGCCTTAGCACTCGTAGCTTCAACGCTCTCAATCTCGTAATACTCAAAATTATCCGAAGTTAAATCCTTCTCGTCTCGTGTTGGATACTTTGTACATGTCAAACTTCAAGTAGCGGACTTTTCAAGAAAACGTATCTATACTTCTTGAAGTACTTGCTGGAGTTTTGTGCTATTTCCTCCAGCAATTTTCGTTTTTTCAGTCCCTCAGTCCATCTCTCTTTTTTATTTGAAACAATCCATTCATATTGTGTTTGTATTATTTCGAAATAAAGTTGCTTCACCCTCGTTAGCAACGCATGCAATGCAAATCAAATAGACAACTGCGCCACCCCAATCATCTCATCAGCAACTAAGCAATCGAGAAAGTATCGCTTGTCTTATATCCTTAGAACAAAATTTGCCAGTGCGGGAGCGGGGCAGGAGCCGCTACTGTTGGCCCATTCAAAAAAATCTCTACAGAACACACAATATACCTTCCGATCGTGTTTTAATTAGCTATTTACACATTCCTTCTCGCTCGTTCGCGAAAGCTCACCAGACGCGCGCTGGTATTGCGGGATTATTTGCATATGAATTGTATTGTTGGTTTCTTTTGATATTTAAGTTTAATAATGTGCCAATTTTGCGCCCCCATTTTAATGGCGCCCAGGGCACGTGCCCTACCTGCCCCACCCTAGGTACGCCACTGCATGTTGTTGTTGTTTGATCGTGGTAGGAGTCGTTTGTTGATCAGTAGTCCATTACTGATATTTTAAGAACAACGTTACAAAAGACAAATTAAGTCAAAACCCAAATGTTCCTGAAATGGGTATATACTGAACTAGTATTACTAAACACAAAATTTTATGATAATCTGGAGCTTAATTATCGGTTTAGCCGATAAACAGAAGTTTTCAAAACAACTGCTTTTGTCGCAGGATGTTGGTACCTCGCTGGTTAACCTGAATCTTTGACGGATATTTATTAATAAGAGACATGGATCTAAAGGACGGCACAAGTCGTTGCTATCTCAAAATTGATTTTCAGAAGATTACTGTTGTCTCTGGAGGAACTAAAAATAACAGACCTAAATTATCGATATGAAGCTGCATGAATTTCTGCTTGTTACCTATGTCCCTTGGATTTAGGTGAGTGGCATTCAGAGACCTATTTATTCCCTTTATCGTTCATGTGAACACTATGCTAGGAACTTACTTCACATAACAATTAAAGGCAAGCCCGAAAAATACACGCTATGACAACTATCACTCAAGCCAGTATGTGTTATCTAATGCAGTAGTTCACATATCCCATTGGTTTCTAGGGCTTTTTTTCTGATAAATTCTTAACCAAATCTGACAAAAATATAATAATTTTTTTTTTTTTGATATACGATAGCAGAAAAAAAAATCAGAAAGAAACTTTCTGTATACTACTTTCTAAACAACATAACTTAATTAATAATCATCGGACGGAGAATTGTTCTGTTACACCGACATTTGTTCAAAGATGATTTTTTTATGTAGATATGTGGTGAACGCTCAAAAACAAAATTTGGTTGGGGCCTTTTGTTGAAAACCTACCCAATAATTACCATAGAAACCAACACTGATGAAACGAAGTCCTGCGCATCCCATTTAACGAACAATGAGCAAAGAGAAGAGTGAACGTAACCAAGGAGAACCAACGACTGTCTCATCTAGGAATAGTTCAATGAGTTTAATAGCACCAGTTGGACATCCTAGTGTGCGTATGACATCTGGACTCTCTCTTTATTCTGCATCAGAATATTCAGTCACTCTTCTTGAACTTGCTGATATTGCTTTAAATGAGGTTGGGAACTTCGTAACAGGTTGTCTATGACCAGGCTTCGTCGGATAAGTATATCACTTCAAGGACTTATCACCTCTGGATACCAAATCCGAAACTGACAAGGGGACCTTTCGGGTGAATAATTTCAAATGCATTTTAATGGAGGTAAATTAAAACTTTAATTACGACTACTATAAAATGTCGTCGGGTATATATATATAATTTTAAATATCGTCTTTATTTGTCAATTTTATTTATTAAAAATGCATTTGAAATTATTTAACTTCCTAAAAGTAAAATATTATCTTTAATTGACATATAAACTAGCTGTTACAGTCATTTCATAAATAAAAAATATTTATGATTTATTTGATAATATTTTAGGTCATTATCTTTATTTAAAAGTTGTTGTAATTTTTAAAACAAGTTACCCGGTGTAGCATCAAACTTGGTTCGCCCGCGTGGCAAGCGAGTTCACAGTCACCTGGCTGTGTTAGCATGGCGTAAAATCCAGTATATGAGCCGCGCGTAAAACTTTAGAGCCCTATTTCTCGAAATCTGCTGGCTAGTGGGCTTTACTACTTTACTGGATGGACACCCTTAAGGTATACTACTAACCTGCGAGGTCTCATCCCGAACTGAATTTCCGAAACCGAAAGGTCTCCTTGTGAGAGAGAGTAAATTAAAAGAAAATCATCCTAGGCAACCAACGTCAGTTTTGAAACTCAATATTTATGACATATCAAGAAAGACGTTCTTGCGAATAATTTGTCTAATAACGTCACCTGAAAAATCTTCGAATAGAGTTATTGCACAATTTTGGAGGTTCAGATTGAGAAAGAATTCCTGACGGACAACTGGCAAAATATAACGATCACATGGAACTCGGTGAATTCAACTATGGCAGACTTTGAGCCTGCTACTGATTATATTCTGCATTAAAAGCGTTATGTAGACTCAGTATTTCAAAGTGAATCTGGATATGGGGTGCTACATTGGTGGTGTTGAACTTTATGAGTGTGAAGATCCTAGCAATTTGTCTGTCATATCGACTGGTAACGAATCTGTTTGTTTTAGTATCGTATGCAGATTACCAGAATGGAAAATTGACAACAAACATTTAAACCCTTTAGACCTCATTTTTCTGGCTTTGTATCTTCAATTATTTTATATATCTATGTCATGGATGTACGTGGTACAAAGAATAATGGTTGCGGACATGTATGTAATAGAGGAAGGTATGCATCAGTTTTAAGCCAAAAGCCCATAAATAGAAAAAGAAATATGCTATGTATAAGATCAGGTGATTAGTTTTCTACAAATGACCGGTCCATCCCCGCTGCAAATTCTGTGTCTCACATTCCATTCTATATACTTTTTGTTTGATCGTTTGTCTAATAATTAATAGCTCTTTTAGCATTTATGAGTAATATTTTTAAATTTTAAATTAATTTTTTATTTTAAAGCTGTTAATTTAATATCCTATGCACTTAAAATAAATAAATCAATTAATGGTAGTGTATTTTCACTTTTAACTAATATTTACCAAAGTAATGTGTTTAATTATTAGACTTTAATAAGAATTTAGAAGATGCTATACTAGCCTTTTCCAACCAAATGTCAACCTCTCCTTCACGTGGTGCACCCTGTTTGCATGGACGAGGCTCTGGCGACTGAAAGATTCCCGGTATAAGGAGTCACCCACTGATTGCCAACAGCCTCCGAAAGGAGGGCAGAAGAGTGGGGAGCGGTTCAGGGCACCCTCTTAACCTTGGGGTTGGAAACGGCCCCTAAAGGCTTATGAATCAGAAATGATCAACGGCATGGGGATGCAGAAGGCAACGGGAAACCACTGCATTAAAGACCCAAAGGGTATCCCGAGGACATGTAATCCTCTCAAATTACATATATCATGATGACTTCTTCCTGGGTAAAATATTCCGGAGGTAAAATAGTCCCCCAATCGGATCTCCGGGCGGGGACTGCTCAGGAAGGAGTCATCAGAATGGATAGAAACATTCTACGAGTCGGAGCGTGGAATGTTAGAAGTTTGAATAGGGCAGATAGGTTAGAAAACTTAAAAAGGGAGATGGAACAACTTAAGGTAGATGTTGTTGGGATTAGTGAGATTAAATTATTTGATGAGGTTAGAAACTAAGTCCGTCCCAACCACTTTAGTACAAGTGTATATGCCAACGTCACAGGAAGATGACTAAGAAATAGAAAAAATATACGCTGAAAATGAAGAAGTAATCCAATATGTGAAGGGGGAGGAAAATCTAATAATCATGGGTGATTGGAATGCAATAGTGGGAGAAGGAAAAGAGGGGAATACTGTAGGAAGTTTTGGTCTAGGAGAAAGAAATGAGCGAGGAAGCAGGTTGCTAGAATTTTGTGAAAGATATAAGCTAGTAGTGGCAAACACATTGTTTAAGAACCATGCAAGAAGAATATACTCCTGGAAACGTCCTGGGGATACTGGCAGATATCAGCTACATTATATCATGGTCAAACAGAGATTCAGGAATCAAGTTCTAGACTGTAAAGCGTACCCAGGAGCAGACATAGACTCTGACCATAATTTGATAATAATGAAGTGCAGGCTGAAATTTAAGCGAATAAAGAAGCAGTATAAGCAGAACAGACTGGAAGTGAATAAACTGAAACAATCTATCACAAGTGAAAAATTTGCAGAAATGGTAGACTTAGGTCTAAGAAGTAAATCTGAAAGGAGCTCTACTGAGGACGAATGGAATGCATTAAAGACCGAAATAATGAAAGCTGGTAAAGAAACCTTAGGCTTTAGGGAACAAGCTGCCCGAAAACCTTGGATCACAGAAGAAATTTTGGAGCGGATGAATCAGAGGAGAAGATACAAAAATGTTCAGGATGAAGCAGGAAGACAGCAGTACAGGCAATTTAGAAATGAATAATAAATAGGAAATGCAAAATAGCAAAATAAAAATGGCTACAAGAAAAGTGTGAAGAAGTAGAAAAGGAAATGGTCGTAGGTAAAGTAGATGTCGCATATAGAAAGATCAAACAGAATTTTGGAGAAATGAAGAAAAGGGGTATGAACATTAAAGCTGCCGATGGGAAGCCTCTTTTGTGTTCAGAAGATAGAGCTAACCGATGGAAAGAATACGTTGAGAAACTGTATGTTGGGGATGACTTGAACAATAGTGTAATGGAAAAGGAAGGCGATGTCGACATTGATGGCTTAGGAGATCCTGTTTTGAGACAGAATTTAATAGAGCTCTGAATGATTTGAAAGCAAATAAGGCAGTTGGAATTGATGAGATTCCTGCAGAACTTCTTAAATCCCTAGGGGAGGAAGGAATCTAAAGACTATTCAAGCTGATATTAAAAAGTTATGAAACAGGAGAAATTCCAACTGATTTTAATAAAAATATCATCTTCACACTTCCAAAGAAAGCACAAACCGACAAATTTTAGAATCATCGCACCATTAGTCTAACAACACCTGCTTCAAAAATACTGACCAGAATATTATACAGACGGATGGAAAGGGTAGTAGAAGAGATAGTAGGTGAAGAGATTTTAGGAAAAATCGCGGTACAAGGGAACCAATTCTGTCTTTAAGATTAATACTCGAATGGCGTATCAAGAAGAACAAAGATACTTTTATGCAATGTGTTGATTTATAAAAAGTTTTTGATAATGTTATGTGGGACAAAATGTTCAAAATTTTAAAGAACTCAGGTCTAAAGTATCGAGATAGAAGAATACTCTATAAACTGTTTAAGAATCAAGTGGCTATAATAAAAGTAGAGAATAACGAGAGACATGCATCAGTTAAGAAGGGTGTGAGACAAGGTTGTAATCTATCCCGCTTAATATTCAACCTGTATGTAGAAGAAGCAATGAAGAAAGTCAAAGAAAAATTTCCATGTGGCATAAGTTTTCAGGGAGAAAAAATCAGTATGCTACGATTTGCTGCTGGCATTGTCTTGTTAGCAGAGAGGGCTAAGGATATTGAGAAGTTACTGAATGGCATGAACAAAATACTGAAGGAAGATTTTGGACAATATAAATCAAAGCAAGACAAAAGTGAGAGATGATACCAATACTAGCAGATTAAATATAAAAATAGGATCGGATGCAATAGCAGAAGTGAGTGAGTTTTGTTTACTTGAGAAGCAAACTTTCAACCGATGGCCGAAGCAGGAATGATGCTAAAAGCAGAAGGTCACTAGCAAAAAGAGCATACATGAAAAATAGAAACCTTTTAGTTTCAAATATTGATCTAGGAATTAGAAAGAACTTTTTTAAACTCTTTGTGTGGAGCACAGCACTTTATGGTAGCGAAACATGGATTTTAGGAATACCGGAAATAAAGAAAATTGAAGGATTTGAAATGTGGTGCTACAGAAGATTGCTGAAAATTAAGTGTACTGGCAAAGTAAGAAACGAGATTTGGAAATGATGAGTGAGAAAAGAAGTTTGTGGAATAAGCTTACAGAAAGAAGAGACAGGCTGGTAGGTCATATTTTGGGACATGCTGGATTGGTTAATTTGTTAGTGGAGGGAACAGTCGAAGGTAAGAACTGTAGAGGTAGACAGAGATTAGAATATATGAAGCAGATAATTAAGGACGTGGGCTGTAAGGGGTATGTAGAAATGAAGAGGTTAGCACAGGATAGGAAGGGATGGAGGATTGCATCAAACCAGTCGAAAGACTGATGACAGCAAAAAAAAAAAAAAAAAAAAAAATAATAATTAAAGATTCACTTTATTAGTAGAATTTTTTATATTTATTCTTTTAGGGGCGTTCATTGAATTCGATACCATAAAAAGAACCTGCAGGTCAGTAATAGTACTGTATATGTTCCATGAGAGTACTTGGAACATGGTATCAGCGCGCCATATTTGATTGCGGAAGTTGCATAGTGCGGAAATGTGGCACGCAGATATAAACTAGACATTTCCAAACCAAAGAAAGTAAGAAGTACAGGCCTGCCACGCAATCTCTGGAACATTAAGAATATTAGAGACTTTACTATCACCACAAACGCCGGTATTAATCATCCGAACCACAAGACTCGATTTTGTGCTGCTGAGCTGTTTCATTGCTGTATTAGATTCTCTATGACAATGTACTGACGTAAACATCTTAATTATATAGAATTGCATACTTTAATGGACGTTTGTACAGAAATTTGTCAAATGGTCAGTCAGTGTAACTCTGTTGAAGAGTACTGACATCTGGATTAAATTAAATGTCAATAGTGCAATTAGTTTCATGCAACTAGCTACAGTGGCATTGTAACAATGCGATGGCTGCTGAATCAATAAAGGTGTTCCATCATTAACAAATTTCCATATGCAGGAAGAGATTTTCTCGAAAAGAAAATCGTGAGATGTTACCCTTAAACAAAGGAGATAGTAATTGTGAGATATTAGTGTGAGTGCCCGTAATCTCTTCGATGTACTCCTGCACGCCACTGTGTTAAGAACAGTTCGTATGATTTGTATTTCATGTGATGGTTTCGAGTTCGGGAAATTTGTACATAACTGTAAATTAGCTATCATTTATTTACTGTAAATCACAATTTTCTGTTAAATTTAGCTGACAAATATTGATATATTTCTGAGAAATGTAGCCTATAGGTTTGTCTTTCTAACCTTATTTCATAAGTCCACTAAAATCAACAGCTGATAACGGGGCAATGTTTCACAACAGCTGACAAAACACTGCAGCCGTCCGATCGTCTATTCTCCCAGCTTATGTATAGACGACACCTGTTCGGTATCTTCAACACCAGTGACATGTATGTCAAAATCAGCACAAGGGTCCATGTTGCCTTTGGTTGCTCTTACATTACTTAATTTGTTGGATATTCATTTCTCAGTGAATGAATTATTCCACTAGCTCCATTGCATGTTAAGAGAATTTTTCGAGGCAACAGGTAAGATCAAAAGCCTCAACTCATACTGCAGCAGACATACCACCATTTCAGAAGTGTTTTATCGCAACTGAAAGTAAGATGTGTGCCCTGAATTCATTTCTACACGTCTCTGTCCTAGTTCTAATTTTAATATAGTGAAGGGTTGACTTTCCGAGAAGCACTATATTTTCCAAGACCAACGCTAAGGCAAATTAGCGTTACCAACTCTTTCCTGGTTCATAATTTCCAATGCAATTCGAAGAATTTCTCGACATGCCTCATTCTGTGAACTGTTGCATGTAACAAACTTTCCCAGCCAATGCTGCTCCGGTGTAGTCATCACTTCAGTAGAACTAAACACTCTTCCTTTTCTCTATTATCCTAACTCGTGTGGAATGAATATGCAACCAAGCAGTTAAAAAAAAAAAAAACCACAAACTGCTATTTTTTCAAACGTAACCTGTATAAGTCTAAAACAATACTTAGATTTTCCAAAATCTGTAATAGTGGTCATCTTTACAATACCTTTAAACAGTGTCATCGTTTATAATTTAACTAGCTTTGTCCAGCATGCGTTGCAACATCTCTATTTATTTCTTAATTTTCAGATTTTCATATATTAAATAAATGAAATAAATCGCGAAAACTGAATGGTTTAATGTGCAAATTTTGTTTAAGAAGGGTAATGGGAGAGAATGGTTGGGTTTTTGTAAATCTAATGTAGGCAATACATTTTTCTTTGTTTTAAAGTATACGTGTACAGTGTTCCATCAAAAATCCGATAAAAACTGAGTTTTTATAAAGAAATTTTTAAATTACGATGGGTGTGGGTAAAGGGGGAGAGGGGTTGGACTTTTGTATACCAAATGTAGACAGTACTTTTCTGTTTGCTTTAAAGTATACGTGTGTCAAGTTTCTTCAAAATCGGATAAAAACTGTAGCTTTTAATAAAAAACATTGACAAAATTTAATGGGGTGGAAAGAGTGGAGGGGTTGGGTTTTTGAAAATCAAATTTAGACAGTATTTTTTCTGTTTGTTTCAAAGTGTATATGAGCAAAGGAAAATTGAATTCGAATGAAATCTGTGGGTAATTATAATGAACTTTTACAAAAATAAGGGGTTGGAAAGGGGGAGAGGGACCGGGTTTCTGAAAACCAAATGTTGTCAGTATGTTTCTGTTTATTTTAAAGTATATGTGTACAAAGTTCCAGTGAAATCGGATAGAAAAAGGTGGATTCGTATAAAATTAAGGTTTGTAAAGGGAGAGAGGGGTTGACTACAAGATCCAATTGTGAATCTAAACCACTCTCGTATCAACTTAATCACACACACAAAATTTCATAAAAATCAGTCCGGCCGTTTAGGAGGAGTTTAGTCACATACACACGGACAGAAGAAATACATATGTATAAAGATTTTCTATACCCAACGCGAAAAATATTGTCATAAGTGGAATAGTTACCTAACCGCTTATCGAGTGATGTTACAATATAGTTTGGCTATTGTCCCAACGTCTGCGGGGTGATCCAGAATAACCTACCATTGATTAGGTATCTTATTTGGTGCAGGAGAAATCTTTTGATATTAATTTGCTATTATTGGAACAGAAATATTAATTATGAACCACTAATATATCCAAATACGAACAAGATTGTCACAAGATAGTGTACGGGGTCCATTGTTGTGCATTATTCTGATGAGTAATTCCATTGCCTGTTCTTTGCAGACGTTATGGTGTTATACGTGGAAAAGGTTGTGATACAGGTCTGGAATCTAAGTTGGTAGATTGGGCAATGAGATGAAAATATTAAAAACAACCAGATTCCAACGAACACAGAATGAGAAATTTTTTTATTTTTATTTTTTTTAACTGCTTTACGACTCTCAACAGCGAGGTCTTTAGAGACGGAGAATGAGAAAAAGACACAATAAGAATTGTTTTGTATGACTGTATAGTGACGACGAATGCTTAGAAAAGACTAAATTGTAAATATTTTTGAATATAATTGTGAAATAAACTCAGTTTCGCAGCATTTATTGCGCAGGTGTTAGGGAGTGATTTCAGAATATTCCATATAGTATTTTAGATGAGGTCACGTTTAGTAAACTTTCGTCATGCTCTTGCTGGAATATGATGGGATGATGCGAGATACACAATATTACTTTGGATTGGTGCATAGGAGGATAGATATATTTGTATGCCTATGTGCAAATAGTGGTGGGTGAGCAGTAACGCTCTGACTTCGCATTCGGGAGGAAGCGGGTTCGAATCCCCGTCCGGGCATCCAGATGTCGGTTTTTCATGATTTCTCGAAATCACTCCAGGCGAATACCGGGATGGTTCCGACAAAAGGCCAAGGCCGAATTCCTTCCCGTTCCTTGTCCCCAGTTCTTTACCGTGTCGACGTCGACGAGGCGAAAAGCAAAAAAAAAAGTCATAAACACAATTACTTAGTGGTATGATAAAGAAACCGTGTAGGCACTAAGCGCAAGATTGGCCGCGGTTGATGAATTCGTATGAGGTACACAACCGTGATGAGGGCTTCCTGAATATTGGAAATGAATGAGGGTGGTTGAGGCCATAGTACCGACGATGGGAAAAGTTTTATTTGTTTGGAAGGGCCTTGAGGATTCTAATAAGTTATCGAGGAGGTAGTGAACAGTTTATATAAACAGTGGCAGTAGCGTTAGTAGAAGTATAGAGGAATTAATACCAGATATACTCTACACCTGAACTAAAAAATAGTAATTAGAGACCGAGCGTGGTGGTGTAACGGCTAGCGTTCTGGCCTCGCATTCGGGAGGACGGCGGTTCTAATCCCCGTCCGGGCATCCAGATTTGGGTATTCCATGGTTTCCCAAATCACTCCAGGCAAATGCCGGGATGCTTCCTTCAAAAGGCCATGGCCGAATTCCTTCCCATTCCTTGCCCCCAATCCTTTCCTGTCTCTAAAGACCTAGATGTTGAGAGATATTAAGCAGTAAAAAAAAAAAAATGTAATTAGAATTCGCACACATGATTTTTTTTACGTGTTGTTGGAAATGGTTGAGTGATTTGTGTGGCTTTGAGTTTCGCATACAGTGCGTTGCCAGTCTTATCCTATCATCCACATCCGGCGACGCGCCCTCCGGGTGTCAGTTCTTGTGGGACTGTACGTTAAACATTAAGACTACGGCAATGCACTGGACATTCCCTTTCTACTGCCTTCTGCACTTGATGTTTCTCAAAGAAATGACGGACGTCTGTGCACAGTTATAAAGACTGATTTTTATTAAAATAGCTTAAGATTCCAATTTCAGCAGTGGAGGAAATTCAGATGTTTCGATTTGTTTGGAATTTATCGTGCATTACCCTAGACATAATGATTAGATCTAGGGCTGATAAGATAATTTGGTCATCTATATGATCGTCTTTTTTCTAATTGCTTTTTGTTCTGCCTTTACAGGCACTGTTTACTCTATTCTCAAATATTACCAAATTAGTAGTGGTATGTTTCCAAGCGAAATCGAGTTTTATGTCGTCTAACGCAATGCAGAAATTGATTATAGTGATCGAATTCTCTGAAATTAATTATTTATTAATTGCATGAGACTATTATTCTAATTACATGTGTGAAACAGAATGATCATCATTCCTCTTTATGGATTAATTTTTCATGAATCACGAAAATAATGGTAACAGCTTTGGGCGATGTCAAAACTTAAAGCAATCTTGAAATTATTCGGCACTTGTGGTGTCTATGAATTGTCGAAAGCAGGTCGCTGTATATTGATAGTGTCGGCATCGCATAAGAAATGGCCACATGTCAGCTATTGCGCTATTATTGTGATTGCAGTACTACATTTTATGATGTCTGATGCTTGATAACTCGATTTGTCTTATTAGAGATTCACACTTGTTAACAGGCTTTGTTATTTAAGTTCTTTACTGTACGTCGTGTTAAAAAGATAAAAAAATTATTCAGTCTGAATTTATGAGCAATCATTCCATGTGCTAAGTTACCTAAAGTGTTGTAGTCAGCATATAGTTCAATACTGATACTAATTATATGGTGAGCTCACTCATGCTTTGATTGAGCTTCAGCATCCTCTACCATCTTTCAGTCTCTCAGTGACGATTTTTAACAAAATCGTATACAATGAACACGAGTCATATCTCACCTGACCGCTTTCACCTAATGTTCTCATATTATGACAACGGGCACGTTAATAGAGAAAGGTGTCCTTTTTCTTTTCATCGTAGATATTTCCATTTATGAGATCACTCCTTATTTCAGCAGGTAACTACTCTTTTTTCGATATACTATCATTTAGAAACGGTCGAGAGAAACGCAATTTCACAGTGAATCATTGAAAAACTTTCAGTAATCATTTTACGCTCTTACAAGCACTATTTCGAGTATTTTCTTTTTTATCGGTATCCCAGTCTTAGCAAATTAACCAAATTTCAAACAGATAACGAATTTTCAGAATAAGATTTCTGTAAATATATAGCATTCAAAACTGTGAATTAAGTTTGTAGGATTTTTTAAAAAACTTTTTATATTATGTGTGGTAGTTATCTTTTGGCGATACAGGTACCAATTTTGAAGCTGACTCTGATGAGTGAGAGCTGTACATATGTAGAGAGAAAAAGTGAACACTTACTAGTAGAAGCGCCGACCTCATCTGAACCTGCAACAGAAACAGAAGACCGTTAGAATTGCCAAAGAGAGACATACCATAAAATTGGGGGTACCACCAAAGTAATTATTTTGTGAAAATGATTCTTACATTATAAAGACTACAGTGATTTTCGTGAGAATAAGTTCGTAGTGAACTGAAATCACTGCTAACTCACAGTATTACAATTTATTGTTGGCTGAAGAATCAAGCGACCCACTGACTGAAAATGTAGTGGTACATGTGTGGAATCTGATACCCACTTGGTTGCTAATTAGGAAAATTAGCTGCAGTTCAGTATCTGATGCAGGTAACGTGAGAAAACGGAATAAACCGTCTGACTTCTCCCTGAACTCTTTTTAGAAATTGGGATTGGCAAAAATAGAGTCTAACGACTCCCATCACCTCTATGTATTGCTCCTTTCGGCTCTTAATTCTACTATTAGTGCAGTACTACAACCGTTAAAATTGTGGAATTTCAGGATTGGAGCTGTTCCGCAACATCGTACTACATAACCACAAAATTTTAAAACAAAAGCGTCATTCTCAAAACGGGCCAACAAGTCGAAAATTTGAGCTTTATAATATTGCATTCATTATAAAAGAATAACAAGTTTAGGCAATGAAAAGTTTGTCGTTTATTTGGAATTTTTTTTCATTTTATCGGGCGACTACACAATCACGTGCTTTCTGATTAGAGTTGCTGCTAACTCATTAAGCGCGTTATTACGGGAATAAAGTAGTCTAAAATAGCCTAAAATCTTCATTCAAGGCCTTCAAGAATATCATGAAAAAAGTTACTTATTGGTGTTGGGTTAAAAAAGCAGTTGCAATGAATTCCCCAAATGTTTTGCTTGCGTGTTGTTGGTTTACTATCATAGAAATAAGATAGTCTCGTTTTAATGTGAATGTTGTGTTATGATCTAGGTTTTTTTTTTTTTACATATTCGATATAACTAGGAAAAGGTAAACGTGCTATTTTTTTACAGACCTGTGGCCCGAAGTTCAAAATTTTCTCAAGGAGCTCTATTCGTTACCTTCAGTATAGGCTCTGTCGTTTGTTGTCTGTTGACATGCTACAGTTATTTGCACAACAAGTTATTTGTGAGTTCAAAATATTAACTTTCTGTGTAAACAGAACTCTTACTAACTTTAACACGATAGCAACAGAAAATTTTGAAAAATCATGGAGGGTGAAAATTACTACAGGAGGTTTACTGGGGGCAGTTTCGAAAGAATTCCTTTTGAATAATCTTCATGCCTATCAAAACCTTTGGATTTCACTGTTTATTCCACAATTTGCGGAATCTTCCGCTGAAAAGCCATAGCAAAATAATATTCACAACCTTTATTTCCAGAACTACAGTTCAAAAAATTCTTTAAAATTTACATGGACATGTATTCTGCAACAGTTTACTGTATATATATATGTATATAACTAAGTTTCTCGCCCTTATGGTTTTTGCAAAAATAAATAAATGATTTTGTTAAATTTGATACTTTCGATGGAGTGTTTCATGACGCATAAACAAGTATGCCACGAAAGCATATTTTTTTCAACTGATATTTATTTGTTTAACTAGCTGGTACCCTCGACTTCGTTCGTGTTTGTAAAGAATTTGGATTAGTGCACGATGGGAGACTCGATGCTATTACCACACACAAACGCCAGTCATGTGCGCTATGTAGTTCAGGCAGCAAAGTAAAATATACGGACACACATGTCTGGTCGAAATACGAAAAAATCCTTGAACGACCAATTTCAATCACCATATCTCCAACACTCGCACAGTTACCGAAATTCGGCTAACGTTGTGATCGACGGGTGACTCTGTGCTACTACCACACACAAATACCAGTGATCTGCGCTAGATAGTTTTGGCTGAAAAGTGATACACCATGTCACATACGTTTTTGGTAGAAATATGAAAGTGCCGCAGGTCGACAACTTTCAGCCACCATATCTCCCACACCCTCATAGCTACCGATATCTAACCACCATAATACACGATAGTAGACACGATACCACTACCACACACAAACATCAATGGTCTATGTATGTAGTTGTTGCAGCAGAGTGACATATACAGAGACACATGTCTTTGGTCGAAATACGAAAATGCCCTGCATCGACTACTTTTAACCATCATATCTCCCACATTCCCACAGCTATCGACATTCGGCCAACGTTGTGCACGACAGGAAACTCCATGCTACTTCCACACACAAAGACCAGTGATCTGTGCTAGGTAGTGGTGGCTGAAAAGTGAAATATAGGGAAACACAAGTCTATTTTTATGTATATATAAGATTTAAATGACAAACTCGCAAAACGTAGCTTATAATGAACTCTATTTAAAATAACTTATTTTATTTATTTTAAAGTTATTACAATTTTTTTTTAGTTAACAAGATTTAATTAGAAATCGGCGTGCTGTAACTAGCAACTGGCAATTCTGGTTTTCTTATCATTCTGATACACGTTGGTAGGGATTTTTGTTGAAACTGCTAATCGACATGACGGAATCCTCTGTGAGACTGTATTGCGATGTTAAATTGTGAACCAACTGGAATGTATCTTTTGCTCTTTTTTGCTACGACGCGCATTTTAAGTATCGTATTTTCATCAGAATTAATACCAAGCATTTTGCTATGAAGTTTTCGATGCGGGTGTATTTGTAAATTATTATTTCTATTTAAATTCTAAAACCAGTTCTAGAGCTTTACGAAATGGAAACATGGAAACATGGACTGTAATTAATGGTAGGTCCGGGTTATCACAATTAAAAATTCATGACTGTCAACGAGTGAAGAAACGGCGTTTAAGGCAATACATGAGTCAAAGACCTTGTAGCCAAAAATACTTTTTACTCCACTGTCCACCACGTTTTTTATATTTAAAAAATACTAGTGACACATTTTCAAGATGTTTAAGATTATTTTCAAACCAAGTTCGTTAAAATCAAGGCGTATTGAGACATCAAAAACAGTATCGCCATCTGTTCAAGAAGTGGCTTAACTTTTTATCGCTGTGAGTTGTGTTACTTTGTTTATGAATAGTGGATTTGACAGTGGAATTGGGGAACCGTCAAAGCTATTATCTGGAGTATTAGGGAAAATCGATTCGAATCCATCACCGCCGACCCAGAAATGCGTAAGTGAAGTGAAGTGAGTGCTTCTGAGAGTTGCAGTCATTTGCTAAGTCTCGCTGCTACTACTTACTATAGTACTTTTGTTGAAATTTTTGAACTAAATCATATATATATAAACATATATATATATATATATATATATATGTTCTGCTGGATAATACTGTTTCGTTCAGAACCGCAAAAAAAAAAAAAAAAAAAAAAAAATTAGAAAACAAGTGCACAAAGGAAAATAAACACTGCTGTGAGTAACAGTCATCAAAAAGAGTGTCGATGATCTTACTAAAAACCACTGATTTAAAGGCTCAAAGAGTAATCCGAGTTTTTTAAACAGTCTATATATGCGCTATAATGATTTCACACCACGTAAAATATTTCAGAGGTAGAACAATTCAACTTATCTTAACGTAAGCGAAGCCACCAGTAAGAAGACAAGCTAACGCTCTACACATATCGCGCCATGTTGAAAAGTTGAGTAACCGAAGTGGGGTAGAGATCCGAGAGAAGCAAAGAAACCAACGTTGCCTAGATACTGTTGGGTTTAGTAAATTTGACTTAAAAGGCTTGTGGAATACCTTATATTATTAAACAAGTTTATAGTAGACATGTAGGAGCGGGATTTTCAATGAACAAGAAGTTACAAAAACGTGTAAATCACTGAATAATGGTGATGCGTATATAGAAGATGATGACAGAATGGTGAAAATATTGAAGAGCTCTTTATGTATGAGATGGATTGGGAAGGAATGATTGGAGTGAGCTCCATTTTGTTTGATTGTTATGATTTTACTGTACGTAGATGTCTGGGCAATTAGAAATGACGAAATGAGAAAGGACCGGAAACAGAGAATGGGAAGGAAGTTGGTTGTAGCCTTCCGAAGGAAATATACCGATGTTCGTCTGGAATGACTTATGAGAACTATGTAAATTCTAAATCTTCACGGACGAATTGGAGATCGTACTTGCGGATTATTTTATTTATTTATTTTTGCTTCTGGCATTCCGCCTCGTCGACGTCAAGGTCACTAGGGTCTGAACCGGGCTCGGTGTCGGCAGTGCATACGTCAGAAAGCAAAGTGCTAATCTTGCAGACTTGTATGATACATATAAGTAACGTAAGTCACCTCATCAGTAAATACACGTCGACACAAAGCTCTTACGTTCGAAGATACCATCAAGGCTTTATTACGTCCTAATAAAATTAGGAAATGATTTTATTGGGCAGTAAACTTTACGACAATTTAATTACTTCGCTTTCAGATTGAGGCAATCAAGGTCACAGCACTTGGAAGCACTCAGAATGAGAAAGCTGGGTTTGAAAAGCAAGTTTGCAGAAATCTAAGGAAAAAAATGACGGTAATTCAGCTGAAGAAAAAAAGCAACGCATTAAACCAAGTGTAAATTAAGGTAGATGACTGATAATAAAATATTTTCGGTTTTCGTGTGATGTAAGTAACACTGCTCTTGTTCCGTACTCGACAGGAGGTTAGTTTCCTGAAGAAGATCATAGACTTTGGTCGAAACGTGCGGAATTGCAGGAGTGTTTGGACGCAGTGTAGATCTCACGAAGTTATTTACAGCACAGGTGACTGATAAATAGGTTTCAGATCTTTATGACGAAAAAAATAGAGATATATGGAGACAAATATGACCTTAAAACGGGTAAATATGACCTAAAAATTGCAAAAAATGACTAACATTTAAATTTACTATACATCAAAACATGCTCAATTATGCATCATTTATTTTTTCTAATAGTGTCGCTTTCATGTAGACAGCATAATTATCTTCCGTGCTATCACTGCATTGTTGAAGTCATTTTAATTTCACAAAATTTACAGGAAAGAATTCTTTCATCTGTTGTAAAATACTCCTCACCAAATTTCCTTACGCAAGTCCATAACCTCCCACTTCCAGAAAAAAGTTTTTCATTGAGACAATGATTGATGGGGATCGACACAGGTATGCTGCTGCTGTATTGTCGAGATTAAAAGGCGGGAGGAACTTTACGTTTGGAGAGTGACAATAATGTATTGAATTCTGACCAATTCAGTGAAAATTAGATTTGACTTTTCCTCCAATGTATTATAGAAGTACAGTTCTGAAAATAATTATCTTAATTTCTTCTCATCTATATCCAGTGAATCCCAGGTTCTATACAAAAATTACCAGATTTTTGCTCAAAATATGACCACATGACCATAAATACTATCGTAATATGACCAAAACTAGGAAAATGACATTTATATGCTTTGTAAAATAGATTTAAATACAATCAGAAACATTTAATCAGTGTTTAATTTAGCATTACAGCTCAAAAGGAAGGCAGGAAAAAAATTTTACTTGTCCCAAAGATCCAAACCCTACTGATAGCCATAGATCAAAGAGAAAATTCTTAAACCTACTGAACAGGTGCCAAGACTCAAAATTAATAAAGAAGATAACAGTTGTCTGAAAGGGAAATGTAAGTTTGTGAAAGCAATAGTTAAAACCGTAATAAATAGAGAAATAAATACTTATAACTTACATGGAGATTTGTTTTTTACGCCAGTGAGAAATACTGATGTCAAAAGAGGTGATGTAAAACCTCTTTCAAGCTCTGAAGAACGAACAAAAAGATGGAAAGAGCACAGAGGAAACTGAATAATGGAGGTTGGTAGTGCCTGGCTAAAGAAAGAGGAGGATGTTGATATGCTTTGTCCACTAGATCCTGCCTTAAGGTCAGAATCGGATATGGCTTTGAATGGTTCAATTTGAGCAAAGAAGTGGCAGTAGATGAAGCTCCTTCAGCATTACTTACATCTTTAAAAGAAGGAGATGATTTGACAAGCTATCAAAAACAGCGAGAAAGAAGAGATTCCGACAGATTTTTCTTAGAAGCATCGTCTACCCACTTCTGAATAAAAGCACAAGCTTAAAAATGTAAATAAATAAATAAAAAACTATTATACGGTCAGTTAGATGCGACATGTTTGATACTTTTCGAGTAGGATAACATACAGAAGTAAACAACATCATATTGAAGTAATACTGGATAAGGATCAGCTTGTGGTTAGCAAAAACCTGAATACAA
This sequence comes from Vandiemenella viatica, assembly GCA_031002005.1. Lineage (NCBI taxonomy): Eukaryota > Metazoa > Arthropoda > Insecta > Orthoptera > Morabidae > Vandiemenella > Vandiemenella viatica. Next base: position 29,328,533 of record CM061914.1, read on the forward strand.
TTAAAAAAAAGCAGTCGTTACGAGAGCCAGAAACGTTAGAGAAATATTGCTAATACCTGTGGATTTGCAGACTTCTACCAAAACATAAATTTAGAAGAATTATTTTAAATTAAATAGTGACAGACGTTTAGTAGTAATAGGGCCTTTCATAGCAATCAAGTTTTGGTCATCTATGACTTAGAAACCATTCACTGAGCGTGGTGGGTGAGCGGTAACGCTCTGGCCTCGCATTCGGGAGGACGCGGATTAGAATCCCCGTCGAGCCATCCAGATCCCCAAATCACTCCATGCGAATGCCGGAATAGTTCCTACAAAAGGCCATGGCCATATTTCTTCCCGTTCTTTGCCCCTTGTCCTTTAGCGCCTCGAATGAATGGACGTCGACAAGGTGAAATGCTAGATGCAAAAACAATGAAAAGGAATAGAAACCATTAATTGTGGTTTTTCTTAGACCCATGACCGACCTCCTTGCCAAGTCTCCTCTTCATGCCTTTCTGACATCTCTCTCACCGTGGCGTGAACGCCAAAATGATAGCCACAATAAACATAAAGAAGTTAAAAGAGGGAGAGGCAAGACTATAACCACTTTTAATAGAAGAAGAAACCAAGGAAGTAAAAGAACAAACACTGAGTATGGTATTAGCTTCAAGAAGAAATTATCAGTTCGTTGCAATTACCCAAAGATGTTTTAATTTAATTTAATTGCAATGGAGCACACGCTCCGGTGGCAATTTCCCTACACACCCAACTTCCCCCTATCCTGCACCCACCTGCATTTGCCCTCTACAAATTTTAACTTTAAATTCTTTTAATGTTTCGGTAAGTTATTCATCATTTCTCTTGGTAACTCATTCCAATTCCTGACACCCTTACCTAAAAAAGAGAATCTTCCCACACCCTTGTGCCTGAAATCAAGTGCCAGCTTGTGGTCATGGTCATCTTTTCCCTTTCGTTAACTACTTTTCATACCTATTGCAATATCTTTCCATGCCTAATCACCAGCATACCCCCTGTACACTCCCATGACCCTCCTCATCCTCCTCCTGTCTTGCAATGAATCCCATTCCAGTTCCTTTATCATATTTGCACTGATTGCATTCTGCGATAATTTCCAGAAACAAATTTAGCAGCCTTTCTTTGCACCTTCTGCAATTCCTGTATTTGATACCCAAATGTGGGTCCCATACTACACTACCATATTCGAACAATTGACTGACCAAAGTTTTGTAACCCAATTCCTATACTTCTCTCGTGCATCCCCTCATCACTTTCTCCAACAAGTGCAGAATTTTGAAACGTTTTCCTACTATCTGTCCAATGTGATCTGCCCAGTTAAGCTTGTTATCAAATATACTGCCAAGATACTTACATTTCAAGTCATCAGCATGCAAATCTTTCCCCACCTTATATTCATAATTAACCTTTTGTTTTTATTCGTGTATCTAATAAGCTGACTCTTCTTTGCATTTATCTTCATCCCATGTTTACCAACCCAACTAGATATCCTGTGCAGATAACCCTGCAACTGTTTACAGTCCTGAATCGTTTTGATCCTTTTATACAGCATTATGGTATCTGCAAACAATATAATTTCAGACAGTAAACAATCAACACAATTATTCATTAGAATAGTAAATAGCAATGGTCCCAATACGCTACCCTGTGGCACTCCCATTTTTACTTCCATTTCTTTTGATACTACATTTCCTACCATAACTTTCTGTTTTCTACCGTTTGAAAATTCTTCTACACAGCAAATCACTTTCTCATCCACTCCAATAGTTTTTACGTTATTTACTACCATTTTATCGCTCACTCTATCAAACGTCTTTGACAGATCTAGTGCTACACTATCAATTTGGCCTCCCTTGTTAATTTCATCTGAAATATCTTGCATATATCCACCAACTGAGATTGGCATGAATATCTTTGCCTAAAGCCACGTTGCCTACTTGCAAACCACTTACATTCCTCACATACATTTCTGATGTGGTTGCATATCAATCTTTCCATTAATTTAGCTACTACTGATGTCAAACTGATTGGCTTATAATTGTCGACTCTATTTCGCACCACTCCTTTATGTACTGGTACTACTATCGCACTTTTCCAGTCCTTTGGTAAGCAACAAGTATCCAGACTCAATTTAAATAATATTTCAGGGTAAGGTACAAAGTCACATCCGGCTATCTTTAAGATATCTGTGAGTGGCGAATTCTGACCAGTTCAGTGATAATTAGTTTTGTTTTTTCCTCCATTGTATAGGAGAAGTAGAGTTTTGCGAATAATTACCTTAATTTCTTCTCGTCTATAACTTCTAGTGAATTCCCGGTAGTATTAAAAATTACCAGCTATTTCCTCAGGATATGACCATATGACCATAACTGTTATCGTAATATGACCAAAACGATGAAAAAAATATGACTTATCCAAAAGATCCGAACCCTAGTGTTAACTTAGGAAACATTATAATTTATAGTTTAGAAATTCGAGGCAGGATGAAACGAAGCGGAATAACAGAGTCAGCCTCCTGAAAGATTACTGATGTCAGAAAGTGGGGATAATCATGAGATGCTAGGTCAGGATTGATTTAGTTCTCTCTTGTAATAGCTACATGTATTATGCAAGTCATCTGAATCTTAACATAAGCTATGCTTTTTATTTGCTATATTAAGTATTGCTGATCACAATACTGAATCAACCTGACGTGACAGGCGCGATTTAACGTTCAAGGCGTTTTGGAATGTGATGCAAGGAAATTACATGTGCGCATACTGCTTAAGAATACAGTGTGAAGCTCTTCAAAGTAATAGCTACTGTAACTGTCCACACAAAATATTATACCTCACATTCTGGGATAGTATGAAAACCATTTGCATTAGTCTGTCTAGCAACTGACTCATTAGAATGCATTAAGTTATTACCAGTTAACAAGCAGGGAATTCGTATTAACTTCTAGACCCTTAGCTTATGTCCTCTTGGGGTTGACATATCTGTGACAGAATAGTGTATTCGTGCAAAGTTCCCAGATTTCCTACACCTGGCTGTGTTTCGAGGTCCTTTTAATTTTCCAAATATAACGCATCATTTTTTTAATTTAAGGTGATTCTGGGTAATGGCTGTATGGTTTTAAACTTACTGGTATTAAATAGATATAAAAGATCCAAAAGAAACGGTGAAACCATAAAAAAGTACGGATCATAATTTAGCAGAACCATTAATGCTATCATTATTCAATTCTGCATATCGATACCATCCATTTCTGCTGAAAACAGCATCTATAAATCAATAATGTGGAGCGTAAGTTTTGTTAAGATATCACATTCGTTTCTGACCAAGAGCTTTAATAAATAATGGAATGGAAGTATTAAATTTGCATGCCATCGCTCAGTAGTTTACAAAGTTGCAGTGTACCACCTCAGCTGAACGTTGCCCCAACTAGAATGAACGTCGTGTAGGTAGACTCCCTTCTGTAATTCTTTTTCGTGTTCTGCATTCGGAGAGGATTATTATATTTTGAAGCCAGAGAATCAAGCTTATTTCATAATCAGATAAAATTGCGATACATCTCAATAAAATGATTTGAACAAGTAGATCAAAGTGAATATTTAAAGTGTTAACACAATTTTCGGAACCTAATCATGCAGGAACCGTTTATCTTCGAATATAATAAGAAAATTCTTCAAAACTGTGTTTGTGTTGAATCACACAAACTTTTTGGACATCACGCTGAAAAAAGTATAAATGAACATAGTATTCAGGGCACCGCGAAAGTAATGGCATTGTTTTAAATCGATAAATGGAATTTTCGCTGTGGTGCAAGTCAGAATTATGTGGAGAGTGTTAGAAAAAATTGATGAATTAAAAATTCTCGAGTGCAGGATATTTGAGAACGACTGAAGTACCGTGACTGAATTAACTCTTTTCCATATCACACCGATAATCACCATTTAGCGAATGAATTTCGTAGGAAAATTAGCATCTGAAAACTTAAGTAACTATCAGGGGCTACCAAAATGTGGTATGTTTTACTTGTTTCTGAAAGAATCACGTTTAAATTGAGCGCGTGAGTGTAAATCTTGAATTTTTTCTCAAAATCAATAAAAGCAGAGTATGAACAATACCACTTCTCCCGTGTCATTCGTTCAGCAACAGGCAAGGCTGTCACAATAAGCAAATTAAACGTGTTTACTGCCTCGCAGTGGGACGTGACTCATGTTAGGATGGTATGAGTCGTGTTGGGAATTCACTTCTGCTGTCATACAGAAATTATTTCAATGGGAATTCCTTTTCAAACTATCCCCCTAAGGCTGTTGATTTCATCTTGTCCCAACATGCAGCAATTATAAGTCGAAACTCAGCTTGAATTTGCTGTTTGTTTAATATTTTAAAGATATTAACTGAGGTAATTTTGCTGCATAATTATAACGATACAAGGATGCTTAGAAAAAAATTTCACCAGTAAGCCGTTAATGGTAAACACAAATACATCTGATGAAATGAATATATTATTGGGAATTTTTAGTATTTTATGAAACAGAAAATTGTGAACAAGTTGACACACTTGATAATGACCGAGAATTTTGGGTAAGGTCCAAAGTTTTGGAGAACCCGAGTTAGATCTTAAGTCCGGTCATTCTTATTTAGGTTTTCCATGATTTTCGGAAATCATTCCTCACGAATGGTAGTAAAATTAATAGAGGCCATAGGAGATTTCTCTCGTTTCCCTGTCAGTAATCCTATCATGGCTACAATGACGCAGTCGCCAACGAAACATAAAGACCGTATAGGTAGCAACAGCATCAAGACAATCGACGTATTTTTTCATTGAATTACCACACCAATAGGTTTGAAATAAAAAAAAAAACTCTGTTTGAAGTTTTTTGTCGCAAAATAAAAATATATTTCTAAATTTATCATTCAGGTATACAGGTGTACGAGACAAAATTGAATCAGAATTATGATTGTGTAGACAATATATAAGTATACAGTACTGTTAATTATCTTAGCGGCAATGTTTGTGGAAATTAAAAACAGATCTAACAATTTCTCAAGTTCGTCGACATCAGTTTTATGAAATAAGAAAGAGAAAGACTTTTCTGAAAAAATGAAAATAATGTGATAGGATGGAAAGTAAGCGAGCTCATGATTAAGAATAGTTTCTTTCTTTCTAAGCAGAGCTTAAGCTTAGCGTTGCAAGTAACATATTTTGGTTACAAAATAAATGCAGCGAAAATGGGAAAACAAAAGATACAAGTTATATCGAGATATTAGTTTAACTTTGGTATTAAATTGCAGGAATTACAATGTTAGTTATCCGCTTTATCGTTGTTTCCATTGTTAGAGCGATCATTCGCTGGCTGAGTTCAGATTTTTTTCCCTTCAAGTATCGATGCTGGAGTTTCTAGCTAAGAAGTTTGCCGACTTTCTCCCTGTCTCCCTATTTCCATATTTTTCTATTTTAGCTCCAGCAGACCTCTGTTAACTCCTAAAACTAAAATGTCTTGTTAACCGAAGCTCGCTAGGGGACTAGCATGAACAATAGAGCAATAGTTCCTTTCATGGCGGAAAAACTCTATTCCTGGGAAGGGACCACCTTGAAGACACTACGACTGAATGCTTAAGGGTAGTAAGTGTAAAATAAAAATACTCCTAAAAACTTTGGGACAGTCTTTTTTTATTCTTTCTAATCTCATTTGAAAGCTGCTTTGGTAGTGTGTACGGAGGTTATGCCAAGTATCACTAATAGTGATTATATCCAGTTGTTAGTCAAAAGATGGATATTTATACGACCACATACTGTAGATTCAAATTTAAGTACGTGGCACCTAAAATCTATGTGACAAACACGATAGTGAGATGGTTTTGTGATACCAAATATACACGCATTTTCCAGCTAACTCTTGTTTTTCATAATCAAACAATGAAAAATAAAAATTAAAGAGAAAAATTACCTGTGCGTTCGAACTTCTCCAGTTTTGGTTAAACACAATGATCGTTTCGTAGTAAATTGTTTTATTGTTTCCATCTGAAAGTACCTTCAAGCTTCAGAAAAGCTTATTCGCATAAAAAGAGTTTATATTATTTCTATTCTTGTAGAATGCTTTACTTGTTGCGAGTGTGAATACTGGCATTCATGTATTCGTTTTTCCGTAACATAAAGTACTAGAATGAATTCTTATTTCTAAAATCTCCTTAAGATCGTACAGTGAAAATTGTGAATGAACAAAAAATACTGTAGTATCTCAATTATGAACCAACCAACATGGTCGATGTGGTCCGTATGTCGAAGCTTAGCTATTTGTACGATAATCCGCACTGGTTGTGAACCGAGGTAATATTACCCAACGTTGAACCTTAGCGGTTCGATAACTATCAAATATAAATTATAACAGGTACACTTCTTACGTGACTATGGTAGGAAGATGCCAATACATTCATATTAATCGGTCTGATACGCACTGTTTCGCTCTATAAAATAACCAATCTCGCCTTGAATACGTTACGAACACACACGGTGGCCTTCACAAGGTAATGTGCCTTTGATTTAGCTTGTAAGTGGTCTGGTGATTTTTAAAATTCTGGGTCCGGAATTCAGCGGAGCTAGAAATTTTACGCCAGCGCATTCGATGGTTCGGATTCCACGTTAAACTGTAGGTCCACCCACAACAGAGGCGGAATGGGTGGCAAGTTGAAACTCTGCCACCAAGTTGCAAGCCTACAAAAATTTACTTTTGGTTGGGTTGAACCGAATATTTCTTTTTTAGTAGTGTTTCAATAAAGAGAAACAATACTATCATCTCAAAGAACGTTGTTAAATGTAATGAGCCGCTATTAGGATGAAGTACAGAAATGTCCCAACAAGCGCTTTGGTTTGATCACACTTAAGATCGGAATAGCTAACCAAATTGTCGAAGGCTAAACTAGTGCAGAGCAGGAACGAACAGTTTTCGTCTTCAGCTGCGAGCGCTATGCAGTTTGGGATGATAAGATACCGCCAGACGGAATTTGCTGGCTTGTCGTTTCCTCTCCGCAGACTAAACACAATGGGGTGAGATAAACAAGATACAATTTTGTTTGTGTTGTTGATACGTCTGCGTCTTATCGCCACGGTTATATAATTCTCACAGGTTAGGTTGTGGACGACCGAGGCAGAAATTACGATTAGATTCATTTTGTAGTTTATTTCCTTCTAATTTCATCTATCTGATAGAACCGTGAAATTGCGCAAAAAATTGGCTTGTATCTGTGAAGGCTCCTCCATTTGAAGGTCAGTAGATTGGGAGGATTTGCGGCAGTGACTGGGACGGAAATCGACCAGTCAATCGTAGCGCTATTCACGTTGAATGATTTCGGGAAATCAAGGGAAAAGGAAATAAAAAATTTGCATTTCTATCAGAGGAGTATCACAGTTAGATTCGAAGCACTCTTACGATAGCGTTAAGATAGCGGCAGTAACCAGGTTTTTTTTTGTTTTTTTTTTTTTTTTTTTTTTTTTTTTTTTTTTTTTTTTTTTTTACCACTACCAAGCCAATCGTGGTGGGTAAACGGGTAAAGTTGTGTCGAATCCCCGTCCGGGCATCCAGATTTGGGTTTTCATGGTTTCCCCAAATCATTAGGTGAATGCCGGGATGCTTCGTTCAAAAAAACCATGGCCGAATTCACAACGAGTTCCTTGTCCCTAATCCCATCCCCCCTCCAATTGCCTCGACTTCGACGAGGAGTAAAGCCATAAGTAAAAAAAATAATAAAAAAGGCATTTTTGTCTTATTATGTAACGGATAGCGTTCTGGCCTCGCATTCGGGAGGACGGCGTTTCGAATCCCCGTCCGGGAATCCAGATTCGGGTTTTCCATGGTTTCACAAATCACTCCAGGCAAATGCCGGGATGCTTCCTTCAGAAGGCCATGGCCAAATTCCTTCCCACTCCTTGCCCCCATCCTTTCCCGTCTCTAAAGACCTCGCTGTTGAGAGACGTAAAGCAATAAAAAAATAAATAAAAAAATTGTCATCAATCTCTCCACTGGTCCGCTATATCTCTATATCTGGAGCTATCTTCTTAATCCATCTTATTTGTATAATCTGATATTTTCCTATATTTACAGATCTTGTTTTAAGCTGTTTCTTCGATTAACAAAAGAAAAACTCCATAATGGTCCTCAGACACAGATATTTATGAAATTGTATTTTAAGGATTATGTATAGTAAGCTGAGAGTTGATTAATAATGGTTTTGTATAATTTTCGAGTAATTAATTGTGAATATGTGTAAATGAGCATTGCATAATGGAGATAAACTATATAAATACTATTAAATATGTTCAAGGACGGTATTATACATGAAACAATGATTATAGCTTTGTAATTCTAAGTGTTGAAGTGAGCTACGATGTTTCGAGGGCAATTTGCGACGGTTCTGACCGGTTTATGTAGATAATTTTGTGTGTAAATAGTTTTAAATATCTTTAATTTTCATTTCCGTGTCTTTCATGAATGATTGTGAATGATTTTGTATTAATTCTGATTGTTTTTGTATGGCTTTAATTGTTATAATTCGAGAAACGTCGGTCGAACAATTCTGGATGTTTCCAAAGTGTCTATTGAACCGCGCACAGATGGCGAGCACATGGAGGAAGGAAATATATGGAGGAGAAGTGACGTTAAATCTGTGAAGCAGGCTCTAAACTCTCGCGCATGCGCAGTGGCGGCAGCGGTGATATTGCGATCCCAAACAAATGCGATGTTCACATTGTGTTAGATGCTGTGATTATTTCATTTTGTAATGTGTATAAGTGTTTTATAATGCCATCTTGTGTTGCATACGGTTACACAAATAGGCAAGAGAGGAAAGAACCTGGAATATCATTTCATATGTAAATTGAATTCTAATTATCGTTGTTGAAGTGGGCGGTAGGAATTGCAAACTTCAGTGCCTGCCTATAGTCATAGCTCTCAATGAGATGACTTTGCTCTCAAATTTTTGTTGGTGTAGTGTAGAAAATCAGCATACCTTGCTATTTTGCACATAATAGACTAGCATTACTTTTTAACGAGTGTTGAAAATGAGATTTAAAGGGGTGTGTTTTACATCGCGATTCAGTGAATTTAGTATTGCGCTTTCTTTCGTCACGTTGCAGTTTATACTGACAGTGTATGATGAAATTAAATGTGTTAAATTATGCTATGCAATCTAGGGATCTTGATGATGTTGTTACCGCAAATACAGTTTGCGATTCAAATACGCGTGTGTGGTTATGTCTACATAGTTTGATTCTGTAGCAGCAATTTAATGGAGATTGTTGTTAGGTCTAAATGCAGTCTGTACCAGAATGGTTTTGTTGTTCCATAAGGGACAAATAATTCATCTATTACTGTTAGTAATTTCATGAGAACCAAGTTAGTGACAAAACGTGTATCGCGTTATAAACTGCTTCCAGGTATTCCCAATTAAGCTTACGATGTATGGTAACAAGATAACTACTTTTATTCTGGTCTAGGCCGCATTTCAATCTAACCACAAGGGGTGGTAAAAAAACTGAAATATCCATTCTGCATGTCCACCATGTAATTCATTGTGGCTTTGGCAGAATTAATTTTAGTCCAGGCCGCATATCAACCCAATCCCAGTATATCCCGAAAACTAAGCAAGATATCGAAAAACTTTATTCTTTATTTTCGATTTATCTTGTCGTGTTACATAAGAATCGATCATTAAATTTGACTTTTGCGAAACTTTTCTTCTGCATTTCAACTCAAGACACCTCACTTTTGATACAGTATATCTCGAGAACTAGGCGAGATATCGAAAATTTTTATTCTTTATTTTTTATTTGTCTCGTCTTTTTAAATAAGAATCCGTCATCAAATTTGACTTTGACCAATTTTTTCTTCTGAATTTCAACCAATTTCTCTACATACCCATTTTACCCTACATCCTCTTCAGTCCCGAGCTCATAATAAAAGTGCATGGGAACTACTATTGTGTTATTTACTTTGTGTTAATGCTAGTTAACAATTAATGACCATAATTTTTTTTTTTGGAATCAATAATTAATTTTTTATAGATAGTATATATACGATACCTCGGCAGTCAAGCAGGAAAATTATACACACAACTTTACTGCTTCATGTTACTTCATTTCATGGAAAAAGTATATGTCTTTACCTTTATTTCGACGAGCCATGTTGTACAGCTGCAGGATCCCAAGTTTCAAATCAGGGCTGCCAAAAGAAGATCAAACATATGAGCTGTGAGAAGGGCGATGTATATTGTAGATGATACGATAGGCCAGAAAAGGTTCAGCTGTGCAGTGACCCAAGAAAAAATAATTTCTGGAGGTATCATATATGAAAGGTCGGGACTGAAGAGAATATCCACCTGCTTTTCCCTCCACAAATTTCAACTTTAAATTGTTTCTACGTTTTTGGTAAATTATTCATCAGTTCTCCAGGAAACTAATTCCAATCCCGGATTCCCTTACCTACGAAATAAAATATTCCTACACCCTTGTACCTGAAATAGAGTTCCATCTTGTGGTCATGGTCATCTTTTCCCTTCCATGCATTACTTTTAATTCTTACACCAATGTCTTTCCATGCCTCATCACCAATATACGCCCTTGTACACTTCTATGACGCTCTTCACCCTTCTCCTGTCTTCCAATGAATCCCTTTCCAGCTCTTTTATCATAGTGGTTACTAATAGTATTCTACGGCAATTTACAGAGACAAATCTATAAATATTAATGCAAGATGCACTAGCAATGAGTAAGTCATCTCCTGCCGCAATTTTTTTGGTAGATATAAATATTGTTACCGCATAAACCAGAGACCATTAAACAATGACAAACAATGCATTCCTTCGATTCACTAATATGTCAACTTCTTTTTCCCAACTTATTAGTCTTCATAAAATAATTCGGCAGAAATGATAACATCATAAAAATCCAGTGTAAAGTCTAGGAAAACCATGAAATCTTCTAACGGTTTACATTTTTTTAATATAGTAGATATTTCCGTCAGTTCTAATCCTTGTTGTTGATTTAATTTCAGCTCGCAGATCTGTACATAGGATAAGTATCCAACGTCCTCTATGACACCTTTAGTGTTTTAAAATCTACAGCTCTCACCATGTTTCTTTTCTTGTGATGGTTTTTTTTAGGTTTCTTCTGTTAGTGCATCTAAAATAAACCTGAACTGCACAAGTTTATTCTGATCGCAACAGATTAAAAAACCCAAATAAGAAATCGAATGTAACCAATACTTAGTAAACCAGCTACCGAAGAAAAGCGGTTTATAAAATAAACTAAGGAGATCATTCATTAATAACACAATTTTTTATTTCTGTTAGCACGTTCGTAGTTGATTTTCGTTCGCTACAGTTAAGCTTAGTAGAAATCTGAAATAACTTATAATACGGGCTGCCATTCTTCATCTTAGCTATGTTCGGTTTCACACTTTCTAGAATGTGTACTCATTTCCTACGTATTTACTGAACACTAGTCCTAACTTCTGGAGCAACCCATAAAATAAAAAATCTGAACAAATTCCAGAGATAACGAATTTTGAAGTAATGTACAGATAACATTTTCAAACACTCGAAACAACGAACAGGCAGACAAGCGAAGACCACACTGAATTATTATTATTTTTTTATTTTTTTTTAACGCCTCATCGACGGCTAAGGTCATTAGAGGCGGGATGGGACTGGAGACAAGGAATGGGAAGGAATTCGGCCATGGTCTTTTTGAAGGAAGCGTCCCGGCATTCGCCTGGAGTGATTTGGGGAAACCATGGAAAACCCAAATCTGGATGCCCGGACGGGGATTCGAACCCGCGTCCTCCCGTATACGAGGCCAGAACGTTAACCGTTCACCCACCACACTCGGTATAAAATTGTTGTAGTAGACACCAAAACGGAAACATCTCCTCACATCACACTTATCAAATAATATAAGATCTTTGTTATATTCCTGTGAACAGCTGCAGGATGATCTGGATAGAATATCTAAACGGGAAGGTCAGCATAGAATGAAGATAAATGCCAAGAAGAGTCAGCTTATTAGGTACACAGATAAAAAATAAAAGTTTAATTACGTTTATAGGATGGAGTAAGAATTGCTTGTTAATGGTTTGATGTGTAAATATCTTGGCATAACGTTTGATGACAAACTCAACTGGGCAGAACACAATGCACAGGTGCTAGGAAATAATTACAAAATTCTTCATTTACTGGAGAGAGTGACGAGAGGATGTACGAGAAAAGTTAGGGAGTTGGGTTACAAAACTTTGGTCAGACCATTGGTTGAGTATGGTGGTGTAGTTTGGGACCCACATTTTCGTTATTAAATACAGGAGCTTGAGGGTGTCCAAAGAAGAGCAGCTAGATTTGTTTGTGGAAATTATCGCAGAACCCAGTCAGTAACTGATATGATAAAGGAGCTGGATTGGGACTCATTGGAGGAAAGGAGGAAGGTGAAGAAAGTGCTGGAAATGTACAGTACAGGGCATATGTTGGTGGTGGGGCTTGGAGGGATATTGATCAAAGAATTAGGAATAGTGCATGGAAGGAGAAAGGCGACCATGATCACAAGCTGCCGCTCCATTTCATGCATAAGGGAGTGGGAAAATTTTCTTTTGTTGGTAAGGGTCTAAGGGATTGGAACAAATTATCAAGTGAAGTTATGAATAACTTACCAAAAATGCTTAAGGAATTTAAAATTAAATTTGTTAATCGGAAAAGTAAATGGGGGAGGAATATAACAGTGGAACCATAGAAGAAAATTTAAAAAATAATATAAAACGGGGTAATTAGATGACTGGAGGATTTGCCACCAGAGCTTTAGCTCCATGGCGATTAAATTAATAATAATACAGAACAGAATCAAAGAATGTGCAGAAAAAGTAGGGTTACAAATCTCACTCGAGAAAACTGAATTCGTATTATCAAAGGCAGAAATAGCAAGTTTGAGAACAAAATACGGTAAAATCAACAGGGTCCCACACTTTAAATACCACGGAGAATTCATCGAACCGACAGGCTTTGAGAAAATTTCGCAGAAAAATCGCTTCCAAAAAGTAAAAAAAAATCACTAGGGTTAGTGCAAATCTCCACAAAAAAAAAAAAAAAAAAAAAAAAAAAATATCCATGTGAAGACAGACAAAAATTCGGCACTACAACACAGTCATAAAACCAACAGTCCTCTATGCAAGTGAAACGTTAACACTTAACGACCGAGCGGGGCGGTGTAACGGTTAGCGTTCTCGCCTCGCATTCCGGAGGACGGCGGTTCGAATCCCCGTCCGGGCATCCAGATTTGGGTTTTACATGGTTTCCCCAAATCACTCCAGGCAAAAGCCTGGATGCTTCCTTCAAAAGGCCATGGCCGAATTCCTTCCCATTCCTTGCCCCCATCCTTGCCCCCATCCTTGCCCCCCATCCTTGCCCCCCATCCTTTCCCGTCTCTAAAGACCTCGATGTTAAAAAGAAACGTAAAGCAGTTACAAAAAAAAAAAAAAAAAAAAAAAAAAAAAAAAAAAAAAAAAAAAAAAACACTTAACGGAAAACATTACCTGAAGAAATAAAAAAAGTGGAGAGAACAATCATTAGAAAAATTCTAGGAGCAAGACTCACTAAAGATGGTTACAGACTACAATCAATCAAAAAAACAGAAAAGTTTTCAAACAGCGAAATTGACATCACGAAAAGCCGAATTAAAATCTTAGGTCAACTTAAGTGATTAGCAGAAAATCGCTTGACAAAAAAGATGATATATTATGTAACTTCACTTAATAATCCAACACCTTGGCTGAATTAAATTTGGAAGGATCTTAAAAATGCAAACATAGGAGCAACAGACATCTTAGAAAAAGACACCTTCAGACACGAAGTAGACAAATGGGAAGTTATAACTGAGTAACCAAAACAAAAACAATACAGACCAAAGTGGTAGGAAGAACGCAAACATCCATTCTCGGAGAACGAAAGCCTATTGGAACAACAAGAAGAACTTAAAGAAAACCTGATTGCATCATTTGCTTAAGGTCATACATTTATTGGGAGAATTCATCAATAATAATATTGAATATAAAAAACCCGTTAGCTAATCTCCAGTCGGCTAGCATTGTTTTTTTTATAGTTTCTCGTAGTCGAATATTCTACCTCAGGACTATTTGTAGGTGACTACACTAGGAATCGTGGTCTATTTGGATACACTAACCTGATCCTTGGGGTTTGTCGTATATGTGATCTATTATCTGAGACGCATACTTTTAATTTAATTTAATTTAATTTAATTGCAATGGAGCACAGGCTCCGGTGGCAATTTCCCTACACAGCTATCTTCCCCCTATCCTGCACCCACCTACATTTGCCCTCTACAAATTTTTTCTTTAAATTCCTTCAAAGTTTTCGGTAAATTATTCATCGTTTCTCTTGGTAACTCATTCCAATCCCTGACACCCTTACCTAAAAAAGAGAATCTTCCTACACCCTTGTGCCTGAAATCGAGTGCCAGCTTGTGGTCATGGTCATCTTTTCCCTTCCATGCACTACTTTTCATACCTACTGCAATATCTTTCCATGCCTCATCACCAGTATATGCCCTGTACACTCCCATGACCCTCCTCATCCTCCTCCTGTCTTGCAATGAATCCCATTCCAGCTCCTTTATCATATCCGTCACTGATTGCATTCTGCGATAATTTCCAGAAACAAATCTAGCAGCCCTTCTTTGCACCCTCTCCAACTCCTGTATTTGATACGTAAAATGAGGGTCCCATACTACACTACCATATTCGAGCAATGGTCTGACCAAAGTTTTGTAACCCAATTCCTTGACTTCTCTCGTACATCCCCTCATAACTCTCTCCAACAAGTGCAGAACTCTGAAACCTTTTCCTACCACCTGTCCTATGTGTCCTGCCCAGTTAAGTTTGTTATCAAAAGTAATTCCAAGATATTTGCATTTCAAGTCTTCAGCAAGCAATTCTTTCCCCACCTTATATTCATAATTAACCTTTTGTTTTTATTTGTGTATCTAATAAGCTGACTCTTCTTTGCATTTATCTTCATTCCATGTTTACTAACCCAATTAGATATCCTGTCCAGATCACCCTGCAACTGTTTACAATCCTCTATCGTTTTGATTCTTTTATACAGCATTATGTCGTCTGCAAACAATCTAATTTCAGATAGTAAACAGGCAACACAATTATTCATTAGAATAATGAATAGCAATGGTCCCAATACGCTACCCTGTGGCACACCCATTTTTACTTCCACTTCTTTTGATACTACATTTCCTACCCTAACTTTCTGTTTTCTACCTTTTAAAAATTCTTCTACCCAGCAAATCACTTTCTTATCCACTCCAATGGTTTTTACCTTATTTACTACCATTTTATGGCTTACTCTGTCAAACGCCTTAGACAGATCTAGTGCTACACTATCAATTTGGCCTCCCTTGTCCATTTCATCTGAAATATCTTGCATATATCCCACCAACTGAGATTCGCATGAATATCCTTGCCTGAAACCATGTTGCCTGCTTGAAAACCAATTACGTTCCTCACATATATTTCTGATGTGGTTGCATATCAATCTTTCCATTAATTTACCTACCACTGATGTCAAACTGATTGGCCTGTAATTCTCAACTCTATTTCTCACCCCTCCCTTATGTACCGGTACTACTATTGCACTTTTCCAGTCCTGTGGTAAGCAGCAAGTGTCTAGACTCAATTTAAATAATATTTCAAGATAAGGTACAATGTCACATCCGGCTATCTTTAAGATATCTGTAGTAATATTATCTTCACCAGCCCCTTTATGTTTTTTCAGCTTTCTTATTTCCTTCATGATTTCCTCAGGATGGATATCAAATTTTTACTATCGTCATTTCTAATTGTGTTGTTAAGCTCGTTCTCCAAATTAGACCCTCCTGTTTCTGATTCATTTTCCCTAATGCTTTCTCTGAACCAGTTACTTAAAATCTCTGCCTTTTTCAAATCGTCAGTAACTTCTTCTCCATCCTTATCTATAAGTGTCTCTACATCCTCCCTTCCCCTCAGTTTCCTGATATAGCCATAGAAATTTCTAGATGCATCAGTCAATGGTCCCCCTGCACTGACAATACTCTTCATAAACCCATCTTTGGCCATTTTCGTTAGGTATGCTTTCCCAACACACTTGTATGCGTTACAGCCACTTTAGCATCAAACCTCGGTACTATCGTTCACTTCTGGGCAATGTTGCAGGTGTTCGCATTCCTAGATTTCAAATCAGTGGAAACTATTAGTGAAAAGCATCACACCCGTTGGAGCTACCGTAGTAAATCAACTGCAACATTGACTTGTAAAAATACCCACTCAATGAAGGTATGGGTTTCGCATTTTCTGGAACGTGTACTCATTTCCTATGTATTTACTGAATACTTCTGGTGCAACCTATAAAAAAAAAAAAAAAACTCAGAAAATTTTATAGATTGCAGTTTTTGAAGTATGGTACAGATAACATTTTCAAACATTTGTAACAACAAACAGGCAGAGACAGGAAGACCATACCGAAAATAAAATTGCTTCAGTAGTCACCAAAGTGAAACATCTCGTATCACACATTTTAAATAATATAAGATCTTTGTCACGTGACTGGATTTGTAGATTGATAGACGCTGCTCCATCAACGAAGACATACTGCAACCAACCAGTTGGAAAATCTCGGATATACCATGCATTCGAATCTTCAGATAAAAGTCAAGTCGGTTGTGTAGTGCAGAGTCAGAAGCTTTCTGAAAATTTAAAAAATTTTGTATCAACTTGTGGTCGTACATCAGCAATTATCACTATGTCATGCGAAAATAGACCCAGTTGTGTTTCACATGATCTGTTCTTTCGATATCCCTGTTGGTTCGGTGTAAGCAAATCGTTTTCGTCTAGAAACTTCATAATTTTCGAACATACAACATACTCCATAATTCTAAAGAGATGTTAGAATATCAATACGTAGTTTCTAGGACCTTTTCAATATCTTTTCTTAAAAACTAGGACTTTCTGTACAATTTTCCAATCGGAAAATTTTTCTTTTGGGGATTTGTAGTATGTGTCAGACAGAAATGGTTTAATTTCTTTCGTGTACAATGAAATCACTCTTACTGGGATATCCGCTTTCACCCATTTCAGGCTCTCCAATGCTTTACAATACCTGCAGTATCTTTTCGTAACGAATCCGTCCCTAATTGGCGGCATCTACCTTTTCGTAAGTGAACGAATTTTCAAATCCGGTTAGCCTTGTGGTGGTTTTCGCTTTTAACAACAAATTCGTAGTGTAATAGTACTTACATACTGTCTACTTACTTTTCTTACGTACGACAAAAATTTCTTGGTCCAGGTTCGAAATTTGTCTCCATTATATTGCGGCCCGAATGCTGAAAATAATTTTTATATTTTACCTTAATGATTTGTTACTTGCTTGGCTCCAAACGACCATTTGTTTACGTACCTAAAATGACAGTTCAAGTAACTATCATAAAAAAGAAGCCAAACTGAATTTTGTGCAATTTTCTACTCCAAGAAACTGTCGGAACCAGTATTAAAAGTACGAGTTGCTAATTAGTAGGGTTCGGATCTTTATGAAAAAAAAGAGAGTGAAATTTGCAGGCAAATATGACCTGAAAAATGGGTAAATATGACTCAAAACTGACAAAATATGACAAAATATTTAAATTTACTATGCATCATAACATGCTCCTTTACATATAATTTATTTTATTAGTAGTGTCGCTTTCACTTAGACAGTATAATCATCTTCCGTGCATTCACTGCACCATTTGGAAATCAAATTTTAAATCGTTTTGTTGAAGTCACTTCAGTTTCAGATAATTTACAGAATAGAACTCTTTCATCTTTACTAAAATACTGCTTTCTAAATTCCCTTACGTAACTTCGCACTTTCGGAAAATTTTATCTACTGCATGGTGATAGTTCTACTCACAGATCTAATACAGATTTAACGATGACTGGGGATATTTCAGTGAGATATTGATTGGCGCGGATCGACACAGGCATGCTGCTGCTGCATTGTCGAGATTAAAAGGAGGGCGGAACATTACGTTTAGAGAGTGACAATAATTTATAACTTAATTCTTGACTGGTGAATTCTGACCACGGAGAAAATTATTCCCCCCCCCCCCAATCTGTGTAGCACAAATACAGTTCTGCGAATAATTATCATAATTATCTTAATTTCTTCTCATCTATATCTAGTGAATCCCCGGTAGTACTAAAAAAAAACTACCAGTTTCATCCTGAAAATATCACCATATGACCATAAATATTATCAAATTATGACCAAACGTAGGAAAATGGTCTGAATATGCATTTATAGTCTACTTGCTGATACCCGCGACTTCGTACGCGTGGATTAAGAATTTCTTTTGCAAGAATTGAATATAGAAAGTTGTTGGTAACAAAAGATTGGTCTCAAACAACACCGAGTCGGCATAATATTACAGGAAAGCTATCACTATATCATTCTACCGTCGAACCTGTCCCTTGCAGAGAAACAATTTCCAACATATTTTAAAAACAGAAAAACAAACGAAGGTGAGGGGATGTGGGAGGGGGGTGTTAACTAAGAGCAGCTTTATTTCAGCTTGGACTTTTCTTCTTTCTTCAGCATCCGATTCTTGGGATCTAATAACTTCAGCTGCTCGTGGTCCGCTGTACTAGATAAACTGGTGTCAGAAACATTTAAACAGACACAAAGTAATAGGACAGAGAAATACTAAATAATACTTTTTTTCTCTAAATGAAATTTATTAACAAATTATACACTAACATAAAGCGTGAAAAGCACAGCTTGAGCAACCGACGTAACATTACAGACTAACACACACATCCATCTCTCTGTCATCATACGATAAGTTCTCAAATTTTGTGACTACAACTGTTAATCATACCGGAAAAAAAATGTCCTGTACCCTCCCTACAGATTTTCTTGTCAAATTCCGTCAGTACCGGTATAGGCATTTAGTCGTCAAAACGTAACATAACGACAGAGACTTACTTCCGCATTTATAGTATTCCTACTGCAGATTACACACACACTGAATGCGAATCACCCCTGAGGGATCAATATAACGTAAAAAAAGTGTACAACTACAGCATTGCAAGACTACCTACAATTTGCCTAGCATTGCACTCCTAAATTTGGGATATCTAGAGTTTAACATTCAATTCGAATAACCGACGGTCCAGGTGTGAGTCTTACGATCAAAAACGAATTTTAAAAATCTTTGCCTCCATGGAGATTTGAACCGGAGGCCACGATTCAAACATCAGTAAGCAAGAGCTTTAACCACTGAGCTACCTGACCGCTATATGGAAAGCCAGTAGGGAGACCTACAAATCCAACGCGTCTGTCTATCGGCGTTCAGTAATTTTTCGAAATTATATGACAACATGTATTATTTATACAGATAATTTTTCAGCCAAATGTAGACAGTATTTTGTTTTACCCTTGTTTCAAAGGACAAATGTGTAAAGTTTCATCGAATGAGATGAAAACTGTGGATTTGTATGAAGAACAAACAAACATACAGATATTCATCTTTCTTCTTCTTCGATTATTCCCTTTAAAGAGAGCGACTGAACTTGAGTAGTCATGATGTTTTTTTCTTCTTCCTTTCTTCCCAAATTCTCTTCATACGCTCGCTGTGTTCTCTCTTGCGCTCTTCTGACCATTTGTTTCCTGTTCTCTTTTTTGGTTTGTGTTTGTTTAAGTGTATGTTTCTTTATGATGTTTCTAAACTGTTCTCGGTTGTTTATGTTGTCTTGTGTGATCCCCAATTCTTTAAGGTCCTCTTCTGTTTCAGATATCCATTTAATCTTGTTTTTACTGGTGTTTACTATCTCGAAGATTTGCCTTGTGAGCCTGTTCTTGTTCATCCTTCTTTTTCTAAAGTTGTCAGTTATTGTTTCTATCTGTTTGTAGAGCTCTTTTGATGGCCTCTTTATCCAAATTCCTTCACGAAAAACTGGTCCGAATATTTTCCTCAGAATTTTCCTTTCCTGCTTTTCAATGTCTCTTATTTTTGTATGACCATGAATCACTGTAGTTTCTGCAGCATAAAGTGCTTCCGGCAGAACTACTGCGCTGTAATGCCTTAGTTTGGCGTTGACAGAAATAGATTTTTTATTGTAGTGATTCCAAGTAAGCTTATACGCTTTTTGTAATTTTGATATTCTTTCTTGGTTGGCTATTGTGTTCAGTCCTGATGGTTGGATGATCTCTCCCAGATGTTTAAAGTGCATTACCTTTGTCACTTTATATATATAGATAGATATAGAATACATTTGAATACAATCAGAAACGTTGAATCAGTGTTTAACTTAGCATTTCAGCTCAAAAAGAAGACAGGAAAAAAATATGACTTTTCCTAAAGATCCAAACCCTGCTAATTAGCAATGATCCCAGCTAAGCATAATATGGTTCACATCAGTTGTGAGTGAGGCTGCTATTAGCTTATTTGCTTTACTATTTAGTTTAGGGCGCAGCTACCGGCGGCTGAGAAAGCAGTCTGCGCATTAAGCCGCGCCGCTGAAGGTCTCAGCAATTAAAGAGATAAGGAAAGTATTCAGAGCTGCAGCCACAAAGCTGACTGCTGTTCGCCGCTGCATTCAGATAATACTGAAACCGTCGCTCGTTTGAAATGTCCGCAGACGTACGAGTTCTGCGAATGATCGTCACAAGATCGCTGATCTCAATGTCTGCACACGCGGGTCGTTAAAGATAATCTTCAAGACCGAACACCAGGGTTTGAATATCGGTCTGGGTATGCTAAATTGCGGTTTCTAGTGTTTGCCAAAATTACTTGTGGCAGCTGCCAATACCGGCGTTAACGTGCACATTCGCCTATGCGCTTGTGGATCCTCGCCAAGTAACCCAAGTCTTCATTTTCGGAATCGTAGAGCCGGAAACCAATGCAATTTACAGTTAGCACAGAAACAATTCAGTTGATTGTCGTATACTTCATTCTGGTTGAATTACGCAGACGTCATTTAATCGATGTGTTTTAAATTTACAAATAACTCTGTTTAATGAAAATAAAATTTGAAGTATAATTTTTAATTTCGACTACTTTTAAACACAGGTAGTAAATCTTTTAGTTCATCATACACCAAAATACGTCCATCTTATGTCACAATTACGAAACAAATTGATTGATGTAGGTATATTAATTATAAACAAAATTTCCTGAAATATCTGAGATCTATATCCATGCGACTTGATTCAGAAAGATTATTTCGTCAAGCAAATCACAACTTGGATGAGTGTTAACTGGCGAGTGATCGTCAACGATAGTGTATTAAGGAAAAGTTTATTTCTACCTGTCCACATAGTGAATTTCGTCCAGCAGTATGTTAATGCTGGTGATTGTATTTCTAAGAATTTTAGCTACGGGTATCTTATACAGGCATGTCTGGCTTGGTTGTAGTGCGGTAATGCTAATTAATGGTATGAAAAGACCGTTAAGAATCCTGAAAAAACATCGATCAGAGTTTCATTAAAGTTTGTGTTTAAGGGTTTAAAATCAGTTTTGTGATTTATTAATACTGGAATTAAATGCCTGTTTCGTTTACAAATTTACTGCTTCTATTTAATTAGATTATGATACGATATCTGCTTTTATTTGAAAATTAAAAAAACTTGTTTCGCATTTACGCAAATAAGATGAATGTAAAACTGTATTTGAAGCTGCCAGGTTGATAACATTACACGAGCTAACGTCAGACATCTTTCAGACTGTTGCGTCCGAAGTGAAACAGTTTACGAGGCAGTTGTGTGTACTTTCGACAATTCGTGAACCTATACCTTACTATATGTTATAATAATTAATAATTTTACACAATAGGCAAGATATTTTTAGAATATATTCTCCAACATTTCATCAAATGTCATGTTCCGTTCTTAGCTGCCATCTCTGATGGCGGATTACAATTTTACAGAGCAGCCGCATTTTTATACCCGTTCAGCCGACTGAATGGAATTATATCAACCAAGACGTGTTCGTATGTAATGCAATTCGTTAAGATTAGTGGCTGTTTGCTTGGCGGTCCACATCTAATTCCTGTGTATTTTGCCTGCCAGTGACTAAAAGTTTCACATAAGTCTTTCTATGGACGTTAGAAAACGTAATGTAGACGGAATCAAGTATCTTCAGAGGGTATCACGTATTTAGGCGCCTATTACGTTGCCTGCGAAATAATAATAATTTTTAACGACTGTGTAGAACAGGGAACATCAAACGTTTTAACACTGTCAGCCCCTTCTTATCGACCTCCAGATTAAGGAATTAAAAAATATATTAAATCATTTTTGATATTAACCTAAAAGGAGCCCTGCATAACAACGGAGCGAAAGAATCTATAGTTCCCATAACTTATAAAACCCACCCAATAACATTAACAGAAAAAGGTGATATTTTCCACTCTTATTAGAATCTTAAAAAATAGTAACAAAATTATGGATAGATGGAAATTTAACTACAATTCTTAAACCGTACGTCTCATAAAACGTAAAATACACAATTAAGTTCGAAAATTTAACATAAATTTCATTGATCTTCTTTAGTATTAATCGACCCCAGTGTATTAGTCGACCCCTGGAGAAATATTATCGACCCAGCTGGTACAGCTATCGGTACAGCTAGTAAATTAATAATTTTCAATAACTATCACTTATTCTGTCAAAAATATAATTGATCTTCTTTAGTATTAATCGACCCTTCTCGACCCGTGTGTATTAGTCGACCTCTGGAGGAATCTTATCGACCCCTTGGTGTCGATATCGAACACTTTGGTGACCCCTTGTGTAGATATTAATCATAAATACGATGAAACATTGTACGTGCACCATTTTCCTTTGCCATTTTACATTATGTCGATGGGGAAGTAGGGATGGTGATCCGAGATCGATTAATCGAAGAATCGATCTTTTAGACTGAAAAAAACGATTTTTTAAAATCGATTTATAGTACTGAATCGATCCATCGAATGTGATAAAGCACTTTCTACATGTAACGCACTTGCACATGAAATTCAGGGTTTAAACAAAGAATTGAGACAATACTTATCACAAGCAGTTGTGCACCTGAAGTATGATCCTATACTTTACTGGCAAGAACAAAAAGAAAATTAATTTATCATCACGTTTACTAGACAGCCAAGAGGTATATCTGTGTAGTGGGATCATCAGTACCTTGCGAGCGCCTTTTTTTATTGCCTTCAACATCGCAAGAGATGAGCGGAACAGCTTGGATCCTAGTAGACTGGAGAGACTGTTGTTCTGAAAATCTTGGACATTAAGCACTGAGAACTGTAAACTATATCATTTTATAACTGTTTTATGTAACCAACAAATTTGTGAAACAAATGTTTTTTTGTATACCTGATAATTTGATTTAGTTGAAAAAAAACCTAAGTAGTTTAAAAATGATAAAATATCTATAATTATGATGTACTTTTTGTTTTCCATGATTGGAATTATAATGAAATTACAAACACGAAAACCAAATCGAAAAAGATCGATTTTTAGATAATCGATCTTTTACACATAGATTTTTTTGTGAATCGATTTATCAAATTTCGATTCGAATCGATTCAAGAATCGATCTTTTCCGGAAAGAATCGCCAACCCTATAAGGAAATCATTAGAAATGGAAGAAGATTATAAGCAATGAATGGGAAATATTTAGGTCATGGCCTTTTGAAGGAACAATCCGTGCATTCGAATGAAAACTGAAATATCGATAACTGCACCGATGATCGAACCGGCGTCTTTGAGAACGTTTGTTAAGCTGTTTATTGCATCTGACGGGAGACGTGTGTGGAGAGCTCGAGATGGTGAGCTGTAGAGTGTTCAAATGACGTGGAGGCTTATCTGAGAGCGGAATGTGCGCGCGTAGCCATGCTGACGGGGGGGCTCCCACACTGTACACTCACACTACCTCACTGCACTGGAGCCACGAGAGGGGGACGGAATGTTCCGTTCATCTTTGTTAAGATCGGGGAAACCGTCTGCATTAAAACTGAAACAACTGCTACAGCGAAGATAGACGTGTGGCTTGTCCAGAATGCACTACGATGTCACCTCTGAAAATCGATATCTCAGTCTGAAATTCTTCGAGAATTACTGTAATAGTTTATAAACGTCAAATCTAAAACATTTCCCGAGTACAATACATTCGTAGTTCCATGGTAACAATTTCTGGTCCACATCATTCTTTGGATCATAATACTCTATCTACTTTGTAGTCCGTAAACTAAAAAGGAATGAGAAACGATTATATCATTTTTGTGGTAATTTTGGATGTACTGTTCAACAAAAATGAAAAATTGTATCCTGTATTTCTTTTTCTATGGCAACTACACCCTGATACATACTTAATTACTTTTGTTTTTTTCCAATACTAGCTTGTACGTAACTATTTCATTTTTTTCCCCTATTATCAGTTCTTGCTTAGTAGAAGAAGCAATAAAGAAAGTCAAAGAAAAATTTCCATGCGGCATAAGTTTTCAGGGAGAAAAAATCAGTATGCTACGATTTGCTGATGACATTGTCTCGTTAGCAGAGAGTGCTGAGGATATTGAGAAGTTACTGAATGGCATGAAAAAAATACTGAAGGAAGTTTTTGGACTGAATATAAATCAAAGCAAAACAAAAGTGATGAAATGTAGCAGAAATGATACCAATACTAGTAGATTAAATATAAAAATAGGATCGGATTCAATAAGAGAAGTAAGTGAATTCTGATACTTGGGAGGTAAAATTACCACCGATGGCCGAAGCAGGAATGATGTTAAAAGCAGAATAGCACTAGCAAAACGAGCCTTCATGAAAAAGAGAAAGCTTTTAGTTTCAAATATTGATTTAGGAATTAGAAAAAACTTTTTAAAACTCTTTGTGTGGAGCACAGCACTTTATGGTAGCAAAAAATGGACTTTAGGAATACTGGAAATAAAGAAAATTGAAGCATTTGAAATGTGGTGCTACAGAAGAAAATTAAGTGGACAGACAAAGTAAGAAATGAACGAGTCTTGGAAATGATGAGTGAGAAAAGAAGTTTGTGGAAGAAGCTTACAGAAAGAAACGACAGGCTGGTAGGTCATATTTTGAGACATGGTGGATTGGTTAATTTGTTAGTGGAGGGAACAGTTGAAGGTAAGAACTGTAGAGGAAGACAGAGATTAGAATATATGAAGCAGATAACTGAAGACGTGGGCTGTAAGGAGTATGTAGAAATGAAGAGGTTAGCACAGGATAGGAAGGGATGGAGGATTAAATCAAACCAGTCAAAAAACTGACGACAGCAAAAAAAAAAAAAAAAAAAAAAAAATGCAATCCTTCATTTTGTTCTTTGCTGAGGTAAATACCCATTTCAAACTATGCGCTCAGTTAACTGTCTTGTGCAATCTAATCTTTGTCTGCTGGTACCATTTCTACCTACTGCTTCTCGCCAGCCACAAATCTTACATGTCTAAAATTAATACGCACCATATTGTCTCTTCTTTGTATTGAGACACTCTATTTCACACCGATTATTATTTTTTTTAAAATATGTTCTTTTATAGCATGACGATTCCAATATTTCAGTTTTCTTTTTGCATTCTCAAAGTACAAATTTACTTTCATAACGTGCTGTTGTCTCTGGTTTTCTGAGTACTGTTGTAGAACACGAGGTGATAAACATTATCAGTGGGTTTAAGGCTCAGACAAATATCATTAGCTGGAATTATCATCAATACTGAAGAACGAAATATAAATTCCACAAAAACAGAACTCTCCAACAACTACATTCTGTCTTTGTCAATAACTCGAAAGTCTTAACGGGTATTCTGCCGGATATTTTCTTCTTTCCACAACTTTTCGTCAGCAATGTGACGACACAGCACCGACTGTTGCAGTGGCTGTTTCAATATGACATCTCACCTGAAGAAGGCAGCGGAGGTTGCTACCGAAACGTTGTGGACAGAATACCGTAGAGTAATTCTTGTCATACGCCGGGAAAAACTTAATTCTCACAACTCGAAAGTCACCTGTATTGTGTATCTAGACAGTGTCTCAGAATAGCTGCTGATAAAACACACACCGAAGAATAACAAAACGAGCTCATCTGAAAGACATCCCGGCGTTATAGGGTTGAATGTGTTTTTAAAACATTACCAAATGCCTGTAACATTAAATTCTTGAATCAGAACAAAATTTTATGCAAATCAGTTGTCAGATTTAATAACTGCTGTGTTAACCTTTCTAGAGTGCTACCAACCCTTTCCTCACCTATTTCATTCTTTTCTGGTCCTGTTGCTCAGTGTTAGGTGTATTAAATGAATGTACAGATTTAATTTAATTTAATTTAATTGCAATGGAGCACAGGTTCCGGTGGCAATTTCCCTACACACCCATCTTCCCCCTATCCTGCACCTACCTACATTTGCCCTCTACAAATTTTATCTTTAAATTCTTTCAAACGTTTCGGTAAATTATTCATCATTTCTCTTGGTAACTCATTCCAATCCCTGACACCCTTACCTAAAACCTTGTGCCTGAAATCGAGTGCCAGCTTGTGGTCATGGTCATCTTTTCCCTTCCATGCACTACTTTTCATACCTATTGCAATATCTTTCCATGCCTCATCGCCAGTATATGCCCTGTGCACTCCCATGACCCTCCTCATTCTCCTCTTGTCTTGCAATGAATCCCATTCCAGCTCCTTTATCATATCCGTCACTGATTGCATTCTGCGATAATTTCCAGAAACAAATCTAGCAGCCCTTTTTACCATGTTTCGCACTAGTAGATGTGTTATGTAAGTCTTACCAGAAGTAGTCCTAAAAACAAGTGACCTCAATAACAAGACCAGCGAAAGAAACATTTAATTGTGACTAAGTGTTCAAGAAGAAACAATCGGGGGCTGCAAATTGCTGATAACATTGTTCTGTTAGAAAACAAGAATGGGGATACTGTAAAATCATTTAACGCCATGAACAACAAACCGGTAAAACATTAAATACTGATTATAAACGAGAGGAAGGCAAAAGTTAAGAAATGAAGCAGAGAAGATAACGGTAACAGTAGCCTAAATATGAAAATGGGATCAAATGTAGTAGAAGAAGTAAATGGATTCTGATATTTAAGAAGTAAAATGAAAAATCAATGGCCAATGGAAGAAAAATCTCAAAAGTAGAATAGTTAAAATAACTTTCTCGAAAAAAGAAGGCTTTTAATTTAAACATAAATCAAAGACTCGAAAAATTCTGTAAAACCATGTATGTGCATGCGCATAGGATTTGATAGAAGTTTTGTTTCGTTTTGTTGATGGGTCGAAGTCGACGTCGTGGTCATTAAAGGTGGGAAAGCACTGGGGGCAAGGAACGGGAAGGAATTCGGCCATGGAAGGAAGGAACCCTGCATTCGCCTGGAGTGATGTGGTAAAACCATGAAAAACCCGAATCTGGATGAGCGGAAACAATTTGGATCATGTGTACTCGAGAAAGCCAGGTTAGAGCGTTACCGCTCACCTCCCACGCTCAGCTTGATAGAAGTAACAGTTATGCTTTAGAAATACCAGAAACATGGATGATTGAAGAGTTTCAAATGATATGATAAAAAAGGATACTCTTATTTAAAACGTTAAATTGATTTATCCTGCAAAATTTAGTGACCAATGTAACACATCTCTCAGATTTAGATCTTGCATCTGGATACTGTGAATTTAACTTCAGGAATCTCACTCAAAATAAATCATTAGCAGTTCTATCAAAACTAACATAAAACATTTCAATATACAAAGAATATTTTCTGAAGTAATAACTTGAGGTATGATAAATACATAGTGCGCTAAAATACAAGAAATACATATCTGAAAGAATCAGAAGAGAATGCCAGTATGAAGAACATTAAAGAACATTAATCGTACAGAAGAATGTCGATTATCCAAGCAATCTGGTTCAGATAACTGATTTTTCGGATATCAGATTATTAACTAAAAAATTTGTACCAGTGAAATAAGAGAAGTTGAAACTATGATACCTGTTAAACATAGAACTGTATAAAGTATATGCACTGTATTTTGTACTGTATTGTGTAGCACACGTCTTGCATACAAGATAACACAGAACAGCACTAATTTTGTTCAACAAGTTCAAAATGGGTATAAAAAATAGCTTGTATTGTACTTTATACAAAAGAAGTACAAATTTTCTTTTTCTTCAGAACGGACACCCATTCATTTGCCGCTAAATGTGGCAAACGCTTTCAGGAAAACGATGTTTCCATTTATCGGTATTATAACAATCAATGCTCTAATGTAAAAATCATTAAATATTGATATACGGACATACTTTTATCATAATTTTATGGAATATAGATAAATTTCTGACATCATTTCTAACATTGAATAGTCCACAACCTCTTTAGCTGGTTACATCTGTTTGATTTACAAAGAAATAGGTACGTCCGTAATATACAAAGTTTTTTAAATTTATTCTGTTGTTAATTGTTTTACGAATGTTAAGACACTTGATATATGCCTTCATCATAGGATCGATGACCGTGATAAATATTATCAAGGATTTGTAACATAAACAAATTGTTTTCGAAAAGCAGATCATGAGATCAATGCCCACAGCAAATTTTATCAAGGAATTGGGAACAGGCGAATTGTTTTAGAAAAACAGACATCGGATGCTCGCTGGGAGAAAGATTGTAAGAGTGCTTGGGCGACTCAGAAATCATGATATTTGCTTCTTAAGAACCAAGTGTTTCACGTCGCTACGGACGGAATTTCAAACCTCAGTCACTTTAAGGTTTATTCGACTAAATTGCTGTAATCTGTGTTAAGTGAAACTGAAGAGCTGAAATGGAACTTTGATTTTTACCCTTATTTGCTACTCATTCCATTTACAAACTGCTCCAAGCTTCCACAACTACTATGTAAATGCAGTCTATTCATGGATGCCGAACATTTAAATGAGATTCCCTCCTTAGCAACCTTCTTTTGATACTTTGTATACTTTTCCACGTACATAATTCCAGCGTGATCCCTTATCCACATAAAATAGAGATACCTTTATCTTGTAAGACATGCAGCAACTGCGCAAGTCTAGTGTTCTAGTTGTTTTTCCCCAGTGCTTGCTTTAAAAGATTTGAGAAATTCTTTATGTCCTTCTGAACATTGGGATCTTTTATCCAACTATCTGTTTATCTCTGCCATGGTCATTTAAAATTTTATACAACGAGGCAGCTGATATGCAGATTCCGTCTGGATACTGAAGAATTCTAGAGTTGGAGTAAATGGCTCTTCCAGTATTTTAATTTACAACGGAGTTTAAATGAATTTTCTAGAAACGGAGATTCTATGTTATAAGCAGGGTCACAAGTCATTGACTCACCGTTCTGTAAGTGCTTAGTACATTACATTCCACATAATGAAGAGGAATATATTGCTTGAAACATGTTTCGCTGGTAGTAGTTATCAATACATCATAACCAAACTGGCTTTTAGGAGGATAACTGCAGATCGAACAGTTTACTGTAAGAATTTAAACTCCGTTGCAGGTGCAAATTAAACGTACTTCTAATATGATCAGGATTTAGTTTTAATTCCACCATATGCTGTTCACTGATAACCTTATCTATGACGGAGTCACTAATTTGACTTTTCCAACTATTTCACAACGACGTCGAAGGAACAGTATTACTGGAGATGGGTTTCTCTGTTGAACCCGTAGGGTCAGTTTTTTTCAGATAGCGCGTGGTACTGTTATCAGAAACCGAATGATTGTTTTTACTACCGACAAACCTCATTGCTTTCAGAAGAGCTGTTCAACTAGAAAGAATTGTTTTACGTGACTCAGAATCTTTAATTACAAGTGTTAATCTTTTGGGTTCTAAAATGTAGATAGCAGCTGTTATATTGCACTGACATTGTGTGGATAGGAGAATTTTCCTGGAAAAGCGGTCGATACTTGGAAAAACGTCTCACATCAGAAGAAGGAAAAAGGACTATTGGAAAAATTCTAGACGAAGTATAAGCTAAAGACAGAAACTACAAGAGATTAAAGCAAGCTAAAATAAGAAGATATTAAAAATTAGTAACCTGTATTTTAAACAAATAATCTGGACGAGGCCTGCTGTGATCAAGTGTTGACCTTAACAATTTAAACAGAAGACTTGGGACGGACTGACATTTTAGTCGACTGAGAGGACTTCTACACTTGCGGCAACGTTGACTGCTTCTACTCTGCTTACGCATGTGATTAGAAGCGAATACATTTATAACGGTAAAAAATTTCTGCGTGGACTATTACGCTGTGTGACTCGGTTTCTAATTCCAGTATTTGAGCCACAGCCTTGGGTCACCTTCATGGGGAACGTCTATATAGGTCCCACCAAAACACGCAATAAAATCTTAACTCTTGGCGCTTGTCACAAACTCCAAGCCTCTACAAACGCTTGGTTAATTTTGGGGAGCCAAACATCGTCATCCACACGCTTGCGTGTGCGCTTGTATGTTGTGGAGAAGCAAGCATGACGGACGTCGAGATTGTGTCGGCCATAACTTTTTCCCTAACCTATTTTTAGAAAAAGAAAATTAAAAAACGAGAGACAACGAAGAAGATCGTGGATGTTAAAAAATCTATAGAAACCGTACCAGGTAATTATTACAATTTCATTCATGCAACTATGAATACTATGTAGTTTCATGTATGTATTTGATTTAATATAAGTGCATTGTTTTTATAATTAGAATTGTATAATAATTATTGTTTTAACGGCATTATAACGTCTGTATCAATTATTTTTTGATTGCAGAGAATTTATGGAAGAAACATTTCATGAGCTGCTTTTTGAGCCAGCCATGCAATTTGATAACTTCTGCCGGATGAGCTATGCTGTTCCTGAATATTCGCTGAATGAAATTTCACCTATGATTTCTAAAGAAAATACATACTTCAGAGAAGCTATACCGGATACTTAATAAATTTGTACTTGAGCCATAGGGAATAGAATCTTATTTTTTCCTTATATGTTTACGAAATGTGACAATAAGAAATACTTTTTTTTAATCTCCAATTTATTTAAAACTTAATTAAGACGACTCCAAGCATCAGCTTTTTTTTTTTGGTCTGTATTCTTCGGGTAAAAAATGTAGGGTTCTACTTGGTAGATTCGAGAAATCGTAAAATATCCTCGTTGGACCAGTTATTCATTTTTCTTGCAGCACTTTTATACAACAAATAGAAACGCACGTTTTGTCCGCCTTCAGGGCACAAACCTAAGATCGCACAAACGTGGCTTCGCAAGCACATGCCGCAAAAAAAAAAAAAAAAAAAAAAAAAACCGACACTGGATCGGATCAGCCACAAGTGCCTGCAAGCCTACACAAACCAAGCCAAGCGCCCTATCCACATGTTTCAATTTGTGAAGGTTTGACAATGTTTGGCTAGCGTGTGGTCCCGGCTTTACTGGAACCATGACAACTTTAGAAACAAAAATAGTAGGCCTATTCATTTATAACAATTTCTAGCAACTATTAAATATTAGTTTATTTCACACCTCATCCCAGATAAAGGCCTTCTATCGTGGAGTGAGAGGGGCAACGCCATGAAGTACAGGAGAGTTGGTATGGGGAGGTATTGTTCCCTGTGACCGTTACGATAGATGTGAAGCTACAATAGGTCCAGCAAGCCAGTAGTGGATCCAACAGGTGCTTGCAGTCAGGGAACAAGCCTACGGAGAAGGAATGGATTAAAGGGTAACCACCTCGAAATGACAAAGATATAGCAGAAGGATTGCGCATTATTACTTCAGAACGTTAACAGGAGAACAGAATGAGATCACAGCCTTCATGTAAAGGAGGAACATTCATTTTCTTGGTCTGACAGAGGAAAGGTTGAAAGGAAACAAATATGAAGAAGTTGACTATTTTTGTATTGATAGGAAATGAGAATGGGAAGAGGTGGGATGGGATTCGTGGTGAGAGGACAGCTACTTGAATAGATGAAAGGAAGTAAGCACAGGATTATCAAGGCTAAATACCAAGTGGGAGTAAAATCATTGTCCAAGAAAGAATTTAAGATCACTTTCAGAACTAGCTAAACATAGTTAATCAGATACCAGTAGATGATAAGAACGCCCAAGTATAGAGTAATAGAAAAGATGTTTAGAAGGAATGGGTGCAGGGACCTGGTGAAGTCCAAATAATGAGGAAAAGAAATTTATGGACTCGCGTAGTATGAAATTGCTTGATCATCCATAATTCGTGCTAAAAAAGGGAAGAAGCACATAAGAATATTTGGTTTAGTGTGGATTCGACACACACATAAGAAAAGTGTTTACGATAATCAAAGCTATACTATATGAGGTCTTAGACACGAACTAACGAATATTAGTGGCCGACTTGAGGGAGCAGAAAGAGAGAAAGGCATAGGTTATGCAGGAAAGAAGACGAGGTGTGGAAGCTAGAGGAAGAAAGGCGCAGGATGGAATACCTGGCATTGATTAGAAAGAATCGGCTAAGGGTGGAACGGTGAAGGAAGAATGGGAGGAATTCTAAAGGGAACTGTTAGATATATTGTGTCACAAAACAAGCACGATAAGTAAAACATGGAAAGCACCAGGTACTATAAGGAAATAGTACAAAATGAGGGCACCACTTTTGGAGAATTGTTCAAGTTTAGAACCGAAAAAGCCAGAGAAAATGATAAAAACAGTAAAAAACAATCCAAATTGCTGCTACTAGTAGAAACAAAGTGATTGGAAAAAAGAGCAGAAACACTCTAAAAGGGCCATGAACGGAAGAGGAAAGTGCTACTTATAATAGTTCAAATATAAAAGAAAATGCAGACATTAG
Source organism: Vandiemenella viatica (assembly GCA_031002005.1). Lineage (NCBI taxonomy): Eukaryota > Metazoa > Arthropoda > Insecta > Orthoptera > Morabidae > Vandiemenella > Vandiemenella viatica. The sequence continues at coordinate 29,361,444 of CM061914.1, forward strand.
TCTGAAATAATGATGAATGATACTGATAATATAGTTGAGGTCATAAATGAGCTTAAAAACTTGCAGAAGGAATATTTAGAAATCTATTAATTGTGGTACAGTCCTAAAGTTTGACAATCGAACATCTTTTAAATATAAGCGAAGAATTAAGTTGGAGGGAAGCTGAAGATGCATAAGGAAAATAATGGGTATTAAAGCACCCGCCATGTATGGTGGACACGAGAAGAATAGCAGGTCTTGTAGGCATACAGTGTTTATACACAGTGCTGAGATTTATGTGGAAAGAGAAAACAGTTCAAAACTTCAAGAAGGAAAGTTGAAGAAAATATCAAAATCACAGAGGAGTCTTGTGTCCTTCTGCAAACACTGTTTAGTGGATATTGGAGAGAAGGGTAAAAAGAGGTGTTGGAAAGTGGACTGCAAGAAGAACAAAACAGCTGTAGCTCAACAGAGGACAAAATAAACAGAGAAATGAAATTTCGAGACAGGCGCTAAAAAATGAGAAAGACCTAATAATAATATTTTAAGACACAGTGGAAGCATATGATTGCATCTGCAAAGCGAAAATTTCGGAAGTGTCGTAAGTGAAAGGAGTTAGCAAGGGAGTGATAGAGAGAGACGAGAGTCTGCGTTGGGGATAAGAGAATTCTCTCAAACCAGGCTCGTCGCAACAATTTACCAAATTACACAAATGATCTGGAGTAATGTTTAGAGTATATCTTTCATCAGCATCATATATCTGACATTAATGAACATAATGTCGTGAAATTTCATATATGATTGTTTATTATCTTGTTTCTGACTTGAAGTATCAGCATTTATACTTGTGCAAAACAAGCTTCGTCTGATACTTGTGCTCTTTGTAAAAACAAATTACGAATTTATTCTAGAGAAATTAATGTTGCAGTCAATCATAACATTTAAAGTAAAAGGTTAAATGTCACAACGTTACCTAATCAAACATGGATGTCACATTACTATTACCGGTAACAGGTAGACTTCACTAAACAAACACTCAGGTGGAGAATTCGATTGTACTGGTTTCTTGCTGGCACATAATTCTTTTAATAGGAATGTAGTAAAAACGTAAACAGGATTCCTTGCAAAGACTAAGAAAGCCATGTGTTTGTTTTTAAAAAAAAATACAGAATCATGGTTACATTTATTTTTTTGTTTTCTGATGGGTTAAGGCTTCATCAAGGTGATTAGCAACGGGGACAAGGCTTTTTGAAGAACTTTCCCGGCATTTGCATGGAGTGATTTGGAGAATCCATGGAAAACCGAAATCGAGATGGCCGGAACCCATGGAAAATCCAACCAGATTTGGGTTTTCCACGGTTTCCCCAAATCACTCCAGACGAATGTCAGTATGCTTCCTTGTAAGGCCATGGACGATTCCTTCCCGTTCCTTGTTACCAGTCCAATTCCGCCACTAATGACATCAACGTCGACGAGCGTAAAACCATACGTTAAAATAAAAAAATCGGACGTTCAACTTAATAGTATTACTAATAATAGAATTGGAATAATTTTGATCTGACGTCATGTAAGCAGACGGGTAAGTGATACATTGAACGTTATGTAGTTTCTGAAACATATGCTTTCGAGACGAAACATAATAAAACTGCCAGCATTGTAGAAGCATTTAATACAGAAAACTTTTCAATTGATTTTATAAGTCTTATAAGTATTTTTATAAGTCTTTATGGTATCGCCGTTTCCCCCCCCCTCGCCCCCTTCCCCTCCCCCCTCCGCCTCCTTCGTCACAGAAAATACTGGGAATGGATAACGGGTATATTACTATGAAATGATTACATCAGGCCAGTTTCTTTTTTTTTAAATCTACATCTATACTCTGCAATTCACAAATATTATGGGTGGCAGAGGGTGCTAAGCACCAATCCTAATTCTGCGCATTCCAATCCCGAACAGAACGACGAAAGAAAGAATACATAAAAGTATCAGTACGGCATCTTATTTCTCTAATCTTATCCCTCCTGTCATTCCGGACTAAATAGGTTGGTGGAAGAAGTATTTCATTGCGCTCGTAAATTAAAGATTTTCGCATATTCTCCAAAAAATTCAAACGAAAACGACGTCGTCTGTCCGCCAAACAATCCCAGCCCAACCCAAGTATCAGTTCTGTGACACTTACGTAAGGACTGTACCTAGCGGTCACGAATCGAGCGACTCTCCTCTGTACTTTCTCTAACGTGTCAATCAATCCCTTGCAATACGGTTTCCAAATTCCACAACAGTAATCCAAATGCGGACGTACTAGTGTTTTGTACGCTATTTCATTTGTATGTCTCAAAATACGACGTACGAATCGTAAATTCAGAATTAGCTTTGCCTAAGACGGAAGTTAAGTGCAAGTCCCATTTCATGTTGCTTTGTACTGTTACGCCTAGATACTTCCACAGTGTCAACAACTGAACTGTTAACTTTGTACTCGTGAGCTAACGGGGTGTTTTTATTACTTATTTGCATTCTCGTGCACTTTTTGCAGTTAAGTGTAAGCTGCAATTTACGGCACCATTTCGAAATAACATCCAGATCGCGCTGAATTTCTAAGCAATCGTCAGAGCACTTCCCTATAGATAAGTGCATCATCAGCAAACACTCGCATCCTGCAATTAACGTAGTCTCCGAGATCGTTTATAAAAATTAGAAAAAGAAGTGGTCCTATTACACTTCCTTGGGGAATGGCCGAAGTAACATCTACCTTAGAAGAGGCTTCCCCGTCAACAACGACATACTGTGACCGACCAGTTAGAAAATCGCGTATCCATTCGTAAATCTGATCCGATATACCGTACGCTCGAATCTTCCCAAAAAGTCGGTTGTGTGGTACAGAGTCAAAAGCTTTCTGAAATACAAGAAAATTGCATCAACTTGTGATCCTGAATCGATAATTTTCATTACGTCATGCGAAAATAGAGCGAGTTGCATTTCACACGGTTCTTACGAAATACGTGTTGGTTTGCTGTAAGTAACTCGTTTTGATCTAGAAACTACATAACGTTAAAGCATTTGACATGCTCCAGAATTCTACTGCAAACCTGATGTTAGAGATATGGGTCGATAATTCCTAGCATCTCTCGGATCACATTTCTTGAAAACGGGAATCACCTGCGCTATTTTCCAGTCAGAAGGTACTTTTCTTTCTTCTAAAGATTTATGAGATATATCTGACAGAAATAAACAAGGATTAAAAGTTTAAACGTGCTGTGTGTGTGTACTCGATGCATGTGATGTTCTAGTTATATGCACAACAGGACAGTGATTGCCCTTCAATAGTATATGCATTCCTCCGATTCATTCAGCGAAAATATCAGCGATTACCGTCCTATCTTTTATGTTCTAGAGAATTGGGTAGGATATTTGGCTGGATACTGTTCAACTACCAGCAGTCTTGTTTCCTCTGTTTCTAGAGTGAGGACAAAGTGCGCAAGGTCGCCGCCCGTGGCGCTAATCAGCAATAATTGGATGTTTCATTGGGACAATGAGTCTGGGGGCCGACCAGGGTGTACATACGGGAGACTAGCGGTATCGCAGAAACCGCCTGCCTTTGTCGCAGATAGTAAAACTAAACAAATTAATCAATAAGTTCTTGTGAGATTACTAACTATTCACTTTTTGATGATTTTTTGTTAGTTCCTGGCTATACGCCCCGTCGATGCCGAGGTCATAAGTTACAGTAGAGGACTGGGGACAAGGAACGGCAATGAATTCGGTCATGGCTTCTTTAGAATGGTCTGGGACAAGGAACGGAAAATAATTTGTCCATGGTCGTTTTGAAAAGGACTGGGGGAATGGAACCGGAAGTAAATCAGCCGTGCCTTTTGGGACAGGACGGGAAGAAAGGAACAGGAAGGAATTCGGCCTTGACCTTTTCAAGGAACCATCAGGTCATTCGCCTTGAGCAATTCCGGGAAACAATGGAAAATCTAAATCTTTATGGCTGGAGGGGGATTCGAACCCCCGTCCTTCCGAGTGGGAGCGTTGCCACTCACCAGTCACGTTCTGTTTAGTGATTCAGACTTCAGCTTTCTTCCGAAACAGTTCTAAAGCAAAATTTTCCACCTGAGGTAATCTGTGTCCAATGCGTTTATCAGATCCAGTGAAAAGTGATACCTCCGAGGCGCCTCATGGTAAGAGGCGGATCAAACAATGGTATCAGTAGCCGAAACTGCGATTCAAGCGTCCAATAAAACACACTGCCGATCACTTACAGTATAAGAACTAGCAACGTCATGAAAAAGTTTAAATCACTTTTTTTTTTTTTTTAAATTTAGCTATACTATAATGACTTCAAAGTTATTTTAATTTTTAATTGTTCGTGCGCGATATTAGCAACGGTAAAAGTGTCTGGAAATTCTATATTGCTAAGAAGACATTGAAAATAATGAAAGAAAATTGTTGTTTGAAAAACTAAAATCACGCTTTCGTACTAATGTGAACTAAAAGGTTAAAAATAATCTTTAAATATAAAGATTTTGTTTAACAGCAATAGGACGTCACAAAATTAAGGATAAATTAATTTTTTGAATAAGCTTATATAATAAAGTCACTGATTAAAAAATTAACTTCAATGTAAAAAAAGCATAGGGTGCTATATCAGTTGTCTTATTTTTTGTCGCTGGCTGTTTCTTAAAGATAGTCATTGTCAAAAGTAGAGAGCACCCCACGCTTTTTTTTTTTTTTTTTTTTTTTTTTTTTTTTTTTTTTTTTTTTTTTTTTACATCAAAGTTAATTTTGTAATCAGTGACTTTATTCTTTAAGCTTATTCAAAAAATTAATTTATCCTGAATTATGGGACGTCCTATCACTGTTAAACAAAATCGTTATAGTTAAAGATTATTTTTAACCTTTTAGTTCACATTACTAGGAAAGAGTGTTTTCAGTTTTTTAAACTACAATTATATTTTTAACTTTTTAGTTCATATTGTTTCAAAACTATGAATCTTGGCTTATTTTTCACCAGTCTCTCTTTTTCTTCGTGTTGGAGTTTCATTCTAATTATTATTCCCTAAAGGAACGTACAATTAAATGGTCAACATCACCAGAGGTCCAATAGAAGGGTAAATGTGGAAGACCACTCTTCTATAATAGTACGAAGTAACTGAAAACGATGTTTCGAATACTCAATATTTAACATCACATTAAGGTACTGCAGACACTATTCATTACATTCAACCACTTTTAAGTTGCAACTGACAACGTGGTGAGAGTGAAATTATTGAATTTTCATCTGTTCTTAACGAATGTGCAAAATTTCAAACGATTCGGACGTCAGGAAGTTGGTGAACACTGAAATGAAAGATTCCATTACATGCAACCATTTTTCTATGTTACCGTCAAAGTAACGAGAATAGCAGGACGTCGCTAAGAGACTACTGTATACGGTTCTTAAAACGTGTGCAAAATTTTTCTATTGTAACTGTCAAAGTAATGATAATATCAAGACATAGGTTGAAATTATTGAATTGTATTCAGTTATCACTACATGAACAAAATTTCAAACAATTCGGACATCTGAAATTGGGTTAAATTGCAAAATTCCACGTCATTCAACCATTATTCTGTTGTTACTGTTAAAGTGATGAGAATAGCAGGACATAGCTATGAAATTATTGTATTGTCACCGGTTCTTAACATGTGTGCGAAATTTCAAACAGCTCGGACGTGTGGAAGTGGGTCAAAATGGAGTTGTCAACTTCCGTTACATTCATACATACACACATAGATACATACATACATACAGGTCAAGCTAATATAAATCGTGTAAAAAGATAAAATTTTTGTTAAAATAATTTCAAAATCCACCATCTTTACCTGTACTAGAGAGATGCGCACAGGAAAATGCAACAACTCCAGGTTCCAGGGTGCCTGACGTACCACATGGCTACCCAACTTCAATAAGAAAAGAAATATAAAAAAAACAGCCAACCTAAAATTTTTTTTTAAAACGTTACTAGCTCTTATCCTATTACTTTCTCTTTTAATTGTAACATGTCGAGACCATTGGAACCGGGAGAGGATTGAGAGCTAGGGAGCTGCAAAGTATCAGCGATAGGAATTGAAAAGTACGATCCGAGATTTCACTGGGAATGATTTCTGAGAATTATGGGAGAAGGACAATTAAATGGACGGACAGGACACCGAACCCACACCGTTCCTTATCCCAGGTGCGAACGCTGCCACTCACCAAACAGGTTTTACAGATCTATTATACATTATTACCATCATTCTGCGAGTTTTGTCCAATAATTAATTTCCGACTTTTTCCCAGCTATTTGAAATAAATATGAAAGATTTCTACAACCTTTACAAGTGCTCAACAATGTAATACTATTTTATTTAATAGTGATCAATACTTAGTGGTCAATATTAGTGATGTAAGATAGTTTCACCGATAAGCCATCTGAACGGAAACAGTCAGGATAACATTTGAAGTGATTCCCATCGTTCAATCGAGTCGTGCTGTGTTATTCGGTCTACTTAAAATTATTTTATCAATTGATACTTGTTTATCGGGGAATTTGAATGAAGGTTATCTCGGAGCTACAGAGTGACCTCCACGCAAGACATTAGCTGTGAACAAAAAAAGTCACGTATTGAACTGTTACACAGTAATATCGGTGACAGCAGCGAAAGGTGTAAGTGAAAGTGAAACCAACTACCAGGTGCACAATTTTAATATACAAATAGTAGGCCTACAGCCTACGAGGGCTACAGAAATAGTTAACTAAAGAATACAAAACTGTAAATTTTTCCCCATTTTACCTAATTTTAACTGAGTATATTTTCTGTTGTATTCCTCTACAAGAAACTGAGTGTAGGCATCTTTTTTTTTTATCTGCTTAACGTCTCTCTAACAGCGAGGTCTTTAGAGACGGGAAAGGATGAGGGGCAAGGAATGGGAAGGAATTCGGCCATGGCCTTTTGAAGGAAGCATCCCGGCATTTGCCTGGAGTGATTTGGGAAACCATGGAAAACCAAAATCTGGATGCCCGGACGGGGATTCGAACCGCCGTCCTTCCGAATGCGAGGCCAGAACGCTCGGTGTTGGCATCTGCTTGCGAATCGAGTAAGATGCGGGCAAATTTGTTCTGAGTGACTGTGTTCGTGGAACGAAGTTTCTTCGAGGTGAAGAATGGGAACAATCCTATCGTTCACCTGGATTGTAAAGAGAAACAGCCTAGAAAGAACAAGTAAAGTGGACGACATACAAACTGCCGATTCTTTTATCTCCATATGTCAATGACAATCATCTTTAGAGACCTTTGTGAAATTTCGTGCAAAGAAGCTATATTACATCAAAGTTATAAAAGCGATGAAGTAACTAGTGCTATATAAATTTATTTGTACGTACAGTTAAACGTCAAGTCCTTTAGTAGTTAGGTTACAATTATCAGACTTGTTTTTAACAGGAATGGAGGTTATGTCCCACTGGAAATTTCCCAATACATTTACTTTCTCACATCAAATTTTATATATGTTATAGGTAAACTTTTCATCACATGACTAATAGTTTACTACACTGCCTCATTCCATTACTTCTGAAATAATTACAAAATTATACTATGCTACTTCCAATTCCCTCAAGATCAATTTAGGAACAATCATAGACAGTTTGTGATCTCTGTATGGAATAGGAACAACGGTAGACACAGACAACCAAAATGTTATCAAGCAATTGTAACTGCCTTCAGACTCAGCCCTTTACGAATTTTTATTTTAAGGATTAATTATAGCAGGACGGGAGTTGCTTAACTGTGGATTTGTATGTTTTTCGTGTGATTAATTGTGAATTAGTGCATATTCGTCATGTAAATGAGCGTTGTTTCATCGAGAGGAACAATGTAATTGATATTTAATACGATCAAGTACAGTGTTATGTATCAAACATGAATTAAATGTTTGTAATTGTGGGTGTTGAGTTTAGCCATGATGTCTGGAGGACAATTCTCAACCAGTTGGTCTGGTTTATATTGACAATTTTCTGTGTAAATACCTGTAAAAATCTTTAATTTTCATTTCCAAGTGTTTCATAATGATTGTGAATAATTTTGTAGTACTTCTAATTGTTTTAGTGTGGCTTTGGCAGTCGGCCGCATTGTCAACGGTCGAGAAACATCCGTCGGCCTTCTTTGATATATTCTTTCAAGTATTCAGTCACGATGAGAATGTATTTGTGCTTTAGTATCTTTGGACCAGTCTAGTGCCTTAACCGCGTGTAATGTTACTATGAAGCTTTCGAAGAATTAAAAATGAGATGAAAAGTGGTTCATCAGGGTTGTCATTTTATAGAACTACATGATCAATTCAAAGTAGCAGTAATTAACCTTTGGTAGAAGGTAAAACCATCAAGCAACCAACGACAGTAAACTGTGAATTGGAGGACGAAGCAATTAAAATAACCATCATTAATCGACGACAGGACGAATTATTTAACTACCGAGATGCATATCACTATATAGTTATGATAATCTTCAGTAATTTAACTAATTATAAATCAAATAAACATATTCGCTGAATTCTATGCCAGAATAAGAGACAAACAGTTACAAGCAAAAGAAACATTTCGCAAAGGGGGATTGCATTGTAACTTCTTTCGATTCGTCGTAGTTACTGCCTTTACAAACATTAAAATAAACAATTGGAGAGAAAGGAAACTGAAGCAATCAACAAAATATTCTATTCTTGGCGCTACATATTTAATAAATAACAGGCAATTTAATGTCACAAATTTAACCCTGAACAAAGTTATTTCTCCATTGGTTTAAGGAGGAGAGTCAGAGAAAACCGGATAACCAAGCTTTACTGCTCTGTTTTAGTGAAGGAATGACCAACCGATATTTTTAACCTTGAGAAATGAATATACTTCTCTAACAAAGTTTTTTCGGAACGAAAAAGTGAAACATAATTTCTGTTTTAAACACGCCGCACCCTGAGTAGAGGTGACCTTGGCGTTCGCCCCAGCAAGTAGTTACGCGAGCGCCTTGGCCTTGCTGTCGAACCAAGCGTCCTCCTGGCCGAAGTCTGCGCTGTCGTTACTGGTCGTGTAGTTTGTACAGTTGGCAGTACTGCCGCGGGCGAGACAAGGTTGTCGGTTGGCGGGGCAGACAGACAGACGGATCTATTTGCGGAGCCACGTGCCGAACCGCGCACTTTCACCAGTATCGCACAGCTGGGAGACAAGGCTGCACGCGATAAGATTCTCTCCTCACGCCAACTTCCTATGCTGCATAACAACCGCGATACGACGTTTACTAAGAACTTCGCACAAATTTTCTACCACAATTCATGAAAAAACTAAAATCTTTGCAGTTTTTTTTCACGTGGAGAATATAGTATTGGCGTAGGAGAAATGTAACTGAACGAGATCAAACAAACAAATATATACTCTCGCTTTCCGGATACCTAGTTTCTATGCAACCTAACGAAAATGGCGTTTTAAAATTATTTGTGTAGGAACATTGAAGGATAAAATTCTTTTCATCTCTAGTATGTACAGAAATTATGCTAAAGTAAATTAAAATCATACGTTAATTGTGCATAATCTCTGTACAGTACATTCAGACGTGTTTGTCTGTAAATCCAAAACAATGATGTTTACTAATATTTTTAAAATAATTTCGTCTCTTAAATATATTTATTACAGAGTTTTTTACCGTCAGAAGGAGAACGAACATAGATACCTGACGAATAGAAACGCGAGATTAAGATCGTGTGCGACTCCTTAGTTACTGGAGCAGCACAAAAGTTCAAAATTATAGTAAACGTATTACAAGTCTTATTGAAGAAATTAAAAAAAAATCCATAGAGGGAAATTCGCACGGCACTTATACAACCCTTATCTCAGGATATAAATCCTACAAAATCAAGTGGATTTATGGTTGGAGAGAAAGAACTGTATAGATGTCAAACATCCACCGGATGAAGTAGCTCTGAAAACGAGATAGGGACCTTCGACACGTGATGCTGCAGAGTGTTAGGTGTGTTAATAGAGAGGGTATTCTGCAGCGGGTACTCCAGGCATCTGACGTGGCCCATCTTCAGCAAACGCCTGTGACGTAGACAGCCTGGCGACACAACTGCGCCATATACAGAGCTCCCGTCTGCGTGCAATTCTCCACTTCCAGCAAATCACGTGCAGTATTAACGTCATCTACAAACAGCAGTCTATTACCTGAAACCTTACTTCACATTATGAATAACTGTTTGCACTGTCTAAAAGGAAACACATCCTTCCTTCGTCTCGTTTCTTAAGAGATGTTGTTAAGACTTTATAGTATAACTAGACGAACCGTGCGAAAATTTCGCGAACAAAATGCGATGAATAGCGAGGTTGAATATGATGTCACCAAAGCTGAGTAATTACTCTTCATACTCCTACTTCATTTAACGATTTTGGTTAGAAATCCAGGGAGGTAAATGGCTCGAAACCCAAAAAACATATTTTAGAAATATTGACATTTTGGCCATTAAGGGTCGAATTACAAAAAAATCCCTTTCTTAGAATATAACGTTACCACGGCAGAAACCTTAGTCTTTAATATGATATCTCATTTACCTATATTGGTCAGATATCGATGGAGATAAATAGCTCGTGATACAAAAATGCGTTGAAGAATCATTTATACTTTTTCCTTTTAAGGATTGAATTCCAAAAACTTCTTTCTTAAAATATAATGTCACCAAAGCTGAGACATTATTCCTCAAAATCTTACTTGATTTATCGATTTTGGATAGATTTCCAAGGAGATAAGTGGCTCGAGACACAATAAACGCATTTTAGAAAAATTGACATTTTTTACCTTTAAGGGTCGAATTACGAAAAATTCCTTTCTTAAAATATAATGTTACCACGGCGGAGACCTTATTCTTTAATATGATACCTCATTTATCTATTTCGGTTAGATATCAAGGGAGATACTCGCTCGTGACACAAAAATTCATTATAGAAAAATTTATATTTTTCCCCTTTAAGGGTTGAATTCCAAAAACATTCCTTCTTAGAATATGATTTCACAAAGCTGAGACACTACTCCTTATAATCCTACTCCATTTATCGATTTTGGTTAGATATCCAGTGAGATAACTGGCTCGATATACAAAAAACGCGTTTTAGAAAAATTAACATTTTTGCCCTTTAAGGGTCAAATTAGGAAAAATTCCTTTCTTAAAATATAATGTTACCATGGTGGAGACCTTAATATTTAATATGATACCTCATTTATCTATATCGGTTAGATATTAAGAGAGATAAATCACTCGTGACACAAAAACGAATTTAAAAAATATTGATACTTTTGCCCTTTAATGGTCGAATTCCGAAAAATTTGTCTTAATATATGACGTCACTAAAGCGGAGATCTTAATCTTTAAAATGATACTTCATTAAACCATTTCAGATGGGTATCCAGGGAGATATATGACTAGTAACACAGAAAACAGCATTTTAGAAATATTTACATTTTCGCCCTTTAAGGGTCGAATTCCGATAACTTCATTTCCTAAAATATGATGTGACCCAAGGGAAGACCATAAGCTTTAAAATGACACCTCATTCATTGATTTCGGTTAAGTCTGAAGGCAGGTACAGGCTTGTGACAAAAAAATACCTTATAGAAATAATATATATGATTACAGATGGTTGGGGAATTGGAAAGAAGCGTAGCAGAGTTTATTTTTTGTTCTTTATATCTACGAACTGACAGTCAGCAGTGTAAGACATTTAGCTACAAAGATAGTGAGGAAAGAAGAACTGACGGGCCTCGTGTTGTTATTCTGTTTTGCTCCACGTAGATTTCGCAGAAAGTCACTATTTATGTAACAGAATAATAACATACATTCCAGATTTTACACGAAGAGTGATTCAAAATGTAAACTTATTTATAATTTGCTAGACTTACCTCAGTGAACTGATCCAGTATTATCACACAATACGGAATACCGAAAAGCTAAGAATGTCCTTTGAAACGTCAAACTACTGCGCTCTTGCCATAGTTTGTATAGAGCAGATTTTTGCTGAGCGGGCAGTGTGGTGGACTTCAAACTGGTTTCTGAGTGGGTGAGCGGGGAAATTAACTCGTGCACCAGGTGAGCTGCAAATTACACACGCTGCCAAAAACTTAACGGTCAAGCATTCATTTAACGTTTACATTTGCGATTGGCTGCATGCAAACGAATAATAGAAACTTTTAACTTGTAAATACAAAATTAAACTAAATATCTATTCTATGGCAGAAATATTTGAGGAAGAAAGAATGGTACAAACTTTTTCTTCACGCACGATGTCTAGAACCTGCAGACAGCAACCGAAAAAGAAAGGAGTGGTACACTTTAGGAATACCGGAAAGTAAGAAAATTGAAACATTTGAAATGTGGTGCTACAGAACAATGATGAAAATTAAGTGGACAGACAAAGTAAGAAATGAACGAGTTTTGGAAATGATAGGCGAGGAAAGAAGTTTGTGGAAGAAGCTTACAGAAAGAAGAGATAGACTGGTAGGTCATATTTTGAGACATACTGGATTGGTTAATTTGTTTGTGGAGGGAACAGTCGAAGGTAAGAACTGTAGAGGAAGACAGAGATTAGAATATATGAAGCAGATAATTGAAGACGTGGGTTGTAAGGGATATGTAGAGATGAAGAGGTTAGCACACCATAGAAAAGGATGGCGGATTGCATCAAACGAGTTGAAATACTGATGGCATAAAAAAAAACATGACATCTACAAGTGGAGAGCTGGTACTCAGATTCTGCTCTCAGTGATCACTGAAGCAGGTATCTGTTTGGAAATGAATGTATTCGTGGTTCCGAGCAAGGCAACATGTTTTAAATTGAGGATGAGTTGATCTGTGACTGCCTGCACGAACATATGTCACCTCGCAAGGTTGTAAGAGATTATTCTTAAACCGATATTAGACACTGTGATACGAAAAACGGATACGATAGCTGAAAAGTGACTTTGATACGTAGGTATTGAAAATTCCCCTCAGAACGAAATCAGACGCTCCTTAACAGATACAAATTACACAACACTATCAGCAATTTGTGAGATCAGTTAATGATATGATACGAATAACAGCACTTATACCTGAAATGTCTGTTCGTTTTTGAACATAATAATAATATTTAATTAAACTGCAATGGAGCGCACGCTTCGGTGGAAATTTCCCCACATACCCATCTTCCCCCTTTCCTGCACCCACCTACATTTGCCCTCTACAAATTTTAACTTTAAATTCTTTCATCGTTTTTGTTAAATTATTCATCATTTCTCTTGGTAACTTATTCCAATCCCAGACACCCTTACCTTAAAAAAAAGAGAATCTTCCTACACCCTTATGCCTGAAATCGAGTGCCAGGTTATGGTCATGTTCATCTTTTCCCTTTCATGCATTACTTTTGATTCTTACACCAATATCTTTCCATGCCTCATCATCAATATACGCCTTGTACACTCTCATGACCCTCTACATCCTCCTCCTGTCTTCCAATGAATCCCATTCCAACTCTTTTACCATATTCTGTAGTAATTTCCAGCAACAAATCTAGCAGCCCTTTTTTGCACCCTCTCCAACTCCTGTATTTGATACTCAAAGTGTGGGTCCCATACTACACTATCGTATTGGAGCAATGATCTGACCAAAGTTTTGTAACCCAATTCCTTTACTTCTCTGGTACATCCCCTCAGCACTGTCTGCAACAAGTGCAGAATTTTGTAACCTTGTCCTACTAGCTGTCAAGAATACTATTCCACTCACTGTCGTCATGACTGGTTAAATCAAATTCGTTACACATAACATTAATGAGTTTCCATTCCGGTAACGGTTTGTGGGTTGTTTTCTGTATTCATTTAAGAAAGTCCTGAGAAGCTGTTCTGTTTTCGTTAAACAAATACACAGTCCACAAACAAAATAACTAACGCAGCATTAAAAGAACGCAATCCTAATAAAAATTGTTTTGGTTAATATTCGGTGTCAAAATGGTTTTATTTTCTTCTTTATTATCTTCACAGCCAGTTTCTTCTCTGGGTTTTCCTCGCCGTCTATCTCCTAGTACTGTTTACCGTCCATCCATATCCTATAGTCCAAGTACTACTATAGTTTTCTCAACAACATCAACACAATTGTTACATCTATACAGAATCTTGAAGCTGGGAATGTTGTTAAGGTATTATTCTCACAGAAATGGTGATTGAAGCATGCTGTCCCGTATTTTTTATCGACTTTCTAGTATAACCTAGCTCCAGCGTGGGGACACAACAATGGAGCTGTAAGACTAGTGCATTGTATCGTATGAAACTATTATAATTCAGGTCATAATACAAGTGGAAAAATTAAAACCTGGATGAATGGGAAGTTATAAAAACATAGACATGTTATTGATATACTGCTAGTCTTCTAGGTTACTAAGTGCATGAAGCGTGAGAACCAGGTCTAGCTCCGTTCTCGTTCCAGCTAATTTTTCACTGCTCTGTTTAACATTCTCATTAGGATTCCAAATCCCTTTTCAGATGCATAAGAGGGCAGGTTAACAGGAGCTGATCTAAAGACGTCTTCCCTTTATACAACCAAAGTAGAAGAAAAAAAAGTGTAAACCAAAGACGAAAAAAAGAACGGAGCATTTGTAAAATTCTGGATGTGATTCTCAGGTCGTTTTTCACTTCGAACAAACTGGCCTATTCAAAATGGCCGCTCCTAGCTATAAACAGACGCACAGAAAGTAGCTATGAGGCTGGCAGTAACCAATGGCAGTGCGTCTAGGCCACGCCCACCATGCGGCCCAGGGCGGCCAATGGCGCGGCACGCCCGGCAGCCGCCATAATGGTCTAGGTGCCCCCACCACCGCGACCCGGCAGCCACCACGTGGTACATAGCGTCAGGCAAACTGCACGGGAAACCACGGCCCTCACTAACAAAGACAAGTGCCACCAGTAGAGCACACCTGCCATATCCCAAACACACCAGAGGATGACATAATGCTATATAAAAGGATCAAAACCGTAGAGGCCAGTGACCAACTGCATGGTGATCTGGACAGAATATCTTGCTGGTTTGGCAAACACGGGAAGAAGATAAATTCAAAGAAGAGATCACGGTAACACGTTAATATGTCGGAACCTACAAAAAATTGTCCTATTGGTCTGAAATTTAGTATACACATTCCTTATGCGATAATATTTGATTTAAAATGTATAACGTAAGCTTCGAATATGTGGAAATAAAATAAAACCACTCGAAATGTGGGTAGATGCATACATGTTGCTACGCAAGAAATAGACGTTAGAACATGTTGATATTTATTCAGCGTGTTCTTGTTCTTAATTCTTGGTCCAGTCTGCATTTCAACCTAACCACAACTGCTATTTGCAAAAAATTATTAAATTGTCTGTATCGACCATCGGTTAAGGCAGACGCAATTTTTTTATTCCTGTAGGTAGGCTGTCATGCAATATCTCTTAGCATTGAAATCTAATATGTCAGCTACGCACAGAAAAATTGTAAATGTTCCTGATTTTATACTTGTTAAGTATCTGTAATTTGCATGTGGAAAGCATTTTTTATCCAACAATGAAGAGTTAAAAACACCTGTAATAAATATCAACAGCTATTAACGTGCATTTATCGTGTAACACACATTTCGAGTGATTTTACTTCATTACCACGTCATCGCAGCTTACGTTATATACTTTTAGTCAAATATTATCGCACAGGGAATGTGTATACCAAATTTCAGATCGATAGGACAATTTTTGTAGGTTCCGTCAATTTAACGAGGAACTGTCAACTTATCAGATACACAGATAAAAAATAAAGATTGATTGGGGAAACAATTGATTGTTGACGACTCTAAATGTAAATATCTTGGCATAATATTTTATAACAAGCTTAACTGGCAGGAAACAATGGACAGGTGGTAGGAAAAGGTTTCAAAACCCTTCACTTGTCGGAGAGAGTGATGAGAGGATGTACGAGAGAAGTAAAGGAATTGGGTTACAAAACTTTGGTCAGACCATTGCTTGAATATGGTAGTGTAGTATGGGACCCTCATTTTGAGTATCAAATACAGTATTTGGGGAGGGTGCAAAGGAGGGCTGATAGAATTGTTTCTGCAATTTACCGCAGAATGCAATCAGTAACAGATATGATAAAAGAGTTGGAATGGGATTCACTGGAAGACAGGAGGAGGGTGAAGAGGTTCATGGGAGTGTACATGGCATATACTGGTGATGAGGCATGGAAAGATATTGGCGTAAGAACTGAAAGTAATGCATGGAAGAGAAAAGATGACCATGACCACAAGCTGGCACTCGATTTCAGGTAAAAGGGTTTAGGAAGATTTTCTTTTGTAGGGATTGGAATAAGTTTCCTGGAGAATTGATGAATAATTTATCTAAAACGGTGAAACAATTTACAGTTGCGGGTAAAAGTAGAAGGCTACAGGAAATAGGGGAAAATGTGTGTGTTCTGAACTTGATCTCCATGGGAATTAAAATTAATTAAATTAATAGACACCCATTACCGCTATATTTTTCATCTTTACAGTATATTAGTGGAAGATAAGGAGTGACGCTAAACTGCATTTCCATTAGCCTAGTTTTTTGATAATTCTTGAAACATTTTAGGGAGATTATTGACCTTGGAAATACTCATTAGGACATCGATAAAAAATATTTTATATTATTGTTTTTTTGGCTGTACTGGGAGACAATAAAAGAATAATTAACTAGAAGAAATGGAAGAAGTCGTTTTAAAAAAGCAAAAGCAAGTACACTCTGACAGTGATACAGAAAACGCAGAGTACGTTTACTATTATAATCTATAGATGGTTGGAGATTTTTGAGGGATGCACCATAGGTCAGGAATGTGAAAAGTAACACACTGGCATTTAAGATGACGATTTTTCGATTCAGACTGAGGACACTGAGAGACTCGCTGGAAACCACTAAATATACAGCGCAGGTGGCGATGAAAAGTGGAACCAAACTAGTAAAATTCAAATTTGATTAGTATACAAGGAAGAAATTATTTTAATCTTATTTTTTGAAATAATTTGAACAACTAAAGAATAACGACTTCTGTATTAAAATCTTAGAGTCTCTTTTTGCAATAGTTTTGTTACTGATAAAACCATTAAAAACGCCTTCTTTTCCAATCATCCCTTATCACAGAAGATCTAAGCGATCACAAAGCGGTAATTGCAACTATCAGACTAATGACCAAGCGAAAAAGGAGAAAAGGCGGATTGTATACAAATTCAGTAAGGCCTAAGGAGTGTTTTAGAACCTACCTGAGGAATAATTACCATAACTTCAAGTCAAAAAGGACACCGTTGAAGAGATGTGGCATCGATTTATACAATAGTCAGGGAAGGTATGGAATACATATACCGAAGCGGACAATAAATGGGGAGGATGATCCACCGTGGTACACATGCGAAGTCAAAAGATTACTCAAAAAACAAAGGAAAATACACGCACGCTCAAGAAGGAAGGGGTGTCGCAGCGATTTAGAAACCTTAGCTGAGTTAAGAGGACGTATTAAGAATGTAATGCGTGAGGCCTTCAACGATTTTCATTCCAACTCTCTCTCTAAGAGTCTCACAGAAAACCCAAAGAAATTTGGTCGTATGTACGAAAAGTCAATTGTACCAACAGCAATATTCCAGCACTAATTCGTGAAGGTTCCGAGGTTAATGAAAGCCGCGATAAAGCTAACGTACTAAATACTGTATTCAAAAATTCATTTACTGATGAAAATAAGGATAGTATTCCCGTTTTCCCACGCCGTGTCGAGTGGTGATGGAATCATTACGAATAGATACTGCAGGTATCAAAGCAATTAGAGCTCCTGAAGCACCGGGCCCGGATGGAATTCCAGTAAGAGTATTTTCAGAGTATGCGGCGGAAATCGGGCCATTTCTGTCTGATATATTCAGTAAATCATTAGAAGAGCGAAAAGTACCTTCAGACTGGAAAATCGCGCAAGTAACTCCGATTTTCAAGAAAGGTGATCGAAGTGATCCTGGAAACTATCGTCCCATATCTATAACATCTGTTTGTAGTAGAGTTATGGAGCATATTATATGCTCGAACATTATGAATTTCTAGATGATAATAATTTGCTTACAACAAATCAACACGGATTTCGGAAGAAAAGATCATGTGAAACACAGCTGGCCCTATTTACACACGACGTAATGAAAGTTATTGATGCAGGTTCACAAGTAGATGCAATTTTTTTAGATTTCAGAAAGCCTTTGACTCTGTGCCACACAACCGCCTTTTAGCGAAGCTACGAGCGTACGGTATATCGGATCAGCTTTGTGAATGGATAAAGGATTTTCTAACTGGTCGTCGCAGTATGTCGTTGTTGAAGGAGAAAGTTCTTCTAATCTAGATGTTACATCGGGTGTACCTCAAGGAAGTGTAATAGGACCACTTTTTTCTTAATTTTTATAAACGATCTCGGAGACAAAGTGAAAAGCCTTTTTAGATTGTTTGCTGATGATGCGGTTATTTATAGGGAAGTAAGGAATTTGGCCGATTGCTTAGAAATTCAGCGTGATCTGGATGTTATTTTGGCATGGTGCGCTGAGTGGCAACTTACGCTAAATTGTAAAAAGTAAGACAATGAGCATAACTAACAAAAAGAATCCAATTGTTCAGAAATACGAGTTAAACATTCAGTTATTGATATGGTCGATTCTATGAAATATTTGGGAGTAACAGTACAAAGGAACATGAAATGGGACTTACATATTAATACGTTGGTAGGTAGAGCTAATTTTAGGCTGCGGTTCCTAGGTCGAATTTTGAAAAATTGTAATGAACAAACAAAGGAGATAGCGTACAAATCTCTTGTGCGTCCACATTTGGATTATTGTTGTGCCATTTGGGATCCGTTTCGTAAGGGGCTGATTGAGAGCACAGAGAAAGTACAGAGAAGAGCCGCTCGATTCGTGACCGCTTGCTACAGTCCTTATGAAAGCGTTACAGAACTGATTAGTAGACTAGGCTGGGAGTCTGTGGTAGATAGACGACGCACGTTTCGTATAAAGTTATTGGTAAACATGCGTACTCCCACTTTCACTTACGAGTGTAGTGAAATACTTCGTCCACCAACCTATTTGGGTCGGAATGACAGGAAAGATAAAATTAGAGAAATAAGGTGCCGCACTGATTCTTATATGAATTCTTTTTTTCCTCGTACCATTAGGGATTGGAATGCACAACAAAGAGATTAGGTTTGGTGCTGAGCACCTCTGCCACCCACAGTTTTGTGATTTGCAGAGTATATATGTAGATATGTATACTTCGAAGACCGTGTCGACTTCAAGTTCCGTTTTGTAACTCAAATTTTAGTAAGGAACCTAAATTCGATATCCCTGTAGATTTAATAGACTCAACATTTATCCAACACGGGGACTATCCTTGATAAAAATATGCTTCTCATTTAAACTACGAAACGTAAATAACATTGACTTAATGTAAACCCGGCGTTACGATTTCACTAGTTAAGTACGCGCTGTCTAGTAATGTAAGCACACGCTCTACAATTTCTGTTCACCATCGACAGATGAGAACGCCACCGCGCACATGGTCCACTTCACATTGATGCATAAAGGTGGCAGTGTTGCTGGATCATCGTGTTTTCTTAAATTTTAACTTGCTAAAATTTCATGCCGACTGTAGATGCAATGTCGACAATAGTTACTCCAACGTTACTACAGCATAGCTGCTCAACAACAGCAATATAAGACATACATAAAGAAAGCTACTTTCAAAACGGTTCTTTCGCCTTTTCTCAAGCTCTGTGATTTCTCTCACCTCCCCTTTGGGGCTCAACTGTCTCATTTTTAAACGAGTACTGGAAGGAATTCGGCCATTGCCTTTTGATGGGAATATCCCGACATTCGCGTGAACTGATTTCGGGAAATCGTGGAAAACCAACATCTAAATGGCCGGACAGGGATTTGAACCCAAATGCCACGCCCGAGCGTTACCGCTCTCTTACCGTAGTCTGTTTGTTGATGCTATGTCACCAGATTTGAGGAGCCTTCCTTCGGTAAGCATGAATCTTTCGAACGACAATGTATACGTGTCCTGGGTCAGTACGGGTATCCTAATTTGGTCAGTGTCGTTAAAACCGGTTGCTGTTTATTGTTGATCAGTAAAAACTGTTACCGTGGCAAGTACATCTTCCATATTTGTTTTGTGACTATATACCCCTAAAGTTTGTAGGAACAGTACATTTCAAAGTGGTAATGGTTTCATTGTTGGCATGCTATGAATGATAATCGTAGTTTTCACCATATGCTAAGAAACCACGGTTCATATTTGCTCAATGATAGTAATGTATGCACAGACATTTAGTATTCATTCAACTTGTGCCAGGATACCGAAACAATTGGAAAGTTAACCACAAAATCTCTGACCATCATGTTGGTCGAAAAAAGTGTTGGATATGATCAACAAATCTTCTTATTACTTAGAAACTTCAAAATCGCGTTGCTACAATTTAATGTGTTGAGTATTCACTGAAAACATATGTACCACTTTGCAGTATACCTAATGGTGAGTTTTAATGCTCAGCTCATTTCTTTGTGTTATGATCGCTGTTAGCGCACTAATTGACATACAGCAATATCCGTAATATTTTCAGCTACATTTAGATGATTGGTACTGACTTCGGCCATTGCGAACTAAATACATACTGTATGTTGGCGGAATGCGGATGTTCACATGTTTCCTAATAAATTCAGTGTGAAATTACGTCACCGGTCTACCAGACAATTGCAGATCTGACGGAAGAGTACGATTCTGGTGCTTCCAGAAGTGTTTCAGAGCACAAGAATCGTGATTCTGCCACAGATCATCCCCTATCCTGCTTTACATAGCGGGCAAGCCTCCGACCTCCACGTTCTGTGTTGTGGCGTGGGTTTCCACCACATTGTCGCCTACTCATGGTTTCACCGTCCTTCAAATACTTGCCATAGATGCTCACTACACTAGCTTGCGAACAGCCGACCAGCCTCTGCGTTTCGGAGATGCTCGTTCCCTGGTGCCGCCCCCACAAACCGCTGGCACGTAATTTAAGGAAATTTCGTTACCTGTGCGTAGAAATCGGTTTCGGATACCTCTTGAAGCCTACCAAGGACTTGCAGAATCCATACTACGCCGAATGTGGTCATAATGTTTTGGCTGATCAATGTACACAGTAGAGCGTAGACTTGACGCAGTACACATGCTAGTAACCTTTTGTCACTGAAAAAAACGAGAAAAAAAAACACGAGTCTTCGCCAGTTTTTACAAGAATTGTTCTTGTGGGATTGATGTTATCGAAAAGAGTCACTTGTTTTGTGACCGCTTGGCACAGGCCTTACGGAAGTGTCACAGACTTAAAGCGTAGATTGATCTATGATTTCCTTTTGAATTTATCCATAAAAATGCGAACCTTGACTTAAAGGCTGCGTGTAACTGCTTTGCCGATCTACCAATTTGAGTCTCTTTGGAAAGCGATGTAAGATGAGACGTCTTACTAAAACCTATATAATTTGTTTCCCCTCGAGGCTTCAGAGATTGGAATGTACGGAAGAGAGATTAGGTTTGAGCCAGTAAAAATTTTGTGAATTGCAGAGTATAGCTGTATATATAAAGCAAAGCTTTTTATTTACTCATAGGAATAAGCAATAGTACTTTACAAATTTTTTGGCAGTAATTTACTTCCTGAAGGATGACATACATTGCCTAGTGGAATTATTTTGTGATACTTAATCATCTTAGCATGTAACGTAGGGAACTGTGAACAAATATCTTGGCTAGTAAAAGAAGATGACAACCTTCTACTGCTTTCTCAGAGTTATACTTCGTCATAGGTAAGATTCTATCATTGATTTTAGGTGGAAATGAATTTATTACTAATTATTTTGTTTGGTAAAAAAACGTCCATAATCTGTTGTTCACTCATCTTACTTGTTGGGGCTTTGTAGTGAAACTGTATAATTGTGCGATATGTGCCTGAAGGGGAATTCTCTTGTCTCCCTACCACGAGCTACAAACCTATGGTGAATGTTCCACGAGGAAGTCGTCAAAAAAAAAAATTAAAAATTCTGTGGGCGATTTACATATATAATGGTAATAGAATGTGACTTTTAATATCAAATCAATTGTTTTTAATGATTAATGTATGGTACTAACACTTCAACAGTGTTATGTAGTTTCGTCTTTTTTTATTCACTTTATTCTAAGTTATCTTTGGTGAAGGCTTAAAGAAAATCTGCAGAGAATCTGTATTTTTCTTCTGTATAGCTGTTAGCCTAAGAATCGATGGAAAATTACGAGGGTGACGATGTTTTTTTTTATCACCCTTTGTTTCATATCACAATATATGTAATGTGGCTATGTCCATGAAGATAGAGGCGTATATTATTGCATTTTCATTCTGGAATATAGATTCAGGCCAGGTTCAGAATATTTCGGCGGTGTTTAGTGCCTCAGCACCACCTTAGCTATCGCTTGTGAACGAAACGATTATCAGATAGAATGTGTCCCTTTCTGTCCTTTATAAATATGCATTTATATTTTTATGCCTCTTAAGTAGCTATTCATGCGATGGGTCAGAAAATTTTGATAGTGTTAAACTAAAACGCCAGTTATCCCCGATGTGAATTGTTCTCTGCTCCTTGTGTCTGCTGGTATTCAGCGGCTTTATAAGAACGTTACAATCCCTTTTGTTCGTGGCGACTCAGTTACCTATCAGGCCTACAACATGAAGTGATTAGCAGTATCTGCAAGCCGCTTTGTTAGCAAAGCGTTATAGTTTGTTCGTTAGGGGTTAAAGACGCGTATTACTCCTAAGCAATATACAAGTGTACACCTTTCCTCATCGAAAAGTGGTATTAAAATTCTGTGCATACAGTTAAACTTTTTACAATTTTTTTTTTTTCATACTTGTGAACAAAATGAGAAATAGATAATGTGTGACAAACAGGTACTTCTTAGAGCTTTAAATGGCCATTTTTCGAAAGGTTAAATAACGAAATACTCCCTATGGGAACTTGTGAACTCCTGATGAACGTTTCCACAGTTAGCTCGTTTAATTAGAATTTCAGTGTGTTCATAGTTATTAAATGGGATTTGTATTTAAAAATTAACTTTAGTGCGTCTACCAAATACTGCTAAATTCGCCCTAACTTCATTCGTGGTCACATTTAAATCTGTTTTCGCATTTGCAGCCCATTTTGCATGTAAAATTATATATTGCTTTAACGAATCCAACTGTTGCAGTACAGAACATGGAACATATAAGTTTTCATCAATGTGTTTACATTATTTGCGATGGAGCGGGTCTGCATTTCAAATTTATTGCTTCAAATTCTTTTATCCGTTGGTACTTTCTATGACTCCCTTATCTACAAAAGAAAGATTTCCTAATCCCTTATGACTAAATTTTTTTTTTATTTTTTTTTTTTTACCTGTTGTTTTACGCCTCGTCGACGTCATTAGAGGTGGGTTGGGACTGGGGGAAGGAATTCGGCCATGGCCTTTTGAAGGAAGCGTCCTGGCATTCGCCTGGAGTGATTTGGGAAAACCATTTAAAACCGAAATCTGGATGCGAGGTCGTGAATTCGAACCTGCGTCCTCCGAATACGAGGCCAGAGCGTTAACCGTTCAGTATGCCTCAAATCAAGTGCTGGTTTGTCGTCATGGTTATCTCTTACCATCCACGTACTACTACTGATTCTTCGACCCGACCTATTCGCAGATACATACATTATACACTCTTAAAACGCACTTAACGCACCCTCCGCCTTTCTGTGCCGCTCAACCCAGCTCCTCGAGCACTTCAGTTACTGACATTGTTCTACGGTAGTTACCACAAATAAATCTAGGAGCGTGAACGGAGGTTTCCGGCGTGTAAATACAATACATTCCTCCAGGATCTGCAGCCGGATAACGTCATAAAAAGATGAAGACGTTTCGACAACGTTCTCTGTTGTCTTCATCAGGATCTGTACTTTTACAACCCGTTCAACTCAGTTACTTGAGTGCATTACAGGTATGAAATACAGGCGTGACCAAAGTTTTGTCTCCTGTTCGTTCACTTCCCTGGTACATCCCCTCATCACCGTCTCCAGTAGATGCAGGACCTCCAGTAATAGTCCAAGATATTTGCATTATACCGAGGATGGTGGTGTAACGGTTGGCGTTCTGGCCTCGCATTCGGGAGGACGGTGTTCGAATCCCCGTCCGGGCATCCAGATTTGGGTTTTCATGGTTTCCCAAATCACTCCAGGCAAATGCCGGGATGCTTCCATCAAAAGGCCATGGCCGAATTCCTTCCCATTCCTTGCCCCCATCCTCTCCCGTCTCTAAAGACCTCGCTGTTAAGAGACGTTAAGCGTTTAAAAAAATAAAAAAATTTCCCCTATATCCCTTCAACAAGTGATTCATCCTCAAGCTAATGACATTTTTTTTTTCTATCTAATAAGCTGACACGTTTTGGCATTTATCTTCATCCAGAGTTGAAGTCCCATACTGGATATTCTGTCCAGATTACTCTGTAGAGGTACACAGTCGTGTGCTGTTTTAATACTACTATTATATAACATTATCATCTGCTAACAGCTTAATTTTTTACTGTAAACCACCAGCTAGCTATTCATTAGAATAATGAACGGCAATGGTTCCAACCTTGTGGAACTTTTGTTTTCACTTCCTCCTTTTCTGGTAGTGCATTTCCTGAAGCAAGTCTTTGTTTCCTACCTGTTAAGAATTTTTCCACCCATGATGTTAGTTTTCATTCAGTTCAAGTGTTGTACATGTATCCCACTGAGATTCG
This sequence comes from Vandiemenella viatica, assembly GCA_031002005.1. Classification (NCBI taxonomy): domain Eukaryota; kingdom Metazoa; phylum Arthropoda; class Insecta; order Orthoptera; family Morabidae; genus Vandiemenella; species Vandiemenella viatica. The sequence continues at coordinate 29,386,308 of CM061914.1, forward strand.
CATCAATAACCTTTCCTAAACCAGTTTCGTACTGATTTTCAAACATGATTCTGATGTGGTTCATATCAAGCTCTCCACTGAGGTCAAAGTAATTGCAGTACTGTTTGTGGACTGTTATTGGTGCAACACTTTTCCAGTCCTCCGGTATGGTGTAGAGCAGTGTGCACCTGTATCTAATACATCTCTAATAATATTATCCATACCAGCTCCTTGTAAAAAATTTCAACTTATTCAGTTCCCTTATGAAACTCCTCTAGCTCTATTTCCAAATTCTTAATCTGGTTATTTCTATTTATGTAGGTGGAGAAGCTCTTTGTCTGATTTTTTTTTTCCCTTCCCATCTCTGCCTGACATACCTACATTAACGATCTCGGTAAAACAGTTGGATAATGTGCATACATTTCTAAAATCTTTGGTTACTTATCAATAATTATCGGAATGTTTTCTATTCCCCCAGATTTCCTAACAGAAATTTCTAGTTTCATTGTTGAGTGTTTACCCGTCAGCCATAATATTTTTCCTGAACAGGTCCTTATCTTCCTTGTTTACTCCTATTAATTGCTTGGTTGGTGTTTTCATGTGTTCTCTACTCCATTTCTTCTTTCGTAGTCTCTTGTACTGTCTTCGTACCAACATGTTTAGCCTTTTCACCACCTATTATCATATGCAGATTGTTTTGCTTTGTATTTTGGTTTGAAATAAACATTTCTTACGCTGTTTTTGCTGTCTCTCTTAACTGTTCTCATTTATTCTCTACCTGTCTGGTGCTTTGTTTAAAATATTGCTTCAATTCTGGAACCCGCGTGTTTTTATAACGTTACTGGTAACCACCTTCGATTCTTGCTTTATTCAGCCCTCTGATAACAAATTAGAACTGCTGCATGATCACTTAGCGCATCTTTAACCTGATATCCTACACACTTATCATTAGGTTTTATTAGGAATATATGTAACAAGTTTTCTCTCCTCGTACTCTGTTCTACTCCTTCCCTCATTAAGATATCTGCAAATCTCGGCTCCCTTACTTTAATCATCTTATTTCATTCCCAGTCCATAACCTGATATATTAACGTCCCCAGCAATAATGACCATCTCCTTCCCAGTTCTGAACTTATGAAATAGTTTCCCTTGAGAGCCTAAGCTTGTTCATTCGTTTATTTACTACAGCTTTTATTTTTGCTATCTTATAGCTCAAGATTTCTGCCGTTGGTAATCCCTCACTTTCAGCTATGAATAACAATGTACTGTAATAGACTTTGCTTGCCAGTATTAATATCCTCCACCAAATTCTCCTGTCTGAGCGATACACTGTGTAAACCTCTTGGAAAACCTCATTTTCTAACTCTTCTTTCTTTAACGAAGATTGTACATCTGTAACTATTTGTGGTTTGTTTATTCTTTCCGAATTTTATTTATTACTCTGTTCATTATACTCGTGCAGTGCATTTCTAGCAGTGTGATAACTGGCTTTGCATATTATCATAATTACCATCCAGTCTCCATATTGTTAGTTCCCCTTTTACCATTTCATCCATCTGACCTATTTGAATACTTGATTTCTCCCACCGTGCACTCTAATAATTAGCCCTCTTATGTCCAATCTAAAAAAAAAAAGAACACACTCTTAACCACGTCAAATCTGGAAGACGGCTGCCTTGCATCTTTAACTGACCACTCGTAAAGAACCTTCTTCTATTTAGATGTTGGTCATGCCAAGTGAAACCTCATCTAGTACCAACGGTGTACACAGACATAACCTCATGCCTATCGCTAGAGCCCCCTACCATCACTACTCTGTAATCCTTAACGAAACCTCTACAAAGTGATCCTATATCATCTATTACTTGTCCTAATGTCACAGTTGATTTGAAGAAATTGTTCCTTCCTATGTCCTTGTCTTTATTTCTAGAGACCTGCTGCACCTTGCATACACCCCCTCATCCCCTGACTCTGCTAACAAGTCAGATCTGTTTCTCCCTGAAGTGCCTGATACCTTCATCTTGTTTACCTTATTTGCCCTACGACCTGTTGCCACCCCTCATATATCCTTTGTTTTCTCTTCCCACTTACCGAGCGTGGTCGCTAATGACCCCGATGTCGACGCGCCCTAAAGCTACTACTACCGAGCGTGGTGGATTAGTGGTAACGCTCCGCCCTCGCATTCGGGATAGACTGAGCCTGAAGGGCTCTGACAATTTCATCCAGCTCCGTGATTGTTTCGTTCAGTTCCGTCGTCACTATGTTCATCCCACTGAAACCACAACCCTGCGACAGTCGTCACACCTGCCAGACATGATTTTTTCCGCAAGAATACTATGACACTACCGCAATAAACTGATTACTCGCTCGATAGTACCCAGTGGCGTAGCTAGGTCAACAAGGGCCCCGGTGCAAAAAATATTTTGGGCCCTCAGGCCAGATGGGTGACGTTTTTTTGCTTTGTGTTGCTGGTAAGGGCACCCTGAGCTGAGGATGGGGCCCTTGAGATATGCTTAGGGGCCCCGCTGAGCAGTGAGAGGGCTAAAAAAAAAAAAAAAAAAAAAAAAAAAAAAAAAAAAAAAAAAGTCACCAGTTTGCCATGAAGGCTTGTGGGCCTCTGAACTGTACTTGGGGGCCCCCGGAGGTTCGCTTTGGGGCCCCGGGAGGTTCGCTTTGGGCCCCGGGAGGTTCGCTTTGGGGCCCCCGGAGGTTCGCTTTGGGGCCCCCGGAGGTTCGCTTTGGGGCCCCCGGAGGTTCGCTTTGGGGCCCCCGGAGGTTCGCTTTGGGGCCCCCGGAGGTTCGCTTTGGGGCCCCCGGAGGTGCGCTTTGGGGCCCCCAGAGGTGCGCTTTGGAGTCCCCAGAGGGGCGCTTTGGGGCCCCCAGAGGTATGCTTTGGGGCCCCCATAGGTATGCTTGGGGGCCGCCTGAGCGTAGGGGCCCCGGTGCACTGCACCGCCTAGCCCCATAGTAGCTACGCCCGTGATAGTACCCTTCCTCTGCAGCAAAATAATAAACCAAAGACTCCGCACACACTATATAGCTTATCGATAAATGTCGCCCGTCAGTTGTGTCCGTAGGCTAAACTTTA
>CM061914.1:29390374-29422100 GCA_031002005.1 Vandiemenella viatica
ATATTTCACAAGCATAATATCGTTAAAGATGGCTGAAGGCTTAAGCAAGGCCAACCTACATTAATTTTAGGTGTTGTGTCTAAATACACGCCCAGATGACTAGCTCGCAATTTCTTGGAACAATTGAATACTATACACCGAGAAGCAAGGGAAGGATGAAGATCATATGGATCTATGTTATTTTTCAGGACGCTAATGATGGCACCACCAACATCATCGTATGATCTGTGAAGAGCAGGAAAGTAATGTAATACTCTAAAAGTTTTGTCTCGGCATCCCTTGGAAGCTGCACGTGCGTCAAGATTCTACTTGCCGGCCTCGGTAGCGTAGGGCTAGAGTGCTAACTCCGCGTGCCGAAGGTCGCCGGTTGAGTCTGGCCGCGGGCATGGGTGTTTAAGTGTTGTGTCTGTGAATGTCATGTCCATCCTGTGGTGTGTCTAATTATCTGGAAAAGCTCATCAGGCTGGCTGTATGGCCTAAGATGCCAAAAGCCATTAAAAAAAAAGACTCTACTTACATTTTTCTAAAGTGATTGAAGTAAAAGTATGACTAGTGGAGTCAAAATGATGATCCTCACAAATCTTATAAACACCACGTCCTCTTTGTACGGAACAGACACTTGCCGACACACGTATTCCAGAGCTTGGTGAGCAAGGTGGAGTATCCACCTTATTCTAAGCTCAAACAACTTTAAATTAATATTACTTCGTATTTGTTTGTAAAATATTGTCAACAATATCTTCCGTTTCGTTCCCGGATGTGTACGATGGCAGAAGTATGGGCCGCAGTATAATGGTTAACGTTGCCTAGGTAAATATCATAACAAATTTGTAATATATGCAACACTTTAGATATTTGAAAGCTCTATTCATAAAGAAAACTAAAAAACCTTGCGAATACTGACAACCGTTTAAGCCACAGCGGGTAAGCCAGGGGCAAAATATTTGTTCACTCTACCTGCTAGTGATAAGCAAGTGGATGTCAGCCTAGTGCTAAACTTGCGGAACTGTATTTATCAATCGTCAGTTTCTGAGAAAATTAGTACGTATGAAATTTCTGAACTGCCATGATGAACAAAAAGATTAAAATTGACCACAACAAACCATCCCTTCACACAGTCTCAAGATCAAATCTTTTTCAGCCAACTATTCAGAAGTATAAGATTTATCTCTGAAAACGAATTATTGGATAGAGACTAGAGACCATTAAAATGTTAATACATGCAGAAAAAAAAAATACGCGATTCCACTTTGATTGAATTTTCGGGTAGTTTAACTGTGTTTAGTACGGTTCACCGAGGGTGGTGGGTGAACGGTTAACGCTCGGGCCTCACATTCGGAAGGACGTGGGTTCGAATCCCCGTCCGGGGATCCCGATTTGGGTTTTCCATGGTTCCCCAAATCACTCCAGGCGAATGCTGGCATGCTTCCTTCAAAAAGGCCATGGCCGAATTCCTTCCCGTTCCTTATCCCCAGTCACATCCCGCCTCTAATCACCTTAGCCGTCGACGAGGCGTAAAGCAATAAGTAAAAAAAAAAAAAAATAGTATGGTTCGTGGTCAAAGGAAATAATAATAATAATATTTAATTAAACTGCAATGGAGCACAGGCTCCGGTGGCAATTTCCCTACACACCCATCTTCCCCCCTTCCGGCACCCACCTACATTTGCCCTCTGCAAATTTCAGCTTTAAATTCTTTCAATGTTTTTGGTAAATTATTCATCATTTCTCTTGGTAACTTATTCCAATCCCTGACACCCTTACCCAAAAAAAGAGAATCTTCCTACACCTTTGTGCCTGAAATCGAGTGCCAGCTTGTGGTCATGGTCATCTTTTCCCTTCATGCATTACTTTTAATTCTTACACCAATATCTTTCCATGCCTCATCACCAATATACGACTTGTACACTCCCATGACCCTCTTCATCCTCCTCCTGTCTTCCAATGAATCCCATTCAAGCTTTTCATCATATCTGCTACTGATTGCATTCTGAGGTAATTTCCAGAAACAAATCCAGCAGCCCTGTTCTTCACCATCTCCAACTCCTGTTTTCATACGCAAAAATGTGGTCCCATACTACACTACATCATGCAGACAATAGTGAAATCATGAAGTGAGAGTTTACAGCCTGAGGATCTGTTGAAATCTCTCCACCTACGGATTGGTACGATTTTTCTGCTCCTCTTAAAGAGTCGTGTTAACATTAATCGTAAGCTACAGTTGTGAGAGGCGACACAGCTTCAGATTGGCAACACGACATTTAAGGCTTCACAGATCAAGGAGATGTCTACCTGTAATGAAGACCAGGTCTCCGGGAGCGAGGCGTAATGAAACGAAATGTCATCCCACGAATGCATCAGGCTATCTGCGTAAATCACAGTAATTTCTCTTGGGAGTGCTTACGCCGTCTCGTTCTGTGAGATTCCTCTCTCTGGTTTAAGTCTATCTGACTGTCGGTTACGGGAGATGGTAAAATTTTTGTCATTTAAAGATAGTTTTGTGAAGACGTACATCCTTACTGGCAATAGACTCTCCAAATAGAGAGGAGTGTATAAGTGTCCAAACGGTTTGCTCATCAGACCTCGGAATCTGGACGACTCAAATTCGAATCTCCACCCGGGAATCCAGATTTTGGTTTTAAATCACTCCAAGTGAATGCCGGGACGCTTGCTAGATCAATGATGCTTAAAGCTAAAAAAAAAAAAAAAAAAAAAAATTAAAAAAAAAAAAAAAAAAAAACTAGAATTTATCACACGGCATTCGTTTATTTATGAGTATTACTACATCGAAATGCTGACTTGGCGGTATTGGTGGTTGAAAATGCGATCTTTGTGGGTACTATTGGCAGAATTACTATGCTTCTTTTGGCTCTACAGTGAACGTTGTAAAACTATTCAGAGGTTCTGAAGTTAGGTTTCTTTTTGCTTATGGCTTTACGCTTCGTCGACGTCGAGGTCATTGGAGGGGGGATGGGATTGGGGACTAGGTAGGGGAAGGAATTCGGCCATGGCATTTTGAAGGAAGCATCCCGGCAACCGCCTGGAGTGATTTGGAGAAAACCATGGAAAACCCAAATCTGGATGCCCGGACGGGGATTCGAACCGGCGTCCTCCCGAATGCAAGGCCAGAGCGTTAACCGCTCGCCCACCACGCTCGATCTGAAGTTAGGCATGAAAATTAAAATGTTAATTTTTCTCCTCTTCACCAACTAAGAGTTGGTGATGAAGCATACCTGATAGAACCACAGCATTGACTGACAGGAGCATCACATTGTGTGGTACAGTCAGGTGGTTGGGAAAACTGGTTCAATGATTGTGAAAATAGATAGCATCTGAGTTCTTCAATTAAAACAATTCATTTTTTTTTTAGTATCTGACAGAGAATCTTGATGGCGTTCATAGAAAAATGTCAAATAATCAAATTCAAATGGACAACTACAGAGCATAGCAGTCAATTTGTGCGTAGGCCTAATGTTAGTGGATTACGGAGTCTGCATGGCTCCGCTAGGGAAAGGATTAGAGTAGGGAATTAGTTCCCAGAACCCAAAAACAATTTTCTGGTACAACACAATGAATGGCCAATTCTTCGTCGGATGATCATCGTGTGGGCAATATTTCCATTACAGACAGCAAAATAAGTAAAGTAAGTTAAAATGAAATACATAAGGCGATTTAGTTGTTGTGAGAAGCTACGAGAGTAAAACAATAAAAATCAAATTAAAAACATGCAATACTCTTCACGAACGTGATGCTTTTCAGGACGACGTTCCAACTGACAAAACTAAGTAATAACACTTACTTTAGTTTTTATTTCGACCTGTCATATCACATATCACACAGTCATAAAGTCATATTCAGGTAAAAAAAACAACCACGGCAGCTGTGCCCTAAACCTCGTTATTTCTCTGTATTGGAAATGAGCACGTTTCAATAATGGAGAAATACATTCTTAGTACAGAAATAATAGAGGAGAGGACAGAGGAATGAACAAAGACCCATCTTCTTCTTGGTAAAGGTAACTATAGGAATCAGAAATGACCACCACTGCATTAAACATCGAAAGGGTTTTATCCCCTCAAATTAAATTAAGATGACCGCTACATCAGCAAAATACGTATTCCTAAGGCAAAATACGAGGGTTACTGAAACTTAAAAGAGAATTTTTAATCTGGCGCGGAATACTTTAGCTTCGTTAATGTGCGGAATACTTTAGCTTCGTTAATGCATTAGTATTAGTACGTACATGGTTTTCATACAGTTGTTTGTTTACTATTAACACAATGAAGGGACAGGGGAATCAAATGTCTTTTGCGTAATACGTAATATCAGATGTACATGAGGGATAACTTCCACTGCGAATGTTAGAAATTTGTTTCTAGTATCACCCACAAACGTCGTCTTAGAAAGAGCATCTAGGTGTAAAAAACCTCCTATACTGAAGGCTTTATTGGCAAAGATATACTAATAATTGTTCTTGAAATTGGAGTAAGTTATGGAGTAACGGAAGTATGCTTAAAATCATTTGAAACAAGTTACGTGAATTCAAGATGGTAGCCAAGATATTGACTGCAAATAAGAATATTAAAACAGCTGAAGTTTCTCAGAAGCTTCTGTAATGCCTCGCTTCAGAAGGAGATTCAATTTATCTGATACATCAAGTGTCTCTTACTAAACTGTTAAAACAAATAGGCTGAGTATGACGTAAGCAGCTGCAGTGAAGGAGAAAATTCGTTTGTCTGTTGGCAAGGTTGTCTTTTGCGACGCGAAACGTCTTGTGTCATCAGTTTTCTAGTTGAATGGCCGACTGTTAATACTGCACACTCGTGTTAAGGTTAAGAGGCCTGAAGGTCCTAATGTCCCGAACAATACTGAGTGACAAGCAAGTCAAACTGGAAGAAGTAGACGGACATATTTGGATCATCCACCATTATAGTCCATGTGTCAGTCATCGACTATTATCTGTTTGGACCCGTCGAGGATGAATTAGCTGGAAAGAAATTTCCCAACGGCGAAGTTAACATCTTGCCAAATTGATAAAAACATTTTAACAAATTTTTATGAGTATGGAATAAAAAAATTGCTAAAATTAGAATGGAATAATTATTCATACAGTAGTAGGAGTTCCGCAAAAAATAGTTTTATATCTGTTTGCTATATGTTAGTCCAATGAAGATTTTTTTTTTAAGCCTCGTTGATACTTGATCGAGGATTCCGAATCATATCTCAGGTTGTGACTACGCAGGAAACAAACCTAACTGAACGACTGGGAGTTTACAGTGCTAGAAGTCTCGATACGGCAGCAGTGTGGACTTCACCTAGATACTAGGATGAGGAATAATGCAGCTGCTAACTGCGTACTAAAGTGAGTTTTATTGCAATTAAATTTCCAGAGAAAAGTTAATTGCCATTAAAAATGTATTGAACGAATTAAATCGTTAAGCGTTAAAAATTAAATCCGCACCAACCACGTTTGTATAAACATATATATACCAGTTTATCAGAAATACTGTGATGAAATCGAAAAACGTTTGGACAAGAATAAGCGATAATTAAACATAAGAAGATTCAGGAAATTTGGGTGCTATACTGAAGAACAGAAAGTAAATTGGATACTGGGTGAAGATCAACTTCGGCTTACAAAAAATCTGAATTCAAATATAAAAACCCGCGATTTAAAAAAAAAAAAAAAAAAAAAAAAAAAAAAAAAAAAAAATTGGAAACAGATCAGGAAAAACAGTAAAGATTTATTAATTTGTAAAAAGTTTTTGACACTGATCTGTCCAACAAATTAATCAAAATTGCTGCAAAATATCAAAACAAAGGAATAATTTATGATCAGTAGGGTTAGGATCTTTCTGATAAGTCATATTTTTTTCCTGCCTTCTTTTTGAGCGATTATGCCGAATCAAACACTGATTGAACGTTCTTAATTGTATTTTAATGTATTTCATATAGCATATAAATGCATATTCAGGCCATTTTTCCTAATTTTGGTCATATTACGATAATATTTACGGTCATATGGTAATATTTTGAGGAAAATCTGGTAATCGGGAATTAACTAGCAGATACAGATGAGAAGAAATTAAGGTAATTAATCATAGAAATGTTCCACCCCTATTATACATTTGAGGAAAAAACAAAACTATTTGTCACTAAACTGGCCAGACTTCACCAGTCAAGCATTGAAATTATACATTATTGTAACTCTCTGTACGTTAATGCTCCCGTCTTTTAATCTCGACCATACAGCAGCGTCAATCAATGTCCCATTGTCACCAATACTCTTAAATAATCGTCAGTCAATGTTAAATGTGTTGTGGATCACTTAGTACCACCATTCAGAAAATATTTTTTTCTGAAAGTGCGAAGTTACGATAAGAAATTTGGATAGATGTATTTTAGTAAAGACGAAAGAGTTCTTTTCTGTAAATTATGTGAAATTAAAGCGACTCCAACAAGGAGATTTGAAATTTAATATCCTAATGGTGTAGTGAGTGCATAGAAGCAAATTATGCTGTCTACATGAAAGCGACACTATTAGATAAAATAAAATATATATAATTGATTATGTTTTGATGTATGGTAACTTTAAAAGGTTGGTCATATTTTGTCATTTTAGGTCATATTTACCCATTTTTAATGTCGTATTTGCATTATAGTTTTTTTGTTATAAAGATCCGTAACCTAATGATCAGTATGCAGGAAGTCCCCAGTGACTATAATTGCTATAGGCAAATAAAGATTTAAAAGCTGATCGCACTAAATCGACTTGTAGGCCGACGTAGGGACAGTAATAAAGGAAGTAAAAGAAAAACGAGCGTGGGGAATGAGTGGTTCAGGCCTCGCATTCTGCCGAACGCGGGTTCGAATTCCAGAGCAGGCCATCCAGATTTGCATTTTCCATAGTTTGCCCAAATCTCTTCAGACGAATGGCTGAACGGTTCCTTTAAAAAGGCCATGACCGAATTCCTTCCCACTCCTTGTCCCAGTCCTTTCCAGCCTCTAATGCCCTCGACGTCGACGAGGCGTAAAGCCACAAGCAAAAACAATAAAAAAAATAAAATAAAAAATTGAGTGGCACAAACGGAATCAGGGAGAAACAATTAGTAAATGCAATGTTGTTGCAGGCCATGTTTCTACAGTTGCTTAATTAATTACCAGTTGAAAGATAACGCCAATGCAACTGTTTAATTTATTTATTGTTGCGTCGTACGCGTTTCACCTCTCATCGAGGCATCATCAGCGACGAATCTGTGTTACAGTTTTTATATACAGTTTTATATACATTTTTATCCTATTATTACGTGATTATGAGCATGAGATATTTTATAGCTAATAGTTACTTATATTTACATTCTTTTAATACGGTATGCAGCTGCGCATCTCCGTTTCTTTATACAAAGCATGGTTCGCCTGTATCGTATTTACACTATTGTGTGTTTTCATAGTTCTGTCGCTGTTGGGGCCAGCTGGTTTGTTTATGTCGTGTCTCTGGTGCGCTTTCACGTCCTTCGGTTGTCTGCTGTGCAGACAAAACAAAATAAACACAAACTGTATAATAAAACCCCACACATATACACATCACACATAAATATAAAACATTCCAACAAGACCATCAGACATACACGCACTTTTCAAAACTCGCGGTATCGGCACGAGACACTACATATACAAACAAGATGGCCACAGCAGACAACCGAAGGACGCGAAAGCGCACCAGAGACACGACATAAACAAACCAGCTGGCCCCAACAGACGACAGAACTATGAAAACACACAATAGTGTAAATACGATACAGGCGAACCATGCTTTGTATAAAGAAACGGAGATGCGCAGCTGCATACCGTATTGAAAGAATGTAAATGTAAGTAACTATTAACTATAAAATATCTCATGCTCATAATCACGTAATAATAGGATAAAAATGTATATAAAACTGTATATAAAAACTGTAACACAGATTCGTCGCTGATGATGCCTCGATGAGAGATGAAACGCGTACGACGCAACAATAAATAAATTAAACACTTTGCATTGGCGTTATCTTTGAACTGGCAATTAGTAAGTTTCAGTTTGCTGATGACATTTTCAAGTAGTATATTATACTGAGTGTACTGACAATTTAACAAATGGCGTCAAAAAAAGATTGAGAGAAGAATTTTAACTAAAAAAAAAGCATATCAAAACGAGAGTTGTGAGGTAGAGATAGGTTCAATATAAAAATAGGATCACATGTCATGAAAAAAAATAGGAGATTTTTTTTAAAGTGTCGAAGGAAGAATGTTACCAAAAGCAAATCATTTAATAACCATACAAACATTGGCTAAAGATTAAGAAAATCTCAAAAGTCATTTTAACAGAAGTGAACTTGTGTTTTTAGAAATAAGATAAAGCATAATTTTTTTAACAATTTGAATGGTGTGCTCTGAAAGGTTTCATTTTAAGTCAGACGTGACGGTCTCTGGATGTGACAGGTGAACAAAAGAAGGGAATATAAGAGCAGAAATTTCAGATCATAAGGAATGGATTTGTTAACAGCGAATATATTTGAACGGAGTAATTTTAGAAGAAGACAGTGATAAAATGTGTGAAGCATTTAACTGTGGAAAGACTATACGCAGAAGAAGAAATAGGGATCATAATAGAAATAAATGTCTGATTTAATCAGACTAGTCGAGATGCTGTTGACAGAAAAGAAAAGTTTTTGAACGAACAATGTTAATTTCAAGTTTTTGCATGCATTCTGTATTCCTTATGGTTAGCTCATCGCTCAGTCATGGAGAAGAAAGAGCTGGGGGCAGCTGCTCCGTTTGTAACTGACTTACATTCGTTGTGCGAGTTTAAAAGAATTTGCTGCTACTGGTATTCGAACTCGGGACCCTTCTCACGCTTTGCATTGTCGTATTGTGCCACTGTTTGCTGCGTGACTTCTACTACACTGAGCACGGATATTCTTTTTACTGAATTTTCTATACGTACTGCCGTTCGAACTCCAGGTTTACACTATTTACATAACAGTATCTAAGTCGAATTTCATGGCAGCTGATCACAAATTAAAAATTCTCTTTCTCAAAAGAAAATACTAAACAGTCGCATTAACTTACCGGTTTTTTTTTTTTTTTTGTTTTTAGTTTTTTTGAAAATAAACATTATCTCCGAAAACGTTGACTTGAGTTTATTTTCTCATACTGTATGGTTGATTACGACGTTCAACACTATGAAGTTTGTATGCGAGTAGGTATTTTTCTTTACTCTTGTTTGTAAATCGTGTGGACATACACGGAAAAATGATTACAGGTGTCTTTGGTAGATCAATGGAAAGGATAACTTAGTAAAGAAATCTGAGAAAAATAGGTATGTAACCCATACCAGAACACGACTTAAAAACTAATTTAAAACCAGCGAAAGCAACAGGAATGGATTTTTACACATTTTGATTTCATGGGATACGGAGGGTAATATTTTTCATTTTGCCAATATCAGCTGTCTAAACACAACATTTCAAGAGAATGGAAGAAACAAATGTCAACTCAAAAATGAGACAATGTGAGCAGTTATCGAGAAATAAACGATCTTAACACTATCTCAAAATTTGTGTCGTTATATTATACAGTAAAATACAAAGTATCTCCAATGGAGTTTATCAGAAGAAAAGTAAGGATTTAGTGACATTTCTTGCATGGTTAACATAATCATGTTGAAATAAGTTGTATTCTATTAAGAAACGAAGTTCTTACATCACGGATAGGTTTTAAATAAAGTACATAGATAGTTACTGCAGCAAATTCAAAAAAGGAAAGGATTTGCGTCGTAACCTTTCATCTTCAAAATATGGGATAGGAATAAAAATACAAAACGAAATCACAACTTAAAAAGAATATAATAATGGTTTTTAAAAGAAACTTTGTTATAAAACAATTATAATTCAAACAATGATAGAGCAAATATTCCTGGTTTCGTATGTTTGATATGATGTCACTTGTAGATATGAGAACGAAATAGACAACATAACAGAAAAATTTATTTTAGCCTGTGAAACTACACGAAACTCGCTGAGAAGAAAAGTGGGGAAGAGAAATGGAACGAAATTCTGTATGAACAAGTTAACTACGTGACAACACAAAATGATATGAGTTCAAATTTAGTCCTTAGATATGATTGTTGTTGTTTTTTTTCTACTCAAAAACACAAAAATGAGAATTTAAAACACGGTATAACGACTATCTGGAAACGCATACATTTTTTTTAGATCGTAAAGAAATTAGAAGAATATCAAAATAAATGTCTGCATCTTCTAGCAAGGAATGGAAGATAACAGATTTCCCAAACAAAATTATTTTAGACAGACGAAGAGAATAGAGATCTCTAAGACCTTCTTGACTTGAATACCGAAGAGAGAAGAAGAAGAAATTTAGCTGTAATTCTTGAAACCAAACTGGCTAGACGATATTCACTGATTTCTTTACTGTTTATCTTTATTTCACAGTGCATATATCCTTGTTTAGCTGTTAACAATACACTCTCGAAACAGTCCTTTCATGAAGCCTCATAGTACATTCAAACAAAACCATCAAATGACCTCCGTTAGCCATAAAAACCTTCAGATTTTAACCCTACAACTACGTCTTTTCTTGTATACATATCATTTGCTTCTCACCTCCTGATTAATCCCAATTTTTCTTCCCTTATTTACCACAAAGTAATATTGGTTCTATCAAAAACTTAAACTAGTCTTCCCTTTTCCAAATGTGGCGCTGAGTTTCTGATGGTTGGTTCATTCTAAGCCTACACTGCTGTTATACAAGCCACATCCCTTCCATTCATATATGTACCTGCTCAATCCAATTGGCCCCGAGTTCCGAGCCTTGTTTGTTTACCTTCCCATGGTCTGCTGGCGCTATTACGTAGCACTTCCATTCCCTGCGATGTGGCTTATCTTTATGGTTAACAGGGCTGTATTTAGGATATGTAGGCCCCTAGGCTACACCTGTGGTGCGGGCATATATATATATATATAAAGCAATATCGATTACTTATTATTAAATTAATAAACCTTTTTAATGCAAAATATTGAATAATGTAACGATAGTAAAGATATAGGAGGATAACTTTACTGAAGAATCGAAAGTTCGTAACGTGTTTTCTGCATCGTTTCCGTGACTGAAGTGAACGATGTTAGCAAGTGATGCCCGCAAGTTTAATTTGTAGACTGATGATCGATAGATACGATGCTGCCTAGTTAAGTGCTGTTGTTGCAACCAAACACCCTTAGCAAAAGCCCCCAAAATTACAAACTGAAAAGTTTAAGTACCAATATGAAACAGTAGTCCTACATGTTAAGATAAAAGATGATTAAGATCACCAAAGCAAGCAACAGGGAAAAATTAAAAACACAATATTGATTATTCACAACGTATGTCAACAGGATGACAGTGACTAAAATATTTTATTTTTATTTTTGCAGGTGATTCGGGCCCCTAGGCTATCACATCTCTGACCCCCAGATACCATCTGTGATTTCCTACTTTCTTCGTTTCTTATAATATAAATGACCTTAACGGTTTTTCACAACCAATTTCTTGAATTTATCTGTTTCTACATCTACATCTACATCTACATATATACTCTGCAATTCACAAAATTGTGGGTGGCAGAGGGTGCTCAGCACCAAAGCTAATCTCTTTGCTGTGCATTCCAATCCCTAATGGTACGAGGGAAAAAAGAATTCATATAAAAATCAGTCCGGCACCTTATTTCTCTAATTTTATCTTTCCTGTCCTTCCGACTCAAATAGGTTGGTGGAAGAAGTATTTCACTACACTCATGAGTGAAAGTTGGAGTACGCATGTTTTCCAATAAGTTTAAACGAAACGTGTGTCGTCTATCTACCAGAGACTCCCAACCTAATCTACTAATCAGTTCTGTGACGCTTTCATAAGGACTGTAGCAAGCGGTCACGAATCGAGCGGCTCTTCTCTGTACTTTCTCTATACTTTCGATCAATCCCTTACGAAACGGGTCCCAAATGGCACAACAATAATCCAAATGTGGACGCACAAGAGATTTGTACGCTATCTCCTTTGTTTGATCATTACAATTTTTCAAGATTCTACCTATGAATCGCAGCCTAGAATTTGCTCTACCTACTAAAGAATTAATGTGTATGTCCCATTTCATGTTCCTTTGTACTGTTACTCCCAAATATTCAATAGAATCGACCATATCAATAACTGTATTGTTTAACTCGTATTTCTGAACAATCGGATTCTTTTTGTTAGTTATGCTCATTGTCTTGCACTTTTTACAGTTTAGAGTAAGTTGCCACTCAGCGCACCAAGCCAAAATAACATCCAGATCACGCTGAATTTCTAAGCAATCAGCCAAAGTTCTTACTTCCCTATAAATAACCGCATCATCAGCAAACAATCTAAAAAGGCTTTTCACTTTGTCTCCGAGATCGTTTATAAAAATTAAGAAAAGAAGTGGTCCTATTACACTTCCTTGAGGTACACCCGATGTAACATCTAGATTAGAAGAACTTTCTCCTTCAACGACAACATACTGCGACCGACCAGTTAGAAAATCCTTTATCCATTCACAAAGCTGATCCGATATACCGTACGCTCGAAGCTTCGCTAAAAGGCGGTTGTGTGGCACAGAGTCAAAGGCTTTCTGGAAATCTAAAAAAAAATTGCATCTACTTGTGAACCTGTATCGATAACATTCATTACGTCGTGTGTAAATAGGGCCAGCTGTGTTTCACATGATCTTTTCTTCCGAAATCCATGTTGATTTGTTGTAAGCAAATTATTATAATCTAGATAATTCATAATGTTCGAGCATATAATATGCTCCATAACTCTACTACAAACAGATGTTATAGATATGGGACGATAGTTCCCAGGATCACTTCGATCACCTTTTTTGAAAATCGGAGTTACTTGCGCGATTTTCCAGTCTGAAGGTACTTTTCGCTCTTCTAATGATTTACTGAATATATCAGACAGAAATGGCCCGATTTCTGCAGCATACTCTGAAAATACTCTTACTGGAATTCCATCCGGGCCCGGTGCTTTCCCCCACTTCAGGAGCTCTAATTGCTTAACGATACCTGCAGTATCTATTCGTAATGATTCCATCACCGACTCGCCACGGCGTGGGAAAACGGGAATACTATCCTTATGTTCATTTGTAAATGAATTTTTGAATACAGTATTTAGTACGTTAGCTTTATCGCGGCTTTCATTAACCTCGGAACCTTCACGAATTAGTGCCGGAATATTGCTGTTGGTACAATTAACTTTTCGTACATACGACCAAAATTTCTTTGGGTTTTCTGTGAGACTCTTAGAGAGAGAGTTGGAGTGAAAATCGTTAAAGGCCTCGCGCATTACATTCTTAATACTTCCTCTTAAATCAGCTAAGGTTTCTAAATCGCTGCGACACCCCTTCCTTCTTGAGCGTGCGTGTATTTTCCTTTGTTTTTTGAGTAATCTTTTGACTTCGCATGTGTACCACGATGGATCATCCTGTCCCTTTATTGTCCGCTTTGGTATATGTATTTCCATTCCTTCCCTGACTATATGTATAAAACGATGCCACATCTCTTCAACGGTGTCCTTTGTTGACTTGAAGTTATGGTATTTATTCCTCAGGTAGGTTCTAAAACACTCCTTTGAGGCCTTACTGAATTTGTATACAATCCGCCCTTTTTTCCTTTTTCGCTCGGTCATTAATTTGATAGTCGCAATTACCGCTTTGTGATCGCTTATTCCTGTGGTCGTTGAAATGTCGGTGAATAATTCTGGCCTGTTGGTAACCAGCAAGTCTAAAATGTTTTCGCTACCGTTATGACACCGCGTAGGTTCATTAACTAGCTGCTCGAGATGATTATCTGACAACAAATCGAGAATTACTTCAGAAGCTGCCTTATCCCTGCTACCTGTGATGTGAACGTAATTACGCCAGTCAATATAAGGCAGATTGAAGTCGCCTCCTAGAATCATAGCATGATCTTTAAAACGGCTAGCTATACTATTTACATTATTTCTTAACTCCTCGACGATAGCTATATCCGAATCAGGTGGACGGTAGAAGGCACCTATGATGAGTTTTGACCCAGCAACGTTGAGTTTAATCCATATGATTTCACAGTTCGTATCGACGTCTATTTCATTACATGAGAGAAATTTACTCACAGCTATAAATACCCCACCTCCATGAGAATGTAATCTGTCTTTACGAAAAACGTTCATGCTATCTTTAAAAGTTTCGGTGGAACTTATTTCCGGTTTCAATCAACTTTCTGTACCGATAACGATATCCGCTTCTGTACTACAAATAACGCTTTCATGTTCCGGTTGTTTGTTACAAACGCTTCTACAGTTAATTACGAGAACTTTTAACTGACGAGATTCTTTTACGTTGCTCCTACATTCCGGTGTTGTATCTGATTGGGTTGCCCGTAACTGAATTTCGTGTTTCTGGTCTTCCTCCCTCAGCCTGTACTCTGTAATTTAATGTGCTTAATATGAGTCACCTTATATTTGGACTTGTTTGAGGTGAAATCCCAAATGAAGGTTGTAATGAGGACGGAGATACTTTTTGGCTTAAGAAGTAAATTATAGTTGGGAGGATATTTATGCCTATGTTACAGAAGCATTATTCAGTCATGTTTACTCTAGATATTCTGCAATTCAACTAAATTGGAATGCAGCGGCTGTTGATGATTTGGCTTTATGAAAAATTTAAACACAAAGAATAGCAGCTGAATATCTCACTTGTTAATAGATACGAAATTTTTTCACTTTTTGGCGATAATAGTGGTGGGATTCGTAGTGGTCAAGACAACGTCAGCACAAGTTGCTGTACCTGTGTTTGGACCGGTTTAGGGAGTAGTTGCACTGATGCTGAAAAGAGGTAATTCTGATCATATTAAGTTAACAGGTAGAACATATTTCAAACGTTCCAAGAGTCGAATAAAGATATTTATTATTAGTCACTATTAATTTCATTACGATGGAACACATGTTCAGGTGGTAATTTGCTGTCAACTAATTGCCCCTTTTTTATGTCTTTAATTATCTTATATAATTTGAGTATTAAATTCCTCCCCCATCTACTTTTGCGATTTACAAATTTTAATTTTAAAATTCTTGAGCGTATTTGGCAAATTATTATTCATCACTTCACTTGGTAATTTGTTCCAATACCTGCCACCCTTACTCACAAAAATAAATTTTCCCACTCCCTTATGCATGAAATCGAGCGCAACTTTGTGGTCATGGTCGCCTTTCCCTTCCACCCACTATTCCTCCGAGCCCCAACACCAACATACATACGCCTTAGTTAGCAAATGTTCAAAGAGTGAAATTTAAACAAGGACGGATTATTTGATAAAACTTAACAAAAAATGAAGGGATGATCTTATTTTTTAGATGTGTTGGAGACATGGAATCCTCGTAAAAATTAGATTCACTATTGTGATTATTTTTAATATTATTATTATTTATTCCAAACAGGAAAGCTCGCCGCTGGAAAATGTGTCGGTGAGTAAATATGTTACGAAATTGGTCTTATCATCTGAGTTTTTTAATAAGTTTTTCTGAACTCAAATATTGATCACAAGTCTTCAGAAAATCTGATACGAAAGTGTTATTTTTTGTATTATTCACACAGCGGCCAAATAGTTCGAAAAATGAATGTGGCCAAGTTTTGTTTATTCACTAAATTAGTAATGTAAGCATGAGTTCGAAATATGATCAGTAAAAAATATAACACTGCTTTCTTAGTAAACGAATGTAAAGTCCTACCCGTCTATGAGATACAACGAAATCTGTAAAAATTTGTTCGTTGTCAATTTATCACAAACTAGTTTATTAGTATATTATATAATCATTAGTAATTATTAGAATATTTTTTTCTGAATACATATATTCGTATATACACCCGCTACAATTGTTGTTTGTACGAGGAGGTGAGAAAGTAAGGACTTTATAAACGCACTTGTGTCGTGTAAAGTTATGTAAATTAAATTAATGGACGTAACGAAAGGAATTGATGAACGCCACAATAAGAATGTATTTATTTTTTAATCGCACGTTTCATTTAAGAGATAAAACCAAACAATTATTCCCTTTTAACAAATCATGGTAATATGTTAATTGTTTCATGCCGTCGTCAAGCTTCATGAAAAAATAATAATAATTGAAATTCATCCTAAGGACATCATGAAGGAAATAGGAAAGCTCAAAAAATATGAAGGGGCTGGTGCAGATAATATTATTACAGATATCTTAAAGCTGGCCGGATGTGACATAGTACCTTATCTTGAAATATTATTTAAATTCAGTCTGGGATACTTGATGCTTACCATAGGACTGGAAAAGTGAGATAGTTGTGCCGGTACATAAAGGAAGGGTGAGGAATAAAGTCGAAAATTAAAGGCCGATCACTTTGACATTAGTGGTAGATAAAATAATGAAGAGATTGATATGCAACCACTTCAGAAATATATGTGAGGAGCGTAAGTGGTTTTCAAGTAGGCAACATGGTTTTAGGCGAAGAAATTCACGCGAATCTCAGTTGGTGGGATATATGCAAGATATTTCAGATGAAATAGACAAGGGAGGCCAAATTGATAGTGTAGGAGTGGGTGAGTGACAGAGTGAGCCATAAAATGGTAATAAATAAGGTAAAAACTCTTGGAGTGGATGAGAAAGTGATTTACTGGGTAGAAGAATTTTTAAAATATCGATAATAGAAAGATAGGGTAGGAAATGCAGTATCAAAAGAAGTGGAAGTAAAAATGGGTGAGCCACAGGTTAGCGTACTGGGACCATTGCTATTCATTATTCTAATAAATAATTGTGTTGATTGCTTACTATCAGAAATTAGATTGTTTGCAGATGACATAAAGCTGTATAAAAGGATAAAAACGGTAGAGGGCTGTAAACAGTTGCAGGGTGATCTGGACAGGATATCTAGTTGGGTTGGTAAACATGGGATGAAGATCAATGCAAAGAACAGTCAGCTTATTAGATACACAAATAAAAAACAAAAGGTTAATTATGAATATAAGGTGGGGAAAGAACTGCTTGTTGGACTTAAAATGTAAATTTCTTGGCATTTTATTTGATAACAGCCTGAACTGGGCAGGTCACATTGGTCAGGTAGTAGGAAAAGGTTCAAAATTCGGCACTTTTTGGAGTAAGTGATGAGGGGATGTACGAAAGAAGTAAAAGAATTGGGTTTTAAAACTTTGATCAGACCATTGCTCGAATATGGTAATGTAGTATGGGACCACATTTTGAGTATCAAATACAGGAGTTGGAGAGGGTGCAATAAAGGGCTGCTAGATTTGTTTCTGGAAATTACCGCAGGACACAATCTGTAACGGACACGATAAAACACCTACACCTGGAATGAGATTCATTGCAAGACAGAAGGAGGCAGAAGAGGTTCATGGGAATGTATATTGGTGATGAGGCAACGAAAGATATTGGTGTAAGAATTAAAAGTGTTGCATGGAAGGGAAAAGATGACCATGCCCACAAGCTGGCACTCGATTTCAGGCACAAGGGTGTGGGAAGATTCTCTTTTTGGTGTAAGGGTGTCAGGGATTGATATAAGTTACCTAGAGAAACGATGACTGAGGGCAAATTCAGGTGGGTGTAGGAAAGGTAGAAGGACGGGTGTGTAGGAAAATTGCCACCGGGGCGTGCGCTCTATCGCAGTTTAATTAAATACCATTATTAAGTTAGCTTTTAACCCATGTTGATAACGTAGGGGGTACACAAAAATAATTGTAAGCGTTATAGGCAAAATTTGTAATATATTGACAAAACAATTTATTTGCAGAATTAATTGTAGAATGGTTAGTGTATTCTCTTATCCTAGATATTCTCACTCCCACTGACATTTCACGACCACGGGTAGTAGCGGTAGAAAAAACGCTTACTTAGAAATGTCGAGTATTGTGAGTAAATGCAGTAAGTGAAGGCACTGTAAATGGTGCGATAATGGACAGAGACTTATGAATAACTTCAGTGGAACTCTATCGCTCGTTGTTGCGGCATCTACTAGTTGCATTGAATTTCCCACAGTTTATTTAATAGAACAGCGTTCTTTAACCTTATTACTAATGGCTTTATGCCTTGTTGACGTCGAGGTCATTAGAGGCGGTATGTGACTGGGACTAGGAACGGGAAGGAATTCGGCCATGGCCTTTTGAAGGAAGGATCCCATCATTTGCCTGGAGTGATATGGGGAAACCATGGGGAACCCAAATCTGCATGCCCCGACGGGGATTCGAAAAGGCCACCTTCCCACGTTTGACGTCCCCACGCTCGGTGTCTATTTTATTAACATCTGAGACATATTGTATGGTACCATTATAACGAAATAGATCAAAAACCTTTTTTTAAATTCCTAGGAAAACACAGTTATGAAACTGGAACTGAACTATATTAAGGTAGTTACACATTGACCAGACTCTTAATATTTAGTAACCTAGAACAAAATGGTGTTACTGTGGGCTGGATGCCACACTATACCATCGACCTAAATGCACACAATAAAATAAAAGAAACAAGACCTGAATTTTTTTATTGTTATTTAATTCACCTCTCTCATATTACCCACCCACACTACCACAAACCACGGTCCCTCAAACGTACTATAAGGCCAAATGAAAAACAGTCATTAACGTAACCCTTAAACCAACAACCCTTTTATAGCAACTGGAAAAACGTATTTAGTGAATAGGATATTGTAAGCATGTTTTTGAACGTGCAGGTATCGAAAGAAAAGTGTTTTTTTTTTTTTTTTTTAAGTTTGCAAAGCAGCCCGCCAAATACGGTACTACTGCTTTCAGTAAGAGTGAAAGTTACTGCGCAGGTGTATTAAACGGCATTTTTATAGTGTTTCAAAGGGGGCAGAGTTACAATCTGTTTGCTGCAGTATCTTTACAAAATACTATTCTATATCTCTATGTCTGATATCTACCGATCATTATTTTAAAATGCCTGAAACATCCAAGATGATCTACGTACGAACCCTCTTCGTTCCCTAAATCAGACCTTTCCCCATATTTCGTTAATTTGTTAAAGCGATTTGAAATGCTGTTCCAGATGGCTAAAACAAACTGAAACTTCTGTGAGAAAAAGTGATGATTTTTATGATTACGAAGAACTTATTAGGATACAAACGTCGCCCATTTTTCTTAGCTGGCAAATTATCAGATATTATGAATTTCGAATATTGTTTAAACCATGTGGTCAAATGTTAAAAAAAGTTTTCCTATTGTTTTTAATTTTAATTGAATTTCTGGAAAATTTCTGTATATTTTTAACAGGGATCCGTCTTTAACTACCTTCTTCTCAGTTTTACAAGTTTTTACAAAAAAATGAATATGAAGAATATGTCAAGGTATTTATTAACATCTATTGTGCAGGCTATTTGATACATATCAAAGAACGTATTCCATTAAAATTAAAGTAAGCTTAAATCACAGTCGAGGCAGATATGGATGTTCCTTTCCTGTTCATGGAGAGCGTATTATCGCTGGGTAGGCAGCTCTGATGGGTCCCTTTCTTGAACGTGGTGAGCGTATTATCGCTGGGTAGGCAGCTCTGACGGGACCCTTTCGTGTACATAGTGAGCGTATTATCGCTGGGCAGGCCGCTCTGTTGGGTCCCTTTCTTGTACGTGGTGAGCCATTATTCGTTGGTTAGGCAGCTCTGACGGGTCCCCTTCTTGTACGTTGTGAGTGTATTATCACTGGGTAGGCAGCTCTGACGGGTCCCTTTACTATACATGGTGAGCGTATTATCGCTGGCCTGCCAGTTCTGACGCGTCCCTTTCCTGTATACGGTGAGCGTATTATCGCTGGCCAGGCAGCTCTGATGTGTCCCTTTCCTATACATGGTGACCGTATTATCGCTGGCCAGGCAGCTCTGACCGGTCGCTTTCCTGTACTTGGTGAGCGTATTATCGCTGGCCAGGCAGCTCTGACGGGTCTCTTTCCTGTACGTGGTGAGCGTATTATCGCTGGCCTGGCAGCTCTGACGGGTCTCTTTTCCTATACATGGTGACCGTATTATCGCTGGCCAGGCAGCTCTGACAGGTCGCTTTCCTGTACTTGGTGAGCGTATTATCGCTGGACAGGCAGCTCTGACGGGTCTCTTTCCTGTACGTTGTGAGCGTATTATCGCTGGCCAGGCAGCTCTGATGTGTCCCTTTCCTATAGATGGTGACCGTATTATCTCTGGCCAGGCAGCTCTGACGGGTCGCTTTCCTGTACTTGGTGAGCGTATTATCGCTGGACAGGCAGCTCTGACGGGTCTCTTTCCTGTACGTGGTGAGCGTATTATCGCTGGCCAGGCAGCTCTGACGGGTCTCTTTCCTATACATGGTGACCGTATTATCGCTGGCCAGGCAGCTCTGACGGGTCGCTTTCCTATACTTGGTGAGCGTATTATCGCTGGACAGGCAGCTCTGACGGGTCTCTTTCCTGTACGTGGTGAGCGTATTATCGCTGGCCAGGCAGCTCTGACGGGTCTCTTTCCTATACATGGTGACCGTATTATCGCTTGGCCAGGCAGCTCTGACGGGTCGCTTTCCTGTACTTGGTGAGCGTATTATCGCTGGACAGGCAGCTCTGACGGGTCTCTTTCCTGTACGTGGTGAGCGTATTATCGCTGGCCAGGCAGCTCTGACGGGTCTCTTTCCTATACATGGTGACCGTATTATCGCTGGCCAGGCAGCTCTGACCGGTCGCTTTCCTATACATGGTGAGCGTATTATCGCTGGCCAGGCAGCTCTGATGTGTCCCTTTCCTGTACAGCTCTGACCGGTCGCTTTCCTATACATGGTGAGCGTATTATCGCTGGCCTGCCAGTTCTGACGCGTCCCTTTCCTGTATACGGTGAGCGTATTATCGCTGGCCAGGCAGCTCTGATGTGTCCCTTTAATATACATGGTGACCGTATTATCTCTGGCCAGGCAGCTCTGACGGGTTGCTTTCCTGTACTTAGTGAGCGTATTATCGCTGGCCAGTCAGCTCTGACGGGTCGCTTTCCTATACATGGTGAGCGTATTATCGCTGGACAGGCAGCTCTGACGGGTCTCTTTCCTGTACGTGGTGAGCGTATTATCGCTGGCCAGGCAGCTCTGACGGGTCTCTTTCCTATACATGGTGACCGTATTATCGCTGGCCAGGCAGCTCTGACCGGTCGCTTTCCTATACATGGTGAGCGTATTATCACTGGCTAGGCAGCTCTGACGGGTCTCTTTCCTATACATGGTGAGCGTATTATCGCTGGCCAGGCAGCACTGACGGGTCGCTTTCCTATTCATGGTGAGCGTATTATCGCTGGCCTGCCAGTTCTGACGCATCCCTTTCCTGTATACGGTGAGCGTATTATCGCTGGCCAGGCAGCTCTGATGTGTCCCTTTCCTATACATGGTGAATGTATTATCTCTGGAAAGGCAGCTCTGATGGGTCGCATTCCTGTACTTGGTGAGCGCATTATCGCTGGACAGGCAGCTCTACGGGTCTCTTTCCTGTACGTGGTGAGCGTATTATCGCTGGCCAGGCAGCTCTGACGGGTCTCTTTCCTATACATGGTGACCGTATTATCGCTGGCCAGGCAGCTCTGACGGATCGCTTTCCTATTCATGGTGAGCGTATTATCGCTGGCCAGGCAGCTCTGACGGGTCGCTTTCCTATTCATGGTGAGCGTATTATCGCTGGCCTGCCAGTTCTGACGCGTCCCTTTCCTGTATACGGTGAGCATATTATCGCTGGCCAGGCAGCTCTGATGTGTCCCTTTCCTATACATGGTGAATGTATTATCTCTGGCCAGGCAGCTCTACGGGTCGCATTCCTGTACTTGGTGAGCGTATTATCGCTGGACAGGCAGCTCTGACGGGTCTCTTTCCTGTACGTGGTGACCGTATTATCGCTGGCCAGGCAGCTCTGATGTGTCCCTTTCCTATACATGGTGAATGTATTATCTCTGGCCAGGCAGCTCTGACGGGTCGCATTCCTGTACTTGGTGAGCGCATTATCGCTGGACAGGCAGCTCTGACGGGTCTCTTTCCTGTACGTGGTGAGCGTATTATCGCTGGCCAGGCAGCTCTGACGGGTCTCTTTCCTATACATGGTGACCGTATTATCGCTGGCCAGGCAGCTCTGACGGATCGCTTTCCTATTCATGGTGAGCGTATTATCGCTGGCCAGGCAGCTCTGACGGGTCGCTTTCCTATTCATGGTGAGCGTATTATCGCTGGCCTGCCAGTTCTGACGCGTCCCTTTCCTGTATACGGTGAGCGTATTATCGCTGTCCAGGCAGCTCTGATGTGTCCCTTTCCTATACATGGTGAATGTATTATCTCTGGCCAGGCAGCTCTGACGGGTCGCATTCCTGTACTTGGTGAGCGTATTATCGCTGGACAGGCAGCTCTGACGGGTCTCTTTCCTGTACGTGGTGACCGTATTATCGCTGGCCAGGCAGCTCTGATGTGTCTCTTTCCTATACATGGTGAATGTATTATCTCTGGCCAGGCAGCTCTGACGGGTCGCATTCCTGTACTTGGTGAGCGTATTATCGCTGGACAGGCAGCTCTGACGGGTCTCTTTCCTGTACGTGGTGACCGTATTATCGCTGGCCAGGCAGCTCTGATGTGTCCCTTTCCTATACATGGTGAATGTATTATTTCTGGCCAGGCAGCTCTACGGGTCGCTTTCCTGTACGTGGTGAGCGTATTATCGCTGGCCTGCCAGTTCTGACGGGTCGCTTTCCTTTTCATGGTGAGCGTATTATCTCTGGCCAGGCAGCTCTGACGGGTCGCTGGCCTTGCGCCGCCGTCTGCACGCCGTCTGCTCGGCTAGACGAGTGACGTCATCTCAGACAGCCTTGAGACGAGACCCCCGCGTCTAGTGACACACTTACTGGCTGCCATAGCCAAGCCCGTAGGTACTCGCTTTCTAGCTACAGCGCACTGAGATCAGAGATTACGCTCAGTAGCGTTTATAAAAAAATTCACGCTACCGTAAATCGGATCTTGTCTATAACTATCGGGCATTAATCTTCGAACCCGAAAGTCGACCATTACATAGTAATTTTAGTGAAGTGTGTAGCAGCGTAATAAGGGATTGTTGAGAACCTGTTTTTTGGCGAGGTAAGGAAAGTTTACGAATTACGCGCAAAATTCTGCTCATTAGTAGTTAAAACTTTGAAGCTTAAATTGCTTTAACAGTCACTGAAAATTACGTGACCTCAGACGGTATATTTACCTACATCCGGAGAAGTGTCCATTATTTTTTCATGGCAGTACGTTGTTATCTGTGACCATGGATGGACTAATTTGTAGGAGGAGAGTGAGAGAAAGAAGCAGGTACAAGATCATATATGACACCAAGGGAAACGGTAATTAAATCGACATGAACAGGAGAGCATGGAGGGCTCGCAAGCGAAAATCTGCCTTAGGGCACAACACTGATGATGACGTAGTACGTGGGAATAAGTACCCCTGGAAAGAATGGAGATAAACGTAAGTTTAATTATAACTGTCGGAATGTTGCATCATCTATATCGATGGAGCAAAATTGCTGTGCGATGAATCGTCGATGATCACAACGTAATATGGCCGTTGCCTTAGTAATTAATGAGTGATCTAAATGTTGGCCAATAAAGAAGCAACTAAAAAAATACACTAGGTATATCTATAAATAAATGGTCGTAAAATTCAGCTTGCTGTAACTCAACCATAGTTGTGAGTGGTAGAAAAAACAAACAACCAGAGTCAAAAGAGAAGCCAAGGAAGCTCTGTTGAGATGGGAGGGATACTAGAACTATTTCCTGGGAATGCGTAATACCTATTAACGTTCAATAAGATAATTACTTCTCAAAGTTTGTTATTTAATTAATGTTTGAATTACTGTGCATCATTGGCATATTAAAATGTTATGAAAGTATTTCAATTTCTCAATGATGACATAATTTAATATTTTATGTTTGTGTGAACCATTTTCGTCATTTCCCTACGATACTATCTATCTGACAGATATTCCCTATAACAGCTAGCTAATACACAGCTTGCACGGCGTTCCATGTTTTCGGTACTGGGAACGAACTTTTTGTTGCCAGATAAAATCTTAACAAGAACCATTCGTGTTTCGCCCTTATGACAGCCAGAGTTGTTAAAAGTACACGGCGTGGTAGATGCTTAAACTCCGATTTTATTTAGACAACACAACCATGACGTCTATTTGTAGAATTAAATTCTGACTCCTATGTGGGGTGTTAAAACCACCATATGTTGTTTGAGACATAGAAATCTTCCATTCCGCAAGTTAAAGATGAAATTTATTGGAGTATCTAAAAGAGTGCTGATCAATATTCAGCGTAATTTGGACAAACACAAAAAATTCGTCGATATCTTACAAAAGACTACCAGTATAAGATTTAAAATTAGTACGTATAGTCATGATTTTAACTCAGAACACCTTTAGGAGGTATGCTGCGACTCGTTTGGTAAGGAACCGCTCGAAGAAAGCAGAAGAACCATTCGTGAACTACTGTTGGTAGAAGTGAGCATCGAGTGAACACATAAGCAAGTAACCCATAGTAACAACAGCAAGCTGTCACTGAAACCACAACGATCAAATGTGACTGCTAAGTGAATAGCTCACTAATAGGTTGGTAAGTGCTAAACCTTTAAAGGCGCGTCCATTAATTACGTGAGTGGAAATAGAGCGGGAGGTTCAGCAAAATCTCACCGGGGGAGGGGGGGACTGATAACTCTCCATGGTGGGGGGGACAGAAATCACACAACATCTTTTTAAATTCCTCGAAAAACATTAGAGCTAAAAAAATGCTCAAAATTTACGAAGTTGTATCACCAAATGTTACCATGGGAGGGGGGGCGGTCATATTTACGAAAAAACCTCACGTAATTAATGGATGGCCCCCTAAGCAACGAGAGAGACTCCGCACATCGCATTCATCTAAAAGAAAACACGAAACGCTGACATAGAGCTGAATCCTGGCAAATTATTAGGTGTCCATAATATCGTGGTTCTACAGATAAAACAGTTTAACCACTGCCAAGAATTTATATCTAAGGGCTGAAGACTCCCAACACACCAAAGCTGCGGCACAAATCACAAGACATAATTCTTCAGCACCGAGGTAGACACGAGGCGATGCTAAAAACTTCAAACCAATACTTTTCCTGCCTCTCATGTGTAATCGT
Organism: Vandiemenella viatica; assembly: GCA_031002005.1. Taxonomy (NCBI): domain Eukaryota; kingdom Metazoa; phylum Arthropoda; class Insecta; order Orthoptera; family Morabidae; genus Vandiemenella; species Vandiemenella viatica. The sequence goes on from CM061914.1 coordinate 29,415,639, forward strand.
TTTGAGAATATCCTCCTCGTTTAGTGTTTACCCGATGAATTAATAAGAAAAAACAGTTTATACTGCGTATCGAATAAGGAAAAATATAACCGGAGTGTATTTTAAAGATGTAGCCTTAGCATACTACACAATAAGTATCACAATAGTGCGTAAGAGCTACGCAATTCGTTAAGAAAGCTTGGGAACTACTCAACGTTGATGATTTTAGCGTCTGCGAGACCAGAAGTACAGGCTACTCGTTCCAACATTTTTCAAAATATACGAATGAACGATGAACGGGATAAAGCTAGCTTCGGATTACTTGGCTTGATTTCCGACAGTAGCTGAACTAATTAGTTCTTTTAAGATTCCAGCAAATTATTACAAAACAAGGACTGGAGTAAAATTCATAAACCTTTCGCTTAAGAAAACAAAAGTTAAAAAGAGACTGGCATGTTAACTGAACTTGCAATGTTCTAAGATACAAGAAAAACCATTAGATAAAAGCCTGACTTTATAAAACACTGAAGTAAAGATGAAAGTGGCATACTGAAGTAACTTCAACTCCAGGTGAGAATCTGACGAACAAACTCTAAGGCCATCAACTTTTAAACCGTTAGAGGACGCCTTAATCTCGAGGAAACAGTCAGACAGTTTTTCACAAAAACATTATCATCAAACTACCAAAGTAAACGGAAGATACAAACATAAAAACTATTGTACAGTAAGTCTAAAATAAGAAGTTTGAAATCTAGTGACTGGGATTATATAAATAAAAATATTGTAAAAAAGTCAGTTCCGTTTAGATTTTAGAAAATTGGAATTTAAGAGAAGCATATCTTCCAATTAATTTTAGGAACGATCATTAAAAACTAAGATACATTAATGGGTAATATGGGGAGAATAAACATACCATAGGTTTTTGATACCAAAAATGATAACAAAATATGCGCCCAGAGAACGCCTACTGGTGACAGATGAAAAAACTACACTGTTGATGGAAAGGATGAGCTGCTAACAGCATACTCACGGAACTGATATAGAATCTGACCACACGCACAGTTTGAAATTCAGGAGAGTAAGCAGAACAGACTTCAAGGATAAACAATAACAGTGGCTCATGAAGGAAAAACTTCCAGGAACTTGAAATACGGTTCTAATAAATAACTGTGACACAAATTCAACTAAAGGGTAATCAAAGACTCTGAAAACGGAGATAATTATAAGCTGAAAAGAAACATAAAGAAAGAAGCTCACCGTAAATCTTGGATCACTAAAGGAGTATTCGGAATAACGAATGAGAGGAGAAGGCAAAAAAATTTCATGATGAAGAATTAAGGCATCAGTACAGATATTTGAGAAATTACATAAACAAAGAGAGATCGCTGCAAGAAGAATGTGAACTAGGGTATGAAATTGCTATAGATAAAGTAGATGCAGTTTGCAGGAGGATTAAAAGGAATTTGGAGAAATAAGTTAAGGATATATAAACATTAAAGGTGCTTTAGGTAAAGCTTCTTTGAGATCACAAGAAAATCTAACAGATGCAAGGAATGCAAAGAGGAACTAAAGCGGGGATCAACTTCACAGTCTCGAAAATTCGAAAAGCTAACAAAACTAAAATTATCGCCCAATAAGTCTAGCTCATTTGCTTCAAAAGTAATGGCTAGAAGAATAGAAAGGAAACGGATGGAGATGTTAGAGGATGATCAATTTGAGTTCAGGAATACGAGAGAAGCAACTCTGGCTGGAAGGGCAGATAAAGAAAATCAAGGAATCTGTAAACTTATATAAGAAATGCCTTTGTTAATGTTAGTTGGCCCCAGAAGTTAAAGATTCTAAAAAAAAAATCTGGCCGAATATTTAAATATAGGAGAATAATTTACATAAAAAACAACTGATACGATACAATAAAATAGAGAGTCAGCAATTAAAGAGGACATGAGGTTTTAGTTTATTCCTAATAAGTTAATTCCCAATAATATCCAAATTAAATGTAAACGAAGCAATCAAAGTTATGAAACAAAAAATTCAGGAGAAAAAATCAGTACGCTGCGATTTGCTAATGATGTTGTCCTGTTAGCAGGATGCTTAGAAATAACTGAAACATATGAACAAAATACTGGTAGAATAATTTAAGTTAAATGAAAAGTAAATCAAGACAACAGCAATGAACTGTGTTGGACGTGGCTAAATAAGAATTAAATGCTGCGGATAAAGTAACATAGTTATAAATAAAATTTCAAGAGCTGAGGTAATAAATGTTTAAAAACTATTACCAAAAATAGTCTCCAAAGAAGATATCTTTTACTTTTAGACATTGGCCTAGGATTCAGCTTGGAATGGAACACAGTATTTTATGGAAACGCAATCTAGTCATTATTAATACAAGAAAGGGGGAAAAAAAAAAAACCCGAAGCATTTGACATGTGAAAAACGTTAAAAATAAAGTGAACAGATATTGTAAGAAATGGTGGAAGAGTCGCCAATTTTAATACAAAAGAGAGATTGTTTAGCTGTAGATGGAGAAAACAGTCCAAGGTAAGAACAGTAAAGGGAGTCAAAGATTAGAATATACGAAGTAGATAATTGATAATATAGGTGATACGGGTTGGTGTAGAATAGGAACTAATAAAGGATTCCATCAAATCAGTTGAAAGACTGAAAGCAGAAAACAAAACAGCTTTTCATGTTATAAAGTGAGAGAATGTGTTTTTAACTATAATGATGTTAACTCCAGAACTGTAACATGAAGTAGAAGAATAGTTCATTATCATTACAGCATTACTTTATCTGATGCGAATTAGCATTATCGAAAATTCTTCTGGCCTTTCTGGACATTGAAAAGGCGTATCACAGCATCAACCGAAATAGAGTGTATGAGGAAAAAAAAAATTCAATATAAATGAAGATAGTGGAAAGAGTGAAGGATATGTATGGAGGGTAGTAAGAGCTGTGTCAAAGTGGGAAGGGATAAGACCGGATGGTTCCATTTGAAAATATGGACTAAAACAAGAAATTGCCCTATCATCACTGTTATTTATAGCGGTTATGGATGAAATATTGAAGAATATTGTGCAGAATATTGGGGAATGAAAAACAGAAGCAATGCTATTTGTGGTTGACCTACTAGTTTGGGGAGCAGATGAAAGACAGGTGCAGGATCAGCTGGATGTATGGGAAAGAGTAGTTGCAGCTTATGGCATGAAGTTCTCCACAAGAAACAGTGAAATGGTGGTCACAACAAGAAAGAAGAACAGTACTGACATAGGCATATCACCTGGAAGAGAGCAATCAAATAAAATGAAATGTTTCAAATATTTGGGAAGCTGGATTGAAGAAAATTGGAGGAAACGGGATGGAGATAAATGGAAGAGGAAGACGTTCAGATAGAGTATTAGAGGTCTGGTATGAAGTAGGGAGCAAAGAGACAATCTTACTTTGTGCCAGTTCTAACATATGGGTCGGAAACCTGGGTGATGAAGCAGAGGGGCAAAGGGAGAGTAAAATGTGTGGAAATGAAATTTCAGAGGAGTAGGAGTAACAAGAAGGGACAGCACAAGGAATGAGAGAATCAGGGAGATGATCAAGGAGGAAAAACTATAACAGAGAATAGAAAGTCTACGTTACAGTGGTATGGGCATGTAAAGACAGTGAGAGAGGTGAAGTTGCCAAAGAAGATGCTGGATATGAAGCTGAAAGGAAGGAGGCCCACAAGAAGACCGAGGGAGAGATGGGTTAAAGGTGTTAAGAAATGTGTGGAGGAAAGAGGAGGAAATTGGGTGACCGTGGAAGAAGAGAGATAGTGGTTGGATAGGAAGCACAGATGAGGCTTTTGTTACCAACAGACCCGGCCAGCAGTTGGAAGCTGTTCTAGATGATGATGATAAAACAAAACTCTTCTATAGAAGGAGAGGACTTTTGTCTTCAAAAATTGGCCTTGAAGTCAGAAAAACACTCTAAAGCCTTGCGTACGGACCAAGGAATTTAAAGTAATTGAAACTTCTACTTCGAGAAACCAAAAAAATATTTGGGAAATATCTGAACGAAAAGCTATAGAGAATGCTGATTATGAAGGACGAAATGAACGTTTTCTGAATATTATAGGAGAAAGAAATTTGTGGAAAAAAATCAAACAAAAAAGAGAGACGAGGAGTGTGGGTTAAATTTGGAGACTTTTTGGAACTGCTTAATTTTTTTAGTGTAGGTCAAATGTCAAGATAGAATTGTACAAAAAGATAATGGATAGAATACTTGATGCTATATTGAGTACTTTAATTCCTGTAACAGGCATAATTGTATTTTCTTGAACATTAGCTGTAAATTTAACAAGATTTTTTGGCCTTTCAGGAGATACCATATGAACAGAAAGACATTAGATCTTCATACTGAAAATAATGGAGAGGTAATATAAACATCAAATTATTGCATAAAATTGTTATACATTGCACACGTACGAATTAATATCACGCTCTAAGAGTGATGCAATACAGATCCTGTGGTGATAAAACGTCACACATATTTGAATCAATTATTGATGTATTTTGTGTGTTAAAAATTACTCGTATGTGCATTTGTACGCCATATCTTTTCCCCTTAAGGACAATTTCAAAGCAGACGTGATCAGGACAATATCATCGGGCAGTCTTTGTCCATTATTACAGGAAGGCCAGCCGCGTCTGTCCACCACATTGATAACCGGAAATAAGATCTACTCTCCGTCAAGGTAAAGGATTAGAGGACGGTAACCTCCCGTTCTTCCTGGTGTCCCTGGAAAAAAAACCGTCGTAGTAAATCGAGAATACAGTGAAAATTGTATTTGTTGGTGATAGAGCAATGAGGTTGGTTGCCATATTCTCAGATTATATCTTTGGTGGGAGATCCTTTCAGCCAATGGAAACATAGGATGGATACAGGAGAGACGTTTTTGAATATCGTAATGTTTAATGATAAAATTTTTGGAAATTATTGTAAATTTTTAAATCAAATAAGATTGCAATGGAGGACATGCTCCGGTGGCAATTTCCCTAAACACACATCTTCCCCCTTTTCTGCATCCACCTACATTTATCCTTTACAAATTTGAACTTTAAATTATTTCAACGCTTTTGGTAAATTATTCATCATTTCTCTTGGGAATCTATTCCAAACCCTGACACTCTTACCTAAAAAAGAGGATCTTCCTACACCCTTGTGCCTGAAATCGAGTGCCAGCTTGTGGTCATGGTCATCTTTTCCCTTCCATGCATTACTTTCAATTCATACACCAATATCTTTTGTAAAGAGAGCGCTTCGGAGGCTACCGTTAAGAAAAACGTGAGTTGCCAAAAAAGGGGAGGGGGGAATTATTAAAATCTAAAATAATTCCTGAAAATGGAAAATTACATATAATAATGATGTTAAAAGGGGATCTAATAGGTTACCAACTAGAACCATGAATTTTAGACACAAAATAAAACCTCATTTATTGAGTCTTATGGCCTTACAAGGTCGGGTAGTAATTAACGTTACGTTAAACACAATTAGATCAGCAAAAACAAGCAATACCCGACGTTTACAATTCGCCGGAGTAAGCAAACAAAACTGAATGAAATATCTCAAACAAGTAATAAAAACAGCAAAGTTAACATTGAAATAACATGGCAACACAGGCCATCAAATTGAAGCTAACATTTTACTGTACAAAGGAAAATCCCAGGGGGCGCCGTATAAAGTGAATGAAAAGCATCAAAATTGAATTAACAAACAGCAAGATGCTTAAAAAAAAAAAATTGAATCGAAATATAAATTCAGCTAGCTCAGAATTTAAGTGACGGGAGCAGAGTCTTAACCCAGGCGTCGCTTAAGGGCACATAAGTCTGTTAAAAATCCACTGAATAGTGACCGTCGTTTCTGGTACATTACCATAGAATCATCGCCGTGATGGTGAGCGACAAACACAGTGCCACTGCAGCAATGGAAGCTAAATAAGCGGCTACGCCCGCGTTATTAGCATAACTTCCAAATAATGGCAAGCATGCCACTCGACATCTCGCTTTTCCAAAGCAAGAAATGATCAACCACAATGATCATCAGAGAGCGTGCCGGGCTGACACGTCTATTCACCAGCTCGTCTTGGACCCAAGTCACGTCCGTTCATCAGCTCGTCTTGGACAGAAGTGATCTCAAAAAAATGGCTCCTTCTTCTTCCTCGGCTAGTTGCTCGCCACATGTAAAAGAACTCCACGGAATTAGTATTGTAGACCCCAATAAATGTTCAGGATTGGCTTATCTACACATTTCCGTCGTCACGTGTTTAATATCATGCGTCGCATTCGCCGTTTCCTTCGCGCGTTTCCTACGTGGCCTTCGGGGTAGTAGCGGGGTAGGGGGTAGGTCACCGCCCGATTTCGAACGGGACTCAAGCCGGGCTGTCCCGGCGCCATCGAGTCGCCTCGCCTGCTCCATTGTTCCTCTCTCAACCGCCGAAATGGCAGTTTCTAG
>CM061914.1:29423100-29446836 GCA_031002005.1 Vandiemenella viatica
GCAAGATTAAATAATTAATAAATCTGAATATAATAAAAAAAATTATGAATATAATTAATAATAATAATTTAATTATATTCATTGTGGTGTGACAGCGTCACCCACAATATACCTGCTACCCAATCAAAATAAAATTATGCCAATAATTTTATTTGAACTATTCTAACCCTACAGTTGCATCAAAATCATTGCCTACACTATAGTTTCATGGTTCCAGCTCACTCGAACTATCGCATACATGTGACCTCTTTAGATATGTAAACACGACACGTGACTCTGGTTGACATAAACATAATGAAATGTCTTATCCTAATATGCAAAGTAAAACATCATAAAACATTGACAGGTACATAGATGTAAATGAACGACAAAATAGATCTGTTCAATCAATAAACAAAAAAATGATGTAAGCACAAGATATTAATATTAAAACTAGACAACTCAATTAATTATTTACAACGGGCTATGCAAATCTAGCACATGTGTTGAAGTTAGATACAGCAACAACAAGAATAAAGAATGCACCGAATGTCCATTATCAAGGCCGACACAAGTATGCCGAAACCACATAACATGAAAATCAAATGGAAAAGAAAAATCTTCCGCGAATTTACATAATTTAATCCTTCCGCGAATTTACATAATTATCCATACAATACAAAAGAAAGACGGTTCTCGCAAAATGAACTATATTATGCTTTCCAAATTTTCTACACTCGTAGAAAAGACATTATAGCGGTGAAACCAAGCGATCAGCTGTTTCCACTTTGCCCGCTCTGTTGTTGTCAGTAAGCGCTGTCCCGTTAAGCTTGCGGCTCAGGCTACCTGTTTTCGTTTAACCTGATTGCAATCCTTCCAGGAAAACTGGCGGTCGGCACAGCTGCTATCCCAAACAGCTGAGCGTCCTTTACCTGTTCTCGCTGCGTTAGCGCTACGCTTGTTAGGCAATTACGTGTCTTAAGACTGACACTCTTACTTTCTAAAGATATGCTCTACGTTATTACCTAACTAAATGTACATTGATCCTTAAGCTATATTTACAAACATCCGTCCAGGAACTTGTAGACTATGCTGTGTGAAACGGGCGCAAATTCCGGGCATTATGCGGGCCGATCTCCGTTCTGCCGTCGGTCAGCATGTAGCAGTTTGGGGAGATAATCCGCGCTACTGAGAACGGTCCCGAATACAGCAGAAAGAATTTGGAAATTAATTTTCGCTGTGCGTCAGACGGGGTCATAGTCCTAAGTAGCACCTGCTGCCCGACGCTAAACGTTTGCGTCCGCAATCCGTCGTGCTTGCGTTGCCGCTTCGTAGCTTTCCGATGCAAGACACCGCGGAACGCGAAGGCAATTTGAATAACGGAGGAAGAGCTATATGCGCATCAGCTGACGAGTAAAATCTCATACCACAGAACCCAACCGACAAAATGCGGGAAAAAGGGAAACTTGACGCCAGCACGGAAGCCAAAGCTATGCCGATACTGACGAGAAACTTGACGGCAGCACCACAGTCAAAGCCAAAGCTATGCCGATGCTAATGAGAAACTCACGATCATTTCGTGCGGGATGAGACTGCGTATGATTCGTATCAATGTAAAATTTAAGGATCAACCCGAGAAGAATCCCAAGGATGACATCAAGAAAGCACATGAATTCTTGGTAGAGAAAGCTACGAAGCGGCAACGCAAGCACGACGGATTGCGGACGCAAACGTTTAGCGTCGGGCAGCAGGTGCTACTTAGGACTATGACCCCGTCTGACGCACAGCGAAAATTAATTTCCAAATTCTTTCTGCTGTATTCGGGACCGTTCTCAGTAGCGCGGATTATCTCCCCAAACTGCTACATGCTGACCGACGGCAGAACGGAGATCGGCCCGCATAATGCCCGGAATTTGCGCCCGTTTCACACAGCATAGTCTACAAGTTCCTGGACGGATGTTTGTAAATATAGCTTAAGGATCAATGTACATTTAGTTAGGTAATAACGTAGAGCATATCTTTAGAAAGTAAGAGTGTCAGTCTTAAGACACGTAATTGCCTAACAAGCGTAGCGCTAACGCAGCGAGAACAGGTAAAGGACGCTCAGCTGTTTGGGATAGCAGCTGTGCCGACCGCCAGTTTTCCTGGAAGGATTGCAATCAGGTTAAACGAAAACAGGTAGCCTGAGCCGCAAGCTTAACGGGACAGCGCTTACTGACAACAACAGAGCGGGCAAAGTGGAAACAGCTGATCGCTTGGTTTCACCGCTATAATGTCTTTTCTACGAGTGTAGTTTGGAAAGCATAATATAGTTCATTTTGCGAGAACCGTCTTTCTTTTGTATTGTATGGATAATTATGTAAATTCGCGGAAGGATTAAATTATGTAAATTCGCGGAAGATTTTTCTTTTCCATTTGATTTTCATGTTATGTGGTTTCGGCATACTTGTGTCGGCCTTGATAATGGACATTCGGTGCATTCTTTATTCTTGTTGTTGCTGTATCTAACTTCAACACATGTGCTAGATTTGCATAGCCCGTTGTAAATAATTAATTGAGTTGTCTAGTTTTAATATTAATATCTTGTGCTTACATCATTTTTTTGTTTATTGATTGAACAGATCTATTTTGTCGTTCATTTACATCTATGTACCTGTCAATGTTTTATGATGTTTTACTTTGCATATTAGGATAAGACATTTCATTATGTTTATGTCAACCAGAGTCACGTGTCGTGTTTACATATCTAAAGAGGTCACATGTATGCGATAGTTCGAGTGAGCTGGAACCATGAAACTATAGTGTAGGCAATGATTTTGATGCAACTGTAGGGTTAGAATAGTTCAAATAAAATTATTGGCATAATTTTATTTTGATTGGGTAGCAGGTATATTGTGGTGTGACAGCGTCACCCACAATGAATATAATTAAATTATTATTAATTATATTCATAATTCCTTTTTTTTCTTTTTTATTATATTCAGATTTATTAATTATTTAATCTTGCAACGTGTAATTAATTGTAAATAATGAGGGTTGTCTGGATAGGTTGAATGTATGTTTAAAACCAGGGCGGCCAAAGGTATATTTTATTGTAAATCAATTTTTCTGTAAACGCATGGCTCAGAAGGGCTGAATATCGAAGGCTAGAAACTGCCATTTCGGCGGTTGAGAGAGGAACAATGGAGCAGGCGAGGCGACTCGATGGCGCCGGGACAGCCCGGCTTGAGTCCCGTTCGAAATCGGGCGGTGACCTACCCCCTACCCCGCTACTACCCCGAAGGCCACGTAGGAAACGCGCGAAGGAAACGGCGAATGCGACGCATGATATTAAACACGTGACGACGGAAATGTGTAGATAAGCCAATCCTGAACATTTATTGGGGTCTACAATACTAATTCCGTGGAGTTCTTTTACATGTGGCGAGCAACTAGCCGAGGAAGAAGAAGGAGCCATTTTTGATCACTTCTGTCCAAGACGAGCTGATGAACGGACGTGACTTGGGTCCAAGACGAGCTGGTGAATAGACGTGTCAGCCCGGCACGCTCTCTGATGATCATTGTGGTTGATCATTTCTTGCTTTGGAAAAGCGAGATGTCGAGTGGCATGCTTGCCATTATTTGGAAGTTATGCTAATAACGCGGGCGTAGCCGCTTATTTAGCTTCCATTGCTGCAGTGGCATTGTGTTTGTCGCTCACCATCACGGCGATGATTCTATGGTAATGTACCAGAAACGACGGTCACTATTCAGTGGATTTTTAACAGACTTATGTGCCCTTAAGCGACGCCTGGGTTAAGACTCTGCTCCCGTCACTTAAATTCAGCTAGCTCAGAATTTATATTTCGATTCAATTTTTTTTTTTTCAGACACAAAATAAAACCTCATTTATTGAGTCTTATGGCCTTACAAGGTCGGGTAGTAATTAACGTTACGTTAAACACAATTAGATCAGCAAAAACAAGCAATACCCGACGTTTACAATTCGCCGGAGTAAGCAAACAAAACTGAATGAAATATCTCAAACAAGTAATAAAAACAGCAAAGTTAACATTGAAATAACATGGCAACACAGGCCATCAAATTGAAGCTAACATTTTACTGTACAAAGGAAAATCCCAGGGGGCGCCGTATAAAGTGAATGAAAAGCATCAAAATTGAATTAACAAACAGCAAGATGCTTAAAAAAAAAATTGAATCGAAATATAAATTCAGCTAGCTCAGAATTTAAGTGACGGGAGCAGAGTCTTAACCCAGGCGTCGCTTAAGGGCACATAAGTCTGTTAAAAATCCACTGAATAGTGACCGTCGTTTCTGGTACATTACCATAGAATCATCGCCGTGATGGTGAGCGACAAACACAATGCCACTGCAGCAATGGAAGCTAAATAAGCGGCTACGCCCGCGTTATTAGCATAACTTCCAAATAATGGCAAGCATGCCACTCGACATCTCGCTTTTCCAAAGCAAGAAATGATCAACCACAATGATCATCAGAGAGCGTGCCGGGCTGACACGTCTATTCACCAGCTCGTCTTGGACCCAAGTCACGTCCGTTCATCAGCTCGTCTTGGACAGAAGTGATCTCAAAAAAATGGCTCCTTCTTCTTCCTCGGCTAGTTGCTCGCCACATGTAAAAGAACTCCACGGAATTAGTATTGTAGACCCCAATAAATGTTCAGGATTGGCTTATCTACACATTTCCGTCGTCACGTGTTTAATATCATGCGTCGCATTCGCCGTTTCCTTCGCGCGTTTCCTACGTGGCCTTCGGGGTAGTAGCGGGGTAGGGGGTAGGTCACCGCCCGATTTCGAACGGGACTCAAGCCGGGCTGTCCCGGCGCCATCGAGTCGCCTCGCCTGCTCCATTGTTCCTCTCTCAACCGCCGAAATGGCAGTTTCTAGCCTTCGATATTCAGCCCTTCTGAGCCATGCGTTTACAGAAAAATTGATTTACAATAAAATATACCTTTGGCCGCCCTGGTTTTAAACATACATTTAACCTATCCAGACAACCCTCATTATTTACAATTAATTACACGTTGCAAGATTAAATAATTAATAAATCTGAATATAATAAAAAAGGAAAAAAGAAGGAATTATGAATATAATTAATAATAATTTAATTATATTCATTGTGGGTGACGCTGTCACACCACACTTTCCATGCCTCATAACCAATATACGCCTTGTACACTACCATGACCTTCCTTCTGTCTTTCAATGAGTCCCATTCCAGCTCCTTTATCATATCTGTTACTGATTTCGTTCTGCGATAATTTCCAGAAACAAATTTAGCAGCCATTATTTGCACCTTCTCCAACTCCTGTATTTTATACTCAAAATGTGGGTCCCATACTACACTACCGTATTCGAGCAATGGTATGACCAATGTTTTGTAACACAATTCCTTTACTTCTCTTGTACATCCCTTCATCACCCTCTCCAACAAGTGCAGAATTTTGAAACCTTTTCCCACCACCTGTCCAATGTGAACTGCCCAGTTAAGCTTGTTATCAAATGTACTGCCAAGATATTTACATTCCAAGTCTTCAAAAAGCAATTCTTTCCCCACCTTATAATCATAATAAACCTTTAGATTTTTATTTGTGTATCTAATAAGTTGTCTCTTCTTTGCATTTATCTTCATCCAATGTTTACCAATCCTGTCCAGATCACCCTGCAACTGTTTACAATCCTCAACCGTCTTGATCCTTTTATATAGCATTATGTCATCTGTAAATAATCTAATTTCTGATAGTAAACAAACAACACAATTATTCATTATAAAAATAAATATCAATGGTCCCAATACGCTACCCTGTGGCACTCCCATTTTTACTTCCACTTCTTTTGATTCCGCATTTCCTACCCTAACTTTTTGTTTTCTATCTTTCAAAAATTATTCTATCCAGCAAATCACTTTCTTATCCATTCCAATAGATTTTACGTTATTTGTTTCTATAAACAGGCAACCATAGCAGATGGATATTGTTGCAAGAACCTGATTGGTATATTGTTGTTTCCTCGGAGGAAAGGGAGTTGGCCTTAACAACAATGGTATAATTGAGCAAAGACTGGTGCGTAACCAGTCACCTATCAGATGTCGTTAAAGTCGAACAGTTGTTAGTTGCAGCTTAGTACGATTGGGAGACCTGTGCCTGAGTTTGACGGACGGGCCTCACGAGAAATCTTTTTGGCATTTACGACCACAGCTGGACTAAGGTTCCCATTGTTTTACGTATAACGTCCCCGCTACATCAAAATAATTATTCCCCCGTTCGGTATGTGGTGAAATGAAGTGTTCGCAGGTAATCCGCAGGAAACTGTTGAAGAAAGACAAGCTTTCGGCGGCTAACTCTGCCGCCATCATCAGATGTGTTGTTACGTCTGTGACAACCAGAGCAATACTATCAGGCGGAGAACCTTTGAAGACTACATTTCATCAATACGCCGGGAAAGTCTTCGTTCACACGTGAGTATGTGATGTTAGTTTAAAGTTTATATATATATCAAATTGCCGCCAAAACAGGGCTACAAATTTCATATGAAAAAACGCAGTAAATGGAGAAACAAAACAACAATGTACAAACAATATACACAAAATTTGGAAACATAAAAAGAGTTGAGAAATTCAAATATCTAGGGGAATACATACAAGTAGGAGGATCCAACAAGCTATCATATTCAGAAAGATCAGAAAAGCTTGAGAAGGCTTATAGACTCACATGGTCATATTATAACAAAAGAAATATATCAAGGCAGGCCAAACTCAGACATTACAAAACAGTGGTACTGCCAGAAGCATTATATGCATCAGAAACAAAAACGATTGGGGCTTCAGGCATAACAGAAGCGGAAAAAGTTGAACGCAAAATCCTTAGGAAAATTTTTGGAGCAATATATAAAGACGGTACATGGATGAAAAGATCAACGAAATAACTATACGAACATACAGATAGATTGACAGATATGATCAGAAGACGTAGATTACAATTCTATGGACATTTACAGCGAATGAACAGCACTAGACTCACAAAGAGGATCTTTTATGTGGTGAATGGTTCACTCAGGAAAACCAAATGGTTCCAGGAAATAGAAGAGGACTTGAATCACGCAGGGATCAGCAAGGAAATGACACTGGAAAGGGGAAAATTCAGGAACAAAATTATGAACCCAAAATTTAAAATACAGAAGAAAACAGGTACAAAATGGACTGAACAAAGGAAACAGGAACACAGTGAGCGTATGAAGAGGTTTTGGGAAGAGAAGAGGAAGAAGACAAATACAAACAAAAACTGAATAATCATGAATAATTTGAGTTTAAACACTGTCCTCAAGGGAAATAATGATTAATAATAATAATGTATATATATATATATTGAAGAGTTAACTCAGTAACACTGGTTCACGATGAAAACTTCATTTGGTAGCACAATTAAATGTGCAGGACACAATGGATAGGTAGTAGGGAAAGGGTTCAAGATCCTTCCCGTGTTGGAAAGAATGATGAGGGGATGCACTAGAGAAGTAAGGGAACTGGGGTACAAGACTCTGGTCAGACCACTGCTGGTATATGGTAGTGCAGTATGGGTATCAATACTGGAGTTGGAGAGGGTGCAGAGAAGGGCTGCCAGATTTGTCTTTTAAAATTACTTCAAAACACAATCGGTAACTAATATGATAAAGGAGCTAGAGTGGGATTCATTTGAGGGTAGAAGGAGGGAGAAGAGAGTCATGGGAATGTACACGGCCTATATTGGTGGTGAAGCGTGGAAATATATTGGTGGGAAAAATAAGAGAGGTACTTGGAAGGGTAAAGATGACCATGACCACAAGCTGGCACTTGATTTCAGACATAAGGGCGTGGGAAAATTTTTCTTTTATAGGGAAAGGTGTAAGACATTGGAATAAATTGACGAGAGAAATGATGAATAATTTACCGAAAACGCTGAAAGAATTTAAAGTAAAAATTGGCTGAGGGCAAAAGTGGACTGGAGGAGGAAGGGAGAATGATGGGTGTGTAGGAGATTGCCGCCGGAGCGGGCGCTCCATCGCAATTTTATCAGTATTATTAAGTTTTCATATAATGAAAAATATATTGACCTATAAAAATACAGAAAAATACGAAGATACACTAATAAAATTGGTGCGTCTGTGAGTAAATAATTGATATTAAAACCGCTTAGTGCTACAGTCAAAAGGAGTTATAAACATAGATACTCACATTCCTCTCTTTTCTTCATATCGCTCTGGTGGATCTGTAACACAGGACAAAAATATTTAATTCGATATTTAAATCAATAGATAGACAAAACATTAAATTATACGGCTAAGAAAATTCCGAGATTTTTAAACAGTGTTGCTAAATTCTTGTGAGTATTTAATCTTTTTATTTCTCTTGCAGATGTTCAGTTCAAAAGCAGCAAAATCGAAAACAGCAAACCGTTAGAAGGGTGATGATAAAACAGTTGTTTGGTAACGCCAAACTGAATAGCAGCAACTACATGGCCTGAAAAAACAAGTGAAGCACCCACAAGGGAAGGAGGAAACGAAATGAAACATCACGGGCATGTGTTTACAAAGAACTCAGGTATGAATCTTCTTATCAATATGACATTGCATCCCCTCTAGACTGGAAGCATGTACTAATTCGGTTAAGAAGGGTGTCATAAAGCCGTTAAGCCAAGCTGGCCCTCAGCTGTTGTAACTGGTCCTTGATATCCTGGATACTGGCACTGGGACGGAATTGACGTCCGAGCTGGTCTCGCATATGATCTATCGGGGATCTTGCTGGGCACGGGAGTACCACCATATCACGCATATAAAGGGAAAACGGAAAGGTCCACGTTCTAAAAATGGGTAATGACAGATTTCCGAAGGTGGCCCTATAGTACCATCCTGCAGCAAGAAGGGATGTTGGTATACCTATGAAGCGAAGGATAGAAAACTGAGGTTGAACAGACTTTTGCTCTATCCGTGAAAAGAAGTAAAAAACTAATTGTGGAGTAGCAACGCGTGGGTTCGAATCCCGTCCAGGCATCCAGATGTAAGTTATGCATGGTTTCCCCAAATCACTCCAGGTTAATGCCGCGATGGTTCCTTTAAAAGGCCATGGTTGAATTCCTTCCTGTTCCTTGCCCCCAGTCATTTCCCGTATCTAACGACATAGACATCGAAGAGAGTAAAGCAATAAGCAAAAAAAGAAAATATAGCAACTTTTAAGGTGCGTGGCATACATTGAATCATTGATTACGAGGATTCAGGTTATTGTTTAGTATTTCTGTCATAAGCGAATTTTTCGAAAAAATACAATTTACATAACTATTTCGACAGTTTCTATCGCTCTGGAGTATGATATCGATATAGCTGACTCTTTCAGCACGATTTAGTTGCAAATGTCGAATTGTATAATCAATATTATTTCCTTCTCTAAATGCCCTGTCTCCGTATATGATGTTTAGTTTGTATATTAGATACTTTTATACTGTTTAATTTATTCACAGTTTATCAGTTTCGTCAATTCTGTACCAATTCCGGCTTATTCTATAGGAAGATTCTGAACATTGGGAACAATTTTGTAAAGAACTGTTTACTAACTGAGAAAGAAATCCATGATTTTCTCAAAACACTCCAGGTGAATGTCGGGATAGTTCCTTCAACAAGGCTATGACCTTTTTTTTCTCTCAGTCCCTTCACACCTCGAATGACTTCGACGTCGACGAGGAGTAAAATCATTAAAAAAATAGATCACGCTTCTTCTTCTTTTTCACTGTTGAGTCTAGATTCTTGCTGATTGAAAACTTATTACCCAATTATAAACTAGTCAATTGTTTTATTAAGGGTTATATTACTCGATGTTTCAAAGTTAATTTACTTGAATTTGATTGCTATGGAGCGCATGCTTCGGTTGCAATTTCCCTAGTCATGTATTTATTCCTTTTAATTAATATTAGTATTTTTATTATTATCTTACTAACTCGTACCCGCGACTACGTAGGAGTGGATAAATTTTTTTTTGGACAGAATTGAATATAGAAAGTTGTTGGTAACGAAGGATTGGTCCCAAACAACACCGAGTCGGCATAATATGACAGGAAAGCTATCACTATATCATTCTACCGTCGAACCAGTCTCTTGAAGAGAAGCAGTTTCCAACATATTTCTGTCACCATTCGATAAGGTCTCAAAATTTCGTGACTACAACTATTAAACATACCGAAGAAAATGTCCTGTGCCCTTCATACAGATTTTCTTGTCAAATTCCATCAACATCGATATAGCCATTTGGTCATCAAAACGTAACAAAAAGACAGAGACTTACTTCCGTATTTATAGTATTATTACTGTGGTTCACACACAGACACACACATACACACTCTCTCTCTCTGACTGCGAACAACCCCTGAGGAATCATTATAACGTAAAAAAGTGTACACCTACAGCATTGCAAGACTACCTATGATTTGCCTCGCATTGCACCCCTAACTTTGTGATATCTACAGTATAACAATCAATCCGAATAACCTACGGCCCAGGCGTGACTCTTACGAACAAAAACAATTTTAAAAAATCTTAACCCCCACGGAGACTTGAACCGGAGACCACGACTCAAACATTAGCAATCAAGTGCTTTAACCACTGAGCTGTCTGACCGATACACGGAATAGCAGTATACAGACTTTCAGATCCAACGCGTCTGTCTATCGCCATTCAGTAGTGTTTCGAAATTATGAGACAACATGTATTATTTATAAGGATAATTTTTCAACCAAATGTAGACAGTATTTTTTTTCCTTTTTAAAAGGATAAGTGTGCAAAGTTTCATCGTGATAGGATGTAAACTGTGGATTTGTATGAAGAACAAACAATCAAACAAACATACATACATACATTCTTCTTTATATATATATAGATATACATGGGTGTTAATTGCTCCACATGTCTATTGCCATTAGGGATTTTAATTTTAAATTGCTTTAACGTTTTTATTAGATTATTCTTCACTTTTCTTAGTAATTTATTCCAACTCCTGATACCCTTACACACGAAAGAATTTTTCAACCTCCGACCCCGCAGCCCCCGAATGCACTCGTATTATTTTTCTCGGCGTCGTTGTCTGCTACGCTCCTGCCAGAGGAAGTTTTCTATGGCATCTGCAATGTTAAGTGTATTGTGCAGGCGGAATGAATGTTTCCGCATATGAGGTCGGACAATACGGTGCGACGACCCGATAGCGTCTCCAGACGACAAACACAATCGCGGACTGCGCGTCTTCCGGGTGCACTCGCCGCGGCCGCCGCTTTGTGAGCGTGCACAAGGCAACGCCCCGCCCCGTCTCGCAGTTCATTACCTCACTTGTGGAATCTCATTACACTCTTTTGTGGCAGACATTGCTAAGAGGTTCACTCTGTATGTCGGCATACACTGTGAACGCAACATGCAGGATGTACGCAAAAAAAGGATTTGTATTCCTACGCAGCCTTCTTTAATATCGACAAAAACTGTAATAGGGAATATACTCTGCTTGAAATTCAGACCAAAACACTTCCTTCTTCAAAATAATTTTTTTTTTGCCTGGTTCATTTCAAGCAAAACAGAATAACTATGAAGACACATGGGATTGACCAATGGTAGTAATAACATAGCCACGATACTTATTTTACTCCAAACTGTACCAGGCGAATGTTAAACATAATAATCTTATATATAAAAATCAATGTTTGTGGGTTTGTGGGTTTGTTCGTCTTCTATGCATTCCTATACCATTTATCAGATTGCAATGAAACTTTGGAGAGTTTTCGAGTGTGCGTCTGCGAAGGTTACTGTGAAAAAAAAAATTCCAAAATGTCACCCCCTATTTCCCATAACACCCCATAATTTAGGCAAAACCACATTTTTTATCCGATTTAGATAGGAATTTGCATACTTTAAAACAAACAGAAAAATAATGCCTACATACGGTTTCCGAATATTAATCCCCTCGCCCCCTTTCCACCCCCATAATTTTTTCACCCCATAAATTTAGGCAATACCACATTTTTTATCCGATTTAGATAGGAATTTGTACACTTATACTTTAAAACAAACAGAAAAATACTGCCAACATATGGTTTCCGAATATTCATCTCCTCTCCCCCTTTCCACCCCCATTACGTTTTTACCCCATAATTTAGGCAAACCACATTTTTTATCCGATTTAGATAAGAATTTGTACACTTATACTTTAAAACAAACAGAAAAATACTGTCCACGTATGGTTTCCGAATATTCATCCCCTCTCCCCCTTTCCAACCCCATTACGTTTTTACCCCATAATTTAGACAAAACCACATATTTCATCAGATTTCAATGGGAATTTGCACACTTATACTTTGAAACAAACAGAAAAATACTGCCTGCATATGTTTTCCAAAGCGCATCCCCTCTCACCCTTTCCAACTGAAAATGAATGAAACAGCAGTTTAAAATTTATATGTAAATATTTTTTCATTTAATCTATGTGCCTACTCAAGTCCAGCAATAGTGAAGCATTGCCGGGTCAGCTAGTGTTTAGTATAAATCAGAAATGACTTCACTTCCATTCCTCACTAATAACACTAAATTACCGACAAGCCATTAGCAGGCGCTCTGGATTTCCTGTATTATTCCGTCATCAGTCTCTCTACTGGTTTGACGCAATCCTCCATCTCTCCCTAAGTTGCGTTAACCTTTTTTTATCTTATCATACACCTTACAGTCTATGTGTTGTCAGATTCAGATATTCTAATCTTTGTCTTCCTCTGCAGTTCTAACTTCCGCCTGTTCTATCCACTTACAATTTAACGATCTCGTACGTCTTACCTATCATCCTATCTCTTTACTCGGTAACACTCTTCTACAAGCTTCTCTCCTCATTCGTCGTTTCCAAAACACCTACATTTCGTACTTTAATACGCCTACTTTATTTTCGGCATCCTTCTACAGAACTATATCTCAAATTCTTCAGTTTTACTTCCGTTTCGTGTTACTAATGTCATTCCTTCGCTACCATAGAGTTTTAAAAAGTTCTTTTTGTGTTCTACATCAATAGCTGAAACTTTTAAATAAGGTTCTTTTCGCTAGTGCTACTCTGCTTTTAACATCATTTCTGCATCGCCCATCAACTCTAAATTCATTTACTTCTACTATTATTTCTGATACCATTGTTTTATATTTAATCTAGTACTATTTTTATTGGTTTACATTTAGTCCCAATTCTTCCTTCATTATTTTGCTCGTGACATTAGTGATTTCTGGAGATCCTGAGTCTGTTCTTCCAATAGGACAAAGTCATCAGCAAATCGTAGCATACTGATTTTTCTTCTTGAACACTAACACCATATTCAAATTTTTCTTTGTCTTCGTTTAACATTTCATTTACATACAAGTTGAATAGTAACAGAGATAGGCTACCATCTAGTCTCAGACTCTTTTTTAACTGATGCATGTCTCTCGTGATTCTCTACTTTCATCAATCTTATATACATTATAAATTATTGTTCTATTGCGATAATTTTGTTCTTACTTTAAAATATAGATCATCTTGTCCACCCTTAAATTATAAAAAAGCTTTTTCTCATCAAAAGCGCCATAAAAGTATCATTTTTTTATTAGCCCTTTAACTATCAATCTTAAAGCCAGAATTGCTTCTCTTGAACCTTGATTTTTCCCACACCCAAACTATTCTTGAGCTACTATCTCTTCTACAAACATTTCTATTCCTGATTTTTCAGTATTATGCGGCTGACGAAGGTTGCAGCATGTCAGGTGAAAACTTGTACAGGCGAATAAATACGCGGCATTCCATGAATATCCAGATACTATTAATTTCTATTCTGTTCTATCCACTAATGTTGAAGCATGTGATGTTAGACGTACAGTTCGATAATTCTCACATTTTTCAGCTTTTGCTTTGTTTGTGAAGATCAAACTTTTATAGAAATCAGTTAGGATCTCTTCTGTTTCCTGACTTTCTGATGTCAGCTTGCATAATCTTTTGATTGCATTTTATTCTAGAGATTTTCGGACTTCTGCAGGAATGTGATTAATAACAACCACCTTGTTGGATTTTAAATCTTTCAAAGTACTGTCAAATTCTGTCCTTAAAACATGACCTCCGGAATTATTATTTTTGACGATGACTTTTTTCCCCAGAACACTGTTGTTCAAATCATCTGCATCATACAGTTTCTCTATGAATTCCTTCCATCGTTTAGCTCTATCTTCTGAGATTATGAGTGGTTTCCAATCAGCTGCTTTAATGTTCATTTATCTTTTCTCATGTCTCCAGCATTTCGTTTGATCCTCAAACAGGCCTCAGGTATTTTACATATGACTATTTACTTTTCTGTTTCTCCGCACTTCTCTTTTGCTCTCTTAAATTTCCTGTTTATTTGATTTCTTAAATGTCTGTATTGCTCTTTTCCTGCTTAATCCTTATAATTGTTGTGCCTTCTCCTCTGACCCATCAACTCCAAGACTTCTTCTGTGATCCAAGGTTTTCGGGCAGCTTGTTTCCTAAAGCTTAATATTTCTTTACCAGTTTTGATTATTTGTCTCATAATTGAATTTCATTCAAATCCTATCAAAGTTATTTCATAGACCCACGTTCTCTCGCGTTAGGTTGTTACAGTTTGTTTACTTCCAAACTGTTCTGTCTGGGTTGCTTCTTTATTCTCCTGAATTTCAAGCCCGCACTTCATAACTATCAGATTGTCGTCAGATTATAAACTCAACAGAGCGGCAGTACACAATAGGTAGGGGATCGAAAGAAATTTCAAGTTTCTACCTTTATTCCAGACGGTGGGGAGAGGATGTACCAGAGAAGTGAGGGAATTAGATGAGAAAACTTTGGTCAGATCATTGCTTGAATATCGTGGTATAATGTATCGGACCTACATTTTTTTTATCCAGTACAGTAGTTGGATGGGGTGCAATGGATTACCGCCAAATTTGTTACTTAAATTACTGTAGAACACAATCAGTAACTGTTGCGATAAAGGAGATGAATCGGGTTTCACTAGAAGACAGGAGAAGGGTGGAGAGGCTTATATTGGTGATCAGGGTTGGAAAGATATTTGTAGAAGAACTGATAATAGTGCACCGAAGGAAAAAGATAACCTATACCACATCTGGCACTACATTTCAGGCATTAAGTGTGGAAAAAATATCTTTTGTAAACGAGGGAGTCAGAACTGGAACAAATTATCAGGAGAAGTGGTGAATAATTTACCAGTAATTAAAAATTCGTGAACGGCACAATTAGATGGGTGTGGAAATTACAATAGAAAATTTTAAAAGAACTATGAAGGGGCATTATGCGTGTGAACGGAGATTCCTATTGGAGCATGCGCTCCATCGTAATTAAAATAATCTATAATAAGAATAAAATGTATGTAATTAAGGTTGAATAAGCAACAAAGGTTCAATAGAACTCATTGTCTCACTATTCACTTCATCGTCCTCCCTTTGTTATTTGGTGCTGCTAAATACAATTTAGCAATACTTATGATATTTGAAAAATTAATGGAATTATAACATTACTCGCTTTAAGCCCGATGTAATATTACGCCCTGGGACCAAACGTTTAGAATTATTTTGGTATGAAAAGGTGTTTCCAACCACAAACTTGTATTTATATTTTGAACGCACTTAAACAAACGAACAAACAAAAAATATGAAAGTCAGGTAATACAGTGCCAAATATGTTCACTGCTCCATATTTAAAGATACTTCCATTTCTCCGATGATTTTTGTGCTTCGTATGTCTGGCACAAATGCAGGGGCAGGAAGAAGGCGGTCTTCACAATTTCACTTTTTCTGCAAGTGGAACGAATTGCCTTGTAACAACCACCGAACTGCTCAAAGTCTAGTTATAAATACGTTCAGCTTTTTAAGCTATCGTTCTCCAGAGGTCAATTTTAAGTTACAATAAAGAAAAGAAATCCTCCCCTTCTCTGCACTCTATTTTCTCCCTCTGTGAGAGTTTTGGTAACAGCAGAATTTTGTAGCTTCTCCTTTGTCCTGTCGTTGATGTTTAATCCAGCTACTATGACTTGTAGCTCCAACTACAGTAGTTTCCCCTTCATGTCTCTGAACCGCTGCGGCAGCAAACAGATTCCATCTACAAAATGAAAAACTCCTATCTGTATTTCTTTCTTTCACGCAGTTTTATTTAACACATTACACTATCTTTAATACCACAGCTGAAATCTCATTCAGTCAAACGAAATTTCACACAACCACTTGTCTAAGATATCTGAACCAGTGGAATAGATAATTTGACACTTTTCTATTTCTTGTAGAAATTTAAAAGTATTTTTATATAGATTTACAGAGATTTTGGTGTTACAATTTACGGCTGCAGTTTAAAATTTCTAGGTTGTTCAAAGATCGGGAATTAGTAACTCTTATAATTAGGTAATCACGTCTGTGTGAAAAGGCAACTGCAGTTATTAGTATATTGTACTCCGGTACGGCGTTTTGACTCGATATTTCGCTTGGTTGAAAGATCAGAACTTGCCATCTACTTTTACATCTCTTAATGTACAGTTTGTACAAACTGTTGACGTGTATGTGCAACGTTGAGGTGTTGTTTTGTAACGAGCTGTCAATGTACTGTTGTCAGTATTGCAGCAAACAAATTCGTTAATCCATCCAAAGTACAATGACAGCTTTCAACATGTGATCTTCTGCTTCGAATCTCGTAGGTGGAAGAAATTTTCGTCATTCAATCTTGTCCAACAGGATATGGGAGGTACAATTTCGCAATTCCTAATCACCAGATTGTGTGGGAAAAGTATGTGTTAAGAACGCTAACCTGTAAACATTGCATGTGGAGTAAGGTGATAAAACAGTGTTAATGGTAATTATTCCATCAGATGGGGATGTTAGGTTTTACAGCATTTTGCTGTCTTTTACTACAATAAACTTGATTCGACCTAAATCAGGTTCCATCAGCTTCCTTCTTCCATCTGTCGTTTACAACACAAACACCACATACCGGTAGATTTAAAATCAACACATTCCCAATTTACATTCTAACATTTACACTTAACTGCGTTATTCACACTGCGAAAGACAAGCGTAAAACACTTCGATATTTCGTCCAAGTCCACATGTGTAACATCAATGCAGACCTAAAATGTCCTATAGGTATTATTTCAATTACATTCAGTGCGCACATAATGTAAAATGAAAAACAAATTATCTGTATGATATCTTAGTTGTCTGGGTTGAACGGCGTCAATTTATCTAAACCTAACGTTTCGGCCATCATTTTGTGAT
The DNA here is from genome assembly GCA_031002005.1 of Vandiemenella viatica. Lineage (NCBI taxonomy): Eukaryota > Metazoa > Arthropoda > Insecta > Orthoptera > Morabidae > Vandiemenella > Vandiemenella viatica. The sequence goes on from CM061914.1 coordinate 29,440,387, forward strand.
CATACCGAGCGGGGCGGTGTAACGGTTAGCGTTCTCGCCTCGCATTCGGGAGGACGGTGGTTCGAATCCCCGTCCGGGCATCCAGATTCGGGTTTTCCATGGTTTCCCCAAATCACTCCAGGTGAATGCCGGGATGCTTCCTTCAAAAGGCCATGGCCGAATTCCTTCCCATTCCTTGCCCCCCATCCTTTCCTATCCCTAAAGACCTAGTTGTTATAGGAGACGTTAAGCAATGAAAAAAAAAGGATGCTCGTTTAAATTTCATCACAATTGATGCAATATCTGTTTCATCTAAAATCAACAAAAAAAAAAAAAAATAAAAACCGAGAAGTAAGTAACAACTATTTATACAGGTCGATTTGGGGGAATCTTTTTTAGTTGAAACAGGATAGTCTGCATATGCTGTGGTTGAAATTTCATCTAATTTGGTTCTTTACTTAAACTCAACCAAAAAAAACAACAAAGAATAAAAAATACAAAATTTTGATAAAAACAAAATCGAATTCAATAATGTATTTACAACAAGAACTACAAAGCAAAATCTATTTTTATGAAACACTCCTATCAGCAGATTGTACTGATAAGACTATCCAGTTATCATTTCTATTCAACCTCAGGTTATTATTATCTTCATTATTGATAATACGTTTCACGTTTTTCTGTACAATTTATTCATGAGGAGGCGGTTTTTGAAGTCGGTGCCAAACTCTATACAATGTGGAGAGGTTTTAAGAGTTTTGTAGACAATATGATGTTTAGGAATCGTGCAACATCACCTCCTGTGTCCTAGTGTCAATTCCTTGCACCTCCTAGGTTTAAGTTAGTAAACCACGTAACAGGTGCAATCTCGACTTATATGTTATTCTTTCCATCGCCAAGACACAAAGAAACGGAATCGCCGAATATTCCACTGAATATTCCTAATGTGGCCGACACACACACACACACACACACGCACGCACACACACAATTAAACTGCTTGAAGTAATGAAGAAAACAATTGCAGCGTTGTAACCATACCCAGAACCAACAGTTGTTTGTAAGATTTTATCAGTTAGCTAATATGAACGTAATTTTGCTATATTGCATCTATATCAGATTAGTCAGGCTGAAAAATATTAGAGGAATGAAATGATGATTTGAATTCAAATTGAATTCTACTCTCGTATAATGAATAGAAAACAGAACGCTTTCTCATACAAAAAGTAGATGCTGATTTATGATTATTAAAATTTTATTTCTTAACTAGCCAAACTAAATAGAATTGTTATAAAATAAAGCTCATTGTAATTTATCGTCTCTTGTGCTGTAGCAAAAAGCTTCAGTTGTCAAGTTGGTCCAGGTTGCATTTCAGCCTAACCACAGTCTCCGCTAATATTTTCTCTAGAAAAGCAAAGCTTCAATCACACGCGAATCAATACATTCCCTGTATCGCATGTCATTGTCATCATGCATCACGATATAAATCTTCACAGGTTTTTACACCTGTCTTTCTTATTACCTGTGATGAAGATCGATGTTTTAACACGGCTGACACAGCTTACATAGGCTGATATAATGACCCCAGTGAAAACGAAGGATGCTAAAAATAAACCTTAACAGCTTATGCTATGCCACGTAATATTTAACTTTGGTTTAGACGACATATATCGCGATCAATTTGCAACTTCTTTCATTCAAAACATGTGATGATTTAAATAAAAAACTTGATAATTAATATGCCAATTTAAACGAAATACATACGTTTCTTTCAGTATTCTGACAATTTATTTCTTAACAATTGCTTAACTAAACAGAATTGTTATGAAATAAAATTCAATGAAATTCCTCGTGCCTTGCGCAGTAGCAAAAGGTTTCCGTTTCCATCCGGGTCCAGGTTGCATTTCAACCTAACCACTTACTACGCTAAACTTGCAGCCACAAAAACAATACAGTACTTCAATCTCACGCATATTAATATATGTACTGTATTGCATTTTAGTGGCAATAATGCATCGCGATACAAATTTGATCAAAAATCTTCATCCGTGATTCAGACCGATATTACAACGTTTGAATGGATGACACAGTTACATATTGCTAAAATAATAGACTCAGTAATATTGCTTAGTGAAAGGAAAGGAAATTAAAATAAAGCTTATAAAGTTACATTATGCCACGTAATATTTGTTTTAATTGTAGTGTAGGCTGCACGCTGATCGCGATTAGTGTGCAGCTCTTTCCGTTCAAACCATTTAATAATTTCAATAATAGGACACGGTTTAAATAATTTGAAGAAAAAAACTAAATTATTCATGCCCGCTGCTGTAACGTCAAATGCCAGTTATTTGACCCATGCTAAGTAACAATATATTCTAGAAACTTTCGCTAACATTGATGTTCGAAAATTAAAGCTTTTACTTTACATAAGAATTTAAGCAGCATTTCTATATATCGAAATATTAATATGTAAATATAAGCATCTAATGATTGATATGTCGATTTAAACGCAATACATACTATTTTTCAGTGGTCTGTCAGTTAATTTATTCGTTGATGCTTAGAAATGTTATTAAATAACGTGTATTACCCCTGAACAAAATGCGTAAAGCGTGACTTCATAGCGCGACGACATAGAGTGACGTCATGGCGTGATAGATGACGTCACAGATGACCAAAACTTGCTTTTTTTAAGTATAGAAGATACAATTTAGCACCTCTATTTTCTTCCTTCTTCTCAGCGTTGTCCTAGTTAACAACGCTGAGTGCTGATTTATTACATTTATCGTAAAGGAAGTTTCAGATTTTTTACCTAGTGCTATCTCAAATGTCTGAAGATGATGTTTCAATTGAAGTTGTTGTTTGATTCCCATGGCAGTTTTTTGTAGGAAGTCTGAATAATCCGTCCCGTATCCGTCACAGATGATAAGGAGATGTCACCTGTTGTGTGCCTTGTTTGTGCGCAGCTGAATGTGGTTTCTGCGACACAACCCACGGCCGGCCCCACACAGATCACCTGCTTCACTGCACGACGCACGGGCCTCGCCCCTGCAGGCGGCGTCAACACGCGAGGGCTGTATCAACTACAGCCACCTCAACTCTCGACACACGGGGTGCCAGTAGACATCCTCATCATTTTTTAATACTTCTTGCGTCTGTTATTGTATTCGAAACACGATTCCGTCTTGTTGACAGAAAGAAAGTTTATCCATATCTTAACACCGATGTTTCTTGTTCATGAACAACAAAAACATATGGAATTTAAGTGGCCTGTCTTTTAGGATCCTTTACTATATGTCGCTTTCTGTGTATAGTTTCAACATTCCACAATAACCTTCTTTGATTCGCTTCTCGTGTTTCAAAACAGGGAAGGCATTTATGCTGCTACCTTCATGCCTTAGTTTTTTGTTGTTTTTTTTTCAGGTTTTTTATTGTTTGTTTCTTTTTCTTTGTCTTCCTTGCTATTAAAATGGTACACTCGTTTAATTTGATTTCTGTTGAACGATGCGTAACTATCGATTTTTATTACACACATCTAATAATACTGATCTTCCCGATTGGGTTTTGGAGAACGTATTTGTTCGGAAGCTACGTCTTGTGTTGAAAGTCGATAATACTGCAGCAACGATTATTTCAGATACCATCCGGATTTAAGTTGCACCAACAGTGGGGAAGGTTCTTCCTAAGTTTTGAAATATTTCTAACTTGCTCTAATAAAAACTGACTGCTCGAAATATTGATGATTTGGGAACGATAGAGTAAGATTGTCGTTCTACTCGTTATGTTTACGTAGCAGCTAGAATAATGACATATACTGGACATAAGCTAAGCAGACAACTCTTCCAGTTTCGAGATATTTTCTTGTTCATGACACCTGTTGACCAATGAGTATCTGTTTTACATCTTGAACACAGTTGCTGGTGCACCAGTAATTTGGTTATCCAGATCAGAGCTCACAAAAATTTCTGACAACTGTCAGCCAAACATGAGTATTTCTTTTAATAACTCTCCACCTTGTTAATGCATTGATGATCACCAATGGAATCTCAATCGGTTTAAGCCCGTGCATGTTTACAGTCGGGTTTTATCTATGAGATTTTCTTGAAGACAATGATTGATGTCTACAATCCTGCAGAAATGAATCGTGGCGGTCTAACAATGGAACAAACATTTAATTGCTATTACATACGATTTTTTTAGGTCGTTTGATCGTCACGGGCACTGTGCATAAAAATAAAAATACGAAGCCTGTTTCGATGACAATTTGTATACAACATTTTGGCATACAGCAGTGTAGCATTTTAGCATAAACCATACTATTCTCTACTTAGCTTCTTTTTCCTCATCAACGCCATTAAAGAAGGGAAAGAACTAGGGACAAGGAAGAGGGAAGAATTTGGCCACAATCTTCTGAAGCATTCGGATTGTGAGGCCAAGGTGTTACCACTCACCCATCATGATCTGTATTCTTATTACTGTTTGAGGTGTGGCAATCATATAATAGAGTTGAATCTATTATTATTATTAATTTTAATTGCGATGGAAACAACACTCCTTTAGTAATACCACTAGTCATCTAATTACCCCCTTTATATATATACACACATTTTAAATGTTCATTTTTTAATTGGAATGTTAAATTCCTCCTCCATTTACTTTTCCAACTTACAAATTTTAAGTTCCTTAAGCGTTTTTGGTAACCTATTCATCACTACACTTGGTAATTTGTTCCTACCCTGACGCCATTACCAACTGTCCCACACCCCTATGCATCAAATCGTGCGCAAGCTTGTGGTCGTGGTCGCCTTTCCCCTTCCCTGCACCATTCATAATTCTTTGACCAATATCCCTCCATGCCCCATCACCAACATATGACCGGTAATTCCCAGCACTCTCTTCACCCTCCTCCTTTCCTCCAATGAGTCCCAATCCAGCTCCCTTATCATATCAGTTACTGACTGGATCCTGCGATAATTTTCACAAACAAATCTAGCTGCTCTTCTTTGCACACCTTCCAACGCCTGTATTTGATAAACAAAATGTGGGTCCCAAACTACACCACCATATTCAACCAATGGTCTGACCAAAGTTTTGTAATCCAACTCCCTAACTACTCTGGTACATCCTCTCAACACCCTCTCCAGTAAATGAACCTACCCAATTATGTTTGTTATCAAATGTTATGCCAAGATATTTACACTTAAAACTTTAACAAGTAATTCTGACCATATCTTATAATAGTAATTAACCTTTTGTTTTTTATCTGTAATCCAGATAATGCTCACTGATGAGTAGTCACAAAAGAAGTAACATTTCATATGCATAAATGAAACTATTGCAACGCTACACTTGGTTTAACGTTGTGTCGGGATGTTTCTGGAACAATAAAATGGTTTTAATGTTTGCGACAAAATTAGACAATGGGCGTGAACCTGTGTGCTCCTGCGTGTTTCTTTTTGCTCCTGCGTGTTCCTGTGTGCTCCTGTGTGTTCCTGCGTGTTCCTGCGTATTCCTGTTTGCTCCTGTGTGTTCCTGTGTGCTCCCGTGTGTTCCTGCGTGTTCCTGCGTGTTCCTATGTGCTCCTGTGTGTTCCTGCGTGTTCCTGAGTGCTCCTGTGTGTTCCTGTGTGTTCCTGCGTGTTCCTGCGTATTCCTGTTTGCTCCTGTGTGTTCCTGTGTGTTCCTGTGTGCTCCTGTGTGCTCCCGTGTGTTCCTGCGTGTTCCTGTGTTCCTGTGTGCTCCTGTGTGTTCCTGTGTGCTCCTGCGTGCTCCTGTGTGTTCCTGTGTGCTCCTGTGTGTTCCTGCGTGTTCCTGCGTGTTCCTGTGTGCTCCTGTGTGTTCCTGTGTGCTCCTGCGTGCTCCTGCGTGTTCCTGTGTGCTCCTGCGTGCTCCTGCGTGTTCCTGTGTGCTCCCGTGTGTTCCTGCGTGTTCCTTTGTACTCCTGTGTGTTCCTGTGTGCTCCTGCGTGCTCCTGTGTGCTCCTGTGTGCTCCCGTGTGTTCCTGCGTGTTCCTGCGTGTTCCTGTGTGCTCCTGTGTGTTCCTGTGTGCTCCTGTGTGTCCCTGCGTGTTCCTGCGTGTTCCTGCGTGTTCCTGTGTGCTCCTGTGTGTTCCTGTGTGCTCCTGCGTGCTCCTGCGTGTTCCTGTGTGCTCCTGTGTGCTCCCGTGTGTTCCTGCGTGTTCCTGTGTGTTCCTGTGTGCTCCTGTGTGTTCCTGTGTGCTCCTGCGTGCTCCTGTGTGTTCCTGTGTGTTCCAGCGTATTCCTGTGTACTCCTGTGTGTTCCTGTGTGCTCCTGTGTGTTCCTGTTTCTTTGTGTTCCTGTGTGCTCCTGTGTGCTCTTGTGTGCTCCTGTGTGCTCCTGTGTGCTCCTGTGTGCTCTTGTGTGTTCCTGTGTGTTCCTGTTTGCTCCTGTGTGTTCCTGTGTGTTCCTGTGTGTTCCTGTGTGCTCCCGTGTGTTCCTGCGTGTTCCTGCG
>CM061914.1:29447836-29717699 GCA_031002005.1 Vandiemenella viatica
ACCTGGGTTGCGGGCTCTTTAAGATCAGTAGGCCCCTAGGCTACACTGTGGTGTGGGCCCTTTATATCAGTAGGCTCCTAGGCTACACCTGGGTTGCGGGCTCTTTAAGATCAGTAGGCCCCTAGGCTATCAACTGTGGTGTGGGCCCTTTAAGATCAGTAGGCCCCTAGGCTACACCTGTGGTGTGGGCCCTTTAAGATCAGTAGGCCCCTAGGCTACACCTGTGGTGCGGGCTCTTTAAGATCAGTAGGCTCCTAGGCTACACCTGTGGTGCGGGCCCTTATTTATAGAGTATATATATATCGATAACTTGTTATTAAATTAATAAACCTTTTAATGCAAAATATTGAATAATGTAATGATAGTAAAAATATAGGAGGATAACTTACTGAAGAATTGAAATTTCGTAACGTGGTTTCTGCATCGTTTCCGAGATTGAAGTGAACGATGTTAGCAAGTGATTCCCGCACGTTCAGTTTGTTGACTGATGATCGATAGATAAGGTGCTGCCTAGTTTAGTGCTGTTGTTGCAACCAAACACCTTCAGCAAAAGCCCGCAAAATTACAAACTGAAAAGTTTTAGTGCCAATATGAAACAGTAGTCTTAGATGTTAAGAGAAAACAATCGATAAAAGATGATTAAGATGACGAAAGCACGCAATAGAGAAAAATTAAAAACACAATATTGATTATTCACAACTTATGTCAACAGGATGACAGCGAATAAAATATTTTATTTTTGTATGTGTTGCGAGCCCCTATGTGGTGCGGGCCTCTTTGTAGTGCGAGCCCCTAGGCTACAGCCTGGTATTCTATGCCTAAATGCGGCCCTGATGTTTAATATAAATGATAGAGTCAGGTGTGGAACAACGGAGCTGCTATCACATCTCTGACCCTCAGATACTATCTGTAATTTCCTCGTTCCTTTCTTCGTTTATTATAATAAACATGACTTTAACGATCCTTCACAACCAATTGATTGTATTTATCGGTTTCCATGTGCTCTATAATTTAATGTGCTTAATATGAGTCACCTTATATTTGGACTTGTTTGAGGTGAAATCTCAAACGAACGTTGTAATGAGGACGGATACACTTTTTGGCGCAACAAGTAGATTATATATAGCTGGGAGGATATTCGTGCCTTTGTTAGAGAAGCATTATTCAGTCATGTTTACCCTGGATATTCTGCAATTTAACTAAATTGGAATACAGCGGCTGTTGGAACTTATGTTCCAACAAACAATACAAGATATGAATAAAATCTGGTCCAAATGCTGATTTGGCTTTATGAAAAATTTTAACTCAAAGAAAAGCAGCTGAATATCTCACTTGTTAATAGATACGAAATGTTTTCACTTTTTGGTGATAATATTCGTGCGATTCGTAGTGGTCAAGACACCGTCAGCACAAGTGGCTGTACCTGTGTATGGCCTGGTTTAGGAACTAGTTGCACTGATGCTGAAAAGAGGTAATTCTGATCATATTAAGTTAACAGGTAGAACATATTTCAAACGTTCAAAGAGTCGAATTTAAACAAATTTATTATTATTCACTATTAATTTCATTACGATGGAACACATGTTCCGGTGGTAATTTCCTGTCAACTAATTACCCCTTTCTATTTTATGTCTTTAATTATCATATATAATTTGAATGTTAAATTCCTCCCCCATCTACTTTTGCGATTTACAAATTTTAATTTTAAAATTCTTGAGCGTATTTGGTAAATTATTATTCATCACTTCACTTGGTAATTTGTTCCAATCCTTGCCACCCTTACCCACAAAAATAAATTTTCTCTTTTCCTTATGCATGAAATCCAGCGCAACTTTGTGGTCATGGTCGCCTTTCCCCTTCCACCCACTATTCCTCCGAGCCCCATCACCAACATACATACGCCTTAGTTAGCAAATGTTCAAAGAGTGAAATTTAAACAAGGACAGATTATTTGAATAAAACAAAACTAACAAAAAATGAAGGGATGATGTTATTTTTTAGATGTGTTGGAGACATGGAATCCTTGTAAAAATTAGATTCACTATTGTGATATTTTTTTTATTATTATTATTTATTTCAAATAGGAAAGCTCACCGCTGGAAAATCGTGTCAGTGAGTAAATATGTTAAGAAAATGTTAGTTTTTTAATCAGTTTTTCTGAACTCAAATATTGATCACAAGTCTTCAGAAAATCTGATACGAAAGTGTTATTTTTTGTATTATTCACACAGCGACCAAATTGTTCGAGAAATGAATGTGGCAAAGTTTTGTCTATTCACTAAATTAGTAATGTAAGCTTGAGTTCGAATTATGATCAGTAAAAAATATAACACTGCTTTCTTAGTAAACGAATGTAAAGTCCTACCCATCTATGAGATACAACGAAATCTGTAAATATTCGTTTGTTGTCATTTTATCACAAACTCATTTATTAGTATATTATACATAATAATCAATAGTAAATCAATAGTAATTATTAAAATATGTTTTTCTGAATGATTAAAGAGTTATATATAGATATATATACGTATATACACAAACGACACCTGTTGTTTGTGCGAGTAGGTGTGAAAGTAAGGACTTTATAAACGCACACGTGTCGTATTAATTTATTTAAATTAAATCAATAGACCTAAAGAAGGGAGTTGATGAACGCCACAATAAGAATGTTTTCATTTTTTAATCGCACGTTTCGTTTAAGAGATGAAGCAAAACAATGATTCCCAAGTAGCAAATCGTAGTAATATGTTAATCGCTTCAAGCCGTTGTAATGCTTCATGAAAAACTTAACTGGGCTGGTGTAGATAATATTACTACAGATATCTTAAAGATAGCCGGATGTGACATTGTACCTTATCTTGAAATGTTATTTAAATTGAGTCTGGATACTTGCTGCTTACCACAGGACTGGAAAAGTGCAATAGTAGTACCGGTACATAAAGGAGGGGTGAGAAATAGTGTCGAAAATTACTGGCCGATTAGTTTGACATCAGTGGTAGGCAAATTAATGGAGAGATTGATATGCAACCACATCAGAAATATATGTGATGAGCGTAAGTGGTTTTCAAGCAGGCAACATGGGTACAGGCAAGAATATACATGCGAATCTCAGTTGGTGGGCTATATGTAAGATATTTCAGATGAAATGGACAAGGGAGGCCAAATTGATAGTGTAGCACTAGATATTTCAAAGGCTTTTGACAGAGTGAGCCATAAAATGGTAGTAAATAACGTAAAAACTACTGGAGTGGATGAAAAAGTGATTTACTGGTAGAAGAATTTTTCAAAGGTAGAAAACAGAAAGTTAGGGTAGGAAATGCACTATCAAAAGAAGTGGAAGTAAAAATGGGAGTGCCACAGAGTAGCGTATTGGGACCATTGCTATTAATTATTCTAATGAATAATTGTGTTGATTGTTTACTATCTGAAATTAGAATGTTTGCAGATGATATAATGCTGTATAAAAGGATCAAAACGGTAGATGCATGGGTGATCTGGACACGAAATCTAGTTGCGCTGGTAAACATGGGATGAAGATCAATGCAAAGAAGAGTCAGCTTATTAGATACACAAATAAAATAAAAAAAACTAAGGGTTGATTATAAGGTGGGGAAAGAATTGCTTGTTGGAATTAAAATGTAAATTTCTCGGCATTTTATTTGATAACAAGCTGAACTGGGCAAGTCACATTGGTCAGGTAGTAGGAAAAGGATTAAAATTCGGCACTTGTTGGAGAAAGTGATGAGGGGATGTACGAAAGAAGTAAATGAATTGGGTTATAAAACTTTGATCAGACCATTGCTCGAATATGGTAATGTAGTATGGGACCACATTTTGAGTATCAAATACAGGAGTTGGAGAGGGTGCAAAAAAGGGCTGCTAGATTTGTTTTTGGAAATTACCGCAGAACACAATCTGTAACAGACACGATAAAACACCTGGAATGTGATTCATTGCAAGACAGAAGGAGGCTGAAGAGGTTCATGGGAATGTACAAGTCCTATATTGCTGATGAGGCAAACAAAGATATTGGTGTAAGAATTAAAAGTGATCCATGGAAGGGAAAAGATGCCCATGACCACAAGCTGGCACTCGATTTTAGGCACAAGGGTGTGGGAAGATTCTCTATTTTGGGTAAGGGTGTCAGGGATTGAAATAAGTTACCTAGAGAAACGATGACTAATTTACGTACCAAAAACGTTGCAAGAATTTAAAGCTAAAATTTGCAGAGGGCAAATTCAGGTGGGTGCAAGAAAGGTAGAAGGACGGGTGTGTAGGAAAATTACAACCGGGGCGTGCGCTCTATCGCAATTTAATTAAATATTATTATTAAGTTAGCTTTTAACCCATGTTGATAACGTAGGGGGTACACAAAAATAATTGTAAGCATTATAGGCAAAATTTGTAATATATTGACAAAACAATTTTTTGCAGGTTAATTGTAGAATGGTTAGTGTATTCTCTTATCCTAGATATTCTCACTCCCTGTGACATTTCACGACCACTGGTAGAAACAACGCTTACTTAGAAATGTCGAGTATTATAAATGCATAATTACGTAGTTTTTCCCGGCGTTGCAAATATAAATAATTTTCTCGGGTGACTAGCCGAGTTATATGAATGTTATTGTTACACGATATTTCGGCGTACTGAATCATCGACGCCATCTTCTGGTGAAGTGAGGTCAGGAACGTGCGAAGTTGCTGAGCTAGACCAGATTACCGCTGCTAACCTCTGATTGGTCGGCTGTAGAACCAGTCGTAATAGGGGTCAAATCTCGTTGCGGCTTGGATCGATGCTAAGGTGGAGTTACGGCTAGATTTGATGTCAGTTTTTACATGGCATGTAGCGGACGGGCTTAAAGTCATCGCTCCTTCAAAGATGATATCATAAAACAAAGCATTCAGCATAAATTGTTTATCAAACTGATGAGTCAACACGGATCCGTTGCGGGCCTCATATTGAGCCATGCTGCCACGTGATTGGTCAGATTTGTAACCAATCGTAGCCGGGGTCCTGCCTCGTATCAACACATCGTTCCATAGAAGGAAAATTAGAAGGTAAAAACTTTCCCGTAAGCTGATCATTAATGCCTGAGTAACAAATTGCTCACTTATGTTACTACCGAACTTCCCGTTGATCTGGACGCGCCGTGTAATGCGTCCCGGTCGCGCTGTCGGCGAATAGTATTGATGACTGGCGTCCAGGCTTCACTCAGCTGGTACCCGCTGTCGCGGTTGACGAGGTTAGACGCGAGACGAATTTCTACTGCTTCTGTAAGGATGCTGTTCCAGAAGCTCCCAGTATGCGCCAGTACTCTGGTATTTTCGAAATCAAAACCATGGCCATGTTCTAGACTGTGTTCCGCCACCGCAGACTTGTCTTTCTGCCCCAGACGAACGTGTCGTGCATGTTCTAGACAACGTTGGTGAACACACCGCACCGTTTGGCCAATGTAGCTTTTACCACATTCACATTTAATGCTATATACCCCAGGTGTACGCAAAGCAAGGTCATCCTTGGGGGAGCGTAAGATGTTCTTCACCTTTGGTGGTGGCAGGAAAATGGTTTTGATTCCAGTTTTTGCTAGAATCCGTCCTATCTTGGACGTTGTGGCGCCAGAGTACGGTAAAAAGGCTAGACGATCAGGTGGCTCCTTGTTGGTGTTGTTGAGCCTACGTGTCGGCTCTCGGAATGCCAGTCTTATCTGATAATCAGTGTACCCATTGCGTTGAAAGGTCTGACGCAGATGACTCAATTCACCGGGTAGACTGTCAGCATCCCCCAAGGATGACCTTGCTTTGCGTACACCTGGGGTATATAGCATTAAATGTGAATGTGGTAAAAGCTACATTGGCCAAACGGTGCGGTGTGTTCACCAACGTTGTCTAGAACATGCACGACACGTTCGTCTGGGGCAGAAAGACAAGTCTGCGGTGGCGGAACACAGTCTAGAACATGGCCATGGTTTTGATTTCGAAAATACCAGAGTACTGGCGCATACTGGGAGCTTCTGGAACAGCATCCTTACAGAAGCAGTAGAAATTCGTCTCGCGTCTAACCTCGTCAACCGCGACAGCGGGTACCAGCTGAGTGAAGCCTGGACGCCAGTCATCAATACTATTCGCCGACAGCGCGACCGGGACGCATTACACGGCGCGTCCAGATCAACGGGAAGTTCGGTAGTAACATAAGTGAGCAATTTGTTACTCAGGCATTAATGATCAGCTTACGGGAAAGTTTTTGCCTTCTAATTTTCCTTCTATGGAACGATGTGTTGATACGAGGCAGGACCCCGGCTACGATTGGTTACAAATCTGACCAATCACGTGGCAGCATGGCTCAATATGAGGCCCGCAACGGATCCGTGTTGACTCATCAGTTTGATAAACAATTTATGCTGAATGCTTTGTTTTATGATATCATCTTTGAAGGAGCGATGACTTTAAGCCCGTCCGCTACATGCCATGTAAAAACTGACATCAAATCTAGCCGTAACTCCACCTTAGCATCGATCCAAGCCGCAACGAGATTTGACCCCTGCTACGACTGGTTCTACAGCCGACCAATCAGAGGTTAGCAGCGGTAATCTGGTCTAGCTCAGCAACTTCGCACGTTCCTGACCTCACTTCACCAGAAGATGGCGTCGATGATTCAGTACGCCGAAATATCGTGTAACAATAACATTCATATAACTCGGCTAGTCACCCGAGAAAATTATTTATATTATAAATGCAGTAAGTGAAGGCACTGTAAATGGTGCGATAATGGGCAGAAACTTATGAATCACTTCAGTGGAACTCTATCGCTCGTCGTTTCGGGATCTACTAGTTCCATTGAATTTCCCACAGTTTTTTAACAGAACAGCGTTCTTTAACCTTATTGCTTATGGCTTTATGCGTTGTTGATGTCGAGGTCATTAGAGGCGGTATGTGACTGGGACTAGGAACGGGAAGGAATTTGGCCATGGCCTTTTGAAGGAAGCATCCCGTCATTTGCCTGGAGTGATTTGGGGAAACCATGGGAAACCCAAATCTGGATGCCCGGACTGGGATTCGAAAAGGCCACCTTCCCGACGTCCCCACGCTCGGTGTGTATTTTATTAACATCTGAGACATATTGTATGGTACCATTATAACGAAATAGATAAAAAACCTATTTTTAAATTCCTAGGAAAACACAGTTATGAAACTGGAACTGAACTATATTAAGGTAATTACACATTGAACAAACTCTTAATATTTAGTAACCAAGAACAAAATGGTGTTACTGTAGGCTGGATGCCACACTATACCAGCGACCTAAATACACACATTAAAATAAAAGAAACAAGACATGAATTTTTTTATTGTTGTTTAATTCACCTCTCTCATATTACCCACTCACACTACCACAAACCACGGTCCCTCAAACATACTATAAGGCCAAATGAAAAACAGTCATTAACGTAACCCTTAAACCAACAACGCTTTTATAGTAACTGGAAAAACGTATTTAGTGAATAGGATATTGTAAGCATATTATTATCGCTGGCCAGGCAGCTCTGACTGGTCCCTTTCCTGTAATTGGTGAGCGTATTATTGCTGGGTAGGCAGCTCTGATGTGTCCCTTTACTGTACTTGGTGAGCGTATTGTCTCTGGCCAGGTAGCTCTGACAGGTCGCTTTCTTATACGTGGTGAGCGCATTATCTCTGGCCAGGCAGCTCTGACGGGTCGCTTTCCTGTACTTGGTGAGCATATTATCTCTGGCCAGGCAGTTCTGATGGGTCACTTTCCTATAAATGGTGAGCGTATTATCGCTGGCCAGGCAGCTCTGACGGGTCGCTTTCCTGTACGTGGTGAGCGTATTATCTCTGGCCAGGCAGCTCTGATGGGTCGCTTTCCTGTACTTGGTGAGCGTATTATCACTGGCCAGGCAGCTCTGACGGGTCGCTTTCCTGTACGTGGTGAGCACATTATCTCTGGCCAGGCAGCTCTGACGGGTCGCTTTCCTGTACTTGGTGAGCGTATTATCTCTGGCCAGGCAGCTCTGATGGGTCACTTTCCTATACATGGTGAGCGTATTATCGCTGGCCAGGCAGCTCTGACGGGTCGCTTTCCTGTACGTGGTGAGCGTATTATCTCTGGCCAGGCAGCTCTGACGGGTCGCTTTCCTGTACGTGGTGAGCGTATTTTCTCTGGCCAGCCAGCTCTACGGGTCGCTTTCCTGTACTTGGTGAGCGTATTATCTCTGGGCAGGCAGCTCTGACGGGTCGCTTTCCTGTACTTGGTGAGCGTATTATCTCTGGCCAGGCAGCTCTGACGGGTCGCTTTCCTGTACTTGGTGAGCGTATTATCTCTGGCCAGGCAGCTCTGACGGGTCGCTTTCCTGTACGTGGTGAGGGTATTATCTCTGGCCAGGCAGCTCTGACGGGTCGCTTTCCTGTACGTGGTGAGCGTATTATCTCTGGCCAGGCAGCTCTGACAGGTCGCTTTCCTGTACTAGGTGAGCGTATTATCTCTGGCCAGGCAGCTCTCACGGGTCGCTTTCCTGTACTTGGTGAGCGTATTATCTCTGGCCAGGAAGCTCTGACGGGTCGCTTTCCTGTACTTGGTGAGCGTATTATCTCTGGCCAGGCAGCTCTGACGGGTCGCTTTCCTGTACTTGGTGAGCGTATTATCTCTGGCCAGGCAGCTCTGAAGGGTCGCTTTCCTGTACGTGGTGAGCGTATTATCTCTGGCCAGGCAGCTCTGATGGGTCACTTTCCTATACATGGTGAGCGTATTATCGCTGGCCAGGCAGCTCTGACGCGTCGCTTTCCTGTATGTGGTGAGCGTATTATCTCTGGCCAGGCAGCTCTGACGGGTCGCTTTCCTGTACTTGGTGAGCGTATTATCTCTGGCCAGGCAGCTCTGACGGGTCGCTTTCCTGTACGTGGAGAGCGTATTTTCTCTGGCCAGGCAGCTCTGACAGGTCGCTTTCCTGTACTTGGTGAGCGTATTATCTCTGGCAGGCAGCTCTGATGGGTTGCTTTCCTGTACTTGGTGAGCGTATTATCTCTGGGCAGGCAGCTCTGACGGGTCGCTTTCCTGTACTTGGTGAGCGTATTATCTCTGGCCAGGCAGCTCTGATGGGTCACTTTCCTATACATGGTGAGCGTATTATCGCTGGCCAGGCAGCTCTGACGCGTCGCTTTCCTGTATGTGGTGAGCGTATTATCTCTGGCCAGGCAGCTCTGACGGGTCGCTTTCCTGTACTTGGTGAGCGTATTATCTCTGGCCAGGCAGCTCTGACGGGTCGCTTTCCTGTACGTGGAGAGCGTATTTTCTCTGGCCAGGCAGCTCTGACAGGTCGCTTTCCTGTACTTGGTGAGCGTATTATCGTCTGGCCAGGCAGCTCTGATGGGTCGCTTTCCTGTACTTGGTGAGCGTATTATCTCTGGGCAGGCAGCTCTGACGGGTAGCTTTCCTGTACTTGGTGAGCGTATTATCTCTGGCCAGGCAGCTCTGACGGGTCGCTTTCCTGTACTTGGTGAGCGTATTATCTCTGGCCAGGCAGCTCTGACGGGTCGCTTTCCTCTATGTGGTGAGCGTATTATCTCTGGCCAGGCAGCTCTGACGGGTCGCTTTCCTGTACTTGGTGAGCGTATTATCTCTGGCCAGGCAGCTCTGACGGGTCGCTTTCCTGTACGTGGTGAGCGTATTATCTCTGGCCAGGCAGCTCTGATGGGTCACTTTCTTATACATGGTGAGCGTATTATCTCTGGTCAGGCAGCTCTGATGGGTCACTTTACTACTATTACTATTACAATTACTCCGCGATTCACCAAAAGTGTTTGGCGGAGGGTGCATTGCACCTGTCAGGAAAGGTAATGGTTTGGAAGGGATATACGGGATATGGCAGGAGGCGCCCATGGGCTATTGTGAGGAACCATCCCAGCATTCGCCTGGAGCGATCTAGGGAAACCATGGAAAACCCAGATCAGGATGGCCGGAGTGCTTTATCGGAAGCTACTCCTGTCCGATTTTGTGTTTACTCGCCCGGTAAATCTATTCTATTCCATTCCCTAATCGCTCGTGGAAAAAATGAGTAGAGAAATGAATCGGTTCTGGCCCTGATTTCTCTTATCTTATTTTCGTGGTCATTCCGAGATATGAATGTTGCTGGTAGCAATATTTGTTTGCTGTCATTCCGAAATACGTCAGTCGAGAATTTTTCAATTAGCTTCCGTCGAGAGCAAAGCCTTCGGTGCTCCAGGTCTTCCCAACCTAACTCCTTCAAGATGGCACTTACGCTTTCCCTCCAACTATATATACCTGTCACGAATCGGGCGGCTCTTCTTTGGACCATCTCTAATGCCTCCATTAATCCCTTTTGATGAGGACCCCATACAGAGCAACAATATTCCAGGTGAGGCCTCACTAGTGACTTGTACGCAATCGATTTAACTTCCGGAGTGCATTGTTTTAAATTACGACCTAGAAATCGAAGCATACGATTTGCTTTCCCAATTACATTCTCGATATGCTCATTCCACGACAAATTATTACGAATTGTTACCCCTAGGTATTTAGCGGAATCCACCGTTCTAAGGACAGTGCCATTAATTGTATATTCAAAGCTAAATGGTGTCACCTTTTTACTTACACGCATGACTTGGCACTTTTAGCGTTTAACTCCAACTGCCAATCTTTACACCACGCAATTATTTTCATAATATCGTCTTGTAACAATGCGCAGTCGTCCTGGGTTGTGATTTCACGATAAATAATAGCATCATCGGCAAATAATCTTTTCATTCCCCTTATTATGTCGCACAAATCATTAATGTATATGAGAAACAACAGAGGCCCTATCACGCTTCCTTGGGGAACCCCGGACTTCACTTCGGCAAGTGATGAACGCTCACCGTCGAGAACTACAAACTGTGTTCTGTCCTTCAAAAAGTCTGCAACCCAATCACATATTTGTCTAGATATACCGTAACCGCGAAGTTTCCTAAGTAACCTAGTGTGAGGCACAGTGTCGAAAGCTTTTTTGAAGTCTAATAAAACTAAATCAACCTGGGATTGCTTATCTATAATACGGCTCAAGTCGTGAATTAAGAGGGCAAGTTGTGTTTCGCAGCATCGGCCTTTTCTGAATCCATGTTGATTTGGGTTTAAAAGCTCATCTTCATCCAAAAACCGCATGACATTTGAATAGATGATGTGTTCTAAAATCCTGCAAAATATTGAGGTTAACGAGATCGGCCTATAATTTTGAGGATCATTAACATTCCCACTTTTGAACACTGGACTTACGATGGCGGTCTTCCATTCGGCTGGTATTTTTCCTTGATCCAAGGAGGCGGTATATAATTTCATCAAATACGGCGCAATTTCCTTTGCGTACCTAGAGTAGAATCTTGTAGGAATACCGTCTGGTCCTGGAGCCTTGTTGGGATTTACATTCATAAGCAGTTTAGTTATTCCCTCGACATCGAGAACGAGATCATTCATAATTTTGTTGGTACGATTGTTAAATATCGGAATCTCCTCCGAGTTTTCTGACGTGAAAGCTTTTTTAAATACATTATTCAAAATTTCTGTTTTCTCGACGCTAGTTTCTGATAATTCCCCATTTTCATTAATCAACGACGGCATGACCTTTCGAGAGCCTCTTATTAATTTGACATATGACCAGAACTTTTTTGGATTAGTAATCAGATCTTCGGATAAATTTCTGGCTTGGAATTCTTTAAACGCATCACGCATTGCCTTACGCACATCCGCTCGCAAGTGGACTAATTTAGCGCGATCAGATGAGTCCCCCGATTTCTTTACCGTCGCATGTAAACGCCTTTGCTTCCTGAGCAAACGTTTCACTTCCCTATTGAACCACGGGAAGTTTTTACTAACCTTAATAAACTTCTTGGGAACAAATTGATTTAAGCCGGTCCATATTATTTCTTTCAAATTAAACCAAAGTTCCTCAACATTTGTATTAAGGGTGTACGTTTCAAAATTTTTCGCCAAATGATCGACCATAACGCATCATTTGCCTTATCGAAACAATATACGAGTTTGTCTTTATCATGCTTCAAATTCAGCCTAGATTTTAAGTTACCACAATCGCCTTGTGATCACTTATACCGTCATCTATACAAACTTTATCTACAATATCCGGATTGTTAGTAAGAAAAAGATCCAAAATGGACGAGGAATCTTTGACGCTCTGCGTTGGCTCTTCGATCATCTGTTCAAGAGAATTTTCCGCGAATGATTCCAGCAACGTTTCGGTTATTAACCTATCTCTTCCGCCTGATCTGAACGTAAATGTGTCCCAGTTAACAGAGGGTATATTAAAATCACCTCCAATGATCAATGTATGTCCCTGAAATTTCTGAGAAATACTATTAAGTGACTGTCTAAAATATTCCGCGTTATCTAATCCAGAGTCCGGAGGTCGGTAAAAAGATCCTATTATGAACTTTAAGCTTTTGCCAATTTTTACCTTCACCCATATTAACTCGCAACAATTTTCCGTTTCATTTACTACGGAGCAATTGATGGTTTTATTAACGGCCACGAACACACCTCCGCCATTGAGGTAGTTCTGTCTTTCCGAAAAACATTGAATTGAGGAGCAAATACTTCGCTAGATTCTACCTCTGGCGTCAACCAGCTCTCGGTTCCTAGTATTATATCAACATCGTTAGTCGCAACGGCAGCGTGGAAATCGGCTACTTTCCCTCTAATACTCCGACAATTAAGTACCATTATCCTTAGCGGTTTAATATCTGTATCTGTAGAGTCTAAATTCGCATTTTTACTATTTTCACTCCGAAAGGAAACGGATGAAGTATTTGGAGCTGTAAATTTCGATTTATTCACGCCGTCACTTCCAGAACCAAGATCTAGATTAACGACGCGTCTTCTTCGTTGAACTGAGGGATCCTCGGGCCTCACGGTGTTCCTAAAAAATAATTCACATCAAGGACGGTTCCATATTTTAGCAGCCACCTTGATCGCCATTCTCGGTGTGTAGTGGACGCCCGACCTGTCAAATGCGTCCCAGCTGGCAGCTATCATCGGTCGAAGATCGACGAAGCCCAGTTGTTTCTTCGACTCAGCTCCTGTAGACTACAATTCAAGTTATAAATCTTCCACCACTGTACTGTACTGTACTGTACTGTACGTGGTGAGCGTATTATCTATGGCCTGGCAGCTCTGATGGGTCACTTTCCTGTACGTGGTGAGCGTATTATCTCTGGCCAGGCAGCTCTGATGGGTCACTTTCCTGTACGTGGTGAGCGTACTATCTCTGGCCAGGCAGCTCTGATGGGTCACTTTCCTGTACGTGGTGAGCATATTATCTCTGGCCAGGCAGCTCTGATGGGTCACTTTCCTGTACTTGGTGAGCGTATTCTCTCTGCCCAGGCAGCTCTGATGGGTCACTTTCCTGTACGTCGTGAGCGAATTATCTCTGGCCAGGCAGCTCTGATGGGTCGCTTTCCTGTACGTGGTGAGCGTATTATCTCTGGCCAGGCAGCTCTGATGGGTCACTTTCTTATACATGGTGAGCGTATTATCTCTGGCCAGGCAGCTCTGATGGGTCACTTTCCTGTACGTTGTGAGCGTATTATCTCTGGCCAGGCAGCTCTGATGGGTCACTTTCCTGTACGTGGTGAGCGTATTATCTCTGGCCTGGCAGCTCTGATGGGTCACTTTCCTGTACGTGGTGAGCGTATTATCTCTGGCCTGGCAGCTCTGTTGGGTCACTTTCCTGTACGTGGTGAACGTATTATCTCTGGCCTGGCAGCTCTGATGGGTCACTTTCCTGTACGTGGTGAACGTATTATCTCTGGCCTGGCAGCTCTGATGGGTCACTTTCCTGTACGTGGTGATCGTATTATCTCTGGCCAGGCAGCTCTGATGGGTCACTTTCCTGTACTTGGTGAGCGTATTATCTCTGGCCAGGGAGCTCTGACGGGTCGCTTTCCTCTATGTGGTGAGCGTATTATCTCTGGCCAGGCAGCTGTGATGGGTCACTTTCTTATACATGGTGAGCGTATTATCTCTGGCCAGGCAGCTCTGATGGGTCACTTTCCTGTACGTGGTGAGCGTATTATCTCTGGCCAGGCAGCTCTATGGGTCACTTTCCTGTACGTGGTGAGCGTATTATCTCTTGCCAGGCAGCTCTGATGGGTCACTTTCCTGTACGTGATGAGCGTATTATCTCTGGCCAGGTAGCTCTGATGGGTCACTTTCCTGTACTTGGTGAGCGTATTATCTCTGGCCAGGGAGCTCTGACGGGTCGCTTTCCTCTATGTGGTGAGCGTCTCTGGCCAGGCAGCTGTGATGGGTCACTTTCTTATACATGGTGAGCGTATTATCTCTGGCCAGGCAGCTCTGATGGGTCACTTTCCTGTACGTGGTGAGCGTATTATCTCTGGCCAGGCAGCTGTGATGGGTCACTTTCTTATACATGGTGAGCGTATTATCTCTGGCCAGGCAGCTCTGATGGGTCACTTTCCTGTACGTGGTGAGCGTACTATCTCTGGCCTGGCAGCTCCGATGGGTCACTTTCCTGTACGTGGTGAGCGTATTATCTCTGGCCAGGCAGCTCTGATGGGTCACTTTCCTGTACGTGGTGAGCGTATTATCTCTGGCCAGGCAGCTCTGATGGGTCACTTTCCTGTACGTGGTGAGCGTATTATCTCTTCCCAGGCAGCTCTGACGGGTCACTTTCCTGTACATGGTGAGCGTATTATCTCTGGCCAGGCAGCTCTGATGGGTCACTTTCCTGTATATGGTGAGCGTATTATCGCTGGCCAGGCAGCTCTGACGGGTCCCTTTCCTATACATGGTGAGCGTATTATCGCTGGCCAGGCAGCTCTGTCGGGTCGCCGGCCTTGCGCCGCCGTCTGCACGCCGTCTACACGGCTAGACGAGTGACGTCACCTCAGACAGCCTTGAGACCCCCGCGTCTAGTGACACACTTACTAGCTGCCATAGCCAAGCCCGCAGGTACTCTCTCTCAAGCTACCACCCATTGCGATCAGAGGTTACCGTTAAAAACGCTCTGTACTAACCCTGTAGCGTTTCTAAAAGAATTGACGCTACCGTAAATCGGATCTTGTCTATAACTATCGCGCATTAATCTTCGAACCCAAAAGTCGACCATTGGATAGTAATTTTAGTTAAGTGTGTAGTAGCGTAAATGGGATTGTTGAGAACCTGTTTTTTGGCGAGGCAAGGATTGTTTACGAATTACGCGCAAAATTCTGCTCATGCGCAGTTAACACTTTGTAGCTTAAATTGCTTAAACAGTCACTGAAAATCACGCGATGTCAGACGGTATATTTAGCTACATTCGGTCGAGTGTCCATTACTGTGGCCTTGGATGGACTAGTTTGTAGGAGGAGAGTAAGAGAAAGAAGCAGGTACAAGATCGTATATGACACCAAGGGAAACGGGAATTAAATCGACTGGAACAGGAGAGCATGGAGGGCTCGCAAGCGAAAATCTGCCTTAGGGCACAACACTGATGACGTAGTACGAGGGAGAAAATAACTATGGAAAGAATGTAGATGAACGTTAGTTTAATTATAACTGTCGGAATGTTGCATCATCTATATCGATGGAGAAAAATTGCTATGCTATAAATCGTCGACAAACACAACGTAATATGGCCGTTGCCTTATTAATTAATTAGTGATCTAAATGTTGGGCAATAAAGAAGCAACTATAAAATACACTAGGTATATCTATAAATAAATGGTCGTAAAATTCAGCTAGCTGTAACTCAACCATAGTTGTGAGTGGTAGAAAAAACCAAACAACCACGATCAAAAGAGAAGCCAAAGAAGCTCTGTTGAGATGGGAGGGATACTAGAACTATTTCCTGGGAATGCGTAATACCTATTAGCGTTCAATAAGATAATTACTTTTCAAAGTTTGTTATTTAATTAATGTTTGAATTACTGTGCATCATTGGCATATTAAAATGTTATGAAAGTATTTCAATTTCTCAATGATGACATAAATTAATATTTTATGTCTGTGTGAACCATTTTCATCATTTCCCTACGATACTATCTATCTGACAGCGAGCTAATATACAGCTGCACGGCGTTCCATGTTTTCGGTACTGGGAACGAACTTTTTGTTGATAGATAAAACCTTAACAAGAACCATTCGTGTTTCGCCCTTATGACAGCCAGAGTTGTTAAAAGTACACGGCGTGGTAGATGCTTAAACTCCGATTTTATTTAGACAACACAACCATGACGTCTATTTGTATGAATTAAATTCTGACTCCTATGTGGGGTGTTAAAACCACCATATGTTGCTTGAGACATAAAAATCTTCCATTCCAAATCTATTTAATTTCAGAAAGGTAAAATGTATTAGAGTATCTAAAATAGTGTTGATCAATATCCAGCGTAATCCGGTCATACATAAAAAATTGGGCGATATCTTAAAAAAGCCTACCAGTTCAAGATTTAAAATTAATACGTATTATCATGATTTTAACTCATAACAACTTTACAAGGTATACTGCGACTCGTTTGGTAAGGAACCGCTCGAAGAAAGCAGAAGAACCATTCGTGAACTACTGTTGGTAGAAGTGAGCATCGAGTGAACACATAAGCAAGTAACCCATAGTAACAACAGCAAGCTGTCACTGAAACCACAACGATCAAATGTGACTGCTAAGTGAATAGCTCACTAATAGATTGGTAAGTGCTAAACCTTTAAAGGCGCGTCCATTAATTACGTGAGGTGAAATATAGCGGGAGGTTGATCAAAATCTCACCAAGGGGTAGGGGTGGGAGGGGGGAGGGGACAGATAACTCATCATGGGGGGGAGAATGAAATCACATGTCATCTTTTAAAATTCCTCGAAAAGTCAGCAAACAACATCGATACCACGGTTAAGCTGGTATAACCTTTGAGGCCAGGAGAGCTAAAAAAAAAAATAATAATAAAAAATAATAATAATAAAAAAAATCCTCAGAACTTACGTGGTCACCATATCACCAAATGTTACCATGGGGGGGGGGTCCAGATTTACGAAAAAACACTCACGTAATTAATGGACGGCCCCCTAAGCAACAAGAGAGACTCCGCACATCGCATTCATCTAAAAGCAAACACGAAACGCTGACATAGAGCTAAATCCTGGCAAATTATTAGGTGTCCATAATGTCGTTGTTCTACAGATAAAACAGTTTAAGTCCTGCCAAGAATTTATATCTAAGGGCTGAAGACTCCCAACACACCAAAGCTGCGGCACAAATCACAAGACATAATTCTTCAGCACCGAGGTAGACACGAGGCGACGCTAAAAACTTCAAACCAATACTTTTCTTGCCTCACATGTGTAACCGTTTTGAGAATATCCTCATCGTTTAGTGCCACCCGATGAATTAGTAAGAAAAATCAGTCTATACTGCATATCGAATAAGCAAAAATATAAACGGAATGTATTTTAAGGCTTTAGCCTTAGCATACTACACAATAAATATGACAATAGTGCGTAAGAACTACGCAGATTGTTAAGAAAGCTTGGGAACTTCTCAACGTTGATGATTTTAGCGTCTGCGAGACCAGAAGTACAGGCTACTCGTTCCAACATTTTTCAAAATATACGAATGAACGATGAACGGGATAAAGCTAGCATCGGATTACTTGGCTTGATTTCCGACAGTAGCTGAACTAATTAGTTGTTTTAAGATTCCAGCAAATTATTACAAAACAAGGACTGGAGTAAAATTCATAAACCTTTCGCTTAAGAAAACAAAAGTTAAAAAGTGGCATGTTAACTGAACTTGCAGTGTTCTAAGATACAAGAAAAACCATTAGACAAAAGTCTAACTTTATAAAACAATGAAGTAAAGCTAAAAGTGGCAGTCTGAAGTAACTTCAACTCCAAGTGGAAACCTGACGAACAAAGGCCATCACCTTCTAAACTGTTAAAGGATGCCTTAATCTCGAGGACACAGTCAGACAGTTTTTCACAAAAACGTTATCATCAAACTACCAAAGTAAACGGAAGATACAAACATAAAAACTATTGCACAGTAAGTCTAAAATAAGAAGTTTGAAATCTAGTGACTGGGATTAAATAAATAAAAATATTGTAAAAAGTCAGTTCCGTTTAGATTTTAGAAAATTGGAATTTAAGAGAAGCATGTCTTCCAATTAATTTTAGGAACGATCATTAAAAATTAAGATACATTAATGGGTAATATGGGGAGAAAAACATACCACAGGTTTTTGATAACAAAATATGCGCCCAGAGAACACCTACTGGTGACAGATGAAAAAACTACACACTTGATGGAAAGGATGAGCTGGTAACAGCATACTCACGGAACTGATATAGAATCTGACCCAGGAGAGTAAGCCAGCAACACAGAAAGAACAGACTTCAAGGATAAACAATAACAGTGGCTCATGAAGGAACACTTCCAGGAACTTGAAATACGGTTCTTATAAATAACTGTGAAACAAATTCAACTA
Organism: Vandiemenella viatica; assembly: GCA_031002005.1. Lineage (NCBI taxonomy): Eukaryota > Metazoa > Arthropoda > Insecta > Orthoptera > Morabidae > Vandiemenella > Vandiemenella viatica. Next base: position 29,466,329 of record CM061914.1, read on the forward strand.
AAGGGTAATCAAAGACTCTGAAGACAGAGACAATTATAAGCTGAAAAAGAAACATAAAGAAAGAAGCTCACCGTAAATCTTGGATCACTACAGGAGTATTCGGAATAACGAATGAGAGGAGAAGGCAAAAAACTTTCATGATGAAGAAGCAAGGCATCAGTACAGATATTTGAGAAATTACATAAACAAAGAGAGATCGCTGCAAGAAGAATGTGAACTAGGGTATTAAATTGTTATAGATAAAGTAGATGCAGTTCGCAGGAGAATTAAAAGGAATTTGGAGAAATAAGTTAGGCATATATAAACATTAAAGGCACTTTAGGTAAAGCTTCTTTAAGATCACAAGAAAATCTAACAGATGTAAGGAATGCAAAGATGAACTAAAGCGGGAATCAACTTCACAGTCTCGAAAATTCGAAAAGCTAACAAAACTAAAATTATCGCCCAATACGTCTAGCTCATTTGCTTCAAAAGTAATGGCTAGAAGAATAGAAAGGAAACGGATGGAGGTGTTATATGATGATCAACTTGAGTTCAGGAATACGAGAGAAGCAACTCTGGCTGGAAGGGCAGATAAAGAAAATCAAGGAATCTGTAAACTTATATAAGAAATGCCTTTGTTAATGTTAGTTGGCCCCAGAACTTTAAGATTCTAAAAAAAAAAAATCTGGCCGAATATTTAAATATAGAAGAATAATTTACATAAGAAACAACTGATACGATACAATAAAATAGAGAATCATGAGAGACTATCAGCAATTAAAGAGGACATGAGGTTTCAGTTTATTCCTAATAAGTTTATTCCCAATAATATCCAAATTAAATGTAAACGAAGCAATCAAAGTTATGAAACAAAAAATTCAAATGTGGTGCATGGGTTGAAGGAGAAAAAATCAGTATGCTGCTATTTGCTAATGATGTTGTCCTGTTAGCAGGATGCTTAGAAATAACTGAAACATATGAACAAAATACTGGTAGAATAATTTAAGTTAAATAAAAAGTAAATCAAGACAACAGCCATGAACTGTGTTGGACGTGGCTAAATAAGAATTAAATGATGCGGATAAAGTAACATAGTTATAAATGAAATTTCAAGAGCTGAGGTAATAAATGTTTAAAAACTATTAGCCTACCAAAAATAGCCTCCAAAGAGGATATATTTTACTTTTAGACATTGACCTAGGATTCAGCTTGGAATGGAACACAGTATTTTATGGAAACGCAATCTAGTCATTATTGATACAAGAAAGACAAAAAAACAACCGAAGCATTTGACATGTGAAAAACGTTAAAAATAAAGTGAACATATATTGTAAGAAATGGTGGAAGAGTCGCCAATTTTAATACAAAAGAGAGATTGGTTAGCTGTAGATGGAGAAAACAGTCCAAGGTAAGAACAGTCAAGGTAGTCAAAGATTAGAATATACGAAGTAGATAATTGATAATATAGATGATACGGGTTGGTTTAGAATAGGAACTAATAAAGAATTCCATCAAATCGGTTGAAAGACTGAAAGCAGAAAACAAAACAGCTTTTCATGTTATAAAGTGAGAGAAGGTGTTTTTAACTATAATGATGTTAACTCCAGAACTACAACATGAGGTAGAAGAATAGTTCATTATCATTACAGCATTACTTTATCTGTTGCGAATTAGCATTATCGAAAATTCTTCTGGCCTTTCTGGACTTTGAAAAGGCGTATCACAGCATCAACCGAAATAGAGTGTATGAGAAAAAAAAAGTCAATAAAAATGAAGATAGTGGAAAGAGTGAAGGATATGTATGGAGGGTAGTAAGAGCTGTGTCAAAGTGGGAAGGGATAAGACCGGATGGTTCCATTTGAAAAAATGGACTAAAACAAGAAATTGCCCTATCATCACTGTTATTTATAGCGGTTATGGATGAAATATTGAAGAAGATTGTGTAGAATATTGGGGAATGAAAAACAGAAGCAATGCTATTTGTGGTTGACCTACTAGTTTGGGGAGCAGATGAAAGACAGGTGCAGGATCAGCTGGATGTATGGGAAAGAGTAGTTGCAGCTTATGGCAGGAAGTTCTCTACAAGAAACAGTGAAATGGTGGTCACAACAAGAACAGTACTGACATAGGCATATCACCTGGAAGAGAGCATTCAAATAAAATGAAATGTTTCAAATATTTCTGAAGCTGGATTGAAGAAAATTGGAGGAAACGGGATGGAGATGAATGGAAGAGGAAGACGTGCAGATAGAGTATTAGAGGTCTGGTATGAAGTAGGGAGCAAAGAGACAATCTTACTTTGTGCCAATTCTAACATATGGGTTGGAAACCTGGGTGATGAAGCGCAGGGGCAAAGGGAGAGTAAAATGTGTGGAAATGAAATTTCAGAGGAGTAGAGTAGGAATAACAAGAAGGGACAGAATAAGGAATGAGAGAATCAGGGAGATTGATCAAGGAAGAAAAACTATAGCAGAGAATAGAAAGTCTACGTTACAGTGGTATGGGCATGTAAAGACAGTGAGAGAGGAGAAGTTGCCAAGGAAGATGCTGGATATGAAGCTGAAAGGAAGGAGGCCCACAAGAAGACCGAGGGAGAGATGGGTTAAAGGTGTTAAGAAATGTGTGGAGGAAAGAGGAGGAAATTGGGTGACCGTGGAAGAAGAGAGATAGTGGTTGGATAGGAAGCACAGATGAGGCTTTTGTTACCAACAGACCCGGCCAGCAGTTGGAAGCTGTTCTAGATGATGATGATAAAACAAAACTCTTCTATAGAAGGAGAGGACTTTTGTCTTCAAAAATTGGCCTTGAAGTCAGAAAAACACTCTAAAGCCTTGCGTACGGACCAAGGAATTTAAAGTAATTGAAACTTCTACTTCGAGAAACCAAAAAAATATTTGGGAAATATCTGAACGAAAAGCTATAGAGAATGCTGATTATGAAGGACGAAATGAACGTTTTCTGAATATTATAGGAGAAAGAAATTTGTGGAAAAAAATCAAACAAAAAAGAGAGACGAGGAGTGTGGGTTAAATTTGGAGACTTTTTGGAACTGCTTAATTTTTTTAGTGTAGGTCAAATGTCAAGATAGAATTGTACAAAAAGATAATGGATAGAATACTTGATGCTATATTTGAGTACTTTAATTCCTGTAACAGGCGTAATTGTATTTTCTTGAACATTAGCTGTAAATTTAACACGATTTTTTGGCCTTTCAGGAGATACCATATGAACAGAAAGACATTAGATCTTCATACTGAAAATAATGGAGAGGTAATATAAACATCAAATTATTGCATAAAATTGTTATACATTGCACACGTACGAATTAATATCACGCTCTAAGAGTGATGGAATACAGATCCTGTGGTGATAAAACGTCACACACACACTTGAATCAATTATTGATGTATTTTGTTTGTTAAAAATTACTCATGTGTGCACTTGTACGCCATATCTTTTTCCCTTAACGACAATTTCAAAGCGGACAACATCATCTGGCAGTCTTTTACCATTATTATAGGAAGGCCAGCCGCGTCCATTCACGCACATTGACAACCGTGAATAAGATCTACTCTCCGTCAAGGTAAAGGATTAGAGGACGGTAACCTCCCGTTCTTCCTGGTGTCCCTGGAAAAAAAAGCCGTCGTAGTGAATCGAGAGTACAGTGAAAATTGTATTTGTTGGTGATAGAGCAATGAGGTTGGTTGCCATATTCTCAGATTACATGTTTGGTGGGAGATCCTTTCGGCCAATGGAAACTTAGGATGGATACAGCAGAGACCTTTTTGAACATCGTAATGTTTAATGATAAAAAATTTGGAAATTATTGTAAATTTTTAAATCAAATAAAATTGCAATGGAGCACATGCTCCGGTGGTAATTTCCCTAAACACCCATCTTCCCCCTTTTCTGCATCCACCTACATTTATCCTTTACAAATTTGAACTTTAAATTATTTCAACGTTTTTGGTAAGTTATTCCTCATTTCTCTTGGTAATTTATTCCAAACCCTGACACTCTTACCTAACAAAGAGAATCTTCCTACACCCTTGTGCCTGAAATCGAGTACCAACCTGTGGTCATGGTCATCTTTTCCCCTCCATGCATTACTTTCAATTCTTACACCAATACCTTTCCATGCCACATCACCAATATACGCCTTGTATACTCCCATGACCCTCCTTTTGTCTTCCAATGACTCCCATTCCAGCTCTTTTATCATATCTGTTACTGATTTCGTTCTGCGATAATTTCCAGAAACAAATATAGTAGCCATTCATTGTACCTTCTCCAACTCCTGTATTTTATACTCAAAATGTGGGTCCCATACTACACTAACATATTCAAGCAATGGTCTCACCAAAGTTTTGTATCCAAATTTACTTCTCTCGTACATCCCCTCGTCACCCTCTCCAACAAATGCAGAATTTTGAACCCTTTTCTTACTACCTGTCCAATGTGCTCTGCCCAGTTAAGCTTGTTATTAAATGTACTGCCAAGATATTTACATTTCAAGTCTTCAAAAAGCAATTCTTTCCTCACATTATAATCATAATAAACCTTTAGCTTTTTATTTGTGTATCTAATAAGCTGACTCTTCTATGCATTTATCTTCATCCAATGTTTACCAACCCAACTAGATATCCTGTCCAGATCACCCTGCAACTGTTTACAATCCTCAACCGTCTTGATCCTTTTATATAGCATTATGTCATCTGCAAACAATCTAATCCCTGATAGTAAACAAACAACACAATTATTCATTATAAAAATAAATAGCCATTGTCCCAATACGCTTCCCTGTGGCACTCCCATTTTTACTTTCACTTCTTTTGATTCCGCATTTCCTACCCTAACGTTTTATTTTCTACCTTTCAAAAATTATTCTATCCAGCAAATCACTTTCTGATCCATTCCAATAGATTTTACCTTATTTGTTTCTATAAACAGCCAACCATAGCAGATGGATATTGTTGCAATAACCTGATTGGTATTTTGTTGTTTCCTCGGAGGAAAGGGAGTTGGCCTTAACAACAATGGTATAATTGAGCAAAGACTGGTGGGTAACCAGTCACCTTTCAGGTGTCGTTAAAGTCGAACAGTTGTTACTTGCAGCTTAGTACGATTGGCAGACCTGTGCCTCAGTTTGACGGACGGGCCTCACGAGAAATCTTTTTTGGTATTTGAGACCACAGCTGGACTAAGGTTCCCAAAGTTTTACTTATAACGTCCCCCCTACATCAAAATAATTGTTCCCCCGCTCGGTATGCGTTTAAATGTAGTCTTCGCAGGTAATTCGCAGGATACTCTTGAAGAAAGACAAACTTTCGGCGGCTAACCCTGCCGCCATCATCAGATGTGTTGTTACGTCTGTGACAACCAGAGCAATACTATCAGGCGGAGAACCTGTGAAGACTACATTTCATCAATACGCCGGGAAAGTCTTCGTTCACACGTGAGTATGTGATGTTAGTTTAAAGTTTATACAGTATATATATCAAATTGCCTCCAAAACAGGGCTACAAATTTCGTATGAAAAAACGCAGTACATGGAGAAACAAAACAACAGTGTACAAACAATATACACAAAATTTCGAAACATAAAAAGAGTTGAGAAATTCAAATATCTAGGGGAATACATACAAGTAGGAGGATCTAACAAGCTATCAAATTCAGAAAGATCAGAAAAGCTTCAGAAGGCTTACAGACTCACATGGTCATATTATAACAAAAGAAATATATCAAGGCAGGCCAAACTCAGACATTACAAAACAGTGGTACTGCCAGAAGCATTATATGCATCAGAAACAATCACGATTGGGGCTGCAGGCATAACAGAAGCGGAAAAAGGTGAACGCAAAATCCTTAGGAAAATTTTTGGAGCAATATATAAAGACGGTATATGGATGAAAAGACCAACGAAAGAACTATACGAACATACAGATAGATTGACAGATATGATCAGAAGACGTAGATTACAATTCTATGGACATTTACAGTGAATGAACAGCACTAGACTCACAAAGAGGATCTTTTATGTGGTGAATGGTTCACTCAGGAAAACCAATTGGTTCCAGGAAATAGAAGAGGACTTGAATCACGCAGGGATCAGCAAGGAAATGACACTGGAAAGGGGAAAATTCAGGAACAAAATTATGAACCCAAAATTTAAAATACAGATGAAAACAGGAACAAAATGGACTGAACAAAGGAAACAGGAACACAGTGAGCGTATGAAGAGGTTTTGGGAAGAGAAGAGGAAGAAGACAAATACAAACAAAAACTGAATAATCATGAATAATTTGAGTTTAAACACTGTCCTCAAGGGCAATAATGATTAATAATAATAATGTATATATATATATATTGAAGAGTTAACTCAATAACACTGGTTCACGATGAATACTTCGTTTGGTAGCACAATTAAATGGGCAGGACACAATGGACAGGTAGTAGGGAGTAGGGCTCAAGATCCATCACGTGTTGGAAAGAATGATCAGGGGGTGCACTAGAAAAGAAAGGGAACTGGGGTACAAAACTCTGGTCAGACCACTGCTGGTATATGGCAGTGCAGTATGGGTATCAATACTGGAGTTGGAGAGGGTGCAGAGAAGGGATGCCAGATTTGTCTTTGAAAATTACTTCAAAACACAATCGGTAACTAATATGATAAAGGAGCTGGAGTGGGATTCATTTGAGGATAGAAGGAGGGAGAAGAGAGTCTTGGGAATGTACACGGCCTATATTGGTGGTGAAGCGTGGAAATATATTGGTGGGAAAAATAAGAGAGGTACTTGGAAGGGTAAAGATGACCATGACCACAGGCTGGCACTTGATTTCAGGCATAAGGGCGTGGGAAAATTTTTATTTTATAGGGAAAGGTGTAAGACATTGGAATAAATTGACGAGAGAAGTGATGAATAATTTACCGAAAACCCTGAAACAATTTCAAATAAAAATTGGTTGAGGGCAAAAGTGGTCTGGAGGAGGAAGGGAGAAGGATGGGTGTTGAGGGAGATTGCCACCGGAACGGGCGCTCCATCGCAATTTTATCAATATTATTAAGTTTTCATTTAATGAAAAATATATTGACCAATAAAATACGGAAAAATACGAAGATAAACTAATAAAATTGGTGCGTCTGGGATTAAATAACTGATATTAAAACCACTTAGTGCTACTGTCAAAAGGAGTTATAATCAGAGATACTCACATTCCTCTCTTTTCTTCATATCACACTGGTGGATCTGTAACACAGGACAAAAATATTTAATTCGATATTTAAAACAATACATAGACAAAACATATAATTATACGGCTAAGAAAATTCCGGGACTTTTAAACAGTGTTACTAAAGTCTGTGAGTATTTAATCTTTTTATTTCTCTTGCAGGTGTTCAGTTCAAAAGCAGCAAAATTGAAAACAGCAAACCGTTAGTAGGGTGATGATAAAACAGTTGTTTGGTAACGCAAAACTGAATATCAGCAACTACATGGCCTGGCAAAATAAGTGAAGCACCCCCAAGGGAAGGAGGAAACGAAATGAAACTTCATGGGCATGTGTTTACAAAGAACTTAGGTATGAATCTTCTTATCAATATGACATTGCATCCCCTCTAGACTGGAAGCATGCACTAATTCGGTTGAGAAGGGTGTCATAAAGCCGTTAAGCAAGCTGGCCCTCAACTGTTGTAACTGGTCCTTGATATCCTGGATACTGGCACTGGGACGGAATTGACGTCCGAGCTGGTCTCGCATATCATCTATCGGGAATCTTGCTGGGCACGGGAGTACCACCATATCACGCATATAAAGGGAAAACGGAAAGGTACACGTTCTAAAAATGGGTAATGACAGATTTCCGAAGGTGGCCCTATAGTACCATCCTGCAGCAAGAAGGGATGTTGGTATACCTATGAAGCGAAGGATAGAAAACTGAGGTTGAACAGACTTTGCTCTATCCGTGAAAAGAAGTAAAAAACTAATTGTGGAGTAGCAACGCGTGGGTTCGAATCCCGTCCAGGCATCCAGATGTAAGTTATGCATGGTTTCCCCAAATCACTCCAGGTTAATGCCGCGATGGTTCCTTCAAAAGGCTATGGCTGAATTCCTTCCTGTTCCTTGCCCCCAGTCATTTCCCGTATCTAACGACATGGACATCGAAGAGGAGTAAAGCAATAAGCAAAAAAAAAAAAAAAAAAGTAGCAACTTTTAAGGAGCGTGGCATACATTGAATCATTGATTACGAGGATTCAGGTTATTGTTTAGTATTTCTGTCATAAGCGAATTTTTTCAAAAAAATACAATTTACATAACTATTTCGACAGTTTCTATAGCTCTGGAGTATGATATCGATATAGCTGACTCTTTCAGCAGGATTTAGTTTCAAATGTCGAATTGTATAATCAATATTATTTCCTTCTCTAAATGCCTTGTCTCCGTATATGATGTTTAGTTTGTATATTAGATACTTTTATACTGTTTAATTTATTCACAGTTTATCAGTTTCGTCAATTCTGTACCAATTCTGGCTTATTTTATAGGAAGATTCTGAATGTTGGGAACAATTTCGCAAAGAACGGTTTACTAACTGAGAATGTAATCCATGATTTCCTCAAAACTCTTCAAACGAATGTCGGGATAATTCCTTCAAGAAGGCTATGACTCTTTTTTTCCCTCAGTCCGTTCACGCCTCTAATGACCTCGACGTCGACAAGGCGTAAATCATAAGCAAAAAAAAAAAACGTAGATCATACTTCATCTTCTTATATACTGTGGAGTCTAGAGTCTTGCTGGTTAACAACTTAGTACCAAATTATAAAGTAGGTAATTTTTTTATTAAGGGTTATATTAGTGAAAGTTTCAAAGTGAATGCTTTGGTGGTAATTTGCCTAGTCATCTATTTTAGTCTTTTTTAATTATTATTACTATTTTTATTATCTTTATATATAAAGATGAATGTATGCTTGTTTGTTTGTTGGTTTGTTTGTTCTTCATATAAATCCACAGTTTTCATCCGATATCGATGAAACTTTGCACACTTATCCTTTGAAACAAAGAGAAAAATACTGTCTACATTTGATTGAAAAATTATCTGTATAAATAACACATGTTGTGTCATAACTTCGAAATACGGCGATAGACAGACACGTTCGATGTGGACGTCTCCAGAGCGTGTTTTCGTGTAGTGGCCTGGCAGCTCAGTAGCTAAAGAGCTTGCTTACGAACGTCGTGGTCTCCGGTTCAAATCTCCGTAAAGGCTGAGATTTTTAAAAATTGTTTTTGATCGTAAGAGTCACGGTTGGGACCGTCGGTTATTCGGATTGATTTTTAAACTGTAGATTTCACGAAGGTAGGGGGTGCAACCTGAGGCAATTCGTAGGTAGTCTTGCAATGCTGTAGATGTTCACTTTTTTACGTTATATTGATCCATCAGGGGTGATTCGTAGTCAGTGTATGTGTAATCTGCAGTAGGAATACTATAAATGCGGAAGTAAGTCTCTGTCTTTTTGTTACGTTTTGACGACTAAATGGCTATATCTTAGTGATGGAATTTTATAAGGAAAGCTGTATGAAGGGCACATGGTATTTTTTCCAGTATGATTAACAGTTTTAGTCACGAAATTTTGAGATCATATCGAATAGTGACAGAAATATGTTGGAAATTGATTCTCTTCAAGAGGCAGGTTAGACGGTAGAATGATATAGTGATAGCTTTCCTGTCATATTATGCCGACTCGATATTGTTTGGGGACCAATCCTTCGTTACCAACAACTTTCTATATTTAATTCTGGCAAAAAAAAATTGTTAATCCACGCGTACGAAGTCGCGGGTACGAGGCTAGTTATCTTATATACATGGGTGTTAATTCCTCCACATGTCTATTGCCATTACGAATTTTAATTTTAAATTACTTTAACGTTTTTGTTCTTCACTTTACTTAGTAATTCATTCCAATCCCTGACACCCTTACACACGAAAGAATGTTTTCGACCTCCGGCCCCGCAGCAACCGAATGCACTCGTATTATTTTTCTCGGTGTCGTTGTCTGCTACGCTCCTGCCGGAGGAAGTTTTCTATGGCATCTGCAATGTTAAGTGTATTGTGCAGGCGGAATGAATGTTTCCGCATATGAGGTCGGACAATACGGTGCGACGACCCGATAGCGTCTCCAGACGACAAACACAATCGCGGACTGCGCGTCTTCCGGGTGCACTCGCCGCCGCTTTGTGAGCGTGCATGAGGCAACGTCCCGCCCAGTCGCGCAGTTCATTACCTCACTTGTGGAATCTCATTACACTCTTTTGTGGCAGACATTGCTAAGAGGTTCACTCTGTATGTCGGCATACACTGTGAACGCAACATGCAGGATGTACGCAAAAAAAGGATTTGTATTCCTACGCAGCCTTCTTTAATATCGACAAAAACTGTAATAGGGAATATACTCTACTTGAAATTCAGACCAAAACACTTCCTTCTTCAAAATATTTTTTTATTTTTTTTTTGGCTGGTTCATTTCAAGTAAAACAGAATAACTATGATGACCCATGGTATTGACTAATGGTAGTAATAACATAGCCACGATACTTATTTTAGTCCAAACTGTACCAGGCGAATGTTAAACATAATAATCTTATATATAAAAATCAATGTTTGTGGGTTTGTTCGTCTTCTATGCATTCCTATACCATTTATCAGATTGCAATGAAACTTTGGAGAGTTTTCGAGTGTGCGTCTGCGAAGGTTACTGTGAAAAAAAAATTCCAAAATGTCACCCCCTATTTCCCATAACACCCCATAATTTAGGCAAAACCACATTTTTTATCCGATTTAGATAGGAATTTGTACACTTATACTTTAAAACAAACAGAAAAAAACTGCCTACGTATGGTTTCCGAATATTCATCCCCTCTCCCCCTTTCCAACCCCATTACGTTTTTACCCCATAATTTAGGCAAACCACATTTTTTATCCGATTTAGATAAGAATTTGTACACTTATACTTTAAAACAAACAGAACAATACTGTCCACGTATGGTTTCCGAATATTCCTCCCCTCTCCCCCTTTCCAACCCCATTACGTTTTTACCCCATAATTTAGACAAAACCACATATTTCATCAGATTTCAATGGGAATTTGCACACTTATACTTTGAAACAAACAGAAAAATACTGCCTGCATATGTTTTCCAAAGCGCATCCCCTCTCACCCTTTCCAACTGAAAATGAATGAAACAGCAGTTTAAAATTTATATGTAAATATTTTTTTCATTTAATCTATGTGCCTACTCAAGTCCAGCAATAGTGAAGCATTGCCGGGTCAGCTAGTGTTTAGTATAAATCAGAAATGACTTCACTTCCATTCCTCACTAATAACACTAAATTACCGACTAGCCATTAGCAGGCGCTCTTAATTTCCTGTATTATTCCGTCATCAGTCTCTCGACTGGTTTGACGCAATCCTCCACCTCTCCCTAAGTTGCGTTAACCTTTTTTTATCTTATCATACACCTTACAGTCTACGTGTTGTCAGATTTAGATATTCTAATCTTTGTCTTCCTCTGCAGTTCTGACTTCCGCCTGTTCTCTCCACTAACAATTTAACAATCTCGTACGTCTTACCTATCATCCTATCTCTTTACTCCGTAACACTCTTCTACAAGCTTCTCTTCTCAGTCACCGTTACCAAAACACCTACATTTCGTACTTTAATACGCCTACTTTATTTTCGGCATTCTTCTACACAACTATATCTCAAATTCTTCAGTTTTACTTCTGTGTGGTGTTACTAACGTCATTCCTTCGCTACCATAGAGCTTTAAAAAGTTCTTTTTGAGTTCTACATCAATAGCTGAAACTTTTAAATAAGGTTCTTTTCGCTAGTGCTACTCTGCTTTTAACATCATTCCTGCATCGCCCATCAACTCTAATTTTACTTCCTAAGAATTAATTTACTTCTCCTGTTACATCTGATACTATTGTTTTATATTTAATCTAGTACTATTTTTATTGGTTTACATTTAGTCGCAATTCTTCCTTCATTATTTTGTTCGTGCCATTCAGTGATTTCTGAAGATCCTGAGTCTGTTCTTCCAATAGGACAAAGGCATCAGCAAATCGTAGCATACTGATTATTCTTCTTGAACACTAACACCATATTCAAATTTTCTCTTTGTCTTCCTTTAACATTTCATTTAGATACAAGTTGAATAGAAATAGAGATAGGCTACAACCTAGTCTCTCACCCTTTTTTAACTGATGCTAGTCTCTCGTGATTCTCTCCTTTCATCTTTCTTATATAGATTATAAATTACTGTTTTATCGCGATAATTTCGTCCTGATTTTAAAATACAGATCATCTTGTCCAACCTGAAATTATAAAAAGTTTTTATCATCAACAAACGAAATTAAAGTATCCTTTTTTATTAGTCCTTCAAGTATCAATCTTAAAGCCAGAATTGCTTCTCTTGTACATTGATTTTTCACACGCCCAAACTATTCTTCAGCTACTATCTCTTCTCCAAACATTTCTATTCCTGATTTTTTCAGGATTATGCGGCTGACGAAGGTTGCAGCATGTCAGGTGAAAACTTGTACAGGCGAATAAATACGCGGCATTCCATGACTATCCAGATACTATTAATTTCTATTCTGTTCTGTCCACTAATTTTGAAGCATGTGATGTTAGACGTACAGTTCGATAATTCTCACATTTGTCAGCTTGTGCTTTGTTTGGAAATGTGAAGATCAAACTTTTATTGAAATCAGTTGGGATCGCTTCTGTTTCGTGACTTTTTGATACCAGCATGCATAATCTTTTGACTGCATTTTCTCCTAGGGATTTTCGAAGTTCTGCAGGAATGTGATTAATAACAACCACCTTGTTTGATTTTAAATCTTTCAAAGTTCTGTCAAATTCTGTCCCTAAAACATGATCTCCAGAATTATTACTGCCGATATTGCCCTTTTTTCCCCATAACACAGTTGTTCAAATCACCTGCATCATACAGTTTCTCTATGAATTCCTTCCCTCGTTTAGTTCTATCTTCTGAGATTAAGAGTGGTTTCCAATCAGCGGCTTTAATGTTCATTCATCTTTTCTTCATGTCTAGAGCATTTCGTTTGATCCTCAAATATTTTACATATGGCTATTTATTTTTCTGTTTCTTCGCACTTCTCTCTTAAATTTCCTGTTTATTTGATTTCTGAAATGTCTGTACTGCTGACACAAATTCTTCACGGGTTTGCCACCGCATAATGGACCCGATGATGGCGGCAGTGCAAGCCGCCGAAAGCTTGTCCTTAGAAACCATTTTCTGGCGGCAAACCCGTGAAGAATTTGTGTCAAAGATACGCCGGGATAGCCTTGTTTCTCATATGTCTGTGCTGCTCTTTTCCTGCGTATTCCTGAGAATTTTTGTGCCTTCTCCTCTGACCCATCAACTCCAACACTTCTTCTGTGATCCAAGGTTTTCGGGAAGCTTGTTTCCTAAAGCTTAATATTTCTTTACCAGTTTTGATTATTTATCTCTTCATTGAATTTAATTCAAATCATATCAAAGTTATTTCTTAGACCCACGTCTACCATCACAGAACATTTTTCTCTCGCGTTAGGTTGCTACAGTTTGTTTACTTCCAAACTGTTCTGTCTGGGTTGCTTCTTTATTCTCTTAAATTTCAAGCCTGCGCTTCATATCTATCAGATTGTCATCAGATTATAAACTCAACAGGGCGGCAGTACACAATAGGTAGGGGATCGGAGGAGATTTCAAGTTTCTACGTTTATTACAGACGGTGCTGAGAGGTTGTAACAGAGAAGTAAAGAGATGTACCGGAGAGCCAGAGAAGTGAGGGAATTAGATGAGAAAACTTTGGTCAGATCATTGCTTGAATATAGTGGTATAGTGTATGGGACCTACATGTACAGTAGTTGGATGGGGCACAATAGATTGCCGCCAGATTAGTTACTTAAATTACTGCAGAACACAATCAGTAAGTGTTGTGATGAAGGAGCTGAATCGGGTTTCACTAGAAGACAAGAGGAGGATGGAGAGGCTTATATGGGTGGTCAGGCTTGGAAAGATATTTGTAGAAGAATTGATAATAGTTGAACGAAGGAAAAAGACTACCTAAACCACATCTGGGACTACATTTCAGGCATAAAGGGTGGGAAAAATTTCTTTTGTAAACAAAGGAGTTAGAACTGGAACAAATTACCAGGCGAAGAGATGAATAACTTACCAGAAATTAAACAACTAGATGAGTGTTGAAATTACAATTCCTAATCAACCATGAACATATTTGGTTAAGTTGTAGCCCACCGTCCGCGTTCATATTATCTGGTTTCTTTTTTTTATAATTTCCAACGCTTCTCTGACACGCCAGGGCGACCACCTGCTTTGCTGAACCAGTACACTAGTGACAGTGTCCTCTGAAGAAGGACACAAAATGATGACCGAAACGTTAGGTTTTCATAAATTGACGCGGTTCAACCCGGACAACCAATATAACATCGACAACGACCGCGGAAGTCTGCGCACCCACTAAAATGGTCCGTACGGTTTGTTAAAACTAATACATTTAGTATATTTTGGTATCGAAAATATAAAATATTGTGCGAAGAACATAAAGTAACATATCTGGTCGCATCCCAGCAGTGCCCATTTATAAGCGGCTCTAAAGCAACACTTTTCTCAGTTCTCTCACCAGAACGGTTCGTCATGTAGGTTTAAAAAATAAATAAAAAAATAATGATACTCAGCCTTATAGCAATTCAGCCAAAAGCTTTGTTTATTTTATTCCTTCAATGAGTATCTAGAATCTTCTAGTATTATTCACGAGAAAAGTGAAAGGGACAACATGGGGCGGACATAACACTTAATCGAAACGACCCATGCCCTGGGCCGAACTCGTTTTTTTTTTTTTTTTTTTTTTTTTTTTTTAAATCTGCTTAACGTCTTTCTAACAGCGAGGTCTTTAGAGACGGGAAAGGATGGGAGGCAAGGAATGGAAAGGAATTCGGCCATGGCCTTTTTTGAAGGTAGCATCCCGGTATTTTCCTGGAGTGATTGCCGAACTCGAACCAGCGACCCCAGCGCTACCGGAGCAGACCATTTCCAGTTATGGGTAACGTTGAATCGTCGAGGAAGAGACGGAATGTTAAAAATATTTTGGTATAATTGCATTACTGATGGAGAGGTAAAAAATATATGGAAAGAAGTATAGACTTTAATTTTAAAATGATATTTGGCTACTAGGATCGTCCCAAGGTATATGAGTCTCCCAAGGTATATGATTCGGTTTCCAAAGCATATCACTTCAAAACATTCAGACAACACAAGACGGACAGAAAACCGTCCATTTTACAAGAGGACTCGATCCGCCGACCTCGGCAGCGAGCGCCCAACTAGTCCCGACACAGGTATGGAACCGTCTTGATGTGAATTATTTTTTAGGAACACCGTGAGGCCCGAGGATCCCTCAGTTCAACGATGAAGACGCGTCGTTAATCTAGATCTTGGTTCTGGAAGTGACGGCGTGAATAAATCGAAATTTACAGCTCCAAATACTTCACCCGTTTCCTTTCGGAGTGCAAATAGTAAAAATGCGAATTTAGACTCTACAGATACAGATATTAAACCGCTAAGGATAATGGTTCTTAATTGTCGGAGTATTAGAGGGAAAGTAGCCGATTTTCACGCTGCAGTTGCAACTAACGATGTTGATATAATACTAGGAACCGAGAGCTGGTTGACGCCAGAGGTAGAATCTAGAGAAGTATTTGCTCCTCAATTCAATGTTTTTCGGAAAGACAGAACTACCTCAATGGGCGGAGGTGTGTTCGTGGCTGTTAATAAAACCATCAATTGCTCCGTAGTAAATGAAACGGAGAATTGTTGCGAGTTAATATGGGTGAAGGTAAAAATTGGCAGAAGTTTAAAGTTCATAATAGGATCATTTTACCGACCTCCGGACTCTGGATTAGATAACGCGGAATATTTTAGACAGTCACTTAGTAGTATTTCTCAGAAGTTTCAGGAACATACATTGATCATGGGAGGTGATTTTAATATACCCTCTGTTAACTGGGACACATTTACGTTCAGGTCAGGCGGAAGAGATAAGTTAATAACCGAAACGTTCCTGGAATCATTCGCGGAAAATTCTCTTGAACAGATGGTCGAAGAGCCAACGCGGAGCGTCAAAGATTCCTCGTCCATTTTGGATCTTTTTCTTACTAACAATCCGGATATTGTAGATAAAGTTTGTATAGAAGACGGTATAAGTGATCACAAGGCGATTGTGGTAACTTTAAAATCTAGGCTAAATTTGAAGCATGATAAAGACAAACTCGTATATTGTTTCGATAAAGCAAATGATGCGTTTATGGTCGATCATTTGGCGAAAAATTTTGAAACGTACACGCTTAATACAAATGTTGAGGAACTTTGGTTTAATTTAAAAGAAATAATATGGACCGGCTTAAATCAATTTGTTCCCAAGAAGTTATTAAGGTTAGTAAGAACTTCCCGTGGTTCAACAGGGAAATGAAACGTTTGCTCAGGAAGCAAAGGCGTTTACATGCGACGGTAAAGAAATCGGGGGACTCATCTGATCGCGCTAAATTAGTCCACTTGCGAGCGGACGTGCGTAAGGCAATGCGTGATGCGTTTAAAGAATTCCAAACCAGAAATTTATCCGAAGATCTAATTACTAATCCAAAAAAGTTCTGGTCATATGTTAAATTAATAAGAGGCTCTCGTAAGGTCATGCCGTCGTTGATTAATGAAAATGGGGAATTATCAGAAACTAGCGTCGAGAAAGCAGAAATTTTGAATAATGTATTTAAAAAAGCTTTCACAACAGAAAACTCGGAGGAGATTCCGATATTTAACAATCGAACCAACGAAATTATGAATGATCTCGTTCTCGATGTCGAGGGAATAACTAAACTGCTTATGAATGTAAATCTCAATAAGGCTCCAGGACTAGACGGTATTCCTACAAGATTCTACTCTAGGTACGCAAAGGAAATTGCGCCGTATTTGATGAAATTATATACCGCCTCCTTGGATCAAGGAAAAATACCAGCCGAATGGAAGACCGCCATCGTAAGTCCAGTGTTCAAAAGTGGGAATGTTAATGATCCTCAAAATTATAGGCCGATCTCGTTAACCTCAATATTTTGTAGGATTTTAGAACACATCATCTATTCAAATGTCATGCGGTTTTTGGATGAAGATGAGCTTTTAAACCAAAATCAACATGGATTCAGAAAAAACCGATGCTGCGAAACACAACTTGCCCTATTAATTCGCGACTTGAGCCGTATTATAGATGAGCAATCCCAGGTTGATTTAGTTTTATTAGACTTCAAAAAAGCTTTCGACACTGTGCCTCACAGTAGGTTACTTAGGAAACTTCGCGGTTACGGTATATCTAGACAAATATGTGATTGGGTTGCAGACTTTTTGAAGGACAGAACACAGTGTGTAGTTCTCGACGGTGAGCGTTCATCACTTGCTGAAGTGAGGTCCGGGGTTCCCCAAGGAAGCGTGATAGGGCCTCTGTTGTTTCTCATATACATTAATGATTTGTGCGGTATAATAAGGGGAATGAAAAGATTATTTGCCGATGATGCTATTATTTATCGTGAAATCACAACCCAGGACGACTGCGCTTTGTTACAAGACGATATTATGAAAATAATTGCGTGGTGTAAAGACTGGCAGTTGGGGTTAAACGCTAAAAAGTGCCAAGTCATGCGTGTAAGTAAAAAGGTGAAACCATTTAGCTTTGAATATACAATTAATGGCACTGTCCTTAGAACGGTAGATTCCGCTAAATACCTAGGGGTAACAATTCGTAATAATTTGTCGTGGAATGAGCATATCGAGAATGTAATTGGGAAAGCAAATCGTATGCTTCGATTTCTAGGTCGTAATTTAAAACAATGCACTCCGGAAGTTAAATCGATTGCGTACAAGTCACTAGTGAGGCCTCACTTGGAATATTGTTGCTCTGTATGGGGTCCCCATCAAAAGGGATTAATGGAGGCATTAGAGATGGTCCAAAGAAGAGCCGCCCGATTCTTGACAGGTATATATAGTTGGAGGGAAAGCGTAAGTGCCATGTTGAAGGAGTTAGGTTGGGAAGACCTGGAGCACCGAAGGCGTAGCTCTCGACGGAAGCTAATTGAAAAATTCTCGACTGATGTATTTCGGAATGACAGCAAAAAAATATTACTACCAGCAACATTCATATCTCGGAATGACCGCGAAAATAAGATAAGAGAAATCAGGGCCAGAACTGATTCATTTCTCTACTCAATTTTTCCACGAGCGATTAGGGAATGGAATAGAATGGATTTACCGGGCGAGTAAACACATAATCGGACAGGAGTAGCTTCCGATAAAGCACTTCGGCCATCCTGATCTGGGTTTTCCATGGTTTCCCTAGATCGCTCCAGGCGAATGCTGGGATGGTTCCTCGCAATAGCCCATGGGCGCCACCTGCCATATCCCGTATATCCCTTCCAAACCATTATCTTTCCTGATAGGTGCAATGCACCCTCCGCCAAACACTTTTAGTGAATCGCGGAGTAATAGTAATAGTAACCTAGTACACCAAGTCCTGGCTGTATCTGCAAAGCCCTTTTTAACCGACTTCAAAAAAAGGAGGAGGTTCTCAATTAGTCTGTATTTTTTTTATGTATGTTCAGCGATATCTTCGCTAATTTTGAACCGAATTAAATGATTTTTTTTTAGTGGATTGTGTATGCCTCCAAAGTGGTCCCATATGAATTTCATTGAGAAACCACCCCTTCTACCCCCTTCCCCCCTTAATTTTTATACAAATCCACATTTTTTATTCGATCTCGATGAAACTTTGGACATATATACCCAAAAATAAAGAGAAAAATACCGTCAACTTTTGGTTTAAAAAAACTGAACCCCTCTCTCCCTATCCACCCCCTTAATTTTTGCCAATTTTCTTTATTAAAAGCTACAGTCGACACCATTTAAATGATCTCCATTAAAGTTGACAATTACATGTAGTATTTCATGGAGAAGGTTTCTGACCAAAAAAATAAAAAATAATTGTTTAAAAACAACATAAAAACCGCCTTAAAAAAAAAGCACTAAAATTTTAAAATAACTTTATTCCTTGCTTAGGAGAAAATGAATCTAAATGGACAATATTTTACATTACTGTCAGTGAAATTTTTACATTAATTATTTATTTTTGAAGTCGGTGCCAGCTGTCACATCACACACACGACCGAGCGGGGCGGTGTAACGGTTAGCGTTCTCGCCTCGCATTCGGGAGGACGGCGGTTCGAATCCCCGTCCGGGCATCCAGATTTGGGTTTTCCATGGTTTCCCCAAATCACTCCAGGCAAATGCCTGGATGCTTCCTTCAAAAGGCCATGGCCGAATTCCTTCCCATTCCTTGCCCCCATCCTTGCCCCCCCATCCTTGCCCCCCATCCTTTCCCGTCTCTAAAGACCTCGATGTTAAAAAGAGACATAAAGCAGTTTAAAAAAAAATGTCACATCACGAAGATCGAATTACTGAACTTCTTTTGGTGTTAGAGGCGAAACGGGGAGTACGAACAAACATTCCCAATATTTTACAGCATGTCGTGAGGCAGATAGTGATATTGCGGGAGACAGCTTAGGGAAACAAATTAACAGTATTTTAATCTGTGGCTCGGCCTTATTGATCATCCAGGCATATCTCTGGCGCTACAGTGTCAGTTGGTGTTTCAGTTTTGTTGAAACATGTTTGTAGCGTTAATTGTAGCTAAGCAGTAACATGATTTTTTATGTATTATTGTTATTCATTATTGTTTTTATTTTTTTGTTTTTCTTGCTTTCGCTGGCACCGACTCCAAAAATAACTAATTATTGTAAAAATTTCAATGACAGTAATGGAAAATATAGTCCATTTAGATTTACTTTCTCCTAAGCAAGGAATAAAGTTATTTTAAAAATTTTAGTGTTTTTTTTTAAGGCGGTTTTTATGTTTTTTTTTAAACAATTATTTTATTTCGTAATGTTATTGAAATACCTACGCATTTGCAGCCTAATTTATTGTGTCAGGCCAGATTTTGTTTGGGGGTACTCTTTTATTATCATATTTGGGGGAAAATGGCTGTGGTCCTTTGACTATTAGACTGTTACGTTAGGATACTTCTTGGTACTTTATAGCTTGGTTGTAGTCTTCCTAGGTTTTTGAGTCTGTTTTCTTTTTTCTTTCTGTGTTCATCAATTCTGTTGTAAAAGTCTTGGGTTACTCTTCTAATTTCATCGACAATTTTTCTTGTAGACGTTACCCCAAGAATTTCTTCTGTTGGGGCATATGTTGGTAGGTTGAGTATTGTTTTTAAACATCTGTTCTGTACCCGTTGTATAATTCGTTTGTTTGTTTTTGATGCTGTGCCCCATACTTGGCATCCATACAGTAGTGCTGGTAATATGACTAACCGGTAGATTCTTGGTTTCGATTCCATGGTTTGGTTTCTGCTTTTTAGTATGGGATACATGTTCAGAAGTATGGCTATACCTGTTTTCTTTTCACCTCTATGTGTTGGCGAAAGGTCAGCCCCCTGTCAAGTATGTATTACTCCTAGGTAGCGATGATTAACTCACCAGGGGATTTGGCGACCCGACATTCGTAGCTGGGTCTCGAGGAGTGGTCGCTTTTTTGTAAAATATACAGCAGCACTCCTCTCTGGGTTGATACTAATTTCATTGACCTGGAACCATTTTTCTATCATTTTTATTGTTCGCTGGAGTCTCTTGATATTAGCCGATTGGTCTCTTCCAGTTGTGTAAATTACTGTGTCAACAACAAATTGAGTCAACTTCACGTTGGGTGTTGTTGGGAAATCGTTGAAATAAATATTAAATAGGAACGGAGAAATGACGGAACCTTGTGGAATCCCAGCACATATTAGATGCGTTGAGGATTTGTAGCTGTCACCTGCCACGAAGAATCTTATATTTGTCAGGTAGCTACCGATGAAATTAACGTAACAGTCCGGAATGGTCTGCAAAGCCCCTGTGATCCGACAGTTGCTCTGTGGTTACCAAAAATATGAGCACTGCTTGTCAACTGAAGTTAGCAAGTGTCAAGGTGCACTGTGTAGAAAGTAGACAGCGAACTCGACACAGCGGCTTGTGCTTCAAGAAAGTAAATAAGCAATGAGTGCATTCCGCTCATCTACTTCTACCACTGTTCAAATATTGTCGTGCTGTGTAGCACCAACACTTAAACGGCTCTAGGAACTGCAGAAACGGTGGTATCAATTATTTCATATACCTGCTGCCGGAACAAGTATATCGTAATTTTTAACCGACTTCAAATAGGAGGAGTCTCCAAATTCAAACCCTATTTTTTATTAAGTATTTGCACAAATTACTCTGAAACTATGACATCGATTAGCGTGTGAATATATTTTTATGTATAAAAGGATGCTAGTTTAAATTTCATCACAATTGATGCAGTATCTGTTTCATCTAAAATCAATATAAAAAACGAGAATTAAGTAACAACTATTTATACAGGTCGATATGGGGGAATCTTTTTTAGTTGAAACAGGATAGTTTGCATATGCTGTCGTTGAAATTTCATCTAATTTGGTTCTTTACTTAATCTCAACCATAAAAATACAATACAGAATGAAAAACATAAAATTTTGATAAAAACAAAATTGAATTCAATAATGTATTTACAACTAGAACTACAAAGCAAAATCTATTTTTATGAAACACTCCTATCAGCAGATTGTACTGATAAGACTATCCAGTTATTCTTTCTATTCAACCTCAGGTTATTATTATCTTCATTATTGATAATACGTTTCACGTTTTTCTGTACAATTTATTCATGAGGAGGCGGTTTTTGAAGTCGGTGCCAAACTCTATACAATGTGGAGAGGTTTTAAGAGTTTTGTAGACAATATGATGTTTAGGAATCGTGCAACATCACCTCCTGTGTCCTAGTGTCAATTCCTTGCACCTCCTAGGTTTAAGTTAGTAAACCACGTAACAGGTGCAATCTCGACTTATATGTTATTCTTTCCATCGCCAAGACACAAAGAAACGGAATCGCCGAATATTCCACTGAATATTCCTAATGTGGCCGACACACACACACACACACACACACACGCACACACACAATTAAACTGCTTGAAGTAATGAAGAAAACAATTGCAGCGTTGTAACCATACCCAGAACCAACAGTTGTTTGTAAGATTTTATCAGTTAGCTAATATGAACGTATTTATTCGCATAATTTTGCTATATTGCATCTATATCAGATTAGTCAGGCTGAAAAATATTAGAGGAATGAAATGATGATTTGAATTCAAATTGAATTCTACTCTCGTATAATGAATAGAAAACAGAACGCTTTCTCATACAAAAAAGTAGATGCTGATTTATGATTATTAAAATTTTATTTCTTAACTAGCCAAACTAAATAGAATTGTTATAAAATAAAGCTCATTGTAATTTATCGTCTCTTGTGCTGTAGCAAAAGCTTCAGTTGTCAAGTTGATCCAGGTTGCATTTCAGCCTAACCACAGTCTCCGCTAATATTTTCTCTAGAAAATCACACGCGAATCAATACATTCCCTGTATCGCATGTCATTGTCATCATGCATCACGATATAAATCTTCACAGGTTTTTACACCTGTCTTTCTTATTGACCTGTGATGAAGATCGATGTTTTAACACGGCTGACACAGCTTACATAGGCTGATATAATGACCCCAGTGAAAACGAAGGATGCTAAAAATAAACCTTAACAGCTTATGCTATGCCACGTAATAGTAGTTTTAACTTTGGTTTAGACGACATATATCGCGATCAATTTGCAACTTCTTTCATTCAAAACATGTGATGATTTAAATAAAAAACTTGATAATTAATATGCCAATTTAAACGAAATACATACGTTTCTTTCAGTATTCTGACAATTTATTTCTTAACAATTGCTTAACTAAACAGAATTGTTATGAAATAAAATTCAATGAAATTCCTCGTGCCTTGCGCAGTAGCAAAAGGTTTCCGTTTCCATCCAGGTTGCATTTCAACCTAACCACTTACTACGCTAAACTTGCAGAAAAACAATACTTCAATCTCACGCATATTAATATATGTACTGTATTGCATTTTAGTGGCAATAATGCATCGCGATACAAATTTGATCAAAAATCTTCATCCGTGATTCAGACCGATATTACAACGTTTGAATGGATGACACAGTTACATATTGCTAAAATAATAGACTCAGTAATATTGCTTAGTGAAAGGAAAGGAAATTAAAATAAAGCTTATAAAGTTACATTATGCCACGTAATATTTGTTTTAATTGTAGTGTAGGCTGCACGGATCGCGATTAGTGTGCAGCTCTTTCCGTTCAAACCATTTAATAATTTCAATAATAGGACACGGTTTAAATAATTTGAAAAAAACTAAATTATTCATGCCCGCTGCTGTAACGTCAAATGCCAGTTGTAATTCTGACCCATGCTAAGTAACAATATAGTTTGAACTTTCGCTAACATTGATGTTCGAAAATTAAAGCTTTTACTTTACATAAGAATTTAAGCAGCATTTCTATATATCGAAATATTAATGATGTAAATATAAGCATCTAATGATTGATATGTCGATTTAAACGCAATACATACTATTATTTCAGTGGTCTGTCAGTTAATTTATTCGTTGATGCTTAGAAATGTTATTAAATAACGTGTATTACCCCTGAAAAAATGCGTAAAGCGTGACTTCATAGCGCGACGACATAGAGTGACGTCATGGCGTGATAGATGACGTCACAGATGACCAAAACTTGCTTTTTTTAAGTATAGAAGATACAATTTAGCACCTCTATTTTCTTCCTTCTTCTAGCTGTCCTAGTTAACAACGCTGAGTGCTGATTTATTACATTTATCGTAAAGGAAGTTTCAGATTTTTTACCTAGTGCTATCTCAAATGTCTGAAGATGATGTTTCAATTGAAGTTGTTGTTTGATTCCCATGGCAGTTTTTTGTAGGAAGTCTGAATAATCCGTCCCGTATCCGTCACAGATGATAAGGAGATGTCACCTGTTGTGTGCCTTGTTTGTGCGCAGCTGAATGTGGTTTCTGCGACACAACCCACGGCCGGCCCCACACAGATCACCTGCTTCACTGCACGACGCACGGGCCTCGCCCCTGCAGGCGGCGTCAACACGCGAGGGCTGTATCAACTACACCCACCTCAACTCTCGACACAAGGGGTGCCAGTAGACATCCTCATCATTTTTAATACTTCTTGCGTCTGTTATTGTATTCGAAACACGATTCCGTCTTGTTGACAAAGAAAGTTTATCCATATCTTAACACCGATGTTTCT
The DNA here is from genome assembly GCA_031002005.1 of Vandiemenella viatica. Lineage (NCBI taxonomy): Eukaryota > Metazoa > Arthropoda > Insecta > Orthoptera > Morabidae > Vandiemenella > Vandiemenella viatica. Next base: position 29,490,724 of record CM061914.1, read on the forward strand.
TGTTCATGAACAACAAAAACATATGGAATTTAAGTGGCCTGTCTTTTAGGATCCTTTACTATAATATGTCGCTTTCTGTGTATAGTTTCAACATTCCACAATAACCTTCTTTGATTCGCTTCTCGTGTTTCAAAACAGGGAAGGCATTTATGCTGCTACCTTCATGCCTTAGTTTTTTGTTGGTTTTTTTTCAGGCTTTTTTATTGTTTGTTTGTATCTTTTTCTTTGTCTTCCTTGCTATTAAAATGGTACACTCGTTTAATTTGATTTCTGTTGAACGATGCGTAACTATCGATTTTTATTACACACATCTAATAATACTGATCTTCCCGTCCCATGGGTGGAGAACGTATTTGTTCGGAAGCTACGTCTTGTGTTGAAAGTCGATAATACTGCAGCAACGATTATTTCAGATACCATCCGGATTTAAGTTGCACCAACAGTGGGGAAGGTTCTTCCTAAGTTTTGAAATATTTCTAACTTGCTCTAATAAAAACTGACTGCTCGAAATATTGATGATTTGGGAACGATAGAGTAAGATTGTCGTTCTACTCGTTATGTTTACGTAGCAGCTAGAATAATGACATATACTGGACATAAGCTAAGCAGACAACTCTTCCAGTTTCGAGATATTTTCTTGTTCATGACACCTGTTGACCAATGAGTATCTGTTTACATCTTGAACACAGTTGCTGGTGCACCAGTAATTTGGTTATCCAGATCAGAGCTCACAAAAATTTCTGACAACTGTCAGCCAAACATGTGTATTTCTTTTAATAACTCTCCACCTTGTTAATGCATTTATGATTACCAATGGAATCTCAATCGGTTTAAAAGCCCGTGCATGTTTACAGTCGGGTTTTATCTATGAGATTTTCTTGAAGACAATGATTGATGTCTACAATCCTGCAGAAATGAATCGTGGCGGTCTAACAATGGAACTAACATTTAATTGCTATTACATACGATTTTTTTAGGTCGTTTGATCGTCACGGGCACTGTGCATAAAAATAAAAATACGAAGCCTGTTTCGATGACAATTCTGTATACAACATTTTGGCATACAGCAGTGTAGCATTTTAGCATAAACCATACTATTCTCTACTTAGCTTCCTTTTCCTCATCAACGCCATTAAAGACGGGAAAGAACTAGGGACAAGGAAGAGGGAAGAATTTGGCCACAATCTTCTGAAGCATTCGGATTGTGAGGCCAAGGTGTTACCACTCACCCATCATGATCTGTATTCTTATTACTGTTTGAGGTGTGGCAATCATATAATAGAGTTGAATCTATTATTATTATTAATTTTAATTGCGATGGAAACAACACTCCTTTAGTAATACCACTAGTCATCTAATTACCCCCTTTATATATATATACACACATTTTAAATGTTCATTTTTTAATTGGAATGTTAAATTCCTCCTCCATTTACTTTTCCAACTTACAAATTTTAAGTTCCTTAAGCGTTTTTGGTAACCTATTCATCACTACACTTGGTAATTTGTTCCTGTCCCTGACGCCATTACCAACTGTCCCACACCCCTATGCATCAAATCGTGCGCAAGCTTGTGGTCGTGGTCGCCTTTCCCCTTCCCTGCACCATTCATAATTCTTTGACCAATATCCCTCCAAGCCCCATCACCAACATATGACCGGTAATTCCCAGCACTCTCTTCACCCTCCTCCTTTCCTCCAATGAGTCCCAATCCAGCTCCCTTATCATATCAGTTACTGACTGGATCCTGCGATAATTTTCACAAACAAATCTAGCTGCTCTTCTTTGCACACCTTCCAACGCCTGTATTTGATAAACAAAATGTGGGTCCCAAACTACACCACCATATTCAACCAATGGTCTGACCAAAGTTTTGTAATCCAACTCCCTAACTACTCTGGTACATCCTCTCATCACCCTCTCCAGTAAATGAACCTACCCAATTATGTTTGTTATCAAATGTTATGCCAAGATATTTACACTTAAAACTTTAACAAGTAATTCTGACCCTATCTTATAATAGTAATTAACCTTTCGTTTTTTATCTGTAATCCAGATAATGCTCACTGAATGAGTAGTCACAAAAGAAGTAACATTTCATATGCATAAATGAAACTATTGCAACGCTACACTTGGTTTAACGTAGTGAGAAATACAATGTCGGGATGTTTCTGGAACAATAAAATGGTTTTAATGTTTGCGACAAAATTAGACAATGGGCGTGAACCTGGTGCTTCCTGCGTGTTCCTTTTTGCTCCTGCGTGTTCCTGTGTGCTCCTGTGTGTTCCTGCGTGTTCCTGCGTATTCCTGTTTGCTCCTGTGTGTTCCTGTGTGCTCCCGTGTGTTCCTGCGTGTTCCTGCGTGTTCCTGTGTGCTCCTGTGTGTTCCTGCGTGTTCCTGCGTGCTCCTGTGTGTTCCTGTGTGTTCCTGCGTGTTCCTGCATATTCCTGTTTGCTCCTGTGTGTTCCTGTGTGTTCCTGCGTGTTCCTGCGTGTTCCTGCGTGTTCCTGCGTGTTCCTGTGTGCTCCTGTGTGTTCCTGTGTGCTCCTGCGTGCTCCTGTGTGTTCCTGTGTGCTCCTGTGTGTTCCTGCGTGTTCCTGCGTGTTCCTGTGTGCTCCTGTGTGTTCCTGCGTGTTCCTGTGTGCTCCTGTATGCTCCCGTGTGTCCCTGCGTGTGCGTGTTCCTGCGTGTTCCTGTGTGCTCCTGTGTGTTCCTGTGTGCTCCTGCGTGCTCCTGTGTGTTCCTTTTATCTACTGTGTGTTCCAGCGTATTCCTGTCTGCTCCTGTGTACTCCTGTGTGTTCCTGTGTGCTCCTGTGTGTTCCTGTGTGCTCTTATGTGTTCCTGTGTGCTCCTGTGTGCTCCTGTTTGTTACTGTATACTCCTGTGTATTCCTGTGTGTTCCTGTGTGTTCCTGTGTGCTCATGTGTGTTCCTGTGAGCTCCTGAGTGCTCCTGTGTGCTCCAGTGTGCTCCTGTGTGCTCCTTTGTGTTGCTGTTTGCTCCGGTGTGTTCTTGAGTGTTCCTTTGTGTTTCTGTGTGCTCTTGTGAGTTAATGTGTACTCCTATGTGCTCCTGTGAGTTTCTGTGTACTCCTATCTTCCCTGTGTGTTCCTGCGTGTTCCTGGGTGTTCCTGTGTGCTTCTGTGTGTTGCTGTTTGCTCCTGTGTATTCCTGTGGGTTCCTGTCTGTTCTTGTGTGTTCTTGTGTGTTCCTGTGTGTTGCTGTTTGCTCCTCTGCGCTCCTGTGTGTTCCTGTGTGCTCCTGTGTGCTGCTGTGTGTTCCTTTGTGCTCCTGTGTTTACTTGTGTGTTCCTGTGTGTTTCTGTTTGTTCCTGTGTGTTCCTGTGTGTTCCTGTGTGTTAATGTGTATTCCTGCGTGCTCCTGTGTGCTCCTGTGTGCTCCTGAGTGCTCCTGTGTATTCCTGTGTGCTCCTGTGTTCTCTTGTGTGTTTCTGTGTGCTCCTGTGTGTTCCAGTGTGCTCCTGTGTGCTCCTGTGTGTTTCTGTTTGCTCCTATGTGCTCCTGAGTGTTCCTATGTGTTCCTGCGTGTTCCTGTGGTCTCCTGCGTGTTCCTGTGTGTTCCTGTGTGCTCCTGTGTGTTGCTGTATGTTCCTGTGTGTTTCTATTTTCTCCTGTGTGTTGCTGTGTGTTCCTGCGTGCTCCAGTGTGTTCCTGTGTGTTTATGCGTGCTCCTGTGTGCTCATTTGTGTTCCTGTGTTTTCCTGTGTGTTCCTGTGTGTTCTTGTGTGCTCCTGTATGCTCCTGTGTGCTCCTGTGTGTTCTTGCGTGTTCCTGTGGTCTCATGTGTGTTCCTGTGTGTTCCTGTTTGCTCCTTTGTGTTCCTGTTTATTCCAGTGTGTTCCTGTTTGTTGCTGTGTGTTCCTGTGTGCTCCTGTGTGTTCCTGTTTATTCGTGCGTGTTCCTGTGTGCTCCTGTGGTGATTTCACGGAACCATGCTAGTCAAAAATCTGAATGGTCGGATTAGCAATTCCCATATCTCCGTGGTATCCAGAAATCTCTCCAGCCGAATAGCGACATAGTTCCAGCAAAATGCCATGATCGTATTCCTTCCATTCCTCGCCTCCTCGTCCTCTCCTGCCTTTAATCACCTAGACGTTAACGAGGCGTAAAGACCGAATAAAAAATGGTCGAAGTAGGGATCGAAAACTCGTCGTTCAGTAAGCCAGGCCTGAGCTCTGTCGTAAATCTTGGGGCAACTTGGATATTATGCTGTTATTTATGTTTTTGTTTAACTTGTTACCGCTTATTTTTATGCTCGTCACTATGCGCTACTGCAAGACATGCCTTATGTCGCAATACAGAGAATTATTTATAGAAGCGGATTATATGCTCAGATTTCCAGATCGTAATTTAAAACAGTGTACACCGGAAGATAATTCGATTGCATACAAAGCACTGGTGCGACGTCATATAGAATATTGTTCTTCTGTATAGGGACCCCATCAAAAATGGTTAATTGAGGCTTTGGAGAAGGTGCAAAGAACAGACTTCCGATTCGTGACGAGTATATATAGCTGAAGGGAAAGCTTAAGTGCGATGCTGAAGAAGTCGCTCTCGGCAGAAGCTAATTGAAAAAATCATGAAAGACCTATTTGAAGATGACAGCAAACATATGTTACTACCAGCAACTTTAATATCTAGAAATGACAGAGAAAATAATGTAAGAGAAATCAGGGCCAGAACCAATTCTTTTCTGTATTCATTTTTTTCCACGACAGATTAGGTAATGGAATAGGAAGGTTTTATTGTACGAGAAATCTTAGAACCCGACAGGAGCAGGTCTCGATAAACTGCCCCGGTAATCATGACCAGGGTTTTCCATGGCTTTCTCAAATCGCTCCTGATGATTCCCAAAATATCCTATGGGTGCCATCTTCCTTATCCCGTATATCCTTTTTTACGTACAAACGGTTGCACGTTAGGATAGATGCAACGCACCTTCCGCCACCCACTTGTAGTGAATCGCGGAGTAATAGTAACAATAGCAGTAAGTTTAAAATAAATAAATTCTCGGGTTTCCAGTCGCGTAAAAATGTCACAATTATGGGAGTTTTCGTAGGCGTCTCTCTCTGCTCTCGTATTCAACCAGAGAAATGCATTTATTTACAAATCCGTGAAAAGCTTCGTTGTTATGTCAGTAGTAAGTGTTTTTGTAACTAAACATAGCGGCATTACTATTTAAACACACACACGTTTAAGGGGAAAATGTCAACTACGAGACCAGTGGTAACCGCTGGAGCCGCGTACTGGTGCAGATCGTGTTCCGGTACGCCGGTGTCGACATCAGATAAGAGGACGTCGCCCACGCAAGTCACAAGGGCAGCTTGCAAGGCCGGGCACGCTCAAGGATACGTCCACATCACCCGAGCACAGCCCGGGCAACCGACATAAATCACATCTCCAATGTAGTAATAAAAGTCATGTCACTCGGTGTGCTATATGGAAAAGAACGATGCTCTAGCGGCTAACAATTTTCGTTTGCTTCTGGCTTGACGCTTCGTCGACGTCCAGGTCATTAGGGACGAGAAACGTCTGGGGGAAGGAACGGCAAGGAGTTCGACCATGGCATTTTTGGTAGCCATCATCCCGGCATTCAACTGTGGTGATTTGGGGAAACCATTGAAAAACCCATATCTGGATAGCCGGACAGAGATTCGAATCCGCGACCTCTCGAATGCGAGGCCAGAGCGTTAACGCTCTCCCACCACCCCTCGGTCCAACTAACCAGTATAGGGAGCTACCCACTGCTTTCGAATGGCTTGTGAATTGCAGACGGATGGACGAAAAATGGTCCAGGGCATCTCTTTTCGTTGGGAATGGCTTGTGAATTGCAGACGGATGGACGAAAAACGGTCGAGGGCACCTTTTTTTTGGGGGGATTTTAAATGGGTACTAAAGATGGATTCATCAGAAATGATCTATGGCATTGGGATACAGAAGATAGTTGGAAAACATTGTATTAAAAAAGCAGAGGACATGTTGAGGACATATAATACTCTGATATCACATAATAGTGGCCCCTTCCTGTGACAAATATTTCGGAGGTAAAATAGTTTCCGAGAATGGATTGCTCAGGAAAGAGAAAGAAAAGTAACAGAAATATTCTATCATTCGGGCTGTGGAGTACTAGAGTTTTGAGTAAGAAAGAAGGAAAGAGAACGCATACTTAGAACTAGAACAGATGCGACAGTAAACAGACTTGCAGCAGTATGATTTATGATAAATAAGAATACACTTGCTGCGTACAGTTCATGCAATATACTGAAGAGTACAGATAGCATGTATAATCCATATCTCGCTGAAAAGTTGGCGTATTTGTCAACGGTAGGTCAGTCATTTATTTCACTCCGTATTTGCAACGCGTTGTTTTATATGTGTGTTTATGGCTTTTTTTATGTGTAACGCGTCGATTTCAAGGAGATGAAAGGACGAAGAGACTGAAATCTAGTGTCGGCTTAGCCGTTCAGACCTGTTTTCCCGGGAGGAAATTATAGGCACTACAAAGTTTTAAGGCCTTATCTGATTGATCAACTACCTTCCTAAAATAAAACAATATTAATGTTCAGTAAGTTTTGAAGAGGTGAAGCTTCGATGTATAGGGAGGAGGAGAGAAAGAAACTCCAATAAAAACAGTAAAAAAAACTAGGGTTAAAAATGTATATGTCGTTGAATAATGGTAAACATTACGTGAAAAGATAAATTACGAAATGTGTGTGTTCTGCAAGTAATAATACAAATGTCGAGAAATCAGATGATTAAGATACACGAAATAATTTTAATAGAAAGTAATATACTATAGATTAACAATAACAACAACAAAAAAGGAAAAGCTTGTTGGATGTTTTAAGTAATTAAAAACATGAATTAAAAGAGGTTTGTGAAGGAGACGAAGTCAACACCGAAATGAAGGACTGAATCGTGAGAAATGTTGTGACTGAATAAAATGTGCTTCGCCACGGAATTAGATTGCTAAAATAGATACCTCTGGCACTGTGCCACCGAAAATACGCCCGCTGTGCTATCAGTAGAAACTAACTGCAGTGGTTATACAAAAAGAACCCTGTTGTGTTAATATACCGAAAAGTTTCGTCCAAAAACCTCAGCTAGATGACTACATTCTGGTTAAGGTTATACAAATATTGAAGCTGAAAATAAGAATAATAAAAAAGTCAGAAAAATGTTTAAATTTGATAATAGTGGAAACTATAATAAATAACACTACAGGTATAGCAACGCTTAAAAATCTCCCATTCCTGCCTCTTGTGACGTCAAGGATGATTGGGGTTGCTGTTGAGTTCTGATTTTGGCTAGTGAGGCGCGGTTCAATCCCTAATCCTTCCATAGTAATAATAGTGTGAGAGAAATTCAATCACAGTCGATAGTGATTCACACAGTCTGCGGATGTTAGGCCTGGACACCCCTTAGAGCTTTTTGGTACGACGTCATCAGAACCGTAGACTAGGTTTCACCTTATTTGACCTTCATCCATGGCACACACTCATTCGTCATCTGCATCATTACGTGATACGACAGTAATACCTGCCTGTAATGGTGCTGGAGATCCAGTCTTTAATCGGTCTGTAAAAAGTAGACAGAAAAAAGTCTTGCAGCAGCGAAAGCAAAAATTCGCATGAAACATTTACTTCTGAAGGTGAAAACCCGCAAACTGGACAAACTAATGGTACGATGTAGTTTGCGTATCTTTATTTCAGTTTCTTGCCCGTTAATACCAAGACAAATTTTCAATTTAATTACTAGAGACTAAGAAATCTTCAAACCCGACATCAGCAATATTTATTAGCTAATACGAAAATATCTTGTAAATAGCAAAAAATGAAAATTACACAAATGTTAACAATACCAAAAAAAATATTGACTAACAACCTCGAATTTAAAAATTCTTAGACGTGTTCATTTCAGAGCACACTTCTAGTTCCCAGCCCTGCATCTTGTAGCCTTCTATAGTCGCCATGAATCTTGCAAATACTTCAACAAAAATGAAATTTATAGCCAGCTTGTAGAATGAGCTAGCGAAAAGAATCTTTAGTTAATTTTCGTTCTCAAGAGTTGAGTCACCCTTGCTGTATGTTCGCTATCAACTAGGCTCATATTCAACACAATCTAAAGCGATAAAGTGCGTTATATCCCACGCAAGAGCCTGCAATGGCAACACATCGAAATGATTAGTTCATGTTTTTTGTCCCGAGTTTCAGAGACATTCCTATTTAACTTGTCATTTCCACATGAGAAATGAAATTAGAGCAACAAGGTACGTTACACTCTCTACTGAAAATGCTACAAATAGATTTATTTTCTCGCGACACTAAATTCTTAAGGTTACAAGGAGATTTATGAAGACGCGTGGGGTAAGGACGTTACCACAAAACGTAAGATGACGATCAGATAAATGAAATTCCTTATTAGTTCCGTCATTGTCCAGAGAAGTTCCTGTGTTCTTAATAGAACCATGTTCATGAAATTTTATATTCAGTGCAACGTTTTTCATTTAGTAAGTTTGTCACACTTACGGCTCTATTTTAAAATGTAGTTTAACAGCATATTTGTTATAATTTTTTTTTATAAATGCTTGTAATTTTTTTTTTTAACTGATTTACGTCTCTCAACAGCGAGGTCTTTAGAGACGGGAAAGGATGGGGGGCAAGGATGGGGGGCAAGGATGGGGGGGCAAGGATGGGGGGCAAGGATGGGGGCAAGGAATGGGAAGGAATTCGGCCATGGCCTTTGGAGGAAGCATCCCGGCATTTGCCTTTAGTGATTTGGGAAACCATGGAAAACCCAAATCAGGATGCCCGGACGGGGATTCGAACCACCATCCTCCCGAATGCGAGACGAGAGCTTGTAAATGAAATGTGTCCCCTGGAAATCTTATTTGTTTGAAAGAAATAAGTGAGTAGTATATATCTGTCTGTAGCTGGAAGTCTTGTTTTAGTTTTAAAAAAAAAAGAGCATATCGAAGTTGTGTTTACGATATATCAATATCTCGAAAATGGCGAGACTTTTACTAATATATATATATAAATGGTGTGAAATATCTGCGGCTGCAAGATTATCCTTTCGTTCCTGGATAGCATGGAATAATTTTGAACAAAGTCACATGTTTCGATCAAAAAAAATAAAAAACCAATATCTCAAAAATGGCGAGACTTTTATTAAAATATAATTTTGTCACATAGTAGGAAATGATGTGACCCATCTGCCGTTCCAGGATTATCCTTTGATTCCTGGACAAGCTGTATTTTTAAGATCTTTCCAACTTTATAAAGTCACGATTGAGACTAATTCAGTTTTAATGTCATGACAGGGGGAAAAAATCACATTGTAGCAGCGTAACCTCGAGGATCCTTGAGAACAGATTTTAATTACAGTCCAACTGAAAGCTTTTGGGAAATCGGTTAGTTTCAACCTGGAAATATGTAGACTGCTACGGTAGACTTTCTTTTTACAGATACGCGTTTACAGATCTCTGCTATTAATAATTTAGCCGCTGTGCGTGTGATGGAAATAAACCGTTTATACCACAGCTAAGTTTACTTTGGTTTATACTCAGTGCAACTCTGCCTGCACCCAGGAAGAAATGAGCACCATTTATTCACAACAAAGTTCCTAAAATCATGGCTCCATGGACTAGCATGTAGGACATTAAATACCATTATTGCTTTTTAACTCAAAATGGTTTACTGCATGCTATTCACCTGGTCGTTTATACCGCAGTATCTCCTTTTACGGGAATTTTTACTAAATATTTCGATTTTACTAATGCATCATTTCACTGCGTCCGTAAAAGTTTGACTGTTTACACAGTTGGTTCGTCATAACACAGAATTAATACCACCCACTTCGAACGTACAAGTAGAAGGAACGATCCCTCAAGTACGGGGTTTAAGAAACGAGGAACACAACCAAGATACGAAGGTCTTTTGGAAACGTACGTGGAGTATTGAAGTTGCTCGTGGGAAGGAACGAATTAAGATGTTGAGAAAAATCACACAAAATAGGGTGCGATGTGTGATTTTCTGTTACAAGTTGAAATAATCTGTATTGAACTTAAATCATTGACTGTACTAGTATTTACAAGCACATGGCTCAACATATGATCCCTCTACTTCAGCTCTGACAACACTTTATAAACATTCCTACTTGTGTCGGGGAAGCGAGATGCCTGTTATGAACCGGAACACAATTTTTGTGTTAGCTGAGCAGACCTATCCCTGCCCGGTCCCATGCAGGATGTGGCAATTTAAGCCGGTACAAAGGAGACAAATCTCATCAAGGTCTTTTGAATCACACGACTATCGTCCTAGATATAGAGTGTGGATAGCGCAGCATTTGCTGCTTGGAGTCCCCTGGCTATGTCTACTGCGATTAAGGTCAACTATCACCAGTTAATCAATATTTAAAACAGAAAAATGTTTCCCTGTATTCAATACATTCCAACTTTTGCCAGACTCACGACACTTACTGAATTTTGAGGTACTTATGTCATTTAATAACAATCTTAAACATATTCATTTCTTGTCTTAAATTGGTGTTTGGTTCATAAGCCAATGCTGATTCTGTCGCCTATAAAACTGAATCTTTGAATTTAATGAGACATTTCACTAAACGAAAATCTGTAGCCTAAGTAGTAATCAGAAACAGTCAGAAAGGGGAATTATAAGACTTAGTTTGAAGATTAATATAAATTACTAACACCAAGCAATCATCAAGCAGAAGTATCATCAAGAGTTCATAGATTAGAAATATTATAATCAGGTACTAGTCCATTACTCAAGGATGTTACAAAACAGATGTACAACGAACAGAAAATTAGGGCAACAGGACACAAAAATAAAGTTTTGAGATGAAATGGACATACGAGTACGTCTAATTTCTAATTTAGCATCCATTGAGGCATTTAGTTAATGGTAACACTATGTATGAGGCAACTCAACAAATAAAAATGTATTTATGAACAGACTACAGTTAACTATATAATTTCCTAAGCACACACACTCACTTACACTCACCAACTATTGGCTGGACAACGGTGACGTCATGAACCAGCCTTCACTCGCAACGCAAATCAACAGTGACAAGGATTATTTTTGAAATTGAGATTAAGTGCACAGTTTAATAGTAAGCAACTGCTATGAAACTAATTGCCAGAGTATATTCATTAAGGTTTTTTTTTTGAATTTAATTCTTAAAAAAATATGGATAACTTTAAAGCTGAAAAAAACGAGGAACTAAGAGTACTTGTCAGTAACATATCACTAATGGAAGTAACATAGAAAGCTTTAAGAACTTAAATTACTCATGGTCTTTGCTGTAACCACGAATTGCAAGTTGTCATTGCAGCCTAGGCTAAAATTCAGTTTAATTAAAACTTTCGCTTATGTTGCAGCTTGACCAAAGTCAGTACATTACGGTTTATTTACTTATTACGTATTTTACTGGCCACTTTCCTTAATGGTCTGTGTTAATATTCGCTGTACGTGAGTTATTAGGTTATTTTAAGCGGACATCAGACCAAATATGTTACCGAATGGAGTATTCAGGCAATTCGTATTTTCGGAATTGCTCAACTATTTAATACTCTGGAATCTGTATTAAGTTCTCCGGCGGTTACAGACACTATAACCAAAGATTACATTATGGATGTTACGAGCTGCTACTGGCGTGTTTCTTGAGGTCAGCCCACATTCACCTCTTTTTACACATGTAAGCCATCAGCTCGGAATTTGTAGTAATTTTATACTATGTAAATAAAATTAACGTTCTGCTGAATATAATGTTGCTTTTATTTTTAACACCACTATTACATTAACATACAAGCTGCTTCGGCTTGTGTACAGCGAGACTGCCTGCTCTGGCAGGTCACAGCGGTCTCATTTATCCACACCACACAGACACACCCTCCGTCCACTCCAACCCCTGAGCCTTTATAAAAAAAACAGCAGACCAAATGAACAACTGCTGTCAAACAGATGGCTCGTCAGGGTCACGGATTTATACTAATATAAAAGCACTAAGCTACCCATGATTTCTACACAAACTACAAACTGTGGAAATCCTACATTAAATACAAATTAAGTAACTAACTATTAATACAGAACTTAAGCCTAATAACACACTCACAAAAATATTCATAAAAATATAATAATAAAAATGGCTTGGGGAGTTAGTGATAATGTCACATCTGCCCCCACATTGCGACATAATTAATGGAATGCAAACATCTATTCATTTGTCGGAATGTTTATACACTTTGTCTGACACACCAATCTCCTTATTTTTTCGTATGTCATAATATTTCAAACGACATTAACAAGGTCAAATACACTTGTTGTATATCTTCACTTCAACATTAGATGAAACACTAAATATTCACCGTCTACATCAGTTCTCAAAATATGATCTTATTGTCCAACTGTAATTGGTAAATACACTTTATCAGTGTCCCTCTCACATGCTTAATATATAACAGAAAACAAGTAACAATCTAATAATTATCACTGTCCATTTTAGTACACTTGGCTTTAAATCGATTCAACATGTACAGAATATATAATGTCTTACAATCTTTGTTTTATATATATATATATAACTTTAAGTCAACCATGAGTGAGGGAGTCTATTGAATTTGACCGAGGGTCGTCAGCTGACGCTAACTGTAGCCAGAACTCACCAGATGTTACAAAGGGACGAGGTTTTTTTTTTTTTTTTGGTCGGTCGGTGCCCTTCGCGATAAGCTACAGGGGTTGAGTGGTTGCTGCTCCGACCTTCTGGAAGGCAACGCGAAAAAGTTTGGCTCTCCTACTGAAAAGCTAGTTGTTTAGCAAATTCCAGACAAGGACAAAAATAAACTAAAAGTCCCTAGTATAAATTGAAAGCTTTCCTAAATTCGGAAATGAAATAATAAATGTTAAATGTCACCAGAATTAAATCATACAAAATCATCTCGCACGGAGTTGTCCCCCTTTTATTTTTGTCATTGTTTCTTATTGTTTCTACTGCATTCTTCTTCATATCGTGCCTCCTCTTCTCAATAATATCTTCAATATTTTAGTTGTAATTTATTAAATTCTTCTTCTGGTTTCGTCGGGTAAGCACTTGCCCGATATCGTCTCTTCTTTGCCTTCTTTCTTCACAATAATTCTGTTATCCAATTATTTCCATCGGTCCACAAAGTGACAACTCCTTGCTTTCACCAGTACAATGTTTTTGCTTCACTGTCATTCCTCGCGTCTGGTTCGTTGTTAATATAATAATGCTGTTTCCCCGCAGCTGGTACAATCGATTCTTTACCGCCGACTTCATTTCTTCCTGGCAAATTAAAAAACCATCTTTACATACTTCACTTCAATTAGTCATTATTTTCTCGTTTCAAAATTCATTGGCTTAAGATCAAGATTCTACGTACTTTGCATCTGATCGTGTTTCATTTTAGTTAATATTGATGTGCCCCCATGGCTTCGAACTATCTTCTTCCGTTGTTTATTCAATATTTTCCTTTCGAAAATATCCACTTTTTCAAATTTCTCATTGCTCCATTTCGCAGCTTATTCCACCTTTATTTCTTCATTTTTTTTTCCTTCCTCGTTATTCATACAATTTCTCTTCTTTTTCTGATACATTGCTTTTTTAAGAATTATTAGATGCTGATCCTTCTCGGTATCAACCACTATTTACTCACTATACCTTACGACGATCTACTGTACATTTTCCAAGATTAACTTATTTGAAACACTGTCCTTTGCATGCATACTTCCTCCGTTACTTTCACCTTCTGCATTTTCACGAAAAACTTCCACTTCTTGAAGTTCCGTTTTCATTTCATTTCTTTTTATCCTTGCCAAGTCAAAAATCTCGTAATTACATTCAAAAATCTTTTCGTTCCATTGCCAACACGTATTAGAGCTTTCACAATGTTCCGTCTCATCATTTGTCAGTCTTAAAATTCCGTCAATGTTGGTTAATACTTGATGAAATACTTCCTTTACATTTGCTGAGAGATTAAATTTCCACTTGACCTTAACGACATTCCTCATTTCATTGAATAAATTATTTCTTCGCTTCCTTCGTTTTTCTTCCGATAGCACTCTTTTCTTGCCGACAATTTGTGCTCCCCCGTATGTCCTTACTACTTTCTTCCTTTTTCTCTTCTTCTGCTTCTTTTTACTGCCTTCTTCATCCGACTTGCTTTTGCTTCCATAGTACCTCATAGAGATCGCTTTTCTGCCCCCGCATTTTTCAAACTCATATTCTTCCTGTATATTTTCTTCCTCTTCTTCTTTATCAAAATTGCCACTTCTTACAGGTTCTTTGTATTCAAACTGACTTTGGTTTGCCAAGGCATTCAAATGGTTGCGTACGGAAATATTAGTCAGTTCCCGGTACGTTGATAACCCGGGCGGCCAGTCAGCTGTGCTACGACTGTTGACGGCTCGGGGCTCAAGGACACTTGCTATGCTACTAGCTAACACCTGTTTTGCATTTTTTAGGCTCGAAGTTGCATTTGTTACTATCTTGTTCCGACTTTTGTTTAATATTTTCATCAGTTTTTTCATCATCTCCACACATTTCCACTTCTTCTTTCAGTAATACCTTAATTTCTTCTCTACCATACTCCTGTAAATTTTCTTTAGTTTTCAACTTGTAACTTTCAGTTTCTCTGACAACATATAACACAGCGTTCTCTGCTTCTTGATCTGGCTTCTCTACAATTTCAAAGTCTGCCCCCAGAGGTAAAGTTAATTCACCACAGTTACTTTCATCACTTTCAATTATCAAAAGGTACCTCTCTTCATCTTCCCTATCTTCATCAGCTGTCTCTCCCTTGTCTTCAACTCGAAAATTATTTAAATCTGTTTGGGCTTCTTGCTTCCAACTTTTCGGTATTCTACTTAGCTTCTCTTTTAGTTCTCTCTTCATTTCTCCTATATTTTGTTTTATTTCTTGATTTGCTTTTTCCTGTCTTTGACTTGCTTCTTCCTGTCTTTGACTTGCTTCTTCCTGTCTTTGTATTAAGAAGGCAATCATTTGCTGGAGATCGATGTTCCTATCTCGAGTATAATCTGATCGATCCAAGTATATTTCCTTTTCTCGAGAGTCATCTGTTTGACCTAGTCCTGGTGAGGACCTATTTTCTATCAAACCCTGTCTTTCCTTATTAACATTACTTTCGCTACCTAATACATTATCCTCGCCATTATCAAGGTTACTTAATTCAGCTTGAACCTGGCAATCATCATCAGTACCTCCCACCTGGCTAACATCTTTGACCTGGGAATTGACAACCTCCAAGCTATCGGTTTCCCAACCGGAATTATTAATATCATCTTCACCCAAACTACTTCCAGCATTCATTCTCAATAATTCCCTACAATCACCTTCCATAATGGTTAACACAATTATTTAGCTACGCAGCTAACACAATAAATGTTCAACGCCGGTCGACAACGCAGTTACAAAACATTCAATAGAGTGCAAACAAACCAAGACAGAAAACCAAATTCACTTACAACCAAACATTCACCGTTGTAATGCATTGAAATGCAAAGCAAAATCCACTCGAAGCACAACTGGAATTTAAACAAACCATGCACATTTATACATGAAATTTCTGAACCATAAACTTAACTAGTAGTAAATTATTTCCCCCTTTTATTTTTATTTTTGGTTTAACTACGGGTTTCCACAGCTTTTAAAACTAAATTAGACATACTACTGACCTTCGTAACTTTGGACATGACTGTTTAATTGTTAATTGTATAAATATTTCTTTCACCTATTTCTGAACATATAATATTTTGTTTTCAAATTTAGTTTACATAACAATTTAAATACCGAAAAAATTCTTTTAGCAAATTGAACCATAAAAACTTAAGCTATTGGACTTGCAAACGTCTAATAATTTCTTTCCGATAAATTTTTTCATCTGCTTATTGTTCAAATTGACTGTCTAAAACAAACGCTTTTTCTTCTTTCTGTCGACTCTGATTTTTTTTTTTTTTTATCTTGCGTCCCCAAAGAAGTAATTGGATATGTTACTTGCCAAGTGAAGTTCGTTAGTCCTGAAGATGTAGTTCCGCCACATACCACTGCTGCTTCAGTAGATCCAGACGTTTCGGATGGTATGTCACCTGGGTAATTACCATCCACCATCCTGTAATAGGGTCGCCATATACGAGCTGCTACTGGCGTGTATTCTTGAGGTCAGCCCACATTCACCTCTTTTTACACATGTAAGCCATCAGCTCGGAATTGTAGTAATTTTATACTATGTAAATAAAATTAACGTTCTGCTGAATATAATGTTGCTTTTATTTTTAACACCACTATTACATTAACATACAAGCTGCTTCGGCTTGTGTACAGCGAGACTGCCTGCTCTGGCAGGTCACAGCGGTCTGCTATCCACACCACACAGACACACCCTCCGTCCACTCCAACCCCTGAGCCTTTATAAAAAAAAACAGCAGACCAAATGAACAACTGCTGTCAAACAGATGGCTCGTCAGGGTCACGGATTTATACTAATATAAAAGCACTAAGCTACCCATGATTTCTACACAAACTACAAACTGTGGAAATCCTACATTAAATACAAATTAAGTAACTAACTATTAATACAGAACTTAAGCCTAATAACACACTCACAAAAATATTCATAAAAATATAATAATAAAAATGGCTTGGGGAGTTAGTGATAATGTCACATCTGCCCCCACATTGCGACATAATTAATGGAATGCAAACATCTATTCATTTGTCGGAATGTTTATACACTTTGTCTGACACACCAATCTCCTTATTTTTTCGTATGTCATAATATTTCAAACGACATTAACAAGGTCAAATACACTTGTTGTATATCTTCACTTCAACATTAGATGAAACACTAAATATTCACCGTCTACATCAGTTCTCAAAATATGATCTTATTGTCCAACTGTAATTGGTAAATACACTTTATCAGTGTCCCTCTCACATGCTTAATATATAACAGAAAACAAGTAACAATCTAATAATTATCACTGTCCATTTTAGTACACTTGGCTTTAAATCGATTCAACATGTACAGAATATATAATGTCTTACAATCTTTGTTTTATATATATATATATTAAGTCAACCATGAGTGAGGGAGTCTATTGAATTTGACCGAGGGTCGTCAGCTGACGCTAACTGTAGCCAGAACTCACCAGATGTTACAAAGGGACGGGGTTTTGTTTTTTTTTTTTTTGTTTTTTTTTTTTAGGTCGGTCGGTGCCCTTCGCGATAAGCTACAGGGGTTGAGTGGTTGCTGCTCCGACCTTCTGGAAGGCAACGCGAAAAAGTTTGGCTCTCCTACTGAAAAGCTAGTTGTTTAGCAAATTCCAGACAAGGACAAAAATAAACTAAAAGTCCCTAGTATAAATTGAAAGCTTTCCTAAATTCGGAAATGAAATAATAAATGTTAAATGTCACCAGAATTAAATCATACAAAATCATCTCGCACGGAGTTGTCCCCCTTTTATTTTTGTCATTGTTTCTTATTGTTTCTACTGCATTCTTCTTCATATCGTGCCTCCTCTTCTCAATAATATCTTCAATATTTTAGTTGTAATTTATTAAATTCTTCTTCTGGTTTCGTCGGGTAAGCACTTGCCCGATATCGTCTCTTCTTTGCCTTCTTTCTTCACAATAATTCTGTTATCCAATTATTTCCATCGGTCCACAAAGTGACAACTCCTTGCTTTCACCAGTACAATGTTTTTGCTTCACTGTCATTCCTCGCGTCTGGTTCGTTGTTAATATAATAATGCTGTTTCCCCGCAGCTGGTACAATCGATTCTTTACCGCCGACTTCATTTCTTCCTGGCAAATTAAAAAACCATCTTTACATACTTCACTTCAATTAGTCATTATTTTCTCGTTTCAAAATTCATTGGCTTAAGATCAAGATTCTACGTACTTTGCATCTGATCGTGTTTCATTTTAGTTAATATTGATGTGCCCCCATGGCTTCGAACTATCTTCTTCCGTTGTTTATTCAATATTTTCCTTTCGAAAATATCCACTTTTTCAAATTTCTCATTGCTCCATTTCGCAGCTTATTCCACCTTTATTTCTTCATTTTTTTCTCACCGTTATTCATACAATTTCTCTTCTTTTTCTGATACATTGCTTTTTTAAGAATTATTAGATGCTGATCCTTCTCGGTATCAACCACTATTTACTCACTATACCTTACGACGATCTACTGTACATTTTCCAAGATTAACTTATTTGAAACACTGTCCTTTGCATGCATACTTCCTCCGTTACTTTCACCTTCTGCATTTTCACGAAAAAACTTCCACTTCTTGAAGTTCCGTTTTCATTTCATTTCTTTTTTATCCTTGCCAAGTCAAAAATCTCGTAATTACATTCAAAAATCTTTTCGTTCCATTGCCAACACGTATTAGAGCTTCACAATGTTCCGTCTCATCATTTGTCAGTCTTAAAATTCCGTCAATGTTGGTTAATACTTGATGAAATACTTCCTTTACATTTGCTGAGAGATTAAATTTCCACTTGACCTTAACGACATTCCTCATTTCATTGAATAAATTATTTCTTCGCTTCCTTCGTTTTTCTTCCGATAGCACTCTTTTCTTGCCGACAATTTGTGCTCCCCCGTATGTCCTTACTACTTTCTTCCTTTTTTCTCTTCTTCTGCTTCTTTTTACTGCCTTCTTCATCCGACTTGCTTTTGCTTCCATAGTACCTCATAGAGATCGCTTTTCTGCCCCCGCATTTTTCAAACTCATATTCTTCCTGTATATTTTCTTCCTCTTCTTCTTTATCAAAATTGCCACTTCTTACAGGTTCTTTTGTATTCAAACTGACTTTGGTTTGCCAAGGCATTCAAATGGTTGCGTACGGAAATATTAGTCAGTTCCCGGTACGTTGGTAACACGGGCGGCCAGTCAGCTGTGCTACGACTGTTGACGGCTCGGGGCTCAAGGACACTTGCTATGCTACTAGCTAACACCTGTTTTGCATTTTTAGGCTCGAAGTTGCATTTGTTACTATCTTGTTCCGACTTTTGTTTAATATTTTCATCAGTTTTTTCATCATCTCCACACATTTCCACTTCTTCTTTCAGTAATACCTTAATTTCTTCTCTACTATACTCCTGTAAATTTTCTTTAGTTTTCAACTTGTAACTTTCAGTTTCTCTGACAACATATAACACAGCGTTCTCTGCTTCTTGATCTGGCTTCTCTACAATTTCAAAGTCTGCCCCCAGAGGTAAAGTTAATTCACCACAGTTACTTTCATCACTTTCAATTATCAAAAGGTACCTCTCTTCATCTTCCCTATCTTCATCAGCTGTCTCTCCCTTGTCTTCAACTCGAAAATTATTTAAATCTGTTTGGGCTTCTTGCTTCCAACTTTTCGGTATTCTACTTATCTCCTCTTTTAGTTCTCTCTTCATTTCTCCTATATTTTGTTTTATTTCTTGATTTGCTTTTTCCTGTCTTTGACTTGCTTCTTCCTGTCTTTGACTTGCTTCTTCCTGTCTTTGTATTAAGAAGGCAATCATTTGTTGGAGATCGATGTTCCTATCTCGAGTATAATCTGATCGATCCAAGTATATTTCCTTTTCTCGAGAGTCATCTGTTTGACCTAGTCCTGGTGAGGACCTATTTTCTATCAAACCCTGTCTTTCCTTATTAACATTACTTTCGCTACCTAATACATTATCCTCGCCATTATCAAGGTTACTTAATTCAGCTTGAACCTGGCAATCATCATCAGTACCTCCCACCCGGCTAACATCTTTGACCTGGGAATTGACAACCTCCAAGCTATCGGTTTCCCAACCGGAATTATTAATATCATCTTCACCCAAACTACTTCCAGCATTCATTCTCAATAATTCCCTACAATCACCTTCCATAATGGTTAACACAATTATTTAGCTACGCAGCTAACACAATAAATGTTCACGCCGGTCGACAACGCAGTTACAAAACATTCAATAGAGTGCAAACAAACCAAGACAGAAAACCAAATTCACTTACAACCAAACATTCACCGTTGTAATGCATTGAAATGCAAAGCAGAAATCCACTCGAAGCACAACTGGAATTTAAACAAACCATGCACATTTATACATGAAATTTCTAAACCATAAACTTAACTAGTAGTAAATTATTTCCCCCCTTTTATTTTTATTTTTGGTTTAACTACGGGTTTCCACAGCTTTTAAAACTAAATTAGACATACTACTGACCTTCGTAACTTTGGACATGACTGTTTAATTGTTAATTGTATAAATATTTCTTTCACCTATTTCTGAAATTTAGTTTACATAACAATTTAAATACCGAAAAATTCTTTTAGCAAATTGAACCATAAAAACTTAAACTATTGGACTTGCAAACGTCTAATAATTTCTTTCCGATAAATTTTTTCATCTGCTTATTGTTCAAATTGACTGTCCAAAACAAACGCTTTTTCTTCTTTCTGTCGACTCTGATTTTTTTTTATCTTGCGTCCCCAAAGAAGTAATTGGATATGTTACTTGCCAAGTGAAGTTCGTTAGTCCTGAAGATGTAGTTCCGCCACATACCACTGCTGCTTCAGTAGATCCAGACGTTTCGGATGGTATGTCACCAGGGTAATTACCATCCACCATCCTGTAATAGGGTCGCCATATACGAGCTACTGCTGTTGGCGTGTATTCTTGAGGTCAGCCCACATTCACCTCTTTTTACACATGTAAGCCATCAGCTCGGAATTGTAGTAATTTTATACTATGTAAATAAAATTAACGTTCTGCTGAATATAATGTTGCTTTTATTTTTAACACCACTATTACATTAACATACAAGCTGCTTCGGCTTGTGTACAGCGAGACTGCCTGCTCTGGCAGGTCACAGCGGTCTGCTATCCACACCAACCCCTGAGCCTTTATAAAAAAAAACAGCAGACCAAATGAACAACTGCTGTCTAACAGATGGCTCGTCAGGGTCACGGATTTATACTAATATAAAAGCACTAAGCTACCCATGATTTCTACACAAACTACAAACTGTGGAAACCCTACATTAAATACAAATTAAGTAACTAACTATTAATACAGAACTTAAGCCTAATAACACACTCACAAAAATATTCATAAAAAATATAATAAAAAAATGGCTTGGGGAGTTAGTGATAATGTCACAATGTTTGTTCAGCCTCAACAAATAGCAACGTGATGCTTTTAAAGCAAACAGGAATCCTTCATATTTTTCAGATTGATCTTTTTTTAGGGTCAAATACAAGTCAAGTTTGTATTTGAGTAAGTTCGAGTCTACGGCCTTTGAAACAGTTATACAATAGCGGGATTGTTCCTGTCTGTGTTTAGTACGTCTACTAAGTTCTTCAAGCTCAAGACACCGAGCTTAGTGGGTGACCGGTTAACGTTCTGGTCTCGCATTCGGGAGGACGCCGGTTCGGATCCCCGTCTGGGCATTCAGATTTGTGTTTTCCATGGTTTCCCCAAATCACTCCAGGCGAATGCCGGGATGCTTCCTTCAAAAGGCCGTGGCCGAATTCCTTCACATTCCTTATCCTCAGTCCTTTCCCGCCTCTAATGACCTCGACGTCGACGAGGCGTAAAGCCATAAGCAAAAAAAAAAAAAAAACAAGACATTTTATAAGGTCAACCTGTCATAATATTTGACCCTAAAAACTGGATCTGATCTAGAGCCGTGACGATACGCAAAAAAAAAAAAAAAAAAAAAAAAAAAAAAAAAAAAAAAAAAAAAAAAAATGATCACGGGCTTCGAGAAGTATATTTATAAAATTCCACTAAATTTTTACGTGTTTTAGCGCTGCGTCAATGATACTGCCAACTATCTCGTCGTTCACCTGCAACCAAAGAAGGGGTTACATCACCCCACAAAAAACGCGCTGAGGAAGGAAGCAAGTTTGGTACCGAAACGTTGGCAGTAACAACATCACTGAAGCAGCTCTAAAACCGAAAAAATTTAGTGGAATTTTACAAACATAACACCTACTAAAACCATAATATATCTGTGTGGAGAATGTGCATGCAAATTATTGGTGGTAGACCCTATTATCTCTGCATTAAACTATATCTTTGGCTACTTGCAGGAAGCGAGACTGTACCTGTGGTGTCCCCCGCGAGGGCCCCCGCTGGCACTGACCTGCCGCACCGCGCTCCGTGTTGTAGACCACTGTGCACGGCGCACGCGCGGCCTAGGTCAGTGCCCCGCGCCACTTTCACCAACCACCCGAAGGAGCCCCGCACAGGCGCGACGCCACACATAGGGATGCAAGTTGATATCAATATATCGACGCTAGGCAGATATCGATAATCCATCATATCGATTTCATCAAGCCAATAAATTCGAAATTTGTATATTATTATTATTATCCGTAATTAGACCCTGTCGGATTACGTAAATCCTTAACGATTCAATTTTCTGAGTTTCCATTCAGCTCTCATTTTTTTCTCCGTGCATTCTCTTCCTCTCTTCCGTCCACTTCGTCCCCCGTCTCTTAGTGACTTCATTCTCTCGCTGAACTTCCCATTTTTTGTCTGTACGTGTGTCTGTCTATGATTTCTGACTAATTTATGTGGGCTTGATCCAGGTCTTTTTTGATCTGCTGGACCCAGGGCATAGTTTTAGCTCTTCTATGTACATCATAATTTTATTAATCAGTCTTGTTGCTGGGAGTCTCTGAATAAGTTCATAAAATCTTCTTTTCCTGATGTCTGTCGCGAGGTTTGACAGTGTTTCTGTTGCTTTTCCAGATTTAAGTCTGTATTCGTTATCTGTTTTTTCTGGGCCGAGGATATTTTTTATAATTTTGCGATCTTCTTTAAGAATGCTTTCTAGGTCATCTTTCCTGTAGAGTGTTAAAGTTTCGCTGGCGTACAGGGCTTCAGATTTGATAACTGTGTTGTAATGTTTGACTTTTGTGTATATGAACAAACATTTTTTATTCTATATGTTGTAGGTTCTACCGTAGGCTTTCCTAAGTTCGTACATGCGAACTTTCTGTACTATTTTCTCTCCTCCTGTCGGTTCGATGATTTCTCCCAAATACGATGTTTGCACGTATTATATTAGAAATTAGAAATAAGTATGTTAATCAGAATCAAATAATAAATTTGAGGTAGTTTATTAAAAAAATTATGTCTACAAATATTCGGTGTCAATCGATCCAGAAAACAGTAATTTCCATGATTTTTTATAGTTTGAGTGACAGTGGCTTCTGCCCATGAGAACAGGAGTTCAGAGGGTACCGAGGGGTAACTTTGAGTAAATCAGTAATTGCAAATTTGGACATATCTTAATCCAGCAAGTATACCAATCATGATTGATTTTAATTAATTTTGCAGCAAAAAATGTATTGTAATCTCGAAATAGTTAGTCTACTCTAACAGATATACGTAATGCTAAATAAATGAATTTTTCAGAATTTTCAAGTTCTCATTCACAACTTATGAAACTTTTCATACTTTTTATCAATTTTTATTGTGATAGTTCCACGAGAAGGGACTTTGTGTAACGGTGGTAAGTGCTTCATTAAATACTTGAAACCTTTCCTTTCAGCTGCATTAAAAGGTCTATTGTCGACAGTGATAAACTATGCAATTGCTTTAGTTATGTTTAAGTCATATTCTTTACCCTCGTTAGAATATTGTAATACAACCTACAGAGAAACAAGAACCTCCGAACGCGAGTGTAAAGCAACAGATTAAATAAGAAAACGGTGAACGTAAATGAATAAAGAACGAATAACACGCACGAAACGGTATGGAGCCTCACAGCAAGAAAGAAGGTTATCGATTTTGTTCCCTGCCGCACGTACATTTACTTGCAGAATGTTTTAATGCTAAGGGGTTTGTTATTTTCGATATTTCACTGCAACATATCGATATTATCGTATCTACCATATTGAAATATCAATATAAATATAGATATTTTTGGTCCGATAATATATCGATATTATCAGTTGCAACCCTAACCACACAACGCAAGGGGTGGAAGCTCACCTAACAAACAGTCAAACCACTGTACGAGATTTGTTCAAAAAGTAAGATGAATTTTTATTTTTATCGAAAAATATTTATTGAATCATAAATATTTATGTTGTCCCCTTCAAAGTAATCCCGCTCAGATATAATATACTAGTGCCTACGTTTTCTCCAATCCTCGAAGCACTTCTTATAAGCACTTTTAGGTATACCCTTGAGCTCTTTCAGTTATGTAGTCTTTTCCTCCTCAATCGTTGCTAATCTTCGTCCTTTCATTGGTCTCTTCAGTTTTTGGAACAGAAAAAAGTCGTATGGGACCAAATCCAGTGAATATGGTCGCTGAGGCATGATTGTGGTGTTGTTTTTGACCAAAAAATCACTCACAAGCAACGATGGGCGAACAGGTGCATTTTCGTGATGCAAAAGTCATGATTTTTTTTCTCAGAAATTCCGATGCTTTTTTCGTATTACTCCTCGCAAGTGGCATATAACTTCAAGGTAATACTCCTTATTAACCCTGATGGTGATTCGACGATTCTCCAACGTCTTCTTCAACGTTTTCATCAGTTGTTGACGTGCTGGGGCGTCCAATACGAAGTTCGTCATTGACATTTTCTCGGCCATCTTGGATGAGCTTGCACCACTTATAAACATTTTTTTACTCAAAGTAGATTCACCGTATGCCACTTTAAACATCTCATGTGTTTTGGAGTACTTAATTGTATTTTTGTACACAAAATTTGATACAAAATCATTGATCCATTTTTTTCGACAGCAGAAAATCTCCCAACACACAAAACACTTCTAACAATTATGCCTCTCAGAAAGAATGCAAAGAATGATTTATAGTTGAGACTGTGAATATAATATGTGTGGGAAGATTGTACCAAAATACGACAAACAAAAAAACGAAAATCGACTGTACGAATACGGCGAAATTAAAACATTCAGCACACGTTTTGAACAAACCTCGTATACGTGAACGGAGATTTTCCCGGCGTATAAACGCAACATAGTCTTCACGGGTTTGCAGCCGGATGTTTTGTTTAAACGACTACAAGGTTTCAACGGCGTCTTCTGTTGTCTTCAAATAGTAATCGTATCTTGGTATCGAGAATCTGCAAGATCACTGCCAAATACAATGTCGAGCTGGAGCCGTCTACTTGTGGCTGCGGATTCTAGACAGCAAGATACGATTACCTAATGAAGAAAATACAGGATGTTGTCGAAAAGTTGTCATAGAGTCATGAAATTTTCGGGTTCAAGCGCTAGCAGACTATGTTGCAAGCCAGTGTGCAGGTACGCATCAAGTAGCTGGTACAGTGAAGAAACAGGTACGGTTCGTAGTCAGCGAAGAAAAATTTGTAATTCCTGTGGGATCCTCTCCAATACGAAAATCATTAAATATTATATAGTATTTTATATGTGTTTTTGGTAGTGGTGTGCAAATTATACTGAAAAAAAACTGGTTAATAACATGTAAAATAATGGATACTAAATTACTTTTTTATGAAATCAATATTTTACTGGTTTATGTGGTCTCCACATACCCTTAGGGCCTTTAACACATTGACCGCCACGTGAGCCAATGATGGCTCACATGTGGCATAGCAATACATAGTCCAAGTTTCCTCATGGCAGTCAATGTGTTAATACAGTGGCCTTTATAACAATCAAGTAGATATATTAAAATTAGAGCATCATGAGAAATACGTACATTTAAAAAGGGTGTGAGACGATTTGTAGTCTACCCCCATTAATATTCAACTTGTATGTAGAAGAAGTAATAAAGGAAGAGAAAGATAGATTTGAATGTGACACAACTGTCAAAGGAGAAAAATCATTATGCTACCATTTGCTGATGACATTGTCTGTTAGCAGAACAGGCTGAGGATATTGAGAAGTTACAAAATACTGAATGAAGATTGTGGACTAAATATAAATCAAAACAAAACAAAAGTGTTGAAGTGTAGCAGAAATGAAACCAGTAATAGTAGATTAAATATAAAAATAGGGTCGGATGCGATAGATGAAATTAGTGAATTTTGCTACTTAGGAAGTAAATTCAGAACCATGGCCAAAACAGCCATGATGTTAAAAGCAGAATAGAACAAGCCAAAAAAACTTTCATTAAAAAGAGCAGTCTTTTGGTCAACTTTTTAAAACTCTAAGCAAGGATCACAGCACGTTATGGCAGCGAAGCATGGACTTTAGGACTACCAGAAAGAAGGTTTTTTTTACTTATGCCTTTTTGCCTCGTCGACTTCGAGATCATTAGAGGCGGGATGGGACTGGGCACAAGGAACGGAAAGGAATTCGCCATGGTCTTTTGAACGAAGCATCCCAACTTTCTCCTGGAGTGTTTTGGGGAAACCATGGAAAAACCCTAATCTGGTTGCCCGGACGGGGATTCGAACCGGCGTCCTGGTGAATGCGAGGCCAGAGCGTTAACCGTTCACCCACCACGCTCGATCAGACAGAAGGAAAACTGAAGCATTTGAAATGTGGTGCTATAGAAGGATGCTGAAAATTAAGTGGTCGGATAAAGTACGAAACGAACAAGTTTTGGAAATGTTGGATGAGGAAAGAAATTTGTGGAAGAGTCTTACAGAAGAAGATTT
This sequence comes from Vandiemenella viatica, assembly GCA_031002005.1. Classification (NCBI taxonomy): domain Eukaryota; kingdom Metazoa; phylum Arthropoda; class Insecta; order Orthoptera; family Morabidae; genus Vandiemenella; species Vandiemenella viatica. The sequence continues at coordinate 29,517,399 of CM061914.1, forward strand.
TTTTATAATTATTTTTTTAACTACTTAACGTCTCTTAACTGTGAGGTCTTTAGAGACGGGAAAGGATGGGCGCAAGGAATGGGAACGAATTTGGCCTTGGCCTTTTGAAGGAAGCATCCCGGCATTTGCCTGGAGTGATTTGGGAAACCATGGAAAAACCCAAATCTGGAAGCCTGGACGGGGATTCGAACCGGCGTCCTCCCGAATGCGAGGCGAGAACGCTAACCGTTACACCACCATTCTCGGTCCAGAAAGAAGACTCTAAACGCTAGGGCATATTTTGAGACATGTGGGACTGGTTAACTTGTTAGCGGAGGGAACAGTCGAAGGTAAGAACTGCAGAGGAAGACAGAGATTAGAATATATAAAGCAGATAATTGAGGACGCGGGTTGTAATGGGTTTGTTCAGACGAAAAGCTTATCGCAAGATAGGATGAGATGGAGGATTGCATCAAGCCAGTAGAGAGACTTGATGACAAAAAAAAGGTATGAAATTTTACTATCCACAAGGTCGTTTAAGTGATTTCTTGACCAACTGCTGCATATATAAAAAAATGAATTTATGTAGCATTTCGTAAAATTGTTTACAAATCATAACACTCTAATGACAACTGTAATCCGTATCACCGTTAGGTTAGCAAACATTTTTTTTTACTTTCCTGTATTAGTGGTAACCGCGTGCCTCAGGCGGCAGAGCGCCTGACTACGGTTTTCGATCCCCTACGAAGCCGAGATTTTTTCTTTGAAGCTGAAACCTCGGGACGGCTACCCAGGCCCACCCAGCCTGCCATCAAATGAGTACCGTGGTGGAAACTCCGCGGGAAGGTAGAGAAAAATGGCTGGACCATGTCGTCGACCACGGCATGTCCACTCTAGTGCCTACGGTCAGGAAATACGAATGCGGAGCCCTACCTCCGCTAATCATACGGGAATACGGCTTGGAAAATGTGCTGTGTAAACCCACTGCCTTTACTGTTCATTCACCTGTATTAGCTGTAACGCCAGGGCTGCTACATATTAAGCCCATAGTTATTAGCATTCAAATAAATACGAGAAGTACACTTGCGTGCCAAACGTAATGCACCAGAAAGCTGCAAATATCCAGCCAGCACCGCGGAAGATAAGTGGCTCTCATTTGTACTCTCGTGAGTCATGTGGTAGGTTTCTTGGTGTATTAATTATTGCCTCTCGACATGAATTAACAGATGTATGAGTGGAGGCTTTCCCGGCGTACTGATTCAATGTAAGCTTCACGGGTGTTCAGCCGGATAGCGTCATTAAAACACAACGTTTCGACAGCTGACCCTGCTGTCATCATCAGGTGAAGAAAGCTTAGTAACGGACTTCTACTAACCCAGTCCAGGGGCTGACTTCTAGATTACATCACCTGAAGCTTTACCGACTTCTACTAAGCCAGTCTAGGCGGTGACTTCTAGTCTACGTCACCTGATGATGACAGCAGAGTCAGCTGTCGAAACGTTGTGTTTTTATGACGCTATCTGGCTGAACACCCGTGGAGCTTACACTGAATAAATTAACAGATTCTGAACAAGGAACTGAACTAGACGCATGGGACATTCCATCTCAGAAACTGTTCGTTAATTCAACATTTCCCTACCTGCAATTTCAACAGTGTGCCCCAAATATTACCTCCTGCCTTGGGCAAGGTAGTGGCCGACCGCGACTACGTCGAGGTGTCAGTGTTGACTGGTAGGAGACATTGCGTCAGAGAACAGTAACACTCAAAGTGACAACCTGTCAGAGCAGCGAGGTTTGGCGTTGATGGGACATGCCAGCAGAAGGCCGACGCCAGTGCTTCTGCTAACAAAACGTCATCGACTGCAGCGCCTCTCCTGCGATCGTAAACATAACGGTGGGACCATAGATGACTGGAAAAGGTTGCGTCGTTCCTGTTGGTAAGAGCTGATGGTAGGGTTCCAGTGTAGGTTTTCAAGCAAAAATACACTGTGCAAACTGGTGGTTATTTCTTCCTAGTATGGGCTGTGTTTACTTGGCATGGACTGAAACCTCTGCTCAGATCAAACTAACCAATGACTAGAAATGGTTTGTTTAGCTACTCAGAGACTATCTATGGCCATCATGATCACAAACACCGATGTACAGACCTTTCCAGGACGACACTGCGCCATGTCACTGGACCAAAATCGTTCATGATTGGTTTGAGGAATATTCTGGACAATTCCAGGAAATGATTTGGCCACCTAGATCGCCTGATATAAATCTAATAGAATATATCTGGGACATAATCATTTCATGCACAAATCCTACACCAGCAGAACTGTGGTAACTGAATCGGCGATTTTTAAAATTGTGTAATCGACATTTTTTCACATTTTGTTTTTTCTGGCTTTTTGTCCTTAGAGGATAGAGCTATCAGTTTCTTTTGAAAAGGCATATGTGTGAGCATTTTTTACCCGTTAAACGGCTTAAAAAAACTGAGGATCCAGATTCCTTGTGATTATGACCTTTATTATGAGGAGCTACTTCACTGGGCAACCACTGATGCAACTCCAGACAGAAGAGGGTGAAGGTCGAGAAAACTAAAAATACTTTGTATTAACATAAAGTAAGCCTAATACACAATGTAGCAAAGTACTCGGTTATATGTTCACTATTAAATTAACTACTATTAATTCTAATGTGTAATTTGACACATGTCGAACAAATAAATGCAAAATTATACCACCTCCCACTTAATTTTTTTTTTTTTTTTTTTTTTTTTCAAATTTTCATAGTGCCATGATTGGGAGAGAAAAAAATTAAATTGTTTTTCAAATAGTAAGAGATGTTAAGGTAATATATTTCAAATTAAATTAAAATACCATGTCAAGCTAATAAAAATTTCTAATATTGAGGATTCTGGAATTTTTTTTTTTCAGTTTTCCGAAAGTTTACTTTTGATCACGTGCCCACATTCAAAAAAACAACGATTCTATTAAGGACGGCACTGGAGGAAGCATGGTTGGATATTTCATCGGGATTCTTCCAACGACTTGTTAAATTAATTCTTCGCTGGGTCAAAGGAGGTTCCTCACAGCATTAGGGTTTACCCAAGACTTGTGTCACGCAGTTGCCTGTAGTTACTTTATTGTCAGAGCTTTGTTTTGAACATGGATGTCACAATCCTCACTCCAGTTTCACCTCTGCGATCTAGTACCACGATCTTACCCGAAACAATACTTCCTGTACGTACGCTTTTTCTTACTTCTGTGACAATGATACGCAGAAAATAAACCACTAACGGATTAAAAATACATCCAGACTTCCACGATCAATTTCCGATAGTTCCCGCTTAGTGTCTTGTATTTCACATTCAGTTTTTATTATAACTTGACCGATAACTGACAGTTCTAAACACTCAAAGAGTTTAAAAGAAAAAGCTTTTTGTTTTGTTTAAGGTTTTACGCCTCTCAACTTACAGGTCATTAGAGGCGGAAAAAGACTGGGGATAAAGAACGGGAAGGAATTCGGCCATGGCCTTTTGAATGAAGCATTCCGGAAATCGGCTGGAGCGATTTGGGAATGCCATGAAAAACCCATATCCAGATGCCCAGACGGGGATTCGAACCAGCGTCCTGCCGAATGGGGACCAGAACGTTACCGCTCATCCACAACGCTAGGTTTAAAATAAAAAAAATTTTAAAAAATGAGACAGGGAGCTGCATTCGAGATAAAAGTTGCTCGCTTAGTGAAAAGAAGTATTGATTATTTTCTTACGAAATGCTTCCTACATTAATTCAAATATTTTTTACAAATTTACTATCAGCTTACTCCATGGTATAAACTAGTAGTGTCTTGCCTCCTTAATGTATACGTACAATATGAGCTTCGCTCCTTTAACCTCTGTTTTCGACGAGCAAAAAAGAAACAAGTGAGGACTGGTTGCGATGGGTAATCACGATCAGACAAATCAATGATTGTTCTTACTATTAAAGGACCAGCGGGAGGCTTAAGAGGTACGAAATGTTAATTAGTGCGGTTGCGAGTGGGTGACCAAGTCTGCTGGCGTTGCTAATGCGACAAGACGCGGCCGATTTATTTGTTCAGTTGTTTGCGTTGGAACTAGGCCATCTGCTCGCTACATATAGATACGACGAACAAGTGCGAGGCCAACGACCTGGGACAACCGCTCTTGTTTACATCACAGCGCAGAAAACGAGCACAGTGTATCCAGCACTCGACGTACGTGGCGATCACGCGACTTCCGTGTGTTACAGACCAACTCCACACGCACAACACACCGTACTCACATTTCCCCTATTAAAACAACACAGGAGAATATACAGGACTCTAAACATAAATTACCACAGCCGTCTATACAAGTATAGCAACACTTGCCGGCCTCGGTAGCGTAGGGGCTAGAGGGTTCGAATCGGCCGCGGGCATGGAAGTATTGTGTGTCTGTGTGAATGTTCTGTCCGTCTTGTGGCGTCCATACATTTTATTTTTTTTTAATTTACCCTTCACTTATACAGCCTGATATCTTAGTGACTAAATTAGACCCTACATATTAATTTTTTAATTGTTGATTACATAGTTTTAGAGATTTGTACAAAATATTTGCATGCAAGGAATTTGGAATACAGTTCAATTACACTTTGACTTACTGTCTGATTAATTCTATGATATTACATTTGGTCTTGCTTACAGTTATAACAATTACAGCTGCTATTGCTACCTTTAATATTATATTGAATCACAAATATCGCTTATTGTTGTTATAGTGCTGGTGCTTTTTATTGATATAATACAGTTATTCTTAGAGTATCAGTTAGTTGCAGTTAAACCAGTTTGTACATATCTTTCTGTAATCTGTCATGTAGTTATACCGGATTACTGGATAATAACAATTGCTTATAAGTAACATTCACTTAATTTTATGTTCTCAACCACTACAGTCCTGAGCCAGTTCGCATTTCCATACATTGGAAAAATGCACTATATATACTAGATGACGACTTATACACTGAAAGCTATAATAATTACATTGAGCTGGCTGTATGGCCTCCGTTGCCTAATGCGATTAACAAAAAACAAAAACCAAAAAAAAAAAAAAATAGCAACACTGACACACAGAAGAAAAAGAGGGGAACAGCCAATGTAGTAAAAAAAGAAGTGGAACGATTTGTGGGTTACAAAAATCGTATTTCCACATTTTTTTTATTTCGGATTCGCCAACGTTCAGGTGCGAAAGGACTGTAGCAAGACCTTTTGAAGATACGATTTCAGTATTGTCTACAATGATTTAGGACAAACAAGGACGGCCTCATTCTTCGTAATGTGAAGCTAGAGCTTAAAGCTCTCGGTATAATGGAGGTGATATTTTTACTTGCAGTATGGTGTCCGCATGTTTTGTCAATATTATGTAACAACCCAAACATATTGTCTGATGTATGTTGTCAAAGAGCTGTTGCAGCTTCTACATGCGGTTACTTTTAAAAGTGAAACTAATGTTACAGCAAAATTACTCTGATCAGTCAAAATATTATGACCACCTACTTAGTAGCACATTGGTCCACCTTTAGAACGTAATACAGTAGCGATTCGGCTTAGCATGGATTCTGCAAGTCCTTGGTAGGCGTCCAGAAATATCTGACACCAGATTTCTACGCATAGGTCACGTAATTCCCTTAAATTACGAGAGAGCGATTTGTGGGCGCGGCTTCTGGAAGCGAGCATCTCGTAAACGGAGAGGCTGGTCGGCAGTTCGCGTGCTACTGTACTGAGCATCTGTGGAAAGTGTATGATGGACCGCGAAACCACGAGTAGGCGACAATGTGGTGGACACCCACGCCACACCACAGAACGTGGAGGTCGGAGGCTTGCCGGCTCAGTAAAGTAGGATAGGGGGTGATCTGTGGCAGATGTCACTGAAGAGTACAGTTCTGGTGTTTCCAGAAGTGTTCCAGAACACAAAAATCGCGCATAAAAAAAATAACTAGTGATATAATACTCAAATGGAACTGCAATGACTAGTGATGTGAAAGTGTGTGAAGTACTATTCAAGACCGGCTTGTGAGGAGTATCACTATATCTGTGAATACTATATATATATATAAAATGAGTTTTACTGTAGATAGTTATGTAACAACACATGTAAAAACACTTGACAGCCACTGAAGATACCCTACACCACAAGGGCGGAACGCTTCTAGGGCATCAAATAAAAACAAAATTCACCAAGACAAGGTTGTTTTTGACGGATTTATTTATAAAATTATTGTTAGATAGATGGATTGGAGAAGAATAGTTTGAATTTATGAAAGGAAAAGGAACAAGAGATGCTACTGGCCCGTTAAGAATCATAGGGAAAATATATGTGGAGAAAGGAAGAGATATTTATGCCGTCTTTATTGACTTGGAAAGCTTTTGACAGGGTGCAATGGAAAAAGCTGATGGTATCTTGAAGAGGAAAGGAGTAGACTGGAAGGACAGAAGGTTGACACTGAACCTATATTTACAACAGAAAGTATGAATAAAGATCGGCAACGAGATGTCGGGAGAAAGCAGCATTGGGAGAGGCGTAAGACAAGGTTGTTGTCTTTCCCCACTATTATTCAATTTGTACCTGGAAGAAATTATTGTAAAATGCTTAAGTGGAAAAAGAGGAGTGCGTATTGGTGGAAAAAGAATAGAGTGCATACGATTTGATGACGATATAGTATTGTTGGCAGAAAGCTAAAAACTCTGAACAGAACGCTGAAAGATGTAGATGAAGCTTATGAAGCGTTTGGAATGAAAATTAGTACAACGAAAACTAAGAATATGGTGATTGGAAAAGGAAGGGAACTAACTAATATTAAGATAGTACTAGCTGATATCATCAAGTAAGCTCACTCAAATATCTTGGAAGTACAATCACTGAAGACTTGAGATGCCTCCAAGAGGTAAAAACTCGCATTTCCGTAGCGAAGGAAGTGTTTAATAGGAAAAGGCGACTATTAAACAGGAAAAGTAGACAAATCGCTCAGGTAAAGAGTTGGCAAATGTTTTGTATGGAGTGTGGCTGTTTATGGGGAAGAGAGGTGGACACTGAGACGAGAGGATGAAAAGCGGTTAGAAGCTTTTGAGTTGTAGGATGTGGAGAATAATAGAGAGGATAAGCTAGATAGATAAATTAATTGCTGGGATAGGGTTGGTGAAAGGAGAATCATAAAAGAGAGAAAACAAACTGAAGAGGACAGTGCTTGCTTAAAAAAATAAAAATAAAAAAAAAAAAAATACGCCTTGGAAGGTCTTGTTTGTGGGAGGAGAATGAGAGGAAGAAGGAGGTGCAAAATTACAGACAACATCAGAGAAAAAGGCAACCACATGGACAAGAAGAGAAGGGAAGAAGACAAGAGCATCGAGAGCGGTCAAATGAAAACCTGCCTGAGGGTAGAAAACTGATGATGATAATTAATAAGGCATTTATATACGTATCTTCCCTTATTAAGCTACCAACTTTCTTTCATAATTGTTTACTTAAGTATAGGCTGTATAAGTTGCACTTCGTATCATATGAACCATATTCTGTTCACGTTTCAGCTTGAGACGTATGACAAATTTCGTTTACACAGAGTTTAGAAATGTTTCAAAAACAAGTTTTGATATTTATAAGTTAACGCAAGTATTTAGTTACAGTTTACACTAGTTCTGTCAGCCTAGAAACATTCGGTTCTGTCTGAATATGTAGTGAAGAGCCTACAGCAAGAGACAGCTTGTTCAGAGCCAAGTAAAGGTTATACTTGAGTTGGAACACTGTTCACTCCGTTTAGTATGAAAGTGCTGATTTTCTACACCGCTGGAAAAAATAATTAGTACTGGCAATTAAATGTAAATAAAGTAGTACCTAGTTATATGTGAAAGTAATTTTTATATTAGTGTTGATTATTTCTATTAGTATAACTGATGGCGACGTTTGTATTAATACTCCCGAATTTTTATACTACTCTTCTGTATTACGCCAGAAAAGTTCCTAAAATAAACACTTCACTCCAGACCACAGAATTTCCGGAAAGCGACGTATGATGCAAATTGAAAAACGGTTGCAGAATTAAATTGAAAACCTTCTGACTACGAGAGGGTATTATTCCACTGATACGCCAGACTGACGGTGATATTTGTGTCGCAAAAGAGAAAAATAGAAATTAATAACAACGTAACCGCCACAAACCGTCCGTCAGTTGATAACTGTAGTAGCTTTGTTAGGTCACATGGCGATACAGCCCAACGGGGGCCTCTCGCTTTCATTCCGTCGTGGCGGTTCAAGTGTAATGTTTATTCATTCCATTGTAATCAAAACGCTGACAATTTCTGTGACTCAGTGTGGGACTGACTTAGCCGCAATGGCTAGCGAGTTGTCCTACCCCTGTACGACAACATTTTCCGGAGGCGCAAATAACATACGTCAGCGAAAAAAAATACGGGCAAATACACTGAAGAGCCAAAGAAACTGGTATGGGCATGCGTATGCAAACACAGAGATATGTAAACACTCAGAGTACAGCGCTGCGGTCGGCAATGCCTATATAAGACAACAGGTGTCTGGCGCAGGCGTTAGATCGGTTACTGCTGCTACAATGGCAGGTTTTCACGATTTAAGTGAGTTTGAACCGTGTAGTCGGCACACGAGAGATGGGACACAGCATCTCCGATGAGGTGGGGATTTTCCCGTACTACCATTTCACGAGTGCACCGTGAATATCGGGAATACGGTAAAACGTCAAATCTCCGACATCGTTGCGGCCAAAAAAAGATCCTGCAAGAACGGGACTAACGACGACTGAAGAGAATCATTCAACGTGACAGAAGTGAAACCCTTCCGCAAATTGCTGCGGATTTCAATGCTCGTACGTCAACAAGTGTCCACATGCGAACCATTCAACGAAACATCATCGACATTGGCTTTCGGAACCGAAGGCCCACTCATGTACTCTTGCTGAGTGCACGACACACTGGCCTCGCCTGGGCCCGTCAACATCTACATTGGACTGTTCATGGTTGGAAACATGTTGCCTGCTCTGACGAGTCTCGTTTCCAGTTGTATCGAGTGGATGGACGTGTACGGGTATGGAAACAACCTCATGAATTCATGGACCCTGCATGTCAGCAGGGGACTGTTCAAGCAGGTGAAGGCTCTGTAATGGTGTGGGGCGTGTGCAGTTGGAGTGACATAGGACCCCTGATACGTCTAGATACGACTCTGACAGGTGACACGTACATACGCATCCTGGCTGATCACCTGCATCCATTCATGTCCATTGTTCATTCCGACGGACTTGGGCAATTCCAGCAGGACAATACAACTCCCCACATGTCGAGAATTGCTACAGAGTGGCTCGAGGAACACTCTTCTGAGTTTAAATACCTCCGCTGGCCACCAAACTCCCCACACATGAACATTACTCAGCTTATCTGGGATGCCTTGCAACTTGACGTTAAGAAGAGATCTCCACCCCCTCGTTCTGTTACGGATTTATGAAGATCTCTGCGGGTTGCATGGTGTCAATTCCCTCCAGCACTACTTCAGACATAATTCGAGTCCACGCCACATCGTGTTGCGGCACTTCTGCGTGATCGCGGGGGCCTACACTGTATTAGGCAGGTGTACCAGTTTCTTTGGCTCTTCAGTGTGGATCGATATTAGTATAACATAACATTTTAGTGCAAAATACTGCACAATTGTTGCTATCGGCTAACAGCTGCACGACATGTAATTGCAACTACAGAATAACTGTTCAATTATGGTTGTGTATACTAATGACCTTAATAAATGTTATATATATTTTATTTGAGAAGACAGAAGCTTGGTACAAAATTCAATCATTAGCACGTTTTCAGACTAGGCAGCCGACTGCACGGCTAATAACGAATAGTGAAATCGTTTGATGCCAATAAAGTATGTTAAAGGTATATTATTGTGGAATTAATTTTCAACTGAGAGCCGTATTCAATAAAACAGTGTTAATTTTGTGGCCATGTAACCTCAAAATAATAATTTGCTTGTTTTGTGCGAATTATATTGAGTGGAGGTATTTTTAGTGTTTCTAGTTTATACACAAGATGTGATCGATATTGGAGGCAAATCTCTAGTTAATGCCGCTTTTTAAAACAGATCCGGTAAAAATAATGGTCTGAAATTGATAATATTATTATTATTATTTTCGTATGTCTCCATTATGGAGAACGATAAGCAAACCTGATTGGATGCGTTTAGTTCCTCTCTGGGATGTTCTTCTTGTCGGACCAATATTTTTCATTATTTCCCTGACGATTTTCTTTTCTTCAGCAGTCCAGATGCGTTTTGATTTTCCCTTTTTCGTCTCTGAAATAACTGCCAATGAGCTCACCTTCTTCTTAAAAATATTTCGATCCGTGACGTCTCCTTTAGCAATGCCTGCAGACTTCAGGTCTTTCTCCACCTCCTTCATCCATGTGGTTGTTGTTTTTACTGTTTGCGTGTATTCTAAAATTTGTCTTGAGATTCTTTCCTTCGGAAGTATACTCAGATGTCCATAAACTTCCAGCCTTGTTATTATTGTTATTATTTGCTTATGGATTTATGCCTTGTCGACGTCGAAATCATTATAGCCGTGAAAGATCTGTAGACAAGGAATGGGAAGGAATTCGGCAATGGCCTTTTGCAGGAAGCATCCTGGCATTTTCTTGGAGTGATTTGGGGAAACCATTGAAAACATAAATCTGGATGCCCGGACGGGAATTCGAGCCGACGTCTTCCCGAATGCGAGGCCAGAGCGCTATCCGCTCACCCACCATGCTCGGTCAAACTGATAACTCTGGTTACTGCAAACCTAAAAAACTGTAAAGATACTGGAGTTCCACAAATAGTGCATCCTGAAAAGAAGTTTGTAAAACTTTCTAAGAGGAAGGATTTAACGCGAGCAAATGAAAAAAAAAACAGGAAATGAAGGAAGCTGGAATTTAGCAATTCAACGCTAATACTGGTATTAGACATAACTTAAACTTAGTGACGTAATTTTGAAGGGCTGAGAAACGGGTGAAATAAAATGAATGAAACTAATCCAACTCGTATGACAACGAATCATCTTTGAGCATCGTTGCTATTTAGCACAACACTCGATTTCTTCAACAGGTCTGTTTTACAGATGACTGTTTGGATTTTGGCATTGCGGTGGATTTCCTTGTCTTCGAACCTTATTCTTCTATGGCTACAGAGGGCAGAAAATTACAGATAAAATCGATTACTACTCGATTCACCCGTCTATATTGGTATAAAACGAAGTCGACATCCCATTACAGCCAGGAATCATTCTGGGCTTTGTTTTATCCCTGTGATGTTCCTTCGTTCGGATCCCTCATATCGCCAGGAATACTCAGTCCTTTGTCGCTGGACAATAGCTTCGTCCCTGACCCTTGTGTTCACCAGACATGCCCTCTAGATACACTGAGTTGCATCTGGCCCATCAGAATCGTAATTGAGTATTCCCATACATATGCAGTCATAGAGCTCTGCAGAACACAATATACCTGTATGCGCTCTCCTTTCGATACCGCGATTTACTGCAATTGGTGGAGGCGTTTTAGGTGCAGTCGAGGTGTTAATTTCATAGTTATTGCCGAGTTCACTATCAAGCTAAAATTTTATTGATATGTTAAATAACTATTAATGAAAGAAAATTTTAGTCTGAGCAATCACTATCATTTTCTTATGTCGCATTGCATATATTACTTTCGATTTTTAGACAAATTTTATATCTGTACTAACTTTTTTATGCTTAGTCTCAGTGCAATTAATTTTTTCTATGGGTGCAGCTTGTTTATATGTTCAAATTTATGCCAAAAATGTTGTTATTTGATTAAAAGCCAAATAATCTTTTAAAAATTAATTGAAACCACCTTATTAATCACTGGTTCCCAACATTAGTTCAAATGAATTGTAGATTAAATAGTTTTGCTATTATTTTTATTATAGGGGGCGGAAAAACTTAACAAGTTAAGTGCCCTAGTCCAAGATATGACGCTTAGGGGCGTCTATAAACCACGCAGCTCTCTCTATTGATTGCAGAAGACATTTTGTGCTGTTTTCTCTTATAAGATTATGGTAAATTACATACGGAGATAATTAAATGACGGAAATAAATATTCACATGCTGTTGTGTGTTCTGTAGTTCACTTTAATTGTGACAAATAATATGAATGAAAAGCTACGTGGCCTGGCTCTGACCCCCCCCCCCCACATAGCCCCCCCCCCCCTAGACCGAAACACGGTGTTTATGGATGATTCCTTATGGCAGGACTTCAGAGTATTGTGCCAGTATTGTGCCGTGCCTGATACCTGCCTCTTGGAGCGTTACTTATCTGGGGTGGTTACACATTACGCAAGCTGTTTCCTTATCCGTCTTTTGAGACCATTGGACACCTATCACTGTTCTGTTTACCTCACCTGTGTGGTTCAAGGCATAACATAGTCAGGAGGTTTCATTAAAGATTCTGACGCCGCAAACAGGATTCTAGACGGCCCAATAGGAGCTCCTGCGAAAAGGGCCCGATACCTTGCACTGACCGAATTCGTGACGATCTGCCATGAGGCAGAAACTCAGCGAAATTAAGATGCAATGGTCAAATAAACCAATGACGTCATGCTGTGGTACTAAACTGGGTGACAGTGGGAGAAAATGACAAAAATGATGGACAGAGGTGGTTGGGATAGGAGCTTTGAAAATATTACCCAGTGTGAGGACAAACTAAAAGAATATACAATCGCCTAGAAAACAACAAGGTGATTGAAATGTACTATAATGACCGAAAACAGGGATATGAAGTTAAAATTCCTTGTGTTAACTCTATTACTACACTGTACGATACTATAGCAACGAAAAATAGATATTAAGACGTATTGAACGATGGAGTGGTAAGGTAATTGAAGGATGTCAGAAAGAGCTGTTCGACCGTTAGCAGTAAAATGTCAAATTATGAATCGATTAAAGGCAGAGCAAGTAATTTGAAAGAACTGACGCGAGAGCAGTGTATTAAAGCTAAGACGATCATATCACTTCCTCAATGTTTAGTTTTATTTATTTATTTCTCGTGTCCAGGACATAACAAGTTGAAAAAACAAATAACATTAATTAATTAATATTAAGCTATAAACACAATTATATAGAATGTGACCAGAATTCCGCAATCTTGATGGCTTTCTCGTTTGCCCTGTAAAGGTCGTCGATATTGCAGGTTTCACGGAGATTCCTGCATATCAGAAGATGTTGTGGGTTCTGAAGCTCACCACATTCACATAGATCGTTGTCATTAGTGTACCCCCATTTTTTAATATTATATTTACATCGGGACACTTCAGTTCTTAATCTGTTTAGAGCCTTCCATATAGCATATGGCTGATTACATCCCGCAGCCGGTGCCTCTTTGATGTTCCTCCACTGTTCTTCAGGCAACGAATTTCGCCATAGTTCTAGACGGCGTGCTCCAGTAGAAGATGTTATGGCTGTAGTTGATTGTACGAAGCTCTTCTTTGACTTCAGCCTTGTGGGTTGAGGTTCGTGTCCAAACAAAGGGTGTCTGGGGTCTGTTTCTTGTTTCCTCTTCTCCCTCTCTGCAGCTGTTTTCCTACGAATGTCAGGTGGTGCTATACCCATGATTTGGTATATTTTACTAATGGGAGTTGGTTTTAGGCAACCTGTTACAATGCGACCAGTATCATTCAATGCTATATCAACCTGCTTAGCATGTGCAGAGTTTTGCCAAACTGGTGCTGAGTATTCTGCTGCAGAGAAACTAAGTGCCAGGGCAGATGTACGAAGCACATTCGGATGTGCTCCCCAGGAGGTAGTTGCAAGTTTCCGGATGATGTTGTTCCGGGCAGATACTTCGTGTTTCAGATCCTCACAATGAGTTTTGAATGTGAGAGATCGATCAAGCTTTACTCCTAGATATTTTGGAATATCGCAGTGTAGTAGTTGTTGCCCCCTCCAGTTGATGTTCAACTTCCTTCTGGCTTCTCTGTTTCTCAGATGGAATGCACAGACCTGTGTTTTTCCAGGGTTGGACTTCAAGTGATTAGCATATAATACTTGGCCGTATCTTCAACAGCTGTTGTCAGCTTCACCTCCACCGCCTCAAAGGTTGTGCCTTGAGCTGCAACTGCTGTGTCATCAGCATAAATGAATGCTCTTGTTCCAGGAATAATTGGTTGATCAATGTTTAATATACCTTTTCTTTTCTTTTGTTTATGGCTTTACGCCTAGTCGATGTCGAGGTCATTAGAGGTCACTAAGGAATGGGAACAAGGGAAGGGAAGGAAATCGGCCATGGATTTTTTGAAGGAACAATCCCGGTATTCGCGTCGAGTGATTTCGCGAAACGACGACAATCGATACCTGGATGTTCGGTCTGGGATATGATGGTTGAAAGTGGCCGATCAAGGATATTTTCGTATTTCGACCAAAGAAATGTGTCTCTGTTTATGTCACTTTGCTGCCACATCTACATAGCATAGACTATTGGTGTTTGTGTGTGGCAGTAGTATCGTGTCTCCTATCGTGCACTATGGTGGTTAGATGTCGGTAGCTATGCGGGGAAGGGAGGGGGGGAGGTTGGTAGCTGAAAGTGATCGACCTGCGGCACTTTAATATTTCGACCAAAGACGTGTGTGTCCCTATGTTTCACCCCACAGCCCCAACTATGCTCTAGACCAGTGGTTCCCAATTAGTGGTAAGCGTACCCCCAGGGGTACGTGAGGTTTCTTCAGGGGGTACGCGCGGTAGTCTCTTGGCTAAGGTGATCACTAAAATAATTGAAAAAAATCAACTTTTATCAGCCAAAAGAAACATTACTATCACCCAAATATATTTTAAGATAAACTGTGTTTGTGTCAGTTATATTATTGTAATCCTGTGGTTGTGAGAAGCACTCTACTGGGATGAACGAATTCATTTATTTATCATTTCAGCTGCAAGGGGTACGCGCGGTTGAGCTCCTTCTTGCAGTGGTACGAGGGAAAAAATAATTGGGAACCAATGCTCTAGACAACAAAACATCAAATATAGTTTATAAAAATTTATTTCTATTAAATTATTCAGTATGTAGGATTTTTGTATAATTAATGTGTAAGATATTTATGTAGATAATGAGTAAAAATAAAACAAGAAAAAAAAACAATTATCTTTTAATCCACATCTTCTATATTAAATATAAAAAACTAAACAGATGTACCAAAATTAAAAACCAAGCGAAGCTGGTAGTCCTCAGCTGGTTAATAAATAAATAAAACCTCTCTCGTACATCCCCTCATCACTCTCTCCAAGAAGTGCAGAATATTGAAACATTCCCTACTACTTGTCCAATGTGCTTGTTATCAAATGTAATTCCAAAATATTCACATTTCAAGTCTTCAACAACTAATTCTTTCCCCACCTTATAATCATAATCAACCTATAGTTTTTTGTCTGTGTATCTCTTCGTTGCATTTATCTTCATCCCATATTTACCAACATAACTAGATATCCTGTCCAACTTTTACGATCTACAGTTATTTAAAGTTGTGACTGATTTCATTTGGTAAGTTTATTCCACTTTCTTTGCACGTATTCGAAACTTGCTGCTGGGTAATAGATCTTTGACAGCTGAGGCTCGGCTGTGTACAGGGTTCTCACTGGCGGAAGAGCTTCGGCCCAAATATACCACCGCGCTGGCTGCTTGCCACATACCACTGCGCGGCCCGGCTTACTCTGGTATGCGGATTAAAAGACGCTCCGCAACAGCAGGCGTCTCAGTAGAATGAAAAATCCCTGGTTCGAATCCCGGTGTCACTCCTCTCGCACAGCTTACTGTGTACTGCGAAGTATGCCACAAGGTTTCCCTGGTTCGGATTCAACGTTAAGCTGTAGGTCGCCAGCATGGGTAGCGTAGGGGCCAGAGTGCTAGCTCCACATGCCGAAGGTTGCCGGATCGAGTCCGGACGCGGGCATGGGTGTTCAGTGTTTAAAGTGTTGTGTGTGCAAATGTCGTATCAGTGTTGTATTGTCCGTTTGATTACACTTAATAGCAACAGTGTACTCTGGAAAAACTAATACATTGAAACAATCATGAGAATCACATTGAGCTGACTGTGTGACCTCAGTAGCCAAAATCCATTAAAAAAAAAAGCTTAGGTCTTCTATACCCGATACGATTATCGGGTTAGATTAAGGTGCTCCTTCTCATGTGTGGAAATAAGAAAAAGTCGCACGGAGCCAGGTCAGGCGATTAAGGTGCGTAGGGCGGTGGAACCATGCCATTTTTAGCCAAAAACTGCCTAACAGAGACAGCTGTGTGTGCAGGTGCATTGTCGTGGTGGAAAAACCAGTCTCCTGTCTGCCACAAATCGGGTCTTTTTTTTACGAACACTGTTGCTCCAAGATAACCCACTAATCTCTGACAGTTGATCAATTGTATTTCGACGGTCTGAGAGCACAAGCTCTGGAATTTTTTCAACATTTTCGTCGATTCGGGCAGTTGATGGACGTCCAGAACGAGATTTGTCATCAATCGACACGTCGCCATTTTTAAACCAAGCGAACAAATCGTACACTTGAGTTTTTTCCATAGCGTAGTTTTCCATAGTTGTAAGCTGTTTTCAAAATTAAAATAGATTTATATTTGAATGTTTCCATCCTTGAAACAGGATATTATGATCTCGTATATTTGGTGTTTACTATTACTCCGCGATTCACTAAAAGTGTTTGGCGGAGGGTGCATTGCACTTATCAGGAAAGGTAATGGTTTGGAAGGGATATACGGGATATGGCAGGTGGCGCCCATGGGCTATTGTGAGGAACCACCCCAGCATTCGCCTGGAGCGATCTGGGGAAACCATGGAAAACCCATGTTTGTTGGAAGACAGCAAGTTTCAGGAGACTCACAATATGCATTATGTGAGTGCGAATGCATTATGCGCTGTTGATCATAATATTATCCTCGGGGAGTATAGCAATATTTCTTGTGTGTCTTCATAACATGGGCTGTTGAAGACAGTTATAACGTCGCAACAGTTGTAAGAAACTCGTACGTCTGGTTGAAAGAGTTGAAGAAGATTTGCGGGCAGTTTGAGTATTCCCAACACTGGCAGATGAATACTAATTCGCTTTTACAGGCGCACAGATTCGTTGGCAATAATTGACTGAATCCAACTGAGAAATATAACCACCAAAATTATGTTAGACTTTCATTGAGGGCTGCCATACTGAATAAGTTTTACCAGCACATGCCATAAGCAACAATTAACACCTAACTCTTGGTTCGTCATTACGACTCTTATGCTTCGAAGTAATTAATGGGAAAGTTATCATGGAATGAAGATAAGTGCCAAGAAGAGTCAGCTTATTAGGTACACAGATAAAAAACTAAAGGTTAATTATCTTTATAGGGTCGGATCAGAATTGCTTGTTGAAAGCTTGAATTGTAAATATCTTGGCACAACGTTTGATATCAAACCTAATTCGGCTGAGCACATTGGGCAGGTGGTAGGGAAAGCTTACCAAATTCTTCATTTACTGGAGAGGGTGATGAGAGGATGTACCAGAGAAGTTAGGGATTTGGATCACAAAACTTTGTTGAGACCATTGGTTGAATATGGTGGTGCAGTTTGGGACCCACACATTTTGGTTTTCAAATACAGGAGTTGGAACCAGTTAGTAACTGATATGATAAAAGAGCTGAATTGGGACTCATTGGAGGAAAGGAGGAGGGTGCAGAGAGTGCTGGGAATGTACAGGGCATATGTTGATCATGGAGCTTGGAGGGATATTGGTCAAAGAATTAGGAATGATGCATGGTAGGGGAAAGGCGACCATGACCATAAGCTGGCGCTCGATTTCGTGCATAAGGGATTTGGAAAATTTTCTTTTGTTGGTAAGGGTGTCAGGGATTGGAACAAATTACCAAGTGTAGTGATGAATAATTTACCAAAAACGCTTAAGGAATTGAAAATTAAAATTTGTAAATGAGAGTAGTAAATGGGGGAGGAATTTAACATTCCAGATGTAACAGAAAATTTAAATAGATGTATAAAGTGGTAATTAGACGACATGGTGAATTGCCACAGGACCGTTAGCTGCATCTCAATTGAAAATTAATTAATGGTAATTAACGCCAGGATAAAACGAGGGATAAGGAACAGGAATGAATGTTTCCATGCCCTTTTGAAGAAACCATCCCTGCTTGGCCTCGAATGATTTGGGGTCGGAGGGGAACTTGAACCACTCACCCACTAGGCTCGGCATAGTATTGTTAGAAGAGGTTTTCTGTTCCTATCCCCGCGACTTGCCTTGGATCCAGAACACGAAGTGTGGCCTACGGCGGTGGTTATTTCCACAGTGTAATAGTTCAGTGAACTGTCGGAGAGGGAGTGAGAGAAACACATTGTTCACAGCTGGAGTAGTCAGTGAATGCTGTACCGGTTGGCGTTCCCATGCGTCGCGTCGCAGCGTTCCCACGAACAACAAAGCTGGTGATGACACTTCAGCTGGACTCAAGCGCCCCGCACAGTATTGATAACTCGCTTCTCTCGTATTGCCAATCAGGTTTAGCCAGTATCTGATGACGCGGCAGACTATCTCAGGAATATCTTGACTGTGAGATAGAACGCTGCTACGACTTTCTTCTATGACTTGGAAATTTTTAAATTGATTTTTTTTAACTGCTTTACGTCTCTCAACAGCGAGGTTTTTAGAGATGGGAAAGGATGGAGGGCAAGGATGGGTGGCAAGGATGGGGGCAAGGAATGGGAAGGAATTCGGCCATGGCCTTTTCAAGGAAGCATCCCGGCATTTGCCTGGAGTGATTTGGGCAACCATGAAAAACCCAAATCTGGATGCCCGGACGGGGATTCGAACCGCCGTCCTCCCAAATGCGAGGCGAGAACGCTAACCGTTACACTGCCACGCTCGGTCTTTTAAATTGACTAAGTAGAAGAGATAGTAGGTTATTTATATAGTTCGTATGGCAAAAGAAATACAAAAACAGTAACTACATTGAATTACAATAACTAGAAGTTAACATGGAAGTTACTACAGACTGATGTCCAACGATTGCAGCCATTCAATTGCTTCTGTGGTTGCTTCGTGAATCTGATTCATTGTACCACTGAACCTCATAAGAGGGCATTCCATGGCGATGTGGTGAATGGTTTGCTGGCGGTTACCACAGTCACAAGAAGGGTTCTCTACCATTCTCCACTTGTACAACCAGTAGTTGCATCTACCGTGGCCTGTTCTCACTCGGTTCAGTGCCGTCCAGGTTTTCCAAGGAAGGTTGAATCCAGGAGGCTGTCGTGTAGGGTCTTCGATTAGGTCATCTTTTTAAGGGTCCACTCAGCGCATCAAACTTCTCCTATGTTGAAGTTAGATAGCAGGAGAAGATCAGTTTGGGGGTAGAAAAAACCGCGATACAAGGAAAGCTATTTTGGCTCTAATATTAATACTTGAAGCGCACACCAAGAAAAACAAACATACTTTTATGGCGTTTGTTGATTTAAAAAAAGATTTTGATAATTTTAAGTGGGACAAAATGTTCAAATTTTTTTTAAAAAGTTCAGTGTGAGACAAGGTTGTAGTCTATTCCCGAATATTCAATTTGTATGTAGAGGAAGCAATAAAGGGAGTAAAAGAAAATTTTCCATATCGCATAAATGTTCAGGGAGAAAAAATCAGTATGCTACGATTTGCTAATGACATTGTCTTTTTAGCACAACAGGCTGGGGATATTGATAAGTTACTGAATGGCATCAACAAAATACTTAAGGAAGATTTTAGACTGAATATAAATCAAAACAAGTCAAAAGTGATTAAATGTAGCAGAAATGATACCATTTCTACTACATTAAATATAAAAATAGGATCGGATGCAATAGGAGAAGTAAGTGAATTCTGTTACTTGGGAAGCAAAATTACAACCGATGGACAAATCAGGAATGATGTGAAAAGCAAAATAGCACTAGGAAAAAGAGCCTTCATGAAAAACAGAAATATTTTACTTTAAAATATTGATCTAGGACTTATAAAAACAAATTAAAATTATATGTGTGTAGCACAAAACTTTATTGTAGCGAAACATGGACTTTAGGAATACCAGAAAGAAAGAAAATTGAACCATTTGAAATGTGTTGCTACAGAAGAATGCTGAAAATTAAGTGGACAAACGACATGAAAGATTTTTGGAAATGTCGTGTGAGGAAAAAAGTTTGTGGAAGAAGCTTACAGAAAGAAGAGACAGGCTGGTAGGTCATATTTTTAGACTGCTGGGTTGGTTAGTTTGTTAGTGGAGGGAAAAGCCGAAGGAAGGGAAGAACTGTAGAGGAAGACAGAGATTAGAATAAATGAAGCAGATAATTGAGGACGTGGGTTGGTAGGGGTATGTAGAGATGAAGAGGTTAGCACAAGATAGGAAGGGATGGAGGAGTGCATCCAACCAGTCGAAAGACTAACAACAGCAAAAAAAATTGCGTCAGTCTAACCACAGTGCTGTCCTTATTGTGTCGGAAATACAGCTCCGTACTGAAAAATATAATACCTGCTCCAGTTGTTTGATCTTGTAAACGTAATCGATGGCAACCCAGACTAGAACCAAAATCGAACATGACACTGCAGAATGTTCTTCAATTTTATCTTCGCACAAGATTACACGTCAGTCACCAAGTAGACCAATGGAGACATAGCTTTCTCAGAAATCAACCTTGAATCTCAGTCAAGCAAACCGGATACCAATTTTCAGTGTACTTATGGAACCACTTCAGCTAATGTAATGCAGATTCTCTAACAGAGGACATGGCCGATTTTATTCATTTTTCCAAAAAAGTCATTACAATATTAATTCCGTGTGCTCGGAATGACCTGGTGACAGGGTTTCTATTGGCTGTGCATATCGCCCCTGTCGGAGCCGCCTTAACCTAACCCGGCAATCCTGCTGGGTAAAGGGGACCTAAGGTTTAACGTGGAATCCGAACCAAGCAAGCGTTCTGGCGTACTTCACATTACACAGAAAGCTATGCCGGAGGTGAAGGTCGGGTTAAGAGCTTATGAAAACCCCACCGAGACACGGATTCGAACCGGGGACCTTTCGCTCCCCTTTCAGACACCTTAACCACTGAGCCACCAGGCCACTCTAAAAAGTCATTGATACATTGTACGTGTTAACAGCATTATACAAAAGTCAAGGGACTTTGAACTATTTACTATACAAGGTGGGGCATTAAATATGTTTTCTGGAAATATTTCGGAAAGAAAGCATTTTAACAAACAATAACCTATATAAAAAATAATCGTACAGTAGGGGGCTACAATTATGTGATATTGGTTTTTTCACAGGTGGCGCTGTTGTCGTTATAACAAGGTCAATTTAATTCTTTTAAATGGGAACCCCTATTTCTTTTTTTGAAGATTCCGATTCCTCATGAAAAAATAAAAATAGTTTGCTTAACTCACTTTTCTGTTAGCCTCACAGATGGCGCTGTAATCGCGAAAAATGAATATTCGCGTTTTTTGTGTATAATTTTAATTATTGTTTAAATAATTACATGTAATTTTCATTCTGTAAACATGAAAGGTAATTTTAAAGGATAATGACGAAATTAATTTTTTTAATGCTTTTTCTTACTTATTTGCAGCCATGTCTACAGCAGGTGCTCAAAAAGGTGACCATTTACTTCCAGACATTTTATGACCCTTTGCAGAAATGATGCCTGAACAGCTCGAAGTGTGTCAGAAAATAACTGGAAGTAAATGGTCACCTTTTTGAGCACCTGCTGTAGACATGGCTGCAAATAAGTAAGAAAAAGCATTTAAAAAATCAATTTCGTCATTATCCTTTAAAATTACCTTCCATGTTTACAGAATGAAAATTACATGTAATTATTTAAACAATAATTAAAATTATACACAAAAAACGCGAATATTCATTTTTCGCGATTACAGCGCCATCTGTGAGGCTAACAGAAAAGTGAGTTAAGCAAACTATTGTTATTTTTTCATGAGGAATCGGAATCTTCAAAAAAAAAATAGGGGTTCCCATTTAAAAGAATTAAGTTCACCTTGTTGTAACGACAACAGCGCCATCTGTGAAAAAAACCAATATCACATAATTGTAGCCCCCTACTGTACGATTATTTTTTATATAGGTTATTGTTTGTTAAAATGCTTTTTTTCCGAAATATTTCCAGAAAACATATTAAATGCCCCACCCTGTAGGTACTGGATAGATAAAAGCAAATATTCGAAAAACTGTTGGTAAAGTGGAGTGAAGTTTCTCAAACGCTAGAGCTATACGGACGAGTGCTGCCACATCATATAGTCGGTTGAAAAGATAATAATAATTAATTAAATTGCGACTGAGGGCACAGGTTCTGGTGTCAATTTTCCTACACGCCCATCTTCCCTCTCTTCTGCACCCACCTATATTTGCCCATTACAAATTTTAACTTTAAATTCCTTCAATGTTTTTGGTAAATTATTAATAATTTCTCTTGGCAACTTATTCTTACCCAAAAAAGGAAATCTTTCATCAAACCTAAAATTTGTTGCACGACTAAAAACAAAGATATGAAATAGAAACTGTGTGAAGGAAATGTCTCCTTAACTTAGTCGTTAGGGTGTTTTAGGTTGTTGCCTTATTACCTTTTTCGAGATGTTTTGTATTACATAGATTGAACCTGGTATTCGGGAGCACACGGGATCAATGCCGGATCCGACCATCGTGATTTCGGCTTCCAATACATTCTCGAAACTCAGGTGAACGTTTCCTGAAAAGAGCCATGGCTGAATTCCTTCTTTTTTTTTTTTTTTACTTATTGCTACATGCCTCTTCAACGTCGGTGTCATTAGAGGCGGGAAGGGACTGACAACAAGGAACTGGAAGGAATTCGGTCACTGTCTTTTGAAGGAAGCATCCCTAATTTGCCTGAAGTGATCTAGGGAAACAATGGAAATCCCAAATCTGGATGCCCAGGCTGGAATTCGAACCATTGTCCTCCCGAATGCGAGGCCAGAGCGTTAACCACTCACTCACCACGCTCGGTGAATTCCTTCTCGTATCTGGTTTCCCCTGCCTTTCCACAATCCTGCTGCAGGCTGATCTGGACGCGATATCTAGTTGGGATGGTAAACATAGGATGAAGATAAATGCAACGAAGAGTCAGCTTATTAGATACACAAATAAAAAAACTAAAGGTTGATTACGATTATAAGATAGGAAAAGAATTGCTGGTTGAAGACTTGAAATGTAATTACGTTTGATAACAAGATTAACTGGGCAGGACACATTGGCCAGATAGTAGGAAAAGGTTTCACAATTCTGCATTTGTTGGAGAGGGTGATGAGGGGATGTACGAGAGAAGTAAAGGAAATGGGTTACAAAACTTTGGTCAAACCATTACTTGAATATGGTAGTGTAGTATGGGACCCACATTTTGCGTATCAAATACAGGAGTTGGAGAGGGTGCAAAAAAGGGTTGTTAGATTTGTTTCTAGCAATTACTGCAAAAACGCAATCAGTAACAGATATGATAAAAGAGCTGGAATGGGACTGATTGGAAGACAGAAGGAGGAGTGTCAAGAGATTGATGGGAGTGTACAAGGCGTGTACAAGGCGTGTATTGGTGATAAGGCGTGGAAACATGTTAGTGTAAGAATTAAAAGTAGGAACGGAAGGGATCCCGATGGTATACCGGTAAGAGTATTTTCTGAATACGCGGAGGAAATTGAACCATTTCTGTCAGAAATATTCCGTAAATCACTAGAAGAGAGAAAAGTACCTTCGAGCTGGAAGATAGCCCAGGTAATTCCCGTTTTTAAGAAAGGAGATCGGAGCGATCCTAGGAATTATCGACCCATATCTCTAACATCGGTCTGCAGCAGAATTCTGGAACATGTCATATGCTAGTTTCTAGATGAGAACGAGTTACTTACACCATGTCAACACGGATTTCGGAAGAAGAGATCGTGTGAAACACAATTGGCCCTATTTTCCCACGACATAATGAAAGTTATAGATGCAGGTTCGCAAGTTGATGCAGTTTTTTTGGATCTTCAGAAAGCTTTTGATTCTGTGCCACACAACCGACTTTTAGCGAAGATCCGAGCTTACGGTATTTCGGCTCAGATTTGCGAGTGGATACGTGATTTTCTAACTGGTCGATCACAGTGTGTCGTTGTTGACGGGGAAGCCTCTTCTAAGATAAATGTTACTTCGGGCGTTCCTCAAGGAAGTGTGATAGGTCCACTTCTTTTCTTAATATTTATAAACGATCTAGGTGACAACGTCAAATGCTGGTTGCGATTGTTTGCCGGCGATGCGGTTATCTATAGGGAAATAAGGTGCTCCGACGATTGCTTAGAAATTCAGCGTGATTTGGATGCTATTTTCGATTGGTGCCGTAAATGGCAGCTTACACTAAATTGCAAAAAGTGCAAGGCAATGCGGATAAGTAACAAGAAGAATCAGTTTGTTCACGATTACAAAATAAACAATTCAGCTGTTGACACGGTTGATTCCGTGAAGTATCTGGGGGTGATAGTACAAAGCAACATGAAATGGGACATGCACATAACTTCCGTCGTAGGCAAGGCTAATTCTAAATTACGATTCATAGGTCGTATTTTGAGGAATTGTAATGCTCAAACAAAGGAGATAGCGTATAAAACTCTAGTGCGTCCGCATCTGGATTACTGTTGTGGGGTTTGGGACCCGTATCGCAAGGTTCTGATTGACTCAGTTGAGAGGGTGCAGAGGAGAGCCGCTAGATTCGTGACTTGTTGTTACAGCCCTTATGAAAGCGTCACAGAATTGATACATAGATTGGGCTGGGATAGTTTGGAAGAAAGACGACATAGCTTGCGTTCGAATTTATTGGAGAATATGCGAAAAAATTTAAATTTCGAATGCAATGAAATACTTCTTCCGCCAACCTATTTAGGTCGCAATGACCGGAGGGATAAGATTAGAGAAATAAGATGCCGTACTGATACTTATATGTATTCCTTCTTTCCTCGCACTATTCGGGATTGGAATGGGCGGGTTTAGGATTGGTGCTTAGCACCCTCTGCCACCCACAATTTTTGTGATTTGCAGAGTATGAATATAGATGTAGATGTAGATGAAAAGATGACCATGACCACAAGCTGGCACTCGTTTTCAGGCACAATGGTGTGGGAAGATTCTCTTTTTTAGGTAAGGGTGTCAGGGATTGGAATGAGTTACCAAGAGAAATGATGAATGATTTACCAAAAACGTTGAAAGAATTCAAAGCTAAAATTTGCAGAGGGCAAATGTAGGTGGGTGCAGGAAAGGGAGAGGATGGGTGTGTAGGGAAATTGCTACCGGGGCGTGTGCTCCAGCGCAATTTTTATATATATATATATATATCCTCTCCAGTACATACTAATGAACATGATGTTGACATGCAGCAAATGTCCTAAGAAAAAAAGTGGTACGTTGGTGATAGAAAGGTTTAGTTGTTTGCACCGATCACGTGTCCGTATGGAAAATCCTTGCTACATTATGAGAAAGGTGACTTGCTAGGCGTGTAGTTTCATGGAAATCTTCGTTCGCATACCGTCTAATTTTAATACTGAAAGCAATGCTGGCTAAAATATTATGCAAGCTGTCCGATTATCAGTAGCCGTATCACATCGCTATAAGAAACAACTGAAGGCAACATTCTGTGGTTTTTATTAGATCGTGTCCTATTTTCAAAAGTATGAAACAACAAATGGTATTGTTTAACACAACGATATAGACAACAGGCAATTTTTTTAACTTGATTATTCTCTTACCTTAATAGTTAATATTTATCATATAATAAACATAACACGACTGAGAGAAAAGACTCCAATAACGACCAGAGCTGTTTGAAATGTGGCCAGTGGTGAATGCGGCCCAACACTCAGTGATCATTTAATTTAATTGCAATGGAGCACACGCTTCGGTGGCAATTTCCCTACATACCCAACTTCCCCCTATCCTTCACTCACCTACATTTGCCCTCTACAAATTTTAACTTTAAATTCTTTTAACGTTTTCGGTAGGTTATTCATCATTTCTCTTGGTAACTCATTCCAATCCCTGACACCCTTACCTAAAAAAGAAAATCTTCCCACACCCTTGTGCCTGAAATCGAGTGCCAGCTTGTGGTCATGGTCATCTTTTCCCTTCCATGAACTACTTTTCATACCCACTGCAATATCTTTCCATGCCTCATCGCCAGTATACGCCCTGTACACTCCCATTACCCTCCTCATCCTCCTCCTGTCTTGCAATGAATCCCATTCCAGCTCCTTTATCATATCTGTCACTGATTGCATTCTGCGATAATTTCCAGAATTTCTAGCAGCCCTTCTTTGCACCTTCTCAAACTCCTGTATTGGAGCCGGCCTCGGTAGCGTAGGGGCTAGAGTGCTAGGTCGCCGGTTCGATTCCGGCCGAGGGCATGGATGTTTAGTGTTGTGTCTGTGAATGTCTTGTACGTGTTGTAGTGTCCTTGTGTCAATACTTGATAGCAACCAATCACATTGAGCTGGCTGTATGGCCCAATAGCCGAATGCCACTTTTAAAAAAAAAAAAAAAATCTGACCAAAGTTTTGTAACCCAATTCCTTTACTTCATGATCGTGTTTTCGTAGCATATGATACAGGGAGCCATAAAACGTCTGAGAATTTTTAAGTCTTTGCTAGTTGGTCTTGATCGCCTAGTGAGCATAATTCCGAAGCAGAGTTTTTAAACATTCTGCACTAGTATGAGAGGCAGCTTTTTAAATTATTAGAATGTCAATAACTTTACTTTTATTTCATCATTATTCTGAGAGTTAGCAGACCTTTAAGTGGTGATTATTCTAATTTTATATACACCATCGAAATTTCTGGTCGCGCTCAAAAGTTTCTGTAATGGCAACGATTAAACCTTCTTAAAACTAAATTAAATCAAATGTAATACCATTACATGAAATTACAAAATACCTGTATTTTTAAACATTTAATATCGCATTGACAAAATTAAACAATCTAAACTGTCACAATTACACTTTAAATATGGTAGATGGCCCAATATCCTTAGTTAATGTTCATTAATTAGAATGCGTGGCCACTGGGTTCTTTAACAAGTAAAGTGAAACAGTCAGGGCTACTTGGTTTTAGAGATATCTGTTCCAAAAGCAGAGGTGAATGACAGATTTACAAAACGGGTTTGTCTTGCCGTATTCGATTATTTACTTATCTACTAGATTATATTTAAAAGCACAAAGTTACTTTAATTCGTAACGGTTATAAAAAAGTATTCCAAACAGAATCTAGACATTTTCAATTTAATACCATTTTTCTAACTAAACTAGTATTAACTGGTGGTTTATTACGTCATTAAAAAGAATATTATTATTTAATTTGTGATTTATTCACTAATCGGACGTTACTTAATTCATTTGATAACATTTCAAAAACCTATGCCGATCCTCTGGGATCCCGGGGTTGCAATTACTAATAGCCACAGGTTTCGTAAACCATCAAGAGAGTATCGCCAAGAAATTAGTATTACTGAAACATAACCACTGCACTAGTTGCTCTGCATCGTAGGAATAGTACGCTTTTCATTTCTTCTTCCGGTTTAAACTGATAAATTAGTGAATACAAGCCCCATCTATTCCGATTTAAATATGAACGTCTCCTGGTGGTTTTTTTTTTTCTTTTTTTTTTTCTAGTATACGTTTACTTGTTCTGTTCAGAAGCTATTAATTTATACCCACCTCATAACGAAAACTGGGATTAGAGCACGAGAAGAAACAGAGAACAGTGCACTTAAAATAGCGAAACAAAAGTCTAATCTCTTAAGGACCGCTTTATCATAAAGCATCAACTGAAATGTCCTTCAAAATATATTATTACTAATTCAGCTATCGGGTAAAATTACAGCTCTTTGTTATGGCTTATAACTACGTTGACAAAGAAGTCATTAGGGTTGGAAATGTACAGAGAACGGGGTGCAATTCGTCCATAGCATTCTAAACGAATATCGCGGCTTACGTTTGGAGTGATCTACATCTACGTCCATACTCTGCAACTCACAAACATTGTGGGTGGCAGAGGGCGCTAAGCACCAATCTTAATTCTGCGCATTCCAATCCCGAATTGCACGAGGAAAGTAAGAATACATAAAAGCATCAGTACGGCATCTTATTTCTCGAATCTTATCCCTCCGGTCACTGGGCCCCAAATGATGGAAGAAGAATCTCACTAATCTCATAGGTCATAGAATTTCGTATATTCTCCAATAAATTTAAACGTAAATGACGTCGTCTGTCTTCCAAACTATTCCAGCCCAATCTATGTACCAATTCTGTGACGTTTTCATAAGGGCTGTAGCAACAAGTCACGAATCGAGCGGCTCTCGTTGTACCCTCTCCACTGAGTCAATCAGGACCTTGCGATACGGATCCCAAACTCCACAACAGTAATCCAGATGCGGACGCACTAGTGTTTTATACACTATTTCGTTTGTATGAGCATTACAATTCCTCATAATACAACCTATGAATTGTAATTTAGACTTAGCTTTGCCTACGACGGAAGTTATTGGGGGAAACAAGAAAAACCATAATCTTGGTGATCGGACGGAGATTCGAAGCAGTGTCCTCCGAATGCGAGGCTAGAGCGTTACCGCTCATTCACCGAAATCAGTATAATTAAGCTCGCTTCTATGACGGTCTGAACGGAGTCTTGTGACAAATCATTTCCTCCCATTTGATTAACTGAATACAGTTGTTATTACATAAGGATCATAACACTGATTGTGTAATCTTATATATGTATAAATATATATATAAATAGACGTGTGTGTACCTATATTTCATTTTGTATCCAAATCACAGGTGTTTGTGTGTGAAAGTAGCCTCGAGTCTTTCATCGTATACTATGGTGACTGCATATCGATAGCTTTCGATGTGTGGAGTATAATCTTCATATTTCGACCAAAGTGTTGTGAAAAATCTCTTGAATCTTCTACAATTTACTAGAATGTTCTTGAATGTACTGAAATTTTCAAGAATACGATATATTTTTCAGCTTTTTTAGCTATTAATGTACACCGATCAGCCAAAACATTATGTCCACCTACTTATTAGCATATTGGTCCATCTTTCGAATGCAATACAGCAGCGATTTGGCGCAGATTGGATTCTAAGGGTCCTTGGTAGGCTTCCAGAGGTATCTGACACCAGATTTCTACACAGAGGTCACGAAATTCCCTTAAATTACGGGACAGCGGTTTGTGGGTGCGGCTGCTGGGAACGAGCATCTTGGAAACAGAGAGGCTGGGCGGCTGTAGTGAGCATCTATGGAAAGTGCTTCCAGAAGTGTTTCAGAATTCTGCCACAGATCACCCCCTATTCCGTTTTACTGAGCGGGCAAGTCTTCGACCTCCACGTTCTGTGGTGTGGCGTACGTGTCCACCACATTGTCGCCTACTCGTGGTTTCACCGTCCTTCAAACATTTTCCATAGATGCTCACCAAAGTAGCATGGGAACAGCTGACCAACCTCTCCGTATCAGAGATGCTCGTTACCAGACGCCGCGCCCACAAACCACTGACCCGTAATTTAAGGGAATTTCGTGATCTATGCGTAGAAATCTGGTGTCAGAATCTATGCTACGCCGAATCGCTGGTGTATTGCTTTCGAAACTTGGACCAGTATGCTAGTAGGCAGGTGATCAGCGTATATTAATAGCTAAAAAAAAGCTGAAAAATGTATCGTATTCTAGAAGATTAATGTTGTTTTCTCGTCCCTTGTGCTGTAGCAAAACAACTGTCAGCTTGGTCCAGGTTGCATTTCAGCCTAACCACAAACTCCGCTAATATTGCTTCTAGAAAATCAAGTCTGCATCACACGTGAACTAATACATTCCCCGTATCGCATGTTATCGTGCATCTCGGTATAGACTTGATTCAAAATCTTCACAGGTTCTTGTAACTTTATTTCTTGCTATCAGTGATGTAAATAAATGTTTTAACGGCTGACACAGCTTACGTGTGGCTGGAATAATGACCCCAGTATTTTAGCAATTCGTTTCTACGCCGACTAAAGTACAATTTTCATCAAATAACGTTCATTATCTTGAAACTGATGTAATGTAGTTATTTGTTAACTAACTTTAACAACGGTATCGCTGTCCAGAGTGTATAAGAAAAGTCCACATCAAACGATTTTTAATTAAGAAAAAGCAAGTAATAATTAATATGTCGATTTCAACGGAATACGTAATTTTCTTTCAATGTTCTGACAGTTCATTTATTCGCAGATGCATAGCTAAATAGAACTGTTATTAAATAACGCACCTATCCTAGAACATCTCCATTCGTTGATTGTTGTGCAGCGGAGGCGAAAAACGTGACGTCATAATGTGACGTCAGATGACCAAAACTGTCGTTTTGTTAGTAAAATGATTATCAAAATGAGGTGCTCACATTAATGAAAACAGTTGAACTTAAATAACAAGTAGAATCCAATCAGGCAGTTGAAATTTTCACAAATACTGTACTCCGTAGGTACCGTAGGTATCACAAAGTGGAAACAATCTGCCGAGTTACAGTACGAAACTGTGTTTCTGCGAACAGAAAAATCTTTGATTTACGCGTGTAGTTTAATGAAGTTCTTGTTCGCACATGTTGTTGGAGCGGGAAGCCAGGTGAGATCTGTGCACATGGCGGATGTGATATGCATCGGCAGACAGGAAGTGTGCGGTTATTGGCCCAGCTGCAAAGCGGCCGTACAAACGATCGACAGATTTCTAACAACTTTGTAACGTCTGCACAGCGTTTCAGCTGGACTGGACTTGTTGCGGTTAATTGGCCGAAGACGGAGATATCTTCGCTAACTATCGTGCAACGGAACACCGGGACCGCTATGGTTCCTTCACGATACAAAAACTAATTTTGTCTCGCTTGGCATATTGTATCTTTAAATTCCGTAGGAAAGAGACATTATTCATTAAGACGATCTCGGAGTTTTTGATGCTGCTAGAACTTCTACAGAGCGTGATAGGTGAGCGGTAGCTCTCTGACCTCGCATTCGGGAGAACGCCGGTTCAAATCCCCGTACGGGCATCCAGATTTGGGATTTCCACGGTTTCCCCAAATCACTCCAGGCGAATGTGGGGATGCTTTCTTCAAAAGGCCATGGCCGAATTCCTTCCTAATCCTTGTCCCCAGTCGTATGCTGTCTCTACTGAACTCGATAGTCGACGACGCGTAAACCCATAAACAAAAAATGAACTGCTAATCAACGACAAAAGAGGTCTCTTAATCTATATCTATAAAGATGAATGTATTTATGTTTGTTTGTTTGTTCTTCATACAAATCCACAGTTTTCATCCGATCTCGATGAAACTTTGCACACTTATCCTTTGAAACAAGGAGAAAAATACTGTCTACATTTGGTTGAAAAATTATCTGTATAAATAATAAATGTTGTCTTATAATTTCGAAAAATTACTGAACGGCGATAGACAGACCCGTTGGATATGAAGGTCTCTGTACTATTTTTCCGTGTAGCGAACAGGTAGCTCAGTGGTTAAAGCGCTTGTTTACTAATGTTTGGGTCGTAGTTGCCGGTTCAAATCTCTGTTGAGGCAAAGATTTTTAAAAATTGTTTATGATCGTAAGAGTCACGCCTGAACCGTCGGTTATTCGGATTAAATGTTAAACTGTAGATATCACAAATATAGCGGTGCAATGCGAGGCAAATCATAGGTAGTCTTGCAATGCTGTAGGTGTACATTTTTTACGTTGTATTAATCCCTCAGGGGTGATTTGCAACAGTCTGTGTGTGATCTGCAGTAATAATACTATAAATGAGGAATTAAGACTCTGTCTTTTTGTTACTTTTGATAACTAAATGCCTGTACTGATATTGACGGAATTTGACAAGAAAATCTGTAGGAAGGTCACAGGACATTTTTTTCGGTATGATTAACAGTTGTAGTCCTGAGATTTTGAGAACTTATCGAATGTTGACAGAGAAACGGATGTGTATTAGTCTATAATGTGTGCGTCGGTTGCTCAAACTGTGCTTCTCGCTCATTATATTAGTGTATAATTTGTTAATAAATTTAGTTTAGAGAAAAAACGTATCATTTAGTATAGATGTCGATTTTCTCTGTCCTATTACTTTGTGTTTGCTTAAATGTTTCTGGCACCAGTTTATTTTGACTTCTTTTTTGACATGCCTTGCAGGCGTAAACTGGCCTAAGTGGTAGCTCTAGCAGAGCACGAGCAGCAAAAGTTATTAGAACCCAAGAATCAGATGCTCATGCTGAAGAAAGAAGAAAAGACCAAGCTGAAATAAAGTTGCCCTTAGTCAATAACCACCCATATCCCCTCACCTACGTTTGTGTTTCTGTTTTTAAATATGTTGGAAATTGATTCTCTTCAAGAGAGAGAGATTCCACGGTAGAGTGATATAGTGATAGCTTTCCTGTCATATTTTGCCGACTCGGTGTTGTTTGGGACCAATCTTTCGTTACCAACAAATTTCTATATTCAATTCTGGCAAAGAAATTCTTAATCGACGCGTACGAAGTCGCAGGTATCAGCTAGTTATGGATAATTTTCTCTCTCCACGCTGGTGATAGTCTTTTTGGAATATGTACAATGTATTTCTTCACTGATTAAAGATTTTTTAATCACAAATTCACGAACTTTAAAAGAACAGGCAGCAGAGAAACATGCATAGCGCCCTGTCTTTTTTTAAAGGAGCGTCCATAAACCACGTAGCTCCATTTTGGCTCCCTGTGAATCCCGCTACCCCCCCACGTAGCCCAATGTGGCTTTTGTCGCTACCCCCTCTCCCCCACGTGGCACGTAACTTTTTTCCTTATTGATTCCAGAAGACATTTTGTACTGTTTTCTGTTGCCATACTCTTTTAAATTACATGCGCAGATAATTAAATGAAGGAATTAAATATTCACATGCTGTTGAGTGTTCTGTACCTCATTTTAACTGTGAAAAATAATATGAATGGAAAGGAAAGCTACGTGGCCTGGCTCGGAACTTCGGCATCACCCCTCACCGCCCCCCTCACCCCTCCCACCCCCACCCACGTAGCGAAATGTAGTTTTACAACCAACCCTCCCCCCCCCCCCTCTAGACCGAGCAACTTAGTTTACGGATGCTCCCTCAGTCCCATTATAGTCTCTACGTGGGTACATTTTGATTTTAAATTTACATGTTGATTTTAAATTATACCATCGTCCAGGAAAACAGTAATACTTCTTGAGTTACTCTATGGCATATATATGGGCAACCCCGGCCCTCCACCAGCTTCAATCCGGCCCGCGAGAGATTCGGAAATTTCAGATAAGCTTCAAACTCAAGTCTCTCATTAATTTTCATTTGATTTTTCTATCTGTTTTTGTTCATTTGCTTTTTGTATGTTTGATTATGCTATTGTAATTCTAATAAAATTTCTTACCTACGGCCCGCGGTCTGAATAAGTCCCGAAATTACGCCCTCAGCTAAGCAAAGGTTGCCCATACCTGCTCTATGGTATAAACCAATGATGACAATTATAACGAAGCAATAAGACGTAATTCCGTCTGCTTACAGCATCATGAAGAGTTAATAAAGGTTTGTAGGCAGTATGTTAATTCCCAACACTGAACTGACAAATGAATACTAGTTACCACTCTTATGGTCATGTTATTAATTTTTTTTTATTCTTATAGAAAATCATAGAAGTCGTATTGTATTTCGTAAAAAACGTCAATTTCGGAAACCACGAAAATTCTTTTTTTCACCCCCCCTGTATACAAGTTTTTTTTTTTTTTTTTTTTTTTTTTTTTTTTTTTTTTTTTTTTTTTTTTACCAAAAGCCACCTTGTAATGATATGACAGACCTGTGAGACACAGAGACAACTGGCTGTCATGATATTTTGGATATTTTGCAATCGCAAAATAATAATGATAATGAGCTTTTAATACGAATTGTTCTTCTACGCCAGTTTAGAAACGCTTAATTTAGGACATTATCTTTTATAACTGTTTTCTTCATAAATCGTTAGAAGTGTGACGAATAGATCTCAATGTAGAAAGTTTCTTATTTACCATATACCGTCAGTGATTCCGAAGTTGTTAGTGATTTTTAAGCTCCTAGTTAGCTCAGAGCATTTTAATCGTTTTACATAGTAAATAGGGTCATAAAATAAACACTTATGGTAATATTTTATCCCATATGTCCCATATACAGTTGATTTAACCTCACACGTATAATTTCCACAGCATAAAGGCCTCTGGGAAAAGTGGTTTACTAAAAAACAGTACAGTCCTCTACGTAGGTATGGAAGTTGTGTTTGCCGTCATTGATCATTGATCACAATTACATCTTATGTCGACATTGACGAGTACGCGAATAGAGTGCCTGCTCAAGGACTTTATTGTCTGTATTGCCCCTGACTGTTTCTAAATCCATTAAACTAAATAGAAAGTTAATTTTATGTACTAACGCCATGGTCATTTTATTGCTGACTTACACTTCTTTTTAAGATTTTCAGTCTGCAATATAAAATTAAGTACAGTACACGTTTCATTAAGAGTTGTTCACGCCACGTTCACAAAAAAACTCCACAGAAACACAGTTTAAAAAAATCCTCCTAAATATGAAGTAAAGGCAACTACAAATAGTTCTCACATATAGCAGGCCCCATAGTCAGTACTCCTCGCCATCAGCAGTGACTCTGTGCTTTTATATCCGTCCCTGGAGCCTCCTAAGGAACGTGGCAATCACACCTGAATCGTCCCATTCCCATTGCATATCAGTAACCACAGTCACCACTCTCTACATCTTTATTAAAACCATTATACATCTTTCACTTGAATATTTCATCTTACGTCCACATTTTGACATCTGCGCGTTTAAGAATGTACGGTATGTGGAGGTAAGGCGCCTATTGTCTGTTTTCCTTGTGTCAGAGAGTCTTTTTATGTGTGTTGTCTCGATGACTGTTTTGAGTGTAATACATGAAAGTAAAACCAAGAAGACGCTGAGACACGGTGCTAACCCATTTAAGCCTACTCTTTCGAACGATACGAAGGGACCGTCAAGTATATCACAAGATTCCGACGGAAGGCTCACCAGTAATGGTGCACCAGTGTCGTATGCCTTAACTCTTCTGCACCTTGGGGAGAGGATTTAGGTTCAACCCAGACGATTTACAGACTATCTCGTGATTGAGGATTGTACAAGTCTATCCTCTTTATAAGAAAATGTGTTTTTTTGCTGACATCAGTCTTTCGATGGGTTTGATGCAATCCTCCATCCCTTCCTATCTTGTGCTAAATTTTTCATCTCCACATACCCGTCACAACCCACGTCCTCAAATATCTGCTTCAAATATTCTAATCTCTGTCTTCCTCTTATCTTCGACTATTCCTATTACGCCTCATCGACAGCTAAAGTCATTAGAGGCATGATGGGACTGGGGACAAGGAACGGGAAGGAATTCGGCCACGGCCTTTTAGAAGAAAGCATCCCGGCATTCACCTGGAGTGATTTTGGGAAACCATGGAAAACCCAAATCTGGATGCCCGGACGGGGATTCGAACCCGCGTCCTCCCGAATGCGAGGCCAGAACGTTAACCGTTCACCCATCACGCTCGGTCCGTCTAACAACAAATTAACTAATCCAGCATGTCTCAAAATATGACCTACGAACCTGTCTCTTCTTTCTGTAAGCTTCTTCCACAAACTTCTTTCCACACCCATCATTTCCAAAACTCGTTCATTTCGTACTTTGTCTGTCCGCTTCATTTTCAGCATTCTTCTGTAGCAGAACATTTCAAATGCTTCGATTTTCTTTCTTTCTGGGGTTCCTAAAGTCCATGCTTCGCTACCATTAAGTGCTATGCCCCACACATATAGATTTAAAAAGTTCTTTCTAAGTCCTAGATCAGTATAAATGATTTGTGTTTTTCTTGAAATCTCTTTTTGCTAGTGCTATTCTGCTTTTAACATCATTCCTGCTTCGGCCATCAGTTGTAATTTTGCTTCTGAAGTAGCGGAATTCAATAACTTCTCCTTATGCATCTGATTATAATTTTATATTTAATCTACTGTGATTGGTGCCATCTTTGCTCCATTTCATCACTTTTTTCTTGCTTTGATTTATGATTAAATTTTCATATTCATAATCACATTGCATTACGTATGCTTTTAATACGTTATTGTTAGTGTTATTATTGTAAGAGAATTTACAGTAGATAACATAAGCCATACACATAATACAGCAGTACTACATCGAAGAATTGAAGCTATGTTTTGGCTCAGTTCAGTTTGGTGAAAGGTGGTGAGGCCTTCGGAAAGTTGCACAGTCCATCATAATGTCTTGAATGGTTTGAGTATTTCCACAGTGGCATAGTGCATCTTCCCCACTTGCGTGCTATTGAATTGCACACTCAGTGTCCTGTGCACAACACATTGAGCCGCGACCAAATTCGTCGAGCCTGATCGAACCTTGGAAAACAGTTCAGGGTTGTGAGGGCTTCTACTTCTCTACTGACAGGTCAAACTTGTTACTCCTCAGCTTGCCTGCCTTTATATAGGCTCGTCTTCT
Organism: Vandiemenella viatica; assembly: GCA_031002005.1. NCBI lineage: Eukaryota > Metazoa > Arthropoda > Insecta > Orthoptera > Morabidae > Vandiemenella > Vandiemenella viatica. The sequence continues at coordinate 29,554,011 of CM061914.1, forward strand.
TAATTTTAAGGGTTTACCAGGCAGATCCCAAAGATCGCTTTGGAAAAGGATCATGGTGGTTTCCTTCACTTCTTTCCACTCTCTAAGCAATATTGATTTTCTCCGCAAATGTTGTGGAGGAATGTCTTAAAGTACTAAGAGTCAGAATTTTGTGATAACATAGTGAATCAATTCACTATTCTCATAATTACATTGAGCTGGATCTCAGTTTTGGCATTATGAGGACTGCTGAGCCAAGTAGAGCAATACTATTCTGCTGCGAACAATGCCAGGCAATGAACTAATCCTTGAAGAGCTTGGTCATCTTCGTACCTGTGAACTATGATCAACCAGCCAGTTTTTTTATAAGATTCAAACAGGTCTTAACTTTTCCTGCAGTTTTATGAAATTTTGATTTACCTTTGTGTTCGACTCTAACAGTGTGATCAAAATATTCTCTTATTCTAACATTGACAAGCTAGTTTCAAAGCTAAAAGTTACAGGACTCTGTCTTTTTCAGGTTTGATTTTAGTTTCCACTTAGAGAAGAATGGTTAAATCTCTCTATGAGCCCATCTTTGCAGTTCCAGAAGTTTCTAATTTGGTAAGTATTGGCCGGACCTTCAGTAATCTGGAATTTTCTTCAATTCATTTGATACAAAAACGCAATTTATAAATTGAAAACACAGGCATTGGGCCCTGAGGAAGCCCGATGTTGACGACATGCCAGTGACTCTTTTCGCCGCCTCAATGGACCAGGAATTTGTGATTACTCAACACTTTATTCAGGTTTATCGCGTATGTTTTACAGAGTACTACACGCATGAACTTGAGAAGGAACTTCTCTATGTGGGTTTAAAAGCGTGAAAACCTGCTCGCCACAGCTACACTATGGCCTAAACCTAGCCTGCACTGGGAGAACAACTTTATTAATGGCGTCTGGGATACAGACTTCAGACAACAACTTAGCTATATACTAGTTTTGACTTTCGCGGCCGGAATCAGTTGTCTCTTGGCTGTGTGGGAGACGCCGCGTCACTTTGTATAAATTTGACGTTTCGACTGGCACACTGCGATCTTATCCTTGGGCAGAAATCCGTTGTCCTCCAATGTGATGTTCTGTTTTATGCCCGAAGCCCGCCACCCATCTGGAGAGTTCGGTTCACGCTGCCAATTGTGATACGCGACCCGTCATGTGTTTAGTTTCTCCGGTGTGGCACGGATCGGTACAGTGGGAACTGTTCCATCCACACCAGAGATAGTACGGTAACAAAATCTAGTGCTGTTAGTGCACTGGTAAGACGTTTTGAACCATTTGCATTCAACTGGTATGCCGACGCGAACAAGAGCACTGAATGAGACAGTGTTGCACGATGCATTATTATATAGCGTGGTAGTGGGAGATAATCGATATGGTGCGCGCGTAGTATTAGGCAAGATGAGTGGCGGTGAGAAGAGCATATATCGTAAATAATGTTATAATAAACTAATTTTGACCTTTTCTTAAAAAGAGTATAATCCCGACAAAGGTCTGACACGTGCGGGGAGCAGATGACATCGTGGGTGGTCTGTGATCTTTGAACCAAATAAGATAATCGCAGTGTGCTAGGATAAAAAATAATAATAAAAAATCAAAAAAAAAATCAAAAAAAAATCTGAAAGCATTACTATCTTAATGGGACAGCTAACAGTGTGTTCAGAGTTTTGATTAGGAATTTCGTTGTGAGTGCAGTAGTATCTTTTCTAAAAAAAGAAACAAGGGAGTCAATTACATCTATAAATAATCAGATACGTTCTAATTTATTTGATAAAAGGAAATTAAAAAGTTATTTAAAAGCCATATCTAGCAATTTGCAACAGAAAATAAATTTTCAAAAAGATAATTTTAAAGAGGTTCATTATAGCCAATAATTAGACTATTTACAATTGAATGGCTGAGTTTGTGCGTGGTACTATTAAATATAGACCCTACATCAGCCAAGATATAACTGTCTACTTTCTGTCTTAATTCTACGACGTAAGTCATAAGACGCAAGGAGTACATCGCAATTCAAGTTTTGTCCCTTTAGCACGTTACCAGTCCGCCTTGAGTCTACACAGTACCCGCATTCCTACTGCACAGTGAGAATGTGGTCACATCCTTAAAGAACTGGTTACGTGGCGCATCGGTGACATAACAGAGACTGTGAATCACAAACGACCAATAATAGACACGCTCAAGGACTTAGACCAGACGATCGCGTAGCAGAAACACTCAGCAACCTTCCATACTAATAACGCGGCAACAGAACTTGTCAATGTCTGAGAATAAGCTATACACTGTCTTTAGGACTGTCTGTATTATGCCAGCAGAATAATTTGCAGCAGATACATTTTGATTTCAAACCAAAATAAATACCCAGACCGAGCGTGGTGGGTGAGCGGTAACGCTATGGTTTCGCATTCGGGAGGACGCGGGTTCGAATTCCCGGCCAGCCAGATCTGGGCTTTGCATGGTTCCCCAAACCACACCAGACAACTTCCGGATGGTTCCTTCAAAAAGGACGTGGTAAAATTCCTTTCCGCTCGTTGATCCCAGTCGTTTCCCGCCTATAGTTATCTCCACGTATACAGGACGTAAAAAAGAAATAAAAAAAAGTTCGAGAACTGCGTGTTTAATTACTTATGTCAAAATTTAATAGCAAAACTACTACGAACTGTCATTTCACCAACTGTTCATTGACAGAAATGATCAATTTTCGTACCATTCTTTATAAATGCATTGAAACGTTTTCCTTAATTTGCTAATATTAGATCACATAGTTAATAAAAGGAAATCGACTGTTTTTCCGCAATACAGCTGTATTAGCTTGATATGAGTTTCATTACGTCACCGTGAAACTTAAGACACTTGTAAGACACCGCGCTTCGTCATAGATCTTAGTTACAGTCCAATTAAGCTCGAAACGAAACCAATATCATATATGTTGTAGTTCATTATCTTGTGTCACTCCTTATAAAGATCCTCCAATGGAATTTGAAAGTTTCCTTTATGCTGTAGTTTCGTAGAAAAAGTTTTTTCAGGATTGAACGCCTCGTACTAAAAACAGTCAGGCATTGTTTGACAACTAACTCTTGCTCTTGTGGTTGGAAATTATTCCTACTGCATCCAGGAGGAGTCAAAACCATCGTAATACAGACCACATGGTGTCCCTAGTAAATACAACTTCTTAATTAGTATAAATTCGTTGTGAGAAAAATATTCTATAATGAAATGGTCAAAAAGTCCAATTTTATGGGTAGACGTAACCCCGGAATGAGACATCAAAAACAATACATTTAAAAATAAAAATTAATGAACGTAAGCGTGGAATCTTGCCAAGCAAGGATTGAATATTTAAAGAGATTCGACGAAAGACTTCACTTATATGCTAGTAGAGAAATATCGAATAATAAACACACAAGCTAAGAACTGGCTTACTAGGCTGTGAACCATAATCGATAAGAGAACAGAATGGTACAGCATTAATTTGCAGTCAACAGGTTTTTAGTGATGCAACAATATTTCTCAGATTTTATCAGCATTAATAAAAATACATATGCAGCGATAAAATAGTGAAAATGTACCGTGAATTGCTGTACGGTGAAGAATAGCAAACTATAGCTCTGTAGCGAAACTGGCTCTGCTGAAAGAAGGCAGCGAGTAGCTAGGCTACGAGAATTCTGTGCAAACTACAAACTTTGAACATAAAACAAACTATTTTTAAGAATCATACAAGAAGAATATACACATAAAAACATACAGATGAAATAGGTAGATATCAACTACATTATTTACTGGTTAATCAGTGATTTGGTGAATGAATTAATAAATTTATGAACTGTAAAGCACATACGGCAGTCATATGACTACGATCACAAAAATATTATTGAAATTATATTCGGTACTGGAGTAACAGATGCAAAAGGGATTGCAATTATGGTCGGTACTGGAGTAACAGATGCAAAAGGCATTGGAATTATAGTCGGAACTGGAGTAACAGATGCAAAAGTAATTGGAATTATAGTCGGTACTGGAGTAACACATGCAAAAGGAATTGGATTTATAGACGGTACTGGAGTAACAGATGCAAAAGGCATTGCAATTATGGTCGGTACTGGAGTAACAGATGCAAAAGGTATTGGAATTATAGTAGGTACTGGAGTAACAGATGCAAAAGGAATTGGAATTATGGTCGGTACTGGAGTAACAGATGCAGAAGGCATTGGAATTATAGTCGGTACTGGAGTAACAGCTGGAAAAGGCATTGGAATTATAGTCGGTACTGGAGTAACAGATGCAAAAGGAATTGGAATTATAGTCGGTACTGGAGTAACAGCTGGAAAAGGCATTGGAATTATAGTCGGTACTGGAGTAACAGCTGGAAAAGGCATTGGAATTATAGTCGGTACTGGAGTAACAGATGCAAAAGGAATTGGAATTATAGTCGGTACTGGAGTAACAGCTGGAAAAGGCATTGGAATTATAGTCGGTACTGGAGTAACAGCTGGAAAAGGCATTGGAATTATAGTCGGTACTGGAGTAACAGATGCAGAAGGCATTGGGATTAGGTAAAGGAAAAACTTTCTGGAAATTTAAATGAGGGAGTAAGGAATAACTGAGAATGAAGACAGATATAATCAAGTTTAGTTAGAGAAACAAAGTGACCAACAACAAGGGGATCGACACAAAAAGTGCTGATCAGGGCATAAGGCAGAAAAGGCTCAAAATAGAGTAGGAATCAAACAGAACCACCATTTTTTTTTTTTTTTTAGGTGAAACAATTATTAAATTGAAGAGGCCAAGGTGAAATAGGAGAAAGTAAAGAAATGGTTGCAGATGTGTCATATACGAAAACGGAAAATGAAATGATCTAACATTCATTACCTAGCATCAAAGGTATTTACAAGTACCTTTCTTAAACACACGTAAAATAAAATACGGGTGAGGGGAACAAAAGCAGAAACTATTCGACAGGTGTAGATTGGAAATAAGTGAAATAAGTAGGAGAAATATGCTGGTACTAATGATGTAGGAAATCCATTTATGACGACAGAATTCAATATGACTTTCAAGATCGAAGCTTAGGCAAGGTAGCAGGAGTTGTTAAAAGAATATAAAAGACTTCTACCAAGAAGATACAAAGCAGCAAGGAAATTTTTGGATTTTAAAATAAAGAATTAAGCTCACTCTCCGAGAAACAAGGAACTTTAGTGCTTATAGCTTTACGTATTGTCGATGTCGAGGCGAATGGACTAGGCGCAAGGAACGGAAAGGAATTTGGCCATGGCTTCTTGCAGGAACTATCCCGGCACTGACCTTAAGCGATTACGGGGAAGCATGAAAACCCCAAATCTAGATGCCCGGAGGCGGGTTCGAACACACGGCCCCCAGAATGCGAGGCCACAGCTACACCGACAGAAGAAGCTAACAAATACAAAAACAATAGTGTCAGCTGTATGATCACAATGCTAACTATGAACTAATTAAAATAGAACAGAAGCGAAAAGAAAGGCAAGTGGGTGAGAAATTAGGAGGAAATGTATGGGATAAAGAAACATTCTGATACTATCGAGGCAATTGTAGTTTTGAAATAAATATTAAAAGGAGGTATAGACAAAAAACAAAGAATTGTTTACAAGGTTTATCATCTTATAATCAGTTTTTCGTAAAGTGGCATGGGTAATTATATTTGAAAGCTTAAAAAAATTAAGTTTAAATATAGAATAGTTAAGAAGCAGTCAAGAAAGGGATTATTTAATATTGTACTCTAAAATCAGTGAACTTCAATAAAGAAAAATATGAAATAGAAGTTGAAAGGAAATCTGTTCACTGCTATTTGCTTATTCTATTGTTCTGAGAAGTGAGGATACTGACAAACTACAGGACGGAAGAAACACTACATTGGGTCAGGAATTTTGACTGCTTGTAAACAGAGCTTCGCTTAGGTAATTAAGTGTAGAAGAAATGACGGCAGTAAAAATAACTAAAAGAGCTGCACTGTGTGATAATTACTATGAATAGCTACGGATTTATTTCGGTGAGAATAGAAACTAGATCTGAAATATAAATATAAGTGAAAGTGTATTTACCAACATCACAAGAAGAAGATAGAAAAAAGTAGTAGCAATATATCTCGAAATTAAAGAGCTAACTGTGTTTATAACGTACGAGGTAAATATAATTACCATGTATGGCTGCTGTGTGGTAGTAGGAGAAAAAGGCAATACTACGAACAATTAATGTCTAAGCAAAAGAAATAAGCGAATAGGTCGACTGAAAGATGATAAATTTATACGTGGAAACGATTAGTGTAGATAGATAAATATGTAGGTATGTGATAGCCTACATCACAGCTAGTTTCAGATTTGATGCATATCCTCTAGCTAATATAGACTCTGAACACAATTAGGTACCAAGAAAATATGAAGTTAAATTCAAAGGAATGAAGAAGTCACATAGGACAAACAGACCGAGGGTGGTGGTGTAACGGTTAACGTTCTGGCCTCGCATTCGGGAGGACGGCGGTTCGAATCCCCGTCCGGCGATCCAGATTTGGGTTTTCCATGGTTTCCCAAATCACTCAAGGCAAATGCCGGGATGCTTCCTTCAAAAAGCCAAGGCCGAATTTCTTCCCATTCCATGCCCCCATCCTTTCCCGTCTCTAAAGACCTCGCTGTTAGAGAGACGTTAAGTAGATTAAAAAAAAGGACAAACAGACTTGAATGAGCAAACAAAAAAACAAAAAAAGAAACTTACATCAAACAGAAATTTACGGAGAATGTTAATGTAAAAATCAACTCAGGAATGGAATACGGTAAAGACGCTCAAAGAAGATAGGAAACATTAGCCATAAGGAAATGAGCTCATATAATATCTTGCGTCACGGAAGAAATTTTGGAGTTGATGGAGCAAAACAGAAGGTACAAATAAATTCAGTATGAAGCAGGAAGAAAGATTTTAGAAAACATATAAGTAGGAAATATGGGAAAGACAGAGAAAAAATGTTGAAAAAATGAAGAAGTAGATTAAAAAAAAAATACAGTTGTATTTAACGACGACGTGACATATAAGAGCTTTGTAAACAGAAATTTAGATAAATGTAAAAAGGTGTATAAACATTAAAGTGCTCATGGAAAATCTCTTTTTAGCTCATAAGAAACAGCTAACCATTGGGAGGAATATTTTATACAGAGTGTGTGGTGGGGGTTCACTGATCACCAGCGAGATGTTAATATTGAAGATACAAGAGTTTCTGTCTTAAGGACTGAATGTGGGAGACATTTTCAAAATTCTAAATAAAATAGGGCAGTAGCAATATATTAAATTCATTCTAACAAGAGAAGCAATAAGAAAAGAATTCACACAGATATCGAAAAGGTAACGAAAAAATATCAACAGATTTTATTAATAATTATATATTCTTATTGCCAAAGAAAGCACAAACTGTAAAATGTGAAAACTGTCTTACCATATCTTTGAATTCACTTAATTCAATATTATTGTATAGTATAGGCTTACAGAAGAATGGAAAAGAAGCTGTAAGAACTATTAGATAAAAAAATATTTGGCGAAAGGATAAGATTAACGAGGAAACATGAATGATAATATACAATGTTCGATTTATAGAATTTTTGGAATGTTGGCTGGAAAAAGATACTCATATCTAAGGTAGTAAGAGGTAGGAAAGTGATTAGTAATCTCTTCATGGACTCAAAGTGAATATTCTAAATATGCACCTAAGGAGGACAGTACTAAAGAAAAGATTTCATTTTGTGAGCAAAACTGGAGGATTTGAGCTGTGGTGCTATAGAACGACGTCGAAAATTATATAAACAGATAAAGTACGAAATATTATAAAAATCCTAGAAAAGTCTCAAAGAATGAAGAAGCCTCATGGTCAGTTATATTTTAAAACATGTCAGATTGATTAATTTGATATTGCAAAGAACCGCCGAAGGTAATAAATATAGGGGAAGAAAAATATTAGAAAATATGAACCAGGACGTAGATCTTAATGGTTACGTTGAGATTAATTGAATGACACAGCATGTCATGAGGTGAAGGATTGCATCAAACAGTCCAGAGACTGTAGACGGAAAAGAAAAAACAAATATGATAGTTTAAACCGACAACTATGAGCTCGATAACTCATGGAGTACTGGTGCTGTTGCTTAAATGTAAATGGTAGAAATTAAGTACTTAACTTTGGAATTAAAAAGATGTCTAACATAGATGTTGAACACTTACCTGTTTCACTTTTCCCAGTGTACTGTATACCTCTTTATCAATAGAACGGAAAACAGTAACCTAATTTCTTATGCCACTTCCAAGAAAAGTATTTGAACAGAGTGCTAATTCGTGTTAATAATCGCGTATTGAATTGCTCCTTTCTGTAATAATCAGCCATGGTTCGTGTCCTAGTTACGTCTTAAACATAACTGTTTATGAAAATAGCAGCAACCTGAAGTTGTCTTAATCACTCCAAATGTAGCATGGAATGAAGATAAATGCCAAGAAGCGTCAGTTTATTAAGTACACACAAAAAAAACTAAAGGTTAATTATGATTATAGGGTGGGGTCAGAATTGTTTATTGAAAGTTTGAAGTGTAAATATCTTGGCATAACATTTGGTAACAAACTCTACTGGGCAGAGCACATTGGGTAGGTGGTAGTAAAAGGTTACAAAATCCTTCATTTACTGGAGAAGGAGATAAGAGAATTTACCAGAGAAGTTGGGGAATTGAGTTACAAAACTTTGATCAGACCATTGGTTGAATATGGTGGTGTAGTTTGGGACTCACATTTTGGGTATTAAATACAGGAGTTGGGTATGTGCAAAGAAGAACAGATAGAATTGTTTGTTTTTTGTTCCTTGACGATAGAACTACCAGATCCTTTTGAAAAGGCATATATGTGAACATTCATTCCTAGTCAAATGACTTAAACAAACTGAAGAACACGATTAGAACATGATTATGACATGTATTATGAGGCGCTATTTCACTGGCCAACCACTGATGCAAATACAGACAGCGACTTTGAAGAGGAGGCCGAAGGTCGAGAAAAGGAAAAACACTTTGTATGAACATAAAGTTAGCCTAATGACAATGTACCAAAGTAGTTCAGTCTTCAATTAACTACTATTGATTTAATCTGTACTTTGACAGATCTCTAAGAAATAAATGCAGAATTATATCTCCTTAAGATTATTTCATCCCTTTTTTTTTTTTTTTTTTTTTTTTTTTTTTTTTTTTTTTTTTTGAAAGGTCCTACTTTTTAAATTTTCAAACTGTCATCATTGCGAGAAAACATTTTTAAATTGTTTTTTAAATAGTGGGACATGTTAAGGTAACATGTTTCAAATGAAAAAACCATATATAGATAAGCAAAAATTTATATTAAGGCCTCTAGACTTTTTTTCAGTTTTCCGAAAGTTTTGGTGACGTACACCCATTTAAAAAACGCCGATTCATGTATCCTTCTGGGTGCTGCAATTTTCGCTAAAAGTTCCAGCAGTCTTTTTGATCTTATCACGTCGTAGGTTGTCATAGTAGTTACGAAAGTAAATCGCCTTGCACTGCTTTCATAATGCTGAATTCACACATTCCCTGATAAATGTCTCAGAACTTATATCTATTTCCCATAACTGTCCTTCTTAATTTCCGTTACTATCAGATCACAATGATTTCACATAGTGCTTGCCTTTCTTCACACAAAAGTTCTCTCTATCTGAGTATAAACAGCAAGTTCAATTTTCTTTTCGATTCTTTTAGTTCGCCTTGTTCCAATAGGAAGGAACTTTGAAGTTAAATTTAAAAAAAAGTGTGATGTAAGAAGTACTGAATTCAGTTTACTGCTAATATTGCCGTTTAGCCTGATATTCAAGAAGATACAGAAATATTGGCTAACGAATTTTCTCTCAGCGAAAAGAAGTCTTGAAATTTAATGTATGTGATAAGTGAATATTGAAACTGATACAGAATAAAGGAGGGAATATGAAGGCTTATCTCAGAAAAAGGTAGCTTGTACTGTAACTATTCACCTAGGACGATCTCATTTTTTTTCAAGAAATTGTTTTATGATGCACAAAACCTAGTACGCTAGATTTATCGGCAACAAAATACATGTGAAATATAATGCTATAGAGGGAAGTGTCCTACGAAGTAAACAGGTTGCACAAATGATGGGTGAATTAAAGATCTCACAACCACTGCATTGGGTTAATTTATTTACAGATGTTACGTTGGATAATAAGATCAGTTAAATTATATAAGGATTAAGTGAATCAAATGTCTAATAATACTATGTGTCTGTTGGTTGATAGTTTCCAAAGCAGAGTCTACACCAGACTACTGATTGTTTTTAATTTTATTTGAGCCAAACAGAGTGAACACGTAAAATGAGTGGTGAGACGAAATGTTAACATGTTAGCCCACAACACATGGATCATTTTACATAGTTGTTAAATATTTGGAAACTTAATTCCAGTGAAATTTCAGCTGAAATTTTATTTTGAGTGTAAGAGTTATAGCGAGACGAGTAACCATGTTCGGATTTTTTTTATTTCCTATGTCTGTTACATCTTACAATGATATTTAGACAAGGAAATATATTTTCTAAATCAAAAATATCCATTTCGAAAAACATTAATTCATCCAGAATCATTTTTCACAATGGAACAAACACACCAATTACTAACTGTGTTCAAAGGTAATTTCCACAATCCTGGCAACACATGAAAAATTACGAAAATGTGTACATTATCGCAGTTTAACAAAGAATTTATGTTTCCTGCTGTAATGGGTAGGCCTATATTTTCTTACCAAACTAATTTGTGTTTTACACTGGAAACGTTGATCATGGAAATTAAGTCTCTAGGAAACAGGATTACAACTTCACTTTCTTTGAACTAATTTTTTTTTTATTATTAATAATAAATGTACCTACTGACACGAAACGCTTGGCGGTATTCTTCGATAATCGGTATTCAGAAAAGAAAGTTAAATCCGATGTTATCACTTAGAAGTTAGCCTCTAATCAATTAAGGAAAAGCTTACAGCAGTACGTAACTAGCTCAACGATGTGGATTTGTACAAACTCACCTATATTTATATTTTACCACTTCTTTACGCACGTTCCACGTTTGACTTCCACTACTTCTACAGCTAACAAAAACGCTAAATTTTAAATGAAAAATCCGTCTTTTAGCAACTGTTTTTTTTTTTTATTATCTCTCAGCCGCGTTTCGCCTCCTCTGAAAGTGAGAATTTTCGGTTATGACAATTACATGTTGATCAGGAACAGCTCTCCTTGCATGTTTTGTGTAGCCCGATTTGGTGTTGGTTTTCTCATCACTCCTATTACACTTTTGAGGTCACTATTGTAATGTGTTTCATGCTTTTTGCACTTTTTCTTATATTGAATATCGCACATCACATTCCTCACTAAAATTCTCACTGATGATGCCCCATTCAGAGGAGGCGAAACGCGTCTGAGAGATAATAAAAAAAACAGTTGCTAAAAGACGGATTTTTCATTTAAAATTTATTGCTAAGCAACTGCGGAAAGATAGCCAATAAACCATGAACAAAAACGCTATTTTCATGGTGGACTAATAGTGGAAATTGCTTCCTGCCTAAAGATTTTCGGTGCTGCGGCTCTAATAATTTTAAGAGGGGGACTCCAGCGGTGGTGCATGGCTGTACCGGGTACGGTGTCGGCCTGTGTTTTGTGCCGCTGTTATGTGTTGTGGGTGCCATGTGTTCTGGCAGTTAGTGCATGTGGCAAGCCGCCAGCTCAGCTGAGGACGGAGGGGCGTGTCCTCTCGTGATTGGTCCAGGTGTACTGGCACCACCGAAAACGGTCACGCCCCTCCGTCTCACGCTATTGGCCACTTCAAACAGCGGACAGTGATGGCCGCGCGAACAATACGGACAACAATACCCCGCTCCCTGGCTCCCTTCACGTCTCAGCATTCAAGACAATTTTTGTTCCATACAAGCTGTGCTTCCGCTGAATACGAGCGTACTTACCAGCTATACCAGTCTCTTAGGTGTTTTATCTGTTTCTGAAGAAAATTTTGTTTCTCTTCCTAGTTTTACTTATACAATAAACGGCTTAAAATTATTATTAAGGAAATATATAGTTAGTTATAAGATATTTTTGTTTGAATACTAGAATATAGTTTTGAAACGTATTGTTTCTATTTAGGTAGTAATGCCACAGCAAAGTTCATTTAATGCAGATTACAGAATTTTTCTGCAGATTTATTTTCATGAAGGTGTCACATACTTTGTTAAAAATATCGATACAAAGAAAAGTAATGAATGGAATCAATAATCATTTTATTTGATTGTCCGAGGTTTCATGAAAAGGCTTTTTACGCAGTTTTCGCATCGATTATTTCCAGAACCTCATGATATCTTCTAATAAAAGAAAAATTATAATAGAAATATTTGCACGTATTGTTTAAATGTATCACAAGCATCAAAATAAATTACTCTAAGAAAACGAGCTCTGAACAATTCTTAGTGTGCCAAGAATTTATACTTCATACATTACTTTTGCTCAGTGTTGAAGTTTTAAATTTTTTTCATAAAAATTACACAGTAATTTCTTCACTATTGAACCGCAATGGTCATTAATTTGTGAAATTAATCTTCTGAATTACTGATCAAAGTTGCTTAAGATAACGACCCTTGGTAATCAAATACATTCAAGTGATTTATCAGTCGGTTTTCCTTTTTCAAACACATGCAATTTTCCTGCCTGATAAAATAACATGGTCAGGATATTTAAACAACTTCGGTAGGAGTAAAAAAATCTGTCTTTCCGTAATTTCGCTTCACAGGCTGCAACGAGCTTTTAGCATCGATATTTCGATACGAAATACAGCAAAGGGAACAAATATTGGCCAATATATGAGTCAAGGATTGTCTGCAGAACTGGTCAAGCCTATAGATTAGTGCCTTTCGATTACATGAATCATTCGGTGTTGGAAGACAATCTGCACTATACAATAAATCAATAATGAATCAGAATACGAATTAAGGACCAATCGCAGAAATATTTTTTAAAACTGAAAAACTAACAGATGTAATGAGGAAAAGAAGACTGCAGTTCCATGGGCATATGCACAGACTCAATAACGAAACATTAACCAAACATATATTTGACTTGATATGTAGCTACAAATCCACATGGACCCAGGAATAGAAAAATATATAGATAATGCTGGAATAAACACAAACACACTAAATGAGAAGACGCCTTAAAGAGGAAAGAAAAAAACAAAAAACAGGTTTTGAGGAATAACGGAAGTAATCAACCAGTGGATGAAAGTGGACACAGGAAGACGAGGATGAAAGAAGTATAGGCCCAAAAAATATTGAAGACAATAAAGCATAAATATAGTTGATTTATTATATAGCCTGTAAAAGGAGTAATCGAAAAAAAAAGTTGGTTACTGTAATTTAAATTTAAATCGAGGATTTCAATGTGCACTACTGATGATATAGATGTAATGTCTGTCTGTCTGTCTTCTGTATGTTTGCATAAATTTATGAACGGATTTTAATGGAATTCCCCACAGTAATAGCTTATGTCACCAATAAGGATTTATTATTATTATTATTCTTTTCGTTATGGCCAGCTAGGGACCACGTGTCTATTTCAAGTCCTCTCCTGTTGTTTTTTTCTTTCTTCCTCTCCAGTACTCCTTCATTATTGCACTGTGTTTTCTCTTTCTCTCTTCAGACCATTTTCTACCAGTTTTCTTCTCCTCTCTACCTTGGAATCCTGCCATATTCGAAACATGCTTTCGAAAATTTTCTCTTTCCATACCGTCCTGTTTACTGATATTATTTCGGTTCAGATCTTTGTTCATCTCTTGAATCCAGGTTATAGTTGATTTTTTCCCCAAAAAATATTTGAATATATTTTTTACTAGCCTGGTTTCATCCATGCGGTAGATGTGTCCAAAAAATATCATTCTCCTTTTTCTGTTGGATTCTGTTATTTTTTCGATGTTATGATATATTTACTCATTAGTTCTTAACATCCATTGGACTGTATTTTTCAATGGATCCAAAACTTTCCTTATAATTCTCCTTTCCAATAATTCATGCTTATCCAGTTTATATATTAATACCAGGCATTCACTTGTATTGAGACATTACGGTTTCATCACTGTATTGTAGAGTCTTATTTTAAGGCTTTTGGACAGGCACTTTTTGTTGTAAAAATTCTTAGTAATACGACACGCTCTTTCCATTTTGCCGCCAACCTGGGTCCATTGTTTAGGAAGCCAGGCTCTGCCTGTCACAAGTCAGGACAAAGGATGAGTGATACAGGAGTAACACCTTGCTCCAGCTGGCCAGGCTGGTAGTACCTTGTGAGGGTATCTCCAGGGTTACAGGTAACAACTGGTCAACGGTCTCAAAGATGGAAGAGGAATCTTATTTCCCAACAGCAAAGAGAGCGGTAGAACCTAGTGGAGTTAACCACGGAAAACAATCATTTCAGACTAACAATCCGATCTTATTTTGGAATCTAATTCCCCACCCAACACAACACAATTATTATTATTATTATTTTGCTTTCATCAGTCTCTCGATTTGCTTAATGCGATCCTCCATACCTTCCTATGTAGAGCTAACCTCTTCATCTCAACATACCCCTCACAATCTATGTCCTCAATTATCTGCTTCTTATATTCTAATCTCTTTCTTTTTCTAAAGTTCTTACTTTCGACAGTTCCGTCCAGTAACTAATTAATCAATGCGGCATGTCTCAAATTATGACACACCATCTTGGCTCTTCTTTCTCTAAGAGTCTTCCGCAAACTTCTTTCCTCATCCATCACTTCCGAAACACGTTCATTTCGTGCTTTATCTGTCCGATTAAATTACAGCATCCTTCTACATCATCACATTTCCAATGTTTCAATTTTATTTAATTCTGATATTCCGTAAGTCCACGCTTTCATACACATCCACACATATAGTTTTCAAAATTTCTTTCTTAACCCCAGATTAATATTTGAAATCAAATATTCCCCTATGAATTCCCCGTCAATTTTAATTTTTATCTGCTGTATCCACTCATTACGCAAAAAGTAATCAACTGATTTCAACGAAATATGACGACTTATATCATCAATTAAAAAACTGAGAACTTTTTATCTACTTGACTACTTGGCGCAGTGTTTGGATTTTTTTATTATTATTATTGCTTTATGCCTCGTCAACGTAGAGGTCATTACAGGTGGGAAAAGACTGGGGACAGGGAACGGGAAGAAATTTGGTTATGGTATTTTGAAGGAAGCATTCGCCTGGAGTAATTTGGGAAAACCATGGAAAACCCAGATCTGGATGCCCGGACGGGGATTCAAACCTGCGTCCTTCCGAATGCTAGGCCAGAGCGTTAACCACTCACCCACCACGCTGGGTGCTGTGTTTGGAGCGGTGCAGGCCTAATCTATACTGTAGTGATGTAATAAAATGGAAGAAAGTTGTGTCTATACATCAAATTTATTTAAAAAAGAGTAATTGCGTCATACACTACTGAAGACAGAAATGCCAAAACAATAAACTTCTAGCGTTACGTACGAACTAGGGGACGACTTTTATCTAAAATGCGCTTAGTGAAAGCTCAGTGACAACTTAGTGATAGCTTTGTCGTCGGTCAGGGTATAGAATAATTTTTTACACCGTTACGTTGCAAGTTATACTACCAATTATACATGTTTAATTCCGGGAAATATACACGTTTTTCTGTCTCACGTAGAAAATAAAGAATAGATTTCAAATAAACTTCACATTATAATAGTTTGTAACCGGGCAGAATATAGACTAATTTTTATCCTGATTAGAACATCGACGTGCAAACCCCTAAATGTCCCATTTTTTCCTATCTGCGCGTGCTTTGCACATAAACTATTGAACGAATTTCAACGAAATTTGACATAGCTTACGTCATCAACTAACATATAGGATACCTTTTTTCCTGTTAAGTGCCATATTTCGTCGATGGTACAGAGTCCAAAACAGAAAAATTTGAAGTTTTTTTATATCCGTTTAGTTACATATCCATTAAATATTGTCTGTAGAACTATCTGGTGGATATGTTGGTTAGGACACCGGACTGGGATATGGAAGGTATCTCGTTTGAATCCCGGTTTTGCCTAGAATTTTTATGGGCCTTAAAATTAACCCCAACCTCTGCCAAAGTTGTGCTTTGCTAATGTGGAGATGCTGGTTCACTTCGTGGTTCGGATTCCCCGTTAAACTGTAGGTTGGTTTATCAGGTTGTTTTAAGCGCAGCTGGTAAGAAGGTCTGTCACAATGTCTATAGCACTGTGACACAACACGAAATTATATGTTGTCTCGTGGAGCTTACTAGCAGTTGAAATGTCTACCACGATGAGTGTTGCTGTACATACGTGGTGATGTGTTCCACATTGCAGTTCATTTAATTTAAATTAATTGCGATGGAATGCACTATCCGATTTCAATTTCCCTACACATCCTTTATTCCCCACCTACTTTTATCCTCTACTAATTTCAAATTTAAATTCTCGTAGCATTTT
The DNA here is from genome assembly GCA_031002005.1 of Vandiemenella viatica. Lineage (NCBI taxonomy): Eukaryota > Metazoa > Arthropoda > Insecta > Orthoptera > Morabidae > Vandiemenella > Vandiemenella viatica. The sequence goes on from CM061914.1 coordinate 29,570,599, forward strand.
TGGCTAATTATTTACCATTTCTCTTGGCAATTTATTCCAATCCCTGACCTCCTTACCTTCGAAAGTAAACTTCCCACACCCTTATGTCCGAAATCGAGTGCCAGTTTGTGGACATGGTAATCTTTTACCTTCCAATCACCTCTTATAATTCTTCCACCAATATCTTTCCACGCCTCATCACCAATATACACCATGTAGACTCCCATAACTCTTCTCACCCTCCACCTGTCTTCCAGTAAATCCCATTCCAGCACCTTTATCATATCAGTGACTGATTGTGTTCTACGCAATTTCCAGAGACAAATCTAGCAGCCCTTCAACTCCTGTATTTAGCATCCGAAATGTGCGTCTCATACGACAATACTCAAGCATTGGTCTGACAAACGTTTTGTTACCCCATTCCCTTACATGTCTGGTACATTCCCTCAACACTACCTCCAATAAGAGAAGGTTACTGAAACCTTTTCCTACTACCCGTCCAATATGCCCTGCCCAGTTGAGTTTGTTATCAAATGTTATGCTAAGGTATTTACATTTCATGTCTTCAACATGCAATTCTTTTCCCACCTTATAATCATAATTAATCTTCAGTTTTTTATGTGTATACCTAATAAGATGATTCTTCTTTGCATTTATCTTCATCCCATGTTGATCCCTCCAACTAAATATCCTGTCTAGATTACCCTACAGCTGTTTACAGTCTTTATCGTTTCGATCCTATTATACAGTTTTATGTCACCTACAAACAACCCAACTTCTGATAGTAGACTTTCAACACAATCATTCAATAGAATAACGAAGAGTAATGGTCCCTATACGCCACGCTGTGGCACACCTATTTTCACTTCCAGTTCTCTTGATACTGCATTTCCTACCCTAACGTTTTGCTTTCTACCTTTTAAGAATTCTTCTACCCAGCTAATCACTTTTTATCCACTCCAATAGTTTTTATCTTATTCAGCACTATTTTATCGTTCATGTCAAAAGGCTTTGAAATATCTACTTTGCCTCCCGTTTTTTTCTTCTTTCCGACTAGACCACGTGCCAATTTAAATTCTTCGCCTTTTTTGTTGGTTTTCCATTCATTCCAATATTCCTTCATCACTTCACTACGTTTCTTCATTCTCTCCTCAGACCACATCGGACACGATTTATTTCCTCATCTGCCTTCGAATCCTTCCATACTTAATACCTTCTTTCTGAAGATTTCTTATTTCATGATATCCTCTTTTCTTAAATTTGTTAAATTATTTCTTTCCAAATGTTTCCTGAACTCTTGATTCCAACTTATTGTAGATTCAACCCCCCCCCCCTTCCAATGCAATTGAATGTATTTTTTGTTAATCTGTTATCAATCACTCTTATTGATCCTTTTTCTTATTCCTTCCGCTATTTTATGTATGAATTGATACATTTCCTTATTGCTTCTTAATTTCAATTGTTCTGTTGTTTTAATTGGGCATAAGTTTTCTAATACTTCTTCTTTCTAGTAATTTCAATTTATTTAACTGATACTTCTATACTAGGCATTTCCTCGCATATTGAGATTCTAGTTTCACGTATGAGTTATGGAGGCTTATTTTAAGATTTTTAGCTATGCGATTTTTTTAAAAAAAAATTCTTTGTGATTCCATATGCTCTTCCCATCCGTATCCTTTCTTCTTATCTAAACCATTTTCTTGACTTATTTTCTTCCCAAAGTTATTGTTTAAATTTTGTGTTACTTCAATTATTTATTCAAAATTCTTACAATTGTCTATAATACACAGTTGAACAAAATGGGTGACAAACGATGATCTTTGCCGCACACGTGTATTTATCTTGATAGGCTTCGGTATTTAGCCCGTAAACTTTACTTTTGAAACTGTATCTGTAAGAGTTTCAAGAATCGGTTTTCCCGTTTAGATATCGCTCCAAATTCACGAATTGTTTTATCGAAGCTTTCCCTATCAGAAGAGTCAAAAGCCTTTTAAAAATCTATAAATATTACTATTCTATCATTAGAGTTTAGTGTTCTATGACGAATTATGTATTTTTAATTAAATATTTGCTCTGAACAAGATCTAGATTTTCGAAAACCACCCCGGTATTGGCCCAATTGCATCTCAAGTGTTGTAACTAATCTGATCGGCAAGAATTTTGAGAATATTTTGTTAGTATCTTGCAATAAGGATACTCCTATACAGTTATCAACATTTTGTTTGCCACATTTTTAAGTACTGTATTTATTAATACCACATTCAATTCGTCTGGAATATTTCTCAGTTCTCCAAATATCTTCAAAAAATTAACTGTAAATCCTAAATGATTTTTGTTTGGGACCATTTTAAAAGTTCGGCATTTATGAAGTCTTTTCCAATAGCTTTGTTATTGTTATTTTTTACATGGTTAATTACTTCTTTAATTTCTTCAATAGTGGGTGGTGTATCTTCTTCTAATTTTTTTTAATTTCTGAAAATTCCAGTTCATGGTTTCGTTCAAGACCGTTTAGGAGTCCGTGAAAGTGCTTTACAAGTATCGGTATTGTTTAAGTCAATTCTACCATTTTCATCTTTGAAGCTTATACTGAAGGCTCTTAGAAGTCTGATAAAAGATTCTTGAGGAATTTTTAACAAACTTACACCGCAATTCTATAAGTTGTGTTTTTTGGAAACATCTCTAAACTTCTCTTATTATTCATGTGGTGTCTTTCCTTTACTGTTTCAACTGTTCATAGTTGTAAATCATTCCCGAGCATTTCCACTTTTCCCTTTTTTTTTTTTTTTTTTTTTTTTTTTTTTTTTTTTTTTTGTTCTTTCTGTTAACGCTTCTTTCCATATACCATTCCATTAAGGTTTCTTTTTAGGTTTGGTTAATCCAGATTTTTTCTGCGTTGGTCATTTCTTTAGACAAATCCTGCCACTTATCTTGTTGAGTTATTTTTATTCCTTACCGAAAATTATTCAGTGCTTTCTGTGTAATATGTAGCCGTTCAATGTTATATTTCTTCACAATGTCCATTCTTCTGCTATTTCAACAGCGTAAATATTTTAGTTTAATTTTAGGCAAGTAGTGATCAGAGTGAAATTCTCTGCTCTTTATTACCCTGACGTTTATGATTTCTTTCATGTTTCTTTGGGAGATGCCTACAAGGTCCAGTTGAAATTCACCTAGCATCGGATTTGGAGATATCTAGATTTTCTTGGGAATTCTTAAAGAAAGTCGACAGGCTCAGCTGAAAGGTTTTACAGGTAGTAATTAAACTCATTCCATCTTTATTCTTTTTTTGGTGTGAAGAATATTCTCCTACTATTCTTATATCAATTCTTTCTCTATCTATTTGGGCATTGAAATCTCCTAGAAATATCACTGCATATTATTGTAGAATTAAAGAAATTTCGTTATCGAAAAACTCCAAGAATTCTTCTACTTTGTTTGGAATCTTTTTTTTTTATTTCATTTAATGGTGCATGATAGTTAAAGAAACTATAATTTTTACTTTTACATTTAAGTGTTAGATGAGATATTCTTTCTTGTCTAACTTTGAATTCTATGATATTGTCCATCAATCTTTTACAAGCATAAAAAGCTGTAACAAGCAGTGGCATTCCCTTCATAATTTTAATCGCAGGTTAACACATAAAGATTATGTAATTCTTTATTTCTGTGATATTCTCATCCGAAAATATGTACTGATAAGATTTCAACTTCATTTTTATCACTAACTAGTTGTTATGCTTGTTTAGCAACCTTCTACAATGAATTTACATTCAGAGTACCTGCAAAAAAAAAAAAAAAAAATCTGTTTAAATTTAAGTTTGGAGGGATTCCAAGGATGCTCGACTCATTCTTATATGACAGATGTAAGGACCCCGCAGATCCATACGTCCCGATGGATTCCATAACGGAGTGGTGGATTACTCCTCCCAGTTACCACCTGCAGTAGTGCTTTCTCCCAACGGATTTTCCATTCTGCAATTAAAATTTTAAGTTTTGAGGGCAGGAATTAGAATACAAAGTACAATCGGTTTGTTAGTCCGTAAGGGATAGTGTTCATTTATAGGTAAGATAGTGATAGAATGCACTAAGATATCGAAGGATAAGTTAAATAATTTATCTCAAACAGTCAAAGCATTAAAATCAAAAATTATTTTTATGGAAAAGCAGGATTACTGAGAAATTTCAGAGGCATAAAAATAATCACCCTCCCGCTTTTGTGACAAACTTCTAAATACTATTAAATGTGTTATACTAACAATGCCAAGTATATATTCCTTAATGATACTCAAAATGCTTTTCGTTTCAGTTGTAACAAATATTTTCTTAAATACCTTGCTTTAGTTGACATATTTACTGAAGAAAAAAAAAAAATCTTTAGTAATTAACTCGACATTTGAGCAAGTATTTTAAAATAATTACATCCGTGAACTCAGACTGAAGCAGTGATTACAACGACAAAAAGAGTGCATATGTTATTAACCAAATTTGTAAAATCTTCAAATCCAACCTTTGGATTACATCTCTACAAAGACCACGCCGTTTTTAAAATTCTTTTAAATGCATCACATATTAATAGATTTAACAGAAAGATGCATTTCAGAAGAGCATGGATATAATTTAATTTAATTTCGATGGAGCGCATGTTCCGCTGGAAATTTCCCTAAACACCATTTTTCCCTTTCCTCTACAGCCTGCTTTTGCGCTCTGCGCATTTTAACTTTAAATTCTTTCAGTGTTTTTCGTGAATTATTCATCATTTCTCTTGGTAATTTACCCCCTTAACTGTGGCTGAAATCAAGTGCCTGCTTGTAGTCACGGTCATCTTTTCCCTTCGACGCACTTTTCTTTACTCTTTACATCTTTCCATGTCTCATCACCAATATTCACCTCTACATTCGAGCACTCTCTTCACTCTCCTCCTGTCTTCCAATGAATCCCTTTCCAGTTCCTTTATCATATCAGTTACCGATTATGATCTGTGGTAATTTTCCGAGATAAATCCTAGAAGCCCTACTTTGCACCCTCTCCAACCCCTGTAATCGAGTCCCACACTGCACCACACATTACCTTACCCTTACTACAGCGTGGAATCTTATGTAATCTGGAACTTAGTTTTTCCAGAAATATTATTGTTTTATTTTTGCGATGCATACAATCCCCTCGCATACAGGTACACTCCGTGCTACAGAGAGTCCAGTGGTGAAGGCTCTGTCTGTAATAAACCAGACAGGTGATAAGCAGATGCAGAGAGGAGAAAGCGCGGTCCTGTGGCTGCACCTGCTCTGTAACAAAGCCTGCAGCTCCAGCCACAAACAATCAAAACAAACACACTCAGCATTCTCACCCTCTATAACGCTATCCGTTACAGTTCGAAATTTTCGATATAATCGAGTAATATTTAAAAATTTCGAATAAAATGACGTTTACCAAACTTTATCACTCCAAGTTCTGCATCACGGGTGTGACATTCTCGCTTAAGCTGTCAGTCCTTTGCAGATGCTGAGCGACTGGCTTAATGCGACTTTTAGGGATTATCATCCTATGATGGGAGGGAATATATAAGAGCAGAGTCTCCCAATAAGTACAAATCACAAAATCTGAAATAGATTCTCAGGAAATTGTGAAGTAACTCAGAAAGCTAAAAAAAAACGCAAAGGTACAGGTACAGATAATACTACTACAGATGCATTAAAAATTGTGGTATACGATATAGAACCTTACCTTGAAATTTTATTTAAATTGAGTTTGGATGCTTACCAGCGGACTAGAAAAGAGTGATAGTAGTACCAGTTCATAAAGGGGGAAGACAAAAAGGGTAGAAAATTACAGGCCTATTGGGACTGATGTTAATCAGTATGATGAATGATTATGTTGATGGTTTACGGTCACAGAATTTAGTTTTTTTTTTTTTTTTTTTTTTTTTTTTTTTTTTTTTTTTTTTTTTTTGGCGATGACATAGCGGTATATAATAGGATTAAAACAGGTGAAGACTGTGAACAGCTGCAGGGTTACCTGGATAGAATATCTAAATGGGTAGGTCAGCATGGAATGAAGATAAATGCCAAGAACAGTCAGTTTATTAAGTATACAGATAAAAAAAATTAAAGATTTTTACAATAATTTAGTGGGGTCAGAACTGCTTGTTGAAGGCTTGGCATACCGTTTGATAATAAACGCAGCTGGGCAAAGCGCTTTAGACAGGTGGCAGGAAAAGTTTAAAAAATCCTTCATATACTGGAGATGGTGATGAGAGGATGTAGTCTACCATAGAAGTTAGGGAATTTGGTTACAAAACTTTGGTCACACCATTGGTTGAATATGGTGGTGTAGTTTGGAACCCACATTTCTGTTATCAAATACAGGAGTTGGAGGACGTTCAAAGAAGAGCAGCTAAATTTGCGCAAAATATCTGAGAACCCGGTCAGTAACTGATATGATAAAGGAGCTGGGTTGAGAATCATTAGGAGGAGGGTGAAGAGTGCTGGGAATGTACAGGGCATATGATGGTGATAGGGCTTGGAGGGATAGCGGTAGAAGAATTAGGAATAGTGCATGGGAGGGGAAAGACGACCATGGCCACGCTGGCACTCGATTTCATGCATAAAGGGGTGATAAAATTTTTTTAGTGGATAAGGGTCTTAGGGATTGGGAATAAATTACCTAGTGAAGTGATGAATAATTTACTAAGAGCGCTGAAGGAATTTAAATTTAAAATTTTGAAAACGCGAAAATTGATTGGCGAGGAATTTAACACCAAATTATATAAGAAAATTTTCAAAAAATAAAATAAATAAAGGGTAATTAGATGACTAAGAAAATTCTCCATCGCTATTAAATTAAAAAACTTCTCTAGATTACAACTTACGCGTCCATATGGAATTCGCAAGGCTAAAAGATTTAAACGACTACTTAGTTTTTTACAGTCAACATATTCTTTTTAAATATAAACTGAAGAACCAAAGAAACTGGTACACGTGCCTAATATCGTGTAGGCTCCCCGCGAGCACGCAGAAGTGCCGCAACACGACGTGGTATGGACTCGACTAATGTCTCAAGTAGAACTGGAGGGAATTGACACCATGCATCCTGCAGGGCTGTCCATAAATCCGTAAGAGTACGAGCGGGTGGAGATCTCTTCTGAACGGCACGTTGCAAGGCATCGCAGATATGCTCAATTATGTTCATGTCTGGGGAGTTTGTTGGCCGGCGGAGGTGTAACTCAGAAGAGTGTTCCTGGAGCCACTCTGTAGCAATGAGGGGTGTCGCGTACAATCGCAACACACAATCTACTACGACAACAATATCTCTGGAACAGCTGACACCCGCTGCCGGTAACCAAAGCAAATCGACAGAAGTTTTCAAACAACCCAAAATTTTCAATAAAGACGGCGGCTATGGCTTAAGTGAAATGTGGAAATGTGCACTAGCGGACAATCTAAATCCAAAATCTACAACGACAATAGCATCTCTGGAACAGCTGACGCACGCTGGTGGCAACCAAAATAATTTGTTCGCCATGAAGATAAACAACGGAGTGCCGTGACTACCGTCAGAAGTGATGCTTCACTTCTAAACAACCCTGATAATGCCCCAGGTCGGCTGCCGAAACGTCGGAAGTAAAACTTCGACCAATACAGCGTGAATCCGAAAAAAGTAAGTGGAATATTTTATTAACATGATTTAGCCTATGTATTAAGTATTGGAGTATTCCCTGATTATTAATCTCATCTCTTTTTCATTGCTACTTATGGGTCTCACTGTTTAATTATGCCAAACGCATTATTTTCTGACTTTCGTTTTCTTATTGATTATCGTTGAATTAGATTCATTCTTATCAACGAAGATATCGGAGCACATTCTGACTATGTTTAAATATTTTAAAATACGGATTGTGATGTAACAATGCCTCTAGAAACATTTAATATAACAAACAATTTAATATAAGTTATTGCTGCCTGGGTATCTGCCGCTGAACCTAAAAAAGAGAATTATTTACACGTAGCCAGGCCGGTGAAGAGCGACAAAGACGCTCGTAGCAGTTTGGAAAGCCCCCCATAAAACTGTCCAAGTGTAGGACTACGTAGGGTGAGAGAATTTTCGGCTTAGTTGCGTGCATGGACGTGTGAACATTCGATGCAGCAATGTTAACCCTGAAAACTTGGTATGAATCCCGTTTCTTAGGTACAGAACTATGTTGTTATTTCTCTGAAGCTTTGGAACCAAACGGAAAGGCACAAATGAATTACAGCAACTTCGGTACGCTAGAATTAATATCTTCATTTATCTCTTCCGTGTGCATTTCGAGAACCATTATCGAAGAGGGAGAACAGACTAGGAAAGGCGAGCCCAGAAGCGGTGGTGGGGGCAATTCCATTCCTAGTCCATGGTGAGACTTGGCGTCTCGTATCTCATCTCCAACAACTGCTTCAGACAGTCGCGACTGCACAGAATTCGCGTCGCCGTTGCAGTCAGATGCAGACGATAAAGATTGGCAGACGACCGTTTTTCCTGCACACAGCGGGTGTCTCAGCGCTCCAACCACGCTGATCCTGACTTCACCTGAATGCGGTAATCTCATCGTAACAAGTAGAAGACTGTCCACGACAAACAACGGCCCGTCAAACGATACTAGTAAAAAGAGTCCAATAAATTTGATGTAATACGTTTGAAAGTTTATTTAGTTCTCTTTTTTTTTTTTTTTTGCTTGGGCTTTACGCCTCGTCGACGGCGAGGTCATTAGAGGCGGGATGCGATTGGGGCAAGGAAAGGAAACGAATTGGGCGATGGCCTTTTGAAGGAAGCATCCCGGCATTCGCCTGGAGTGATTTGGGGAAACCATGGAAAAGCCAATTGTGGATGCCCGGACGGGGATTTGAACCGGCGTCGTCTCGAATGCGAGGCCAGAACGTTAACCGCTCACCCACCACGCTCGGTATTATTTTGTTCTTTATTAAACAAAAGATTATGCATGTCCTGTGTGGCAAAAATCAAGTCATGCTGAGACACTAGACGTTGCGCTCCACAGAACATGGCGGTTCATCACGGGTTGCCTCAGACCATCGCCTGTGAGATACTAGCTGGCACCGCCCCTGGAGACATACGCCGGGAAGTTGCCACCAGCGTGGCAAGGCTTAGAGTGAACGAAGACGCCCAACACCCTCTACATGGCTATATACCAGCGCCATCGAGACTGAAGTGCCGATCAAGCTTCCAGCGGACTTCAAAGCAACTAAATGGAGCACTAAGCTATGAAAGAATATTGTCTTGGGAGAAAATAGTGCAACACGATACCGAGTGGATCAAGCCAAAAGAGGGTCTACCACCTGGGTCTGAACAACCATACCGAGAGTGGCGGTGTAACGGTTAGCGTTCTCGCCTCGCATTTGGGAGGACGGCGGTTCGAATCCCCGTCCGGGCATCCAGATTTGGGTTTTCAATGGTTTCCCAAATAAATCCAGGCAAATGCCGGGATGCTTCCTTCAAATAGGCCATGGCCGAATTCCTTCCCATTCCTTGCCCCCATTCCTGCCCCCCATCCTTTCCCGTCTCTAAAGACCTCGCTGTTGAGAGACATAAAGCAGTTTAAAAAAAAAATGAACAATCATGGCCCATATGGAAGTTGCTAAACAGGCTTCGAGTTAGAGTTGGCCGTCAAAAGATACTGTTATCTCATGGGGATACTTGGGTCAACAGCCAGATATCACATGTTCGTACGGGGAGAGAGAAACCGCGATACATTTGTTGTCTTGTCCACAAATCGGAATTAATGTATCCCAGCTTGACCTCCAATCAGCTACCGACAAAGCCATCGCACTGGCGGAAAAACTACCTCATATTTGATGCTGTCATTGACACGAGAAGAAGAAGATAAAACAAATCATTCGTTTCGACATGTGATCATTTGAGTGTTCTCTTCAGTTTCATTCTGAATTCTTAAATGTCACTTCAGAGAAATAATTAATTACCCAGTAAATTCTGTCTACTTAGTAATATAATCATTAAAATAAAATTTATGACTTATAACTGATAAACCCTAATAGACTTGAGCACACGGTAAACATTTCAAGCACGTAGATCTAATGAATTCCAGAATCGAAGGCAAAGCTGTTTACATTCGGTGAATATTTTGAAAGGTATTATTTGTTTCTGTTAAAATAACATCTTTATAATGCTTACACAACTGGAAAGTTAAATATAAAATCCATCACCAATCTTGTATAGGTCCTATTATAATTTTACCTCAGGTCATAAATTTTTTATATTACAGATAATACATTATGTGTAACGCTATACGATAATCAATGTTCCACTAAAATATCGATTCAGTGTCTTTCTTTGATATATTCAACTCGCTATTTAGGAGACCACGGGTATGCAGTGCTGGTCAAACCATATTAATTAACATCTTTTATCGCTCAACGAACAATTTTCGGTCACAGCCAACACATTTCAGAAATTTAACATCAGCAGTAAAATTTTATTTCGTGGTTGCAGTAATATTGTCTGGACAAATTATTTATTTCCCGACACTTAATCAAAGTGTGTACTACGTGTATTGTTTCAACCTAACAGAATACGAACGTATGCAGATGTACTCACATGAACAGGAGACGTGCACCTTAGCGGCTTCTGAAATAGAAACAAATTGTCTGAATGAGAAAAATTAATAACGCCACTGAAATATTTTAATGCAAGTATTATTTTGATCTGAATATATTTCGATGTAAAGTTTGCTGCTGTCACAGAACTTGACTTGCTAGTACCCAGCTTCATAGTCCAAATACCGTAGTGTTCCTTGATTTAATATTTTATGCGTGCCTAGTGTTGTAAAAAACAGTTTTTTTTCTGACGTGAAAAAAAAAACATGAAAAAAACATGTGAAAAAAACTGTGAAAAAAACGTTTTTTTTCTGGGACATGTTTTTTTTTATAACTACTAAATTTCAGATTTTTAAAGCATTTATCGTTTAATATGACTGTTTTAGGGTTTATACTAAGTAATTATCTTACTTTTAAATCTACTATATTTTTCTGGTTCAGTAGAAAAAAAAATTACAAAAATATTGGTAACATTGACTGAAGTTTTCTTTTACGAATGGGGACTTCCCGAAAAAGCTAGGTTGCGTGAGAAGGAATCCCCGTTCCCTATTGTTTGGATTGATACTCGCTATTTGAACTAGTGCTGCCAGCCCTACCTGCGAATCTTTTCAAAAAATAAGGAAATTTAACTACGGTTTTCTGCCTCTTTTTATTACTTGTTGTGCTTTCCTTATACTCGTATACTTGTTAAACTCGCTGCGTATAGTGATACTGAGTCATTGTCAGTAATTATGAATAATTTCCTTGCAACCATTGGCGTAAACCAACGACTGAAAACAAATAAAGCTCGTATTTTGTATGATAATAGATTTAAATTCAAACTTAAAAGACCGTAATACAGAACTATCGACGCAGTCTTCATTCACAGTGTGTACTTTGCTCACAATTTAAAATTGCAATCTAAAAAGCTTTTGCATGCAATACAACCAGTAAAAGAAAATGTAACTATTTCTGAAGTTATGGATCTAGAGGGGACAGAAGAAGAAACAGAAAATTCCGACTCCGTGTTGGTAGTACAGATACTAGTGAATGTGGTACCGACATAGAGGATGAATAAAAAATTATGTTACCTATATAGATACATTTATGAATCATTATGTAAGATACTATATGATTTAGTAAGGTTTAAAACACACATGTAAAATGTAAGTTCCATAAATAAAACTATAATTTATCAAATATATTGTTTTCTAAAAGAAAAAAAAAACAAATTTAGAAAAAAAACAAGGGTGCTAGGTTTTTTTTCATGTTTTTTTTCACAAATCTGAAAAAATTTTTTTTTCAGTTTGCAACACTATGCGTGCCCAATATTCTGTGTAGTCCCTCATTTCAAAACTCAAATGCCCGAGGGCATTCTCGAACCGGTGACCTCTGTAACGCGACGAAAATACGCTACCCCTTTGCTGCTGGGGTAGGCTGAGATTTACTACCACCGATGCTATAAAAACTAAGTACTGCTATAATTTGCTGCTCCACATGCTAAAACTGGTGAATAATCCTATTAAACTCATGGGCGAGCGCTACGTTTCATACTAAAGTACCAAAGATGCGTGAAATACTTCCAACTGTTAAAGAACAGCTGAGAGAATTGTATGTCTAACGAAAAACAATATCTGAAAAGAGGATTAATCTTTCACTCTAGCTGAGTAATTGTATCTGCCAGCCGATGCTTCTTGAACAGGACTGGGTGAGGAGGAGCAAGGAACGGGAAGGAATTCGGCCATGTCCTCTTGTAGGAAGCATCCGGGCATTCGCCTGGAGTGATTTGGGGAAACCATGGAAGACCCAAATCTGGATGTCCGGACGGGGATTCGAACCCCGCGTCCTCCCGAATGCGATGCCAGAGCGTTAACCACTCACCCACCACGCTCGGTAGTAGATCTCTTGCACCATTGTCTTCATAGACACTTATCAAGTGTATATTAATATTTTTTTATTAGAATCGATGGGTTGTCTTATCACCCTGTTGACATTCCAAGAGTGTGCACCTTCCATTCGAGCCAAAACAACCTGGCTTTGCAGTCGTTTGTCTCGTTGGTGTTACTATGGATGAGGCAAACTTGCAGTTCACGAAACTGAAATAATACAGAGTGCATTACGTGATATTCAAACAGGACTGCATGGAAGAAAGATTAGCTTTAGATAACGGATTTATAGAGTACTGAAGAACAGTACTAAATATTCAGTGAGATCATACGTATATAATATTTTGCACCTAAACCATCCTATAGTAATAGCAAGTGCTGATACATTGAACAGCAAAAGACCGAGCATTCGGGAGGATACTGGTACGAATACCTGCCCGGCCATCAAGATCTGGGTTTTCCATGGCCACTTCAAATGAATACGGGAACGGTTACTTCAAAAAGAAATGGTCGAATCCCTTCCCGTTCCTTGCCCTCGGTTCTTTCCCGTCTCCAATGACCTGGAGCTATATGTAAATAAAAAATAAATAATCTAGGAAACTAATACTGCACATTTTATTGATACCTAACGACAACGTCACAGACTTAAACAGCAGCGGTCGGGGTTGTAATGATTTCATAAATGATATAATTTCCACTCGAATTTGTTAAAGTATAATCAGTTCAATTCATTTTAAACTGCAGTCATATATTTCCACTTCAATGCACTTAAGGATGGGTCTTCCAAATATACTTCAACTAATTTTATGCGTGTTGTGTAGTAGTTTAATGACAGTTATGAGAAATTAAAACGCGACCGGAAGAGGAATAGTTCAGATTTCTGTAGACGACGCACTTCGATAGCACTTTGTTTTAGCAAGCGGAGAGATAGGCAATGGCCTCTCGGTGAGTCACCAACCAAGATGTTTCGAGCATAATGTAATGTGCTATGCTATCTATGCAGAACTGTAACAAGAAATACCGACAGCAAGTATGACTGTACAAATATATATATATAGAAGAAACAAATGCGTTAGAATCACCATGTCCATGAAGTGAAACCAAAACCCATTTCGTAACAAAAATCAAAGGCATCGAAGAGCCGAGAGAGAAGTAGCTCTGGCATCGCATTCAGGAGGACGGTGGTTCGAACCCCCGTACGGACATCCAGTATTGTGTTTTCCATGGTTTCTCCAAATAATTCCAGGTGAATGCCGGGATGCTTTCTTCAAAATGCCATGGCCGAATTCCTGCCCACTCCTTGTTCCCAGTTCCCTCCCGTCTCTAATGATCTCGACGTCGACGAGGCGTAAAGCAATAAGTTAAAAAGAAAAAAGTAGAAATGTGGGGAGAGGGGGAAGGGTGATAAAATTCCACGCGAAAAGAAACAGTTTGCTACTTATTGTTGATGACATTATTTTGTCATCAGTAAAAAGCAAGCGAGTACGCTTGTAGGGATAGTTACTTAATGACTTGACTAATTCGTCAAGGATATAAGCTCTCACTGAAATGTAATGTTATCTGATTTACAGGGACACAAAATGTAACGTACATACTACAAAACTGTATGGTCGACGTACTTAGATTAGCTTCTACTGGAAAATAAAATTTCAATATCAAGAAAACGCACTGGATGAAACTGAGTGAAATTGTCGGCCGTTCAGGAGGACTGGTGAAAAACGCACTTGTGTGTACTACAAACGGAGTGATGTGACATTGCGTCACTGCAAGCAGCTGTCTGTGGGGGACACCTGAAACGCAATAAGCCTGTTATATGGGACACAGTCTCAACACTGGCTGGTGTGTTGTGCATTTTCGTACAAATATGTTTCTGGACGTCAAATATTAATTACCACTAACTCTTAAAGGTATTGTATCACATAGTGAAAGTATGACTATTTGACAATTAATAGGCTAAATTTCTTTCTTATTAAAAAAAAAAAAAAAAAAAAGTTGCCGTGGTCTACTATCGACATTTGCACCGAATACCTCAAGCAGTCCATAACATCAGCTTTTCCTGTCACGTATTCGCTGTTTGTATGGCTACATCTCATTTGCTTCCGTCAATTTCTAACCAACCAAAACAAAAGTAGTAGAATTGAATGACAAGCGGGAATAGTTTTTAGAGAGGATCATGACATGATGAAAACAATGTGAGGGTGTTGATAGGTAGACACATGTTCTATTACATTTCATCATTTCATGGTCACTTTGTTTCCATTTAATGGATTTGGAAAATTCAAAGCCAGTTTTTTTTTTCGTTATGGTGATACGGTTCTTCAAAATGAAATTATTTGAGCTGTGACGGAGCTACGAACCAGAAGAAGAACGATCAGGATTTAAAAAAAAAAAAAAAAAAAAAAAACACACACAAACACACAAAACAGATATCTGGAGTGGTTTTGGGAGACCGCGGATATCTGGAAGAATGAACCGAAATTATTCTGAATTTGTTAAGATTCAGCGTATATTCTCTGCTTATTCCTACCACCCATTATTCGGTAACAAGAAAGCTATTGAGAATTAATTGGACTAAAAAAGCACGTGTTTTCGGAAAGATGAGAGAAAATGGTGGGTGACTTTTTAAGAGATGAGATGCTGGTTAATTTATTAAGTGCTCAGGAAAACAAAGATTATAATATACGGAGGAGTGGTAGGCTGAGATTTCGGGGGACCAAACAGCCGTCATTCCGTATGCCAGGCTCCATAAGGTCAGTAATGCGTTGTAATACTAGTAATCAAATTTCACATTTTTCGAAAAGCAAATATCATATTAACAACCCAAATACTGATGAAAATGGAGATAAACTTACTATATGGCGTGAAAGTAAAGACTTATCTCAGCTAAAGAAAAGAAAATATTCCATTCTTCTAGATGGCAATCTGACACCAATCTTGATCTAGTTTTTGTTCTCACAGATAATAGAAGACCTTTAGACAACACTAAAAAAGTCTTTTAGTATTTTCCAAGTAGTCAACACAGATCCACACTAATCAGTATTGATCCTGAAATACTACTTATCAGATCCATTCATAAACCTAGAAGGCCAACTGGGATCAACACAGGTCCGAGGTAGAAACTCCCAAAGGCAGAAAACTACACGAGATTTTTTGGTGTCGTTATCGCTGCGGCTAGGCGAAACATCCCCCGAGGATCCTGAGACACATTTACCCAAACTATGTATGAAAATTATCAAAAAAACTCTCAGCAGCAGAAATGCATGGACTCTCCTTAGAAAAATAGGAGCAGCTTCAAATACATTCAAAGATGACCCAGGAATAAGACGAACTGAAATGGTATTACAAATCAAGACAAGAGCTGATAAAAATCCCAATGGATCCCGCCATGAAGAAACAGATAGAGAAGATTGATATGGGTAACAATCTCCGAAATACACTCTTTCTAATCCATTCAGTCAAGAAGAAGTTGAGAAAGCCATCAAAATGTTAAAAATGTGGAAGGCTGCTGGTTTAGATAACGTTTTCCATGAATTCATAAGATACCCTGGAAAGCAGCGAAGAACATGGCTCAAGAACTCCTTAAGTGATATTCTGGACACTGGGATAATCCCCCCGATTCAAAATGGCTCACACCTTGGCCATCCTTAAATCAGGTAAACCAACAGATGACGCTACACTCTATCGACTGATTGATCTTCTCAGTGTTTGCTATATGCTACTACCTCAAGCATGTTCAGAAAATAATAAATAACTTAACTCCAACATAGCAGGCAGGTTTCAGACTCAAACGGAGCTGTTATGAACAAGTATTAGCACTGAAATCATATATTGAGGCTGGATTTCAGAAGAAGTTAAAGTAGCCTTTGCCAATCTAATAGCGACATATGATACGGTTCGGCTGGATGGACTGTTACTTAAAAAGCATGTATCCTGCATGAAACTAACTTCTGAAGAACATGCTGACAAACCGATATTTCAAGGTTACTGTAGGTCAAAAGACAATTAAGTCATTTACAACAAAAAAAATGGACTACCTTAAGGGTCAGCTCTTGCTCCTTTGCTCTTCAATTTGTACGCCAGTGTGACAAGACTGAAACAGTCGGCAACAAATTCTGCTACTCTATGACTTAGCTGTCCAAACTGCCTCCCAACTCATTTAGAAACCTTGAATGCATACTGTGTGATGTGGAGACTTTGTCCAAATCCGATGAAGACAGAAGTGTGCGCATTCGATTTGAATAATAGAATAGCACGTCAGCAGCTCAAAGTGAACTTCTGCCAACAAAGAGTTAGACACAATTTCTATGCTAAATATCTTGGCATCAGCTTAGACCGCTCTTTAACATTCAAAAACTCCTGCAAACCACAAGTCACGAAACAACATTATGAAGAACTTAGCTTGTACTTCGTGGGGAGCTGATGTGACTCTCTATGAACAACCGCCCTCACCATGGTTTACGCTGTAGCTAAGTACTGTGCTCTAGTGTGCCAACGTAATGCTCACACTATGTTCATTTGAACGAGTGTATGAGATTAGTAACTGCCTCTCTAAAACCCACGCTGGAACCCTGGTTACACATCATCAGTAATATACCACCTCCAGAGGTAAGACGCCAAGAAGCAACTGCACGTGAATCGATGAAGTTACATCATCCTGACCATCTACAGGGTCTCCCAATGCACGAAGTCCTTAATGACCCACCGCAACTTGTCTTAAATCCAGAATGGCATGACATATCTCACTTCAATATCAAGCAAACTAGCAACAAAGCTGGGACCCTGCATCTGTGAAACATCAAGCTATTGAAGATCCTACAAATGGTCTTCTAGGATTACGTCTGAAGAGAGACCAATGGGTTTAACTAAACCACCTAAGAATAGGCCACGGCAAATGCAACGCCATGAGCTATTCAGGATTCTCCTGTCTGTGACTGTGGAGCACATCATTAAGGAATGTTGTTTAAGGAAGGACGAAGGACCATCTCAAGATGTTACCAGTGCTACAACTTTCATCTGAGCATGGATGTAACATCGATTTGTCAATGGTCTAGTCCTTGTATATATTGTATATATTTATATGTATTACTTTAGTTGCTTAGCCTTACGGTAAATAAATAACTGCAATTCTGCCCAAACACATGTACTGCAAGTAAAAAATACAATTTTCTATTAAAACTTGTTGCCAGTCAATAAAAAACAGTTTTCTATGAAGTTTAAATCTGACTTCAATCCGTGTTTTCTTATACAATATTAATTTTCCAATGTTTGTATCAGAAAGGGATTGTTAAAAGTTGTGCAAGCCTACGAAAAAGTTTTTGAGTATTGAGTATTGAGCCTAATCCATTTTTGATTACAATGTTTACAATACTAATTTCAGAGTGCATATAAAAAAGAGATTTCTAATAGTCAATGCCAACCAGCTAAAAATAGCTTTGGAAGAATCTGTTTATTGAGTTTAATGTGTTTTTTTATTACGATTTTTACAATATTAATTCCATAGTGCATTTGTATAAAAAAGAGGTTATCAAAATTTGTGCTTGTAATTAAAGCATTTAACAGTTGGTGCCAGACTACGGAAACGGAGACACATGGAAAGGGGAACGTATCCCTTTGATGTTACTGAGCGAGTATCTCTTCGAAGTACACCGTCGTTGTAATGTTTGCCGGTGGCCAGGTCTGGAAACCATTAATAATTTGTCATCATCTCGCTTTGAGAAATAGCATAGGTCCGGGCAGGAATCCACTAATCACTATCATCACCTTCATATGTGTGAAATGGGGTGGGGGCCGGAAACCATTAATCGCCTGTCAAAATGTTCCCAGGTTTGAGCTTGTATCGCTGTTCTCCTACTACTCGCGCAAATTTTTTTTATAATTTCGGCTAATTGATTCGACATTCTGAAATTTTAAGACTCAGAGAAACTAATCGAAGATATATTTTGTAAAAGTGTGATGAATCTCGCGGGCCGGAAAAATGTTGGCCACCCCTTCAGATTGTCACTTAAGAACTCAGGTATGTCTCATGAACCTACGTGACGTGGTGGCGCATTAGGAAATTGTAAACGCTCTGGTCTCGCATGCCACAATACGCCGGTTCGAATACCCATACTGCCATTCAGATTTCGGTTTTCCATGGTTTCCCGAAATTATTCCAGGCGAATGCCGAGATGGTACATTAGACATGGCTTGGTCGAATTCCTTCCCGTTCCTTCCATCAGTCCTTTCCCGCCTCTACTGACCTAAAGCCTTAACCGAAAAAGGTAATTGAAATCTGTCCCGAGAACGAAAGTTTTTTTAACTATAGGTCTATAATGTAACACCTACCATGCAACTTGTGCGTTTCAAAAATTAAAATAAGGCTTAAAACTCGAGGTATGTTATCACTTTATATCACCTGTCACTGTAGGAGGTAACTAAGACCTCTTCTCAACATCAGCTAATATTACATATAACCTGCCGTAACTTAAAAACTTCTTAAAAGATTTAGACGGGCATTTCACAGTTAGGAAGCTTGAAGCCACATCTAAAATTTGAAATGTATGGCATGATGTTCCCTTATTAACTCGGTACAGAGGAGAAAATTAATGTCTAATCAGAAAAGTTTCACATATATCGGCCGTTGACCTGACGCCAATTCTGGTACACGTGAAGAAAGTCACGGGTAAAGGATGGGCTAAACGGTAATGAGAGTTACTGCGGTGAGCAAAATTGATAGGCTGTTAACATTTTCAGATTTGATGCTAATGGTATTATCATTGCTGTTGCGAGCGTTGATTGAAAATTAATTCGCCTAGGTGTTAGCTAGCTGAACTGTGAAACAACTGCAAACAGAACCGACGACTACGAAATTTTGCGATAGAAGAGAGCACGCAGAAGCCACAGGATACTCTGAAAAGCGTTTACCACACTCGTCTTACAATTCTGACAGTTTGGTGTTAATTTATTATTAAATACATTATGCTATACAATTCATTGAATTAATATTTGGAATGATGTTCTTTGAAAGGAGTGCATCACTGACATATCCGTGCTATTACAGAATTTAATGATTCCTACATCACTAAAATATAATTGTAAAGTATACTAGCCTCAAAATCCGTCAAAAATCACGGTGTTATGACACTTAATTTTTTTGGAGTTGCTTTCGTAAATAGAATTTTTGAAAAATAAATCTCAATCGAATTTCTTGTCCCTTGTGTTGCAGCAAAAAGTTTCAGTTGTCAACTTGGTCCAGGTTGCGTTTTAGTCTAACCACAATCTCCGCCAATATCGCCGCTAGAAAATCAAACCTTGAATCGCACACGAATTAATGCATTCCCTGCATCGCATGTCAATGTCATCATGCATCGCGATACAAACTTCACAGTTTCTTACATCTTTCTTATTATCTATGATGAAGAGCGATGTTTTAACGGCTGACATAACTTAGATGCATCTGAAACAATGACCGCAGTGAAAACGAAGGATGTTAAAAATAAATCTTAACAACTTACGCTATACCACGTAATATTAGTTTTAATTGTGGTTTATGCTGAAGAGATCGCGAACAATTTGAAACTTCGTTCATTGAAACCAAGTAATTACCGGTATTTCAGTAAGAAAAGTAACTGATAATTAATATGCCAATTTAACCGAAATTCAGTGTTTTAGAATACATTCCTTAGCAATTGCTTTACCAAATAGAATTGTTATAAAATAAAGCTCAATGTAATTCCTACTGCCTTGAGCTGTAACAAAAGGTTTCCGTTGATATTCTGGCCGAGTTTGCATTTCAACCTATTCACAAACTACGCTAAACTTGTCGCCAGAGAAACAATTCCATAATCATACGCATATTAATATAGGAACTGTATCGGATTTTAGTTGTAATAATGCATCGCTATATAAAATAAATCAAAAATCTTTAAGGATTCTTCCATCTTGCTTTCTGTATATTCGTGATTCTTAGCGATATACAACATTGAGTAGCTGACGCAGTTACATGGCATCAGTAAAAGCAAAGGAAATTAAAAATAAATCTCAACAACTTACGTCATCCACGTAATATTAGTTTTAATTTTAGTCTATGCTGTATAGACCGCTATCAGTGTGGAACTACTTTCGTTAAAACGAAGTAATGATTAAGTGACAGAACACTCAAGAAAACAAATTAAATTACTCATATCCTCTGCTGTAACGTGAAGTGCCAGTTATAGTAACAATCTATCATTACTGCCGCTAAAATTGCTAAAATTAAAGCTTTTATCTTACATATCTTTGGCCAAAGATATTAACGAATACTTTTATGTAAAACGAATATTAAATAAATATAAGCTACTAATAATATTATGTCGATTTAAACGGAATACATACTTTTCTTTCAGTGCTCTGACAGTTAATTTACTTAGCTAAGTAGAACTATTACTAAACAACGTGTATAACCTAGAACAATATCTGTCGAAAAGCGTGCGTCTATAGCGCGACGTTGTATTGTGACGTCATGGCGTCACTGATGACATGACAAATGACCAAAACTTGCGTTTTATAAGTATAGATTTATACAATCAGAAACAAAAGACCAATATTAAATATTTTTTGGAAAGGTTTATTTGAATATTATAAATAATCCCAGAACCTTAATATCACGATATAGTGTTTTTATGAAGAATATTAAATTGAATGCCTGCCTGAATTTCAGTTATGTGTTTTGACTCATTCAAGATTGGTAACGGAGGACACAAAAGAAAATAGCTGTCAAAACCACAGACAGTTGAAAAATTCGATTGTATTTGAATTTTAGCCTATCAGTCATTCTGTAATAAAGTAATCACAAGAATGGTATCCAAATATATGTTCTTATAATTAAACTAGCGTCATGGCCTTGCTACACGTGTGTTTAATTTGGTTCAGTGAGTAACGTCTATCCATTTCCGACTTCAAGTAACACCTCGGCTAGAAGACTGTTATCTCTAGCACTCCCGTGTTAGTTATGAGTTCCAATCTGTGACATGTAGAAGAGCTCTTTGAAGAAACTTTATTTCTTATGCTTGTATTGTTAGTTCAGGCACTAAAATTATTTATTTATTTAATGGTTACGTTTAATTACCGTTTTTATGTGATACTAATGTAGAATTTGATTTCGTCCTTCCTCTGTTTCTTTATGGTCACTTCTATATTAATTTCGTTACTCTCTCCTGACGAGGGGTACCTTGCAACATTCTGTGTAAGCTGTGGCCGTTACTGATACAGTTTATGCTACTTGAACCGGATCCATGAGTTGCTAGGTTTCTTTAAATCGGCCACCAAGCTGTTTATGTAACCTTTAACCTACAACAGGTGAGAGGTTGTAAAATCAAATAAAAAGCTCACTCAATTCAATACTGTATATTCTGAAAATTTTCGTAGCATAACTGGTATCAGTTGTAAGCCTAAGGGAAGGCACCTGATCTACATAACCGTTATGGAAGACAGCAGGTAGATTCAACTCACTTAACTACACAACTTTGATAAAGCTTTCACCTCTCCCCCATAGTTAACAAAATCCCTTCAGTTCATTATAATACTTGTAGTAGTTCACTCTCTATTGCCAAATGTTAGATGGTGTCGTTGTCTAGTACGGAAACTTTAATTCCCCAACCCACTGGCCAAATTCTATTACCCGCAGGTGACTATAGCGATGTTCTTAAGGAGACATGACACGCACGCCCCATACGGACTAAGTACTGCTGAGAACTGCCTCCTCAACGGAACACGGGTTCGCTGTTTATAGTCTTTTTTTTTTCTTTTTTTTGTAACTGCTTTACGTCTCTTTTTAACATCGAGGTCTTTAGAGACGGGAAAGGATGGGGGGCAAGGATGGGGGGCAAGGATGGGGGGGCAAGGATGGGGGCAAGGAATGGGAAGGAATTCGGCAATGGCCTTTTTGAAGGAAGCATCCCGGCATTCACCTGGAGTGATTTGGGGAAACCATGGAAAACCCAAATCTGGATGCCCGGACGGGGATTCGAACCGCCGTCCTCCCGAATGCGAGGCGAGAACGCTAACCGTTACACCTCCCCGCTCCGTGTTTATAGTCTTGTCTAATCTTACGCTGACGCGTTCCAAAACAAAGGGGTTTTCCCGAGGGTAAGTACTCTTCTCTTGTGAATTGTAAAAATCCTCAAGGTACCCGATTTTTTCCCGGATTTTCCTGAAACTTTTCTGTTGTATAGTGTGATTTCTTTCCAGTCTCTTAAGTTATTACAAATTTTCTCGTAATTATCCTCGTTTAAGAGCTATTAATTCATACATGTCACACATGATGATGTCATTACGTTTCCACACTACAATTTCGTTTTTCTTCTTTTAAATTTATAGTTTCCTACAAACTGTTATATTATTATTATTAAATGAATTTTTCTTTCTTACGGGTATTTAATCCTACTTTATCTTTCTAGCTATTTTATTTAAAAATTTAAAATTCTTTTTTTTTTAATATCTCCTTAAATACAATTTTAGGTCATATTTTGAGACATGCTGGATTGGTTAATTTGTTGGTGGAGTGAACAGTCGAAGGCAAGAACTGCAGAGGAAGACAGAGATTAGAATATATGAAGCAGATAATTGAGGACGTGGGTTGTAAGCGATATGTAGAAGACTGATAACAGCACAAAAAAAAAAAGAGGTCATACAAAATACACCTTAATATGATTGTCATTCTATGTTTTCTTAGTGGAAATGAATACAATAAAATTTATTATATCTGAAAAAAAACATTATTTTAATTTTATGTCTTTACGAAAATGGTTTAGAATCAATTTAAAATGTGTTTTACTGTTAAGAAAATGGTTATAAAAGTTCTTTACTATACAACTACGCATATGAGATTGGCCGCCTTCATAATGGTTTTGGCAAGATAATGGATATATAAGAAGGTTACATTCTGAGCTAAAAACTGCTTTAATATCAAAAGAAAATGATTATAAATGTTATTTTCTGTGTAATAGGCCTCCTGCTAAACAGTTTAGGCAAGATAATAGATGTATTATAACTATTTCTCATTTTCTAAATCCGTGTTTTGATACCGTACATTTTTGTAAAGTATACTTTCAACCATTTTTATAGCCAAAAATCAAACAACATCGGAACGAATAAAAATAAAAAATTGCCGAATGGTTTACTAAAACAAAATAACTTTGCTGATAAAATCTGGAAACAGCCAGTCTGTAGCATTGTAGACATAATGTAAAGAAGAATTTGAATTGCCTTCGCTGTTCATATGAAGGCTTAAAAATAAGATGCGTATAATATTTATGTTATTCGTATCTACATAGACGACTCAATTCAAATTGCGCGATTCGTACCAAGTTCAATATATGTTTCTTAGTAAAGACACGGCACCCACAAAATTAGTCCTAAGCGTAATTTATTACACAAACGGAAGTCCGACGGTTGCATAGACACCCCAGTCCCGTACCAACCCATCTGTTGGTGAAGGTGGCAGCTTGTACCTCCAATGTTTCCAGAATACGTAGAACGTACAGTAAAATTATAGTCTATATTAGATGTGATTTCCCTGTTACTAGATATAGTTCCTTGTCGTAAGAAAAGCAATTCTTAAATTTCAAATAGACACGTTAGATACTCGGATGTCTCAACTGCGACACCTTAATAGGATTGAAAATTGTAATTATGAAAAAAAAGAAAAAATATGTTAGTTAATTTATGATGTTTAGAAGAAACCAATAATTTAACCGATCCTAAATTTTTGGAAGAAATGCTTTGTTATAAAATCTAAAGAAAGATGAACGTTAAATGGACTATGGGCACTAAAGAAAAGTTGCCAAAAAAATTCCAGCAAATAGCATCAATATTTTGTTTTGACGATCAGGAAACTAATTTAAAATGCAAATATGAGGGTTCTAGTTTTTTTAAACTCAGGTATGGGCAGAGCAGTGAGACCAGGATGACCATTTCCAATGATCTTAGGATTTTTATTACGGTCAATTTATAATTCGTCCAACGATATTATTTTCCAAGGCGAACCATATATCTACATTGCATTTCCGGATGATATTTTCAACTAAACCGAAATCCATTAAGAATACTCAGCATCTCAAGTAGGCAAGTATCTAGGTCCACCCCAGACATTGCAGGTTTGGAGACCTTTTTTTTTTTAGCTCTACCGATTCGAGGCCCGAGGAGGCCATAAAGACCACCCCATGGCAGACTCAAGGCCCCCCCCCCCAAAAAAACTAAAATCACCCATTCAAGCCAAGCCCCCACCCCAAACCAAAGTCTGCTCAAGCCCCCCCCCCCCTAACCAAAATCCTGGATCCGCCCCTGCAAGTAGGCCTTTAGTTAAGATGAACAAGTCACGGTTCTAGGTTCAGGGCTTCAAAATTCCATGGATATGCTAGGAATGCAATAAGTAATTCGCGCAAATCTTTTGATCAAAGACTGGAAGACTATGGACACAAAATATACATGTTTAACTGGTGCAATGATTCAAATAACAGCAGTGACGCGTTAAAACTGCATGTAAGCTGGAAAATTAGCGCAATGCAAAAATAAGTTTGTAGTTCTTGGAAAACTAAATTAGATAACGTAAGAATTTCCAGCAACGAAGAAAATAATCCTGAACGTTCAACTTTCTGTATCTTGGTTTTTGTGTCAGTGAGAATTGTTCAATTTCCAAATTCTAACGCTACTAATACAAAAACTGGCTTGGGATTAATGAATGCTAACTTCAAATCTAAAACAATTGTTTCACTTGCAATGAGTGACACCGCGAGATATAAAGGTATCACAATGACACAGTTAGTTGTGCGTTATAAACCTGCATGTTTAGATGCGCCAATTTGAATAGCTCACATTGATACGACATTCCAACACTCGAGTCTTTAGTTTCAAGAAAGAAGTTTCATCGTCAGCTCGGCAGGTTAAAATGCCCAAAATTATCGAAGAGTCATACTCAATTTTGACACAATACAGTTTTTAAAAGTCAACTTTAGTACATCATTCGTTAATTGGCTGTTAGCACCGCTATTGAAAAAAACTAACTTGTATGAGACTTAAAAATTTGAAATTTAATTCTAAAAAAAGGAAAACTAGTGAATTTTTATCACTAACTTATTCGTATCACGTGCTTAAAAATGGTTATGTAGTATTAGTAACAATAGAAAATGATAACTGTTTTTAAACTGACTTAAAAAAATCCAAACAGTTTTAAGATCTACAAGACAAGCATCGCTGACTATTATTTTTTCAAATATTGTTGTAACTCTGTGGTCAGTCAGTATGAATATATGGCCTAAACAGAAATACAAGAGACGCCAACCCACAAAACTGCATTGTAATCTGGAAATAATAATATTTGCATTTTACCGTACATGGAGATGATATTTTTGCATTAGCAGTTGAGAGGTTAAAGGGTAAAAATATGAGACCAGCCAAGTTATCTCCATATAATTAGTACAATCTGTGACTATGGATTACAAAATACTATGGCGCTGACAACAAGCTAAATATTTACTTTAATTGCAATGGAATGCACGAACTAGAGGCAACTTCCTTACACGCCAATTTTCCTTTTTCTTATTAATTTTTATCTTAAATTCTTTGAGTGTAATTTTGCCATCCACCTGCTTTTGTCTTTTATGGATTTAAAATGTTACTTTATTCAGTGATTCAAGGCTCCCCTGAATTACTTACCTATAAAAGAAAATTTTCCCATTCTCTTATACCATAAATCGAATGCCGGCTTGTGGATATGACTACTCCCAATTCCTGTACTAATATCCTTCCAAGCCTCATTGCCAAAATACGCCTTGTGAACTCCAAACACTAATTTCCACCCTACTTCTGCTATCCATTAAATTCCAATTCAGTTCCTTTACCTTATCAGTTACTGATTGTATTCTGTGATAATTTCCACAGACAAACCTAGCTGCCCTATTTTGTACCACCTACAACTCCTTCATTAGGTACCCAAAATAAGGATCCCATACTATACCACCAAATTCAAACAAAGTTTTATTCTCTGTTTAAATGTAGAATATTATTTTAGAGACACCCGTTTCGAAGTTACATTTCTTCAGTTTTACAAGAATCATCTGCTGGGAATCAATCTTTCACCCTCACTAATGTGTGAATCCGAAGAAGAAGAAAACAAGTACATATATCATCACAATCCCAATAATAGACAAAAGATAGTATCTCTCTCAAAGAGATCAACAGAAGAAGACAATAGACGGTAACGAGTAGAAATGTTTGCTATATAGTACCCAGCAGAAATATTTAATTTTTGTATACATTTATTACATTCGTTGCTTTTTATTACGGTACAACGAAGATGGGAATGAGCAACAAAATAATTATTCCGTACAAGAGTTTGAGAAAAATCTAAGAAATATAGAAAACTCTATATTCATTTTATATGTTTCCGAAATTCCATTCTCACATTTTCTCGCCTACATACGTCTATTGCGAATAACGAAACTGATGGAGCATACATTTTGCTCCTGTTTAGAGTTTTTGCAGTGTCTCATTGATGTAACTTTCAAACTATTTTCAAGCTGCCTAGTTCTAAAGTTATCCATAAAATTGACAAGATTAAAGATAAATGGAGGGATTGATATGACAAAGAACGTATATAACAAAAATTATTTATCCTGGAACACAAAACTAAGACACTATCAAGCATTGGTTAGACCAGGAACGTTGTATTCGGCAGAAATATTTAAACTGACAAAATATGGGGATCTTGAAAAACTGGAAAAGTAGAAAGAGGAATCTGAGAAAAAATACTTGGACCTAAATGTAATAGTAATGCTGAATACAAATTAAAAGCAAACCGAGAAATATATTTTGAAATAGAAAAATTAACAATTATAATGAGGAAAAGAAGATTGCAATTTTACGGGCACATAAACAGAATGGATAATAATAGATTAACGAAACAGATCTTCACCTTACTAAACAGTTACAAATCGAAACCCACATGGTTCACTGAAACTGAAAAGGACATGAAAAACGATGGAGTGAAAATAGGTATAGTAGACAACTGTAATTCAAAAGGCAGGTTTTCAGGAAAGACAGAAAAGCATAAAGGAAAGAAAGTGGACGAAGGAAGAAAAGGAACAACACTCTCAAAGAATGAAGGAAGTTTGGAAGCAAAGAAAATTAAATACAGAGAAACATAGCCAAAGTTGATATATCGTACCATCAAAATTTGTTATTCGAAAGAAGAAGAAGCTTGGAGCTTTTGAATGTATAGCCGACAGAAAAATGAAGAAAGCCAATGAAGAAAACTTGGGGATGCATGTGGTAGAAAAGAGATCCAGAGGTAGACCAAAGATAAGGCGGAAGGACGTCGTGAACTTGAAAGAAGAAGACGCTGTAGACTTGGAAAGGTGGAGGGAACTCATGGAGGCAGCCTAGCCTTGATGTTGGGGAAAGGTGGAGGAGAAAAAAAATTCTAACATTGATAAAAGAATTCCATTTTGGTGAAGTCGTTTTCGAGTATGACGTAGTGACACGGCAGAGTCAGCGCGGGTACGGAAGGTATAACTCTGGTTGTAGTTCCGCTTTAACCGAGCGCAGCGCGCTGGTCGTTAAAGGCGATGTACCCGCAGAGGACGGCATCAGCTGATCGGGCAGCTCGAACTCGGGTCCGCGGAGAAAGTGAATCGAGAGTCGGTTGCGGGAGGAGGGGGGGGGAGGGGAGGAGAGGTGGCGGCGGGGTGGCGGCGCGGGGCAACGAACTCGGGAGCGGCAGACATGCGATAGAGCAGGGAGCGCGGGCCGCGCAGACATTCCACTCGTCACCAGGTGAGACGTCTGGCTTGGCCGCTCTCCGTGTCGGTTGCGTCACTGGCCTCGGAGTGAGGATTACCAGACAGGAACCAAGTCGCTCGGATACCAGACACGTCTCCCTTTGTCCGCAGATTTCCTTATCAGGTTCCGCAATGATACGTGCGTAATGCAACGGATACTTACCTAAGCAATAAGGAAAACGATTTACAGAAGATGTCTAAACGGGACTGGAAGTGTTAATAATAAGCCTTGAAAATCAAATGGATCAGAAACACTTATTTTGTACAGGAAAAAAGATATAGAAAGCGTTGATAAAATAGAATGCAAAATTATAAGGAAATTTTTTTGCTCAAATCTCATAGGAGACCAATACATACTCAAAAGCAATCATGAAATTTTACAATATGCAGACATTCACAGTGATATTAGAAAATGCAGACTAAAATGTTAAGGAAACATCAAAAGAATGAACCCCTAAGACAAATAGTTGAATTCTATGAAAAGCGAAGTAAAGCAATATCTGATACAATAAAATGGATTGGAGAAATCAAGAAAGACCTCAAATTAGCAGGAATTGCTCCAAAAGATATCGAGTACAGAGATATATTTAAATCCGAAATTCACAAGTGGTAATTAGACCGGTAGGAAAGACTAAAGAAAAGACCTGGAACACCATGGTCAGCTGAGATTAAAGAAGCCCACAGCAACCGTATGAACGGAATACGGGCACAAAGGAAAGCGAACAAACGCTACTCAGTGTTTTGCATAGTTCTAAGCTCATCCGCAAATTATTATAATAATCAGCCTTATGTAACCAGAAGACCATCTGCCAAAGAGATGATTCAACATAGACGTTATATACACCACTGCAAGACGCAGCAGCATAACATGACCGAGTTCTTGCCTTTCCATCTGCAAACAGCCACTATATGGGTGATAACTGACAAATGACGAATGACATGCGTATGCTGAAGTAAAAAAAAATGCTCTGTAGAACGGTGAGGTATACCATGGAAAATTAACTGTATGAATTCAAACATCCGTTCCTTCATACGAAGTGCACATTCCAAACAAACCGAAAATATAGTCCTACAGCAATTGATAAACATGTCGCCAAAGCAACTACTGTATGCGTGTTTATATTATAACGATTTCCAACCAAGGAGCGAGTGAACTGCCTTAACCGGAATACGGGAAATGACAAGGCAGATGATGCGCTGCTTTCTTCTTTAAATGCCGCTGGTTCGACTCCTCTGAATATGATTGTGGAGTAAAGAGACAGACTGTGCATCATGCAGTACTGGAATGTGACCTCAGGGCATACGTTGGGAACTTTCCAGGCTTTATCTGGGTGAGTGAGGCAGCAACAGGTTGCTTGAAAAAAAAAAATAAAAATACAGCTGAGTCTCCTTCTTCTTGCGCATATTTTCTTAGTATTTTGAATCTTATCAACGTATTTTGTAATAGATGTGGTGTACTTTTCTATGAACATACGATGAATAAATAAATAACAATTTCCTGTTTTGAAATTTTAGTGAGACTCATTAACGTATCATCTCAATTAAAGCATTTTAGTTTCGCTGGCGATACAAAATGTCATCAGGCCCATAAATTTAAAATACGCCGAAAATATTAGAATGGTAAGTATGTATTACCTTAAAAAATTATCACCAATCCTAGAGAGTGAGAGGCAAAACTTGGGACTGGGTATGGTGAGGATGCGGGTTCATATTCGCGTCGGGCTATCCAGATTTAGGTTTTCAATGGCGTTCCCAGATCCCCCGAAATCCCATGTCCTAACTCCTTCCTGTTCCTTATTCCCATCCTCCCCCACCTCTGATGTTCGATGAGGCTTAAAGGCCAAAAAAAAAATAAAAAATAAAATGTACGTTTGCTATACAATAAACTTCCTAGACAAAACTACGAAAGCGCATCTTTTGCTTGGCGGAATACTGTACTATGAAGTTTACCAATGTTTCAAGGTCTAATATGGATACGTTCCAAACAAAACTGGAGAAAAATGGTCAAGTTTTTTTTGAGTAGGAAAATATGTGGAATAACACTGGCTTCCTGCAAAAATTAGCAACAGAAATTAAAACCTATTGTGAGGGAGGCTAAATACACAAACATTTTGATTAATGTTTTTTAATTATATTATTTTACTGACAGATGCATATTCTGACAAAATGTTAGCAACACCCTCTGGTGCCCCACAAACCTGTACTTTTATCTAAATATTTAGAGAGTGAATTTTCAGAATTGGGTATGAATAATGTGGAATTGCAGAAAGATACTTCCATTAACACGAAGTAGCAGTTCGAATAGAAACACTAACAGTCCTGGTTAATTAGACGTGCAAAAACAATTCGGTTTTTAAGCAGCAATTTTACGTTTTTTTAAAGAAGGTAAGGAAAATTGTCCAGGGTTGAGTCAGTATATATTTTGCATGCCCTATTTGTGACTGCTTTAAAACTGTATTCGTCAAAAGTAAAGAAAATGGTCGTTTAATGAAATACCAAAATCAGTGTTTTCGCTTGCCACTACCAATACCAATAGAGAAGAGAAGCAGAACTAAAAGTCTTTTCTCGAGATTATTCGGTTGGAGACTGAATCTCGCAAGGAGAGGGGAGAGATTTCACATTCCGATCTCGCCTGCCCTACTTTCCGGTGCGGCGGACCACACAACCAAAATTTGCTGTTGCGGCACCCTCCGCAGTTCTTATCGCACTTTCTCTCCACTGTCCCTCTGTTTCTCTACCTTCTTTTATCCCTCTCATTACCTCTTCCGTGTATCAAGTAGTTTATCCTAGCAATTCCAAACACAATGTGAGCAAGATGTGACAAGTAAAATACAGGAATAAAAGAATAATCCTGCAATCCTAGTATATGACATAATTTTATTTTGGTATATGTCTCACCATTTTCGAGATATTGATTTTTTTTCGAGATATTGATTTTTTTCCAGATATTGATTTTTTTCGAGATATTGATTTTTTTCGAGATATTGATTTTTTTCGAGATATTGATTTTCTTTTTCGATATATTGATATTTTTTCGATATATTGATTTTTTTCGAAATATTTTTTTCGATATATTGATTTTTTTTTCCGAGATATTGATTTTTTTTCGAAACATGTGACTTCAGTTTATTCCAGGCCATTTCTACAAATTAAAACTTTTTGAACCCCGCTTTTTTTAAAATTTACTCAAGGATGTTTAAGTCATCTAATGTTCTTTTTTACTTAAAACGTTAAAAAAACATAAAAAGTATTTTTCTTAATAATTATCATAACTTTTTACTACATGTTTAAATTGCACAATGGTCTCTTTAGCAGATTCAACTACCATAAAACAATCATATTACAAGAAGTATAAAATAATTATACTATTTAAGATTTTTTAAACGGTTTAAGAAAGAAAGAAAAAACATTGTTCTAGATGACTTAAACACCTATGAGTAAATTTAAAAAAGCGGGGTTCAAAAAGTTTTAATTTGTAGAAACGACATGGAATAAACTGAACAAACTCACAATGTTTTGAAAAAATATTAAAAGAGTCAATATCTGGAAAATGGTGAGACTTTTGCTGAAATAAAATTTTGTCATATAGTAGAAAATGATGTGAACTATCCGTGGTTGCAGGATTGTCCTTTCATTGCTGTAGACCATGTATATTCCAAATCGAAATGTGATTCGAGTATAACAACGGTAAGGAGACACCGACAATGCTTGAAATGTTGTGACAGAGGACGGAAGACTGGGATATAGAGCTTTGATTCGCAACCTGTGGTCTTCGAAGATCGCATAGTTGGTCTGGATATAAAATATTTAAAATTTTAATTCTAACTGAATTAAAAATATGAGTAACAAAAAATAAATTAACAGTGAGTAATAATATTATTATTTTTTTCTCTTTGTTTTTCGTAATTTACTCTCTCCCTTTTTAGGCCCATAATATTATTGTTAATTTGGTTAGTAACTGTTATGAGTGTTCAATGTATAATCACTTTTAATAGCTTGTTTCCAATTTCATAACTGTGTGTCCGTAGGAATTCAAAGCATGCTTTTAAGCTTATTATGTTATAATTGTACAATACAATATGCAATTTAATTTAATTGCAATGGAGCACAGGCTCCGGTGGCAATTTCCCTACACCCCCATCTTCCCCCTATCCTGCACCCACTTACATTTGCCCTGTACAAATTTTATCTTTAAATTCTTTCAACGTTTTCGCTAAATTATTCATCATTTCTCTTGGTAACTCATTCCAATCCCTGACACCCTTACCTAAAAAAGAGAATCTTTGCACACCGTTGTGCCTGAAATCGAGTGCCAGCTTGTAGTCATGGTCATCTTTTCCCTTCCATGCACTGCTTTTCATACCTACTCCATTATCTTTCCATGCCTCATCGACATTTGTACACAAATGTAAAAGTAAGGCCATGTAAGTTAGTGGTCAGCAGAATTATTTTTTTGAAATATGACTGTTCATCAGTTTGAGAAGAGTTGAAAAACGCGGTTATATCGAATGTCTGGCTTAGGGGAAGGGGACATGTGAAACAGTCCAAATAATTCTCAACAAACGAATATTAATACCAGCTACTGATTACGGGTAAGGTACAATCAATTAAAGCGATAATAACTAACAAAAAATAACTAATACCCTGTGTTAGTTTACTAAATTCGAATGCAAGAAAGGAGATGGAAGAGACATTAGGAACTACCAAACCATATCTCTAGCATCTGTTTGCAGGAGAGTTCTGGAGCATGTTACATGCTGGAACAGTATGAAGTTTATAAACGAAAATGAATTATTAACATACGTAGAACCGTCAGACCCTGTGAAACACAGCTGGCCATATTTTGGCATGACGTAATGAAAGTTACTGATGCAAGTTCACAAGCTGATGCAATATTTTTGTTTTTTTGTTTTTTGTTTTCGGTTAGACCACCCAACAGATTTTTAGTGAAGATTTGACCATACAGCATATCGAATCAAATTTGTGAATGTATACCAGATTTTCTAACTGATCGTTGTTGACGGGGAAGCCTCTTCTAATCTAGACGTTACATCGGGCGCCCCTCAATGTAGTGTAATAGGACCATTTCTTTCCTTAATTTGCATAAACGATTTCGGAGACAACGATAATAGCAGTTTGAGATTGCTCGTTGACGATGCTGTTATCTTTGGAATTCTGATGATTGCTTTGAAATTCAGCGCCATCTGGATGTTACTGCAGCATGATGCAATCAATGGGAAACTACATAATTTGCAAGAAGTGCAAGACAATGTACATAAATAACAAAAAGAATCCTTTCACGCAACCAAACAGTTCAGTTACTGACTTGGTTAATTGCATGAAGTATTTGGGTGTAACAGTACAAAGCAACATGAAATGGGGCTAGCACAGCTTTGGTCGTATATAGAGTTTATTCTAGACTGCGATTGATAGGTCGAATTTTGAAGAACTGTAACCCACGTACAAAGGAGATAGCGCATAAAAAATTCTCGTGCGCCTACATTTGTTCTACTGTTGTGCCATTTGGGACCCGTATCGCAAGGGACTGTTTGAGAGTACTGAGAAGATGCCAGACTGCTTACCACAGTCCTTACGAGAGTGTCACAGAACTGAACCATTGATTGTGCTGGGTTGGCTGACAAAGACGTGGCGTAGTGTTCTTTTGATTTTATTGGCAAACATGAGTACACCCTCTTTCATTTAGGAGTGCGATGAAATGCTTTGTCCACCAAGCTATTTGGGTCGCAATGCCGGGAGTGACAATATTCAAGAAACGAGGTGTCGTACTGATGCTTGCAGGAGTTCTTTCTTCCTTCGTGCTATTCGGGATTGAAATACGCAGAGTTACTTTTGATGCAATCCACCCTTTGACACGAACGATCTAGTGAATTGCAGAGTGTAGATGAAGAAATAAATACAGAATTTGTCAGAATCTTTGGAATCTTCCCCTCTCCTTTCCCCAAAGCATGTTCACTTTATCACCCTTTTATTTATCTGCATTCAATAAGATTTTTTTTTTTTTTTTAACAGTTTAACGTCCCTTTTTAACAACGTGGTCTTTAGAGACGGGAAAGGATGGGGGCAAGGAATGGGAAGGAATTCGGCCATGGCCTTTTGAAGGAAGCATCCCGGCATTCACCTGGAGTGATTTGGGGAAACCATGGAAAACCCAAATCTGGATGCCCGGACGGGGATTCGAACCGCCGCGCCGTCCTCCCGAATGCGAGGCCAGAACGCTATCCGTTACACCGACACGCTCGGTTTCAATAAGAAATTCTTTCACTGAGTAAAATGGGTTCTGAAGAAAAAATTCTTCCACTTTGGATTTCAAGCTGTCAGACTTCTGTATATAGCAATTTATTTACTATGGTAACACAATTCTGTAGTTTCTACAAATGACTTGTAATACTTATGTTTGTTATTCCTAGTAAAATAGTTACATATATAGAGTTAACTGATACTTACAATTAATTAACATGTTGAGGTTTTCTCCTTATACTTTATTACTTAATGTCTTCAAGTTCGCACACAAATTTTCGCACCATACAACTACCGACTCTTCTATAATAATAGCAACTCTGAACTTAAACTAACTATTGGCGACACCAAACAATAACCACTCAGAACTAGCCGTGACTCAAAAAACTGAAAATCCACCGTTGTTAATTTGCTTACACAACAATGGAGTAATTGCAAATACTGGATGAAAATGCATCAAACTAACTTAAAGTAATCGGAAAATTGATTTACAAGCTATTAAACAGAATTTAGAAAGAAATACATAACTAAAATATAAAGCGAAATGAGGTCCCTTATTAAGCAATTTAATTCAGCATATACTCCAGTGACAAATTTCCCAACACATTATTTACCTCTATTTTATTATTATAATTTTTTTTTATCTTAAAGCTTTGAGCGATATTTCCCTACCATCTACTTTGGCCATTTGCGAATTCTCATTCCAAGGCCTTGCAGGATTCTTTAAACTATTCTCCAATCACTTGGTAAATTATCCCAATGCTTAACTCCCTTACCTAAAATATAAACCATTCCACTTCGGAAATCGATTACCAGCTTGTGGCCATGGTCATCTCTTCCATTCCATGCACTTCTCATAATACTTCCACCAGTATCATACCGAGTCTCATCACCAAATACGCCCTGTAAACTCCCCACACTCTCTTCAGCCTCCTCCTGTCTCTCAATGAATCTAAATCCAGTTGCTCTGTCACGTCAGTTAAACGATTATGCTCTGCTGTAATTTCCATTAAAAAATTAGTTGCTCTCCTTTGCACCCTCTCTACTCCTGTACTTGATACACAAAATGTTGGTACCATACTGCACCACTATCTTCAAGCAATGGTTTGAGCAAAGTTCTGTAACCCAGTTTCCTCATTTATCTTGTACAACTCCTCGTCATCCTTTTCCTATTAGTTGCCCAACGTGTCCCCAATGTGTTAACTATCGGATGTTATGCCAAGATATTTACTCTTTTTTCCTCAACAAGCAATTCCTCCCTCGCCCTATAGTCATAAACAACCTTCGGTTTTTATGCGAGTAACTGAAATGCTCATCTACATCTACATCTATACTCTGTAATTCACAAATATTCTGGGTGGCTAAGCACCAATCCTAATTCTGTGCATTCCAATCCCGAACAGAACGACGAAAGAAAGAATACAGAAAAGCTTCAGTATGGCATCTTATTCCTCGAATCTTATCCCTCCTGTCATTGCGCCCTAAATAGGTTGGAGGAAGACGTATTTCATTGCACTCGTAAATTAAAGAATTTCGCATACTCTCTAGTAAATTCAAACGAAAACATCGTCGTCTGTCTGCCAAACAATCCAGTCCAATCTATGTATCAGCTTTGTGACACTTTCCTAAGGACTGTAACTAGCGGTCACGAATCGAGTGGCTCTCCTCTGTACTTTCTCTAATTTATCAATCAATCCCTTGCGATACGGATCCCAAATTCCACAACAGTAATCCAAATGCAGACGCACTAGTGTTTCGTACGCTATTTCCTTTGTATGGGAATTACAATTTCTCAAAATACGACGTATGAATCGTAATCTAGAGTTAGCTTTGTGTAACAGTTCTCATACCTGAACTTTAAGTAGAATTGTATTTAATGAAGTATCTGTAGTGAGCTAAAGTTTGCTTGAATACGATCGGGTATGGTTATTTTGCAATTTCTTGTAAATCAGTGTATATAGACTTTATTTTATGAAAAGAAATTATTTAAAGGAAATTTAATATGTTTAAGAACCGAATTGTGCAAGAGAATTGCTTAAGAGGGGACGTTCATGAAATTGACCAAAAATGTCAATTTTCAATTTATTTTTTATTTTTTAGTACAACTCATGGACAATAAGTTCCCAAAGTTTCAATGATGAAATCGCATCCGAAGTGCCTGAAAAATAATTAAACGTGTGACGCAACATCCCTGTCACACCCACTTTTTGAAGCAGCACTTCAATACCAGGTTGAACTTTAATTTCGTTTCCTCAAAAATGTTTTTTTCTAAGTTTATGTACCTTTTCCTCAGAATCTAAGTACGCTAGAATTATGAAATTATGTACACTTATTCCTATAAACCTAATAAATTTTGTCTCAAGATCAAATTTTGAAATTCTTATTGCCAGCTGAGATATGGGGCAAAGTGCTTGGAATTCTGCATGAATTTCAAATTTTACTTGCAGAATTATAATTAAAAATTTATGAAAATTCTCCTATTTGATTTATTCAAAAAACCTCATGAGAGAAGCTTACTATACGTAAACAGAGGAAACAGAAAATTTGGTAGAAATCTCTTGATTAATTTCTGAGAAAAAGGAACATACATTATTTTTTGAAAATAAAAATTTAAAAATTCATTTAAAAAAACGTTGAATATATATAATCAATGGAATTTATAGGTAAATGTGTTCATTTCATGTAAAGCGTGGTACAAAATTTCATTGCCATATCTTCAAAACTGTGGATAGGGTGCATTAAATGTTTGTAATTCCAAGTATTAATGCAAGTTACGATGTCTACAGGACAATTTTCTACAGTTTAAAATGATTTCCGTAAATAATTTTGTGTTTATATATTTTTAATTTCCATTTGTGACCATTTTGTAATTATTTTAAATGATTAAGTACTATTTATGATTGTTTTTAATATGTTAAATTGTTTGAGTAATTGTTAATGTTCGAGAAATATCTCGCGGAAGCTTTTGAAGTGTCCGGGAAATTTCGATAGAGCCTATATAAAGAAATCAGCAGAAGGACAGTTAGTTAGTTTATACAGATTCACTTTGCAACTACCAAAGACTGCGTTAGTAGTATCTCTGGATTGTATCTTTGCATGTAAACAATATCGCTGACGTTGTTTTCAAAATAAAACAGATGTTAAACTGAAATTTATGGTGCACTACCTAATTAATTAATGTATTAATTAAACCACCAAGAACCTGACATTTGCCAAGACGGAAGTAATGTGCAAGTCCTATTTCATGTTGCTTTGTAACTAACTCATCTTTGAAATTATCTTCATTCCATCCTGACCTACCCAGTTAAGTATCCTGTCCGCGTCACCCCACAGGTGTTAGCTATTTCGATCCTATTATGTACCACAGTTTCATCTCCAAAACAACCTAACCTCTGACTGTAAGCTATTTACGCAGTCACAGCAGGGATCCCACTACAGTAATCTGTGGCACTTCCAGTTCTCCCGAATGCGATGCCAGGGCGTTAACCGCTCGTCCACCACGCTCGTTGTATCCGACATATCTTGCATATAGCCCACCAAGTAAGGGGGTGTAACGTGAGATCTGGTCGGAGCCCCACCTCTGAAATGACTAAAATTATGTGAGATTTCGACGGAGACTCTTTCCCCCCTTCTAATCGACCTCGTAAATTTTTTAGACATTTTTTATACAGTAGAACCTTGATAAGTTAAAGTCCAAGGGAAACACAAAATATTTTAAGTTATAGAGGTTTTAAGTTATCAAGGGTCTATGTTAGGGATAGGTTAATATAGAGGCAGGTATGTACATATGTATGTATGTACCCTTGTTCCTATTTTTACTCGAATGCGTCAGAAGGATTGGTTCAATAAAATACAGAAATTTAAATACAGTAATCATATTTATTTATTCACATTGCACACGTTACATAAAAATAAAACAACAATTAAAGGCTAAATCATGTCGTTTCTTAAAATTCTCTAACGAGCCATTAATTTTTGATTTTCAGCGAATTAGCGAACTCTTCAGCTTTTTCTTTCAGTATGGGTCCACTAACACTGATGTTTTTGTTTCGACACTGATTGAACCACGTAAACAAACATTGTTCTAAATTAGGGAATTCGGCAATTTTTCGTCTTTTACATTGAAGACTTTCTCCTGATTCTTGTTTCTTCAAAATTTCAGCTTCTTTTTTAATGATGATTGATAATGTACTCTCATGTATCCCAAACTGAGGCCGTAACTT
Organism: Vandiemenella viatica; assembly: GCA_031002005.1. Classification (NCBI taxonomy): domain Eukaryota; kingdom Metazoa; phylum Arthropoda; class Insecta; order Orthoptera; family Morabidae; genus Vandiemenella; species Vandiemenella viatica. Next base: position 29,609,316 of record CM061914.1, read on the forward strand.
CTTTCCATTTCAATTCATTTTTCACTGCTTCTATAGTTTTTATTTTATCAGCGTATGTGAGTGTTGTTAGTTTTCTTTTTGAACTCATTTTAAGCCAGTTTTATCACACAGTAGGTAAAGCGATGTTTCCAGGACAATGATCAAAAATTTATAATCCAAGTAAGCCGCAAAGCTTTAAAGAATTTCGAAGAAGCAAACAATAGGTGACATATGTACTGTACATTGTTTACGTTAACAATTTAACTAGTGAACACGTGGAAGCAATAAATACCGAAACCTTTTGATTTGCACACTCTTTCAAAATGACTCATTGACAAACAATTTTATGTTATAGAGGTTGTGGAAAACATTTCTTTAAGTTACTGAGGGCCAATACAGAGATTACTTATTTAAGTTATAGAGGTTACGTATTTTAAGTTATAGAGGTTTTGGGCTCTGGTGGGAAGGGAACATATTATTTTTTGAAGTTATAGAGGTTTTTAAGTTACCGAGGTTTGAGTTATCGAGGTTCTACTGTACCTCTACCATCCTTCAAGAATTTCAAATCTCACATGAGATTTCCGTTGACCCCCCCCCCCCTCCCCTTGGTGAGATTTAGAGAGATATCTCCGGAAACCCATCTCCCCCCCCCCCCCCCATCTCTCCTCACTTAATCAATGGATGCCCCCTAATAGACACAAGAATATCCATGCCTAAAGCAAGTTAGTTTCCACTTTCTTCGTTTACAAGCATTTCTGGGGTATTTGTATCACACTGTAACACGGCTAAAATGAATAAAAATGTTTTAATTAGGCCTTATGGAGTGACATGCTTGTGATATTCTACAGATATTATTTGCAGCAAAAGGTTTCGATTGAAACTGTTATCTTGGTATATAGGTACCTTGCAAAACCTCTTTCATTGATTGCTTTTTCTTCAAACATCTCATCAGTGTTGTCTTTTGCAACGATTTTCGTCCGAGCTAGTGTTCCCCTGGCGTCATCGGATGTGGAGCCATCGGGAATGACTTCAGGTCACGGCTGGTAGTGACTGAGGAAACTCTGACGGCACAACGGTGCTTCACGGGTATACTGCGTTGTCTCATCCAACAGTGTCGTGGTGCCATTTTTCATCTTACAATGCCCGTCTACAGCACGCGTCTCTATGAACCACCTGCGTGATGTCGAGGTACTCCCGTGGCCAGCAAGATCCCCAGGTCTGTCCCCGACAGAACATGTGTGGAACCAGCTCTGACGTCAACTCCGTCCCAGTGCCAGTATCCAGGATATCAAGCACCAGTTACAACAGTTTAGGGCCAGCTTGCCTCAGGAGAAGATACAGTGGCTTTATGACACCTTTCCCAACCAATCACTGCACGCATCCAGGCCAAAGAGTCTGCAATGTCATACAGATAAGTAAGATCAAACTGGAAAATTCTCTGTAAATTGGTAATCACTGAAATAACATCATATACCTTTTCTACTCGCGAAGTTTCATATCGTTTCCTCTGCTCTTTTGGGGCGTCGATTAATTACATGAGGTATTTTTTCCGGAATTCCGGACCCTCTCCCACCTCTGGTGAGATTTCGTGAGATCTGATCGGCCCCCCGCCCCCTCTAAAATGACTTGAGATTTAGATGGAAGAACCCCCCCCCCACCCACCCACCCCTACTGATGGACCTCGTAACTTTTTGAGACCTTTTCTTTTGAGGTCTCAGGCTTCCAAGGCCGGATTTTAGACCAAATACCCCCCCCCCCCCCCAAAGTCGACTTTCGCGTCTTCTGTAGCTTTTGTTTTTTTTAGCTGTACCATCCTACAAGAATTTCAAAACCTCACATGAGATTTCCGTTGAAACCCCCCCCCCCCCCCTACACCTTGGTGGCATTTCGTGAGATTTCGCCGGACCCCCCCCCTCCCCAATTCATGTCACGTCATTAATGGATGCTCCCTTTAAGTATTTTTTTTTTTTTTAATAAACCTTGCCAGGCAGTGTATATATCTTTGGAAGTCCTCCAGTACTGGGGAGGATATGGAGGTGCACATTTCCTAATCATAACATTATGTCAGTTCTGCGTTGGGTTAAATCCCAAATCTCTTCGCGGTGTGTGTAAAGTAGGCCCTCACGGCATAGTTGTTTTTCGGCCGGCTGATGGTGTCAATGCTGACGGTTCGTGTGGTGTTTATCGCAGTAGCCACCGATTCACAAACTCCCTGCTTCGTCGTCCTCATGCACACCGCAATTAACACAACTGAAGCGCACATTAATTCATAGACACATCCTAGCAAAAACTACGAGGAAAGTGAGTAGGGACCCTAGCCACTGCTTCATAACCTTATTATGATTCCTTGGAGCTTCCTCGAGAAGGCTTAGGACAATAAAACCGCAGTACCGTTTACTGCGCTTAAATTACAGATAAGGATACGTGGAATACCTTACCGCTAGTGGAAATATGTAGTTTTAGAGTCATCTTTGCTGCAGAGTTTAATTTAATTTAATTTAATTGCAATGGAGCACACGCTCCGGTGGCAATTTCCCTACACACCCAACTTCCCCCTATCCTACACTCACCTACATTTGCCCTCTACAAATTTTAACTTTAAATTCTTTTAACGTTTTCGGTAGGTTATTCATCATTCCCCTTGGTAACTCATTCCAATCCCTGACACCCTTACCTAAAAAAGAAAATCTTCCCACACCCTTGTGCCTGAAATCGAGTGCCAGCTTGTGGTCATGGTCATCTTTTCCCTTCCATGAACTACTTTTCATACCTACTGCAATATCTTTCCATGCTTCATCGCCAGTTGCTGCCATTATTCATAGATTCATCGATTACAACCATTTGTAAAGTCTATGCGAATGCTTCTTTTAAGATAACTTGTGGTCTACGCAGGGCAGTAGCTGGATGAAGCTAAATACTTTATGTCACGACTTTGTTTGAGCTTACAATACAGAATGTGGCACTATGTTTGATGGCGTAGGTTTTTTTTATCCTCTTTGTGATGGAGGTCACTGTGGCGTTACGTTACGCTGCACTCGAGGCATCTGGTTCGAAACACCGTGGTGGAAGGAATTTTAATGATTCCATACTTGGCCAGCTTCACAGTACAGGAGTCGGGACCCGAGGTCTAATCAACAGCCTGTGATCCAAATGCCTGTGCTAAATCCCATCTGTCTGCCGTGCTTATGCAGTGAGGCAAAACGTCGTTATTGGTGGTGATTCGTACTTCGGATGGCTATGTAACACGTTGCGTCCCTCGCTGTCCTTTCGAAGAGTAGTCCTGTAAAGGCCGATGCCATGTTTCATCCCTCTCTGAACCTCACATACATCGCAAAACGCACTACACTTAATAATACTTATCATACGAGGTACAGCCAGAAAAAAAGGTTACAAGTTCTCTGAAGGGTATAAGGAATTTCTTTATTCAATGGTTGGCACACCTGCATGGAGGGGGGGTCCGTAACATTCAAACCGAGCCCTACTCCAATTCAGTCCGTCGAGATATGTCGTCAGAGAAGGAGCTTCCGTCAACCTCCGCAGGGGCCCGTTCACTCCACCTACCGTTAATATGAGATTCGCTTGGTAATCAAATTCCTTTTTTTTTTTAACTGCTTAACGTCTCTTAACAGCGAGATCTTTAGAGACGGGAGATGATGGGGGGCAAGGAATGGGAAGGAATTCGGCCATGGCCTTTTGAAGGGAGCATCCCCGCATTTGCCTGGAGTGATTTGGGAAACCATGGAAAACCCAAATGTGGATGCCCCCCCTTCCTCCCCTCCTCTGGTGACACTTCGTGATATCTGGTCGGACTTCCCCCCCCCCCTCCCTACTAATCGATCTCGCAACTTTTTGAAACTTTCTTTTTTCTGGTTTTAGGTCTCATGTGTTTCCCCCCTCCCCCCCATTAGGTCGGGTTTTGGACCAAATACCCCATAAAGTCGACTTTCGCGTCATTTGCAGACTTTTTTTTTTTAAGCTCTACCATCGTACAAAAATTTCAAAACCTCACGTGAGATTTCCCTTGATCTCCACCTAGGTGTGGTTTCGTGAGATTTCGCCACCCCCCCCCCCCTATTTCACCTTACGTCATTAATGAACGCCGCCTTATATGGTCTTACTTTACCTTCCTCTCCTTCAGGGGCACAGTTTATTTTCCAACCTGTTCTGTCGCTAATCCGTTTTAAACTGTTGTCCGTCTCGGATTCCATTTTCTGTTATTGTTACTTTTCGTAGATCACTTGTTTTTGTTAGGTCTTCTAATCTCCACTATTACTGCAATAGGTGAGATAACGATTGGTTAGTTTCGTTCAATTAATAGGCCTACACAAGATTACGCCTGGTGTGGTCGTAATGACCTGGTGACAGGGTTTCTATTCGCTGTCATAGCCGCCTTAACCTAACCCGCCAATCCTACAGTGAACAGAGGATTAACGTGGAATCCGAACCATTGAAGCGTTCTGGCGTACTTCACATAACACAGCAAGCTGCGTCAGAGGTAAGGTCGGGTTAAGAAAATCCCCGCTGAGACAGGGATTCGAACCGGGAACCTCCAGTGAGACGCCTTAACCACTGAGCCACCACTACGCCCGCGATGCTTAGGGAGTGATTGGCTTCTAGTGTTGGTTTTCATTATTCAATTTCTTCCTTCACTGATCCTAATGTATTTGTTCTAATATGTCCGTCACTCTCGCCCTGTTGTTATTGTCGGTGTTGTGTGTGGGGTAAGATGAGTGTGTGTTTTGAAGACTTGCTGGTTGGCGGTACAGCTGCAGCACAGACGGGGCCGAATCAATAGCTGGCGGTGAGGCCCGGGCAGCCAAACTGTTGCCGGGCGCGCCCAGACCCTCTCTCCCCAAGGAACAGCCTCGCCACGGCCACTACACGCGAGGAACCCGGCGTTTGCAAAGCGACCTTACTTTGGCTCACACAACAACAGCATTTTTTTTGCTTAGGGCTTTACGTCTCGTCGACGTCGAGGTCATTAAAGGCGGGTTGGCACTCGGGACAAGGAACGGGAAGGAATTCGGCCATGGCATTTTTGAAGGAAGCATGGCAGCATTGACCTGGAGTAATTTCGGGAAACCATGTAAAACTCTAATCTGGATGCTCGGACGGGGATTCGAACCGGCGTCCTCCCGAATGCGAAGTCGGACCATGAACTTCTCAGCCACAACGCTCGGTAAAAATTGAATTTGTCTTCGACGATACCCAGCAAGCACTATGTATTTGTTTAATTTGCACTTATCTATGGTATAGATGACACAGGAAAAACACATTAAATCATTTAATCAAAACACTCATGCCCCATGCCGGACTCGAACCAGCGACCCTACAACGCGAGGCTAGCACGCTATCCTCTACGCTGTCGGGGTAGGCTACTACCGTACTGTTTTCGCATTTTTGCAATATTTTTTCCAAATTGGAAATGAAATTGGTGCACATATGCAGAGGATACTCCGTTATAAATTAATTTCGTACTATAGTTTATATAAAGAAAAAAACTTCTTAGTCCACAACCGAAGGTTTGTTGGATCCTCCCTAAGAATACATACTAAGCCATTGTGCTAGCGGTAGGACTGCCAGTTCCTTTTCCTACGGGACCTACAATTTAATGTCAGGTCCGAGCCAGGAAACGTAATTTTTAAAAATTCTTGGCTCCACCGGGATTAGAACCGAAGACCGGACTCAGAATCTTCGCAAGCAAATGCCTTTACCGCTGATCTACCGGAATATGTAAAGAGACAAAAATAATAGTAAATACTGGCACCAAGAAAACTGAAGAAACAATGATTAACAAAGGCCTCAAACAAGTTTGCAGGTCCCCTCCAAATGTATTCAACATATACACTGATGTCCCAATTAGAAACTGGAAACAGACTGCCAATCTGAATTACAGTTGAATATGAATAAATATCTAAATATACTCCTACATGCAGATGGTGTAACAATACTGCAAGAAAGTGAAGAGGAACTACAAAGAGCATTTTCTTTTTTGCTGTCATCAGTCTTTCCACTGGTTTGATGCAATCCTCCATCCCTTCCTATCTTCTGTTAACCTCTTCATGTCTACATATCCCTTACAATCCACATCCTCAATTATCTGCTTCATATATTCTAATCTCTGTCTTCCTCTGCAGTTCTTACCTTCCACTGTTCCCTCCACTATCAAATCCAGCATTTCTCTAAATATGACCTACCACCCTGTCTCTTCTTTCCGTAGGATTCTTCCGCAAACTTCGTTCCTCACCCATCATTTCCAAAACTCGATAAACTACAGCAATTCCCAGGAAATAATACAATCTACAATTACATGTATCCAAAAAGAAGTGTTGGCTCATTACAGTAATCAGCCCAGTCTCTCAAAAGTAGTAATTGACGACATAGTGGTGAAACAGCTAATGAATTTTAACTACATAGGCGTGAAATCAGTAATGGCATAGATAAAGATATAGAGCAAAAGATTAGTAAACTTCATTCAACATGTGAAGCAATAAATAGACCAATCCAGAACGATACAAGAAAAGACTCAAAAAATAAAATTATGTAAAACGATGATTGCTCCAACTCTGCTGTATGGAAGTGAATCTTGGATAACTAAAGCAAAAGGTAATAGTAAAAATCAGGCGGCAGAAATGAGAGTTCTTTGGAAGGTAAAAGGCTACACTACATAAGATCATATAATTAATGAAGAAACTAGTGAGAACTTGGTATATATAGCATAAACGAAAGGATAGAGAAATACAAAGAAGCATGGAGGCAGCATATTGAACGAATGGATGAAGAAAGTATTCCACTCGTGCCGATGGAGTGGGACGTGGAGACGCTGGTAAACATAGGAAGACAATGTGTAAGAGTACGAAGTGAAGACGGAAGAAGTATTAATGCCTAATCCTTGAAGTGATTAAAAAATTACACCAACAGAAAGCCAAGCTACAGACAATTATCCCTTCAGCACATACTCACACACATATGTGTTTTAGTACCGGATAAATAAGTTGCACTAACTTCGTAAGTGGAAAAAATAATCTTTCCGTAATACTGTAAGTTTCTACTCTGACTTTGGCAGTAGGCCTCAAGATAGGATTAAGCGCACCGCCCCAAACTGATTACTGCTACAAAAAAACACGGGACTCAAATGTAAAAAGTGAAACCCTTGGCATTTCGTTTTCGTTGTTCAACTTAGTAATCACTAATTAGGGTGCAATATCAATTACTTCTCTACTTTAGACAGAGAAAATAAACTTTCAGTAGTAATCGGATAGTGTCAGATTGGAAGACAGGACTTCATTCGATAAGTCCAGACGTTTCTGTCAAAAATATTCTCGCATATTAATAGATTCTTCGATTATGCAGATGGTTATTGTATCAGTCTAAGGCAAGAAAATACTCAATTAAAATATACAAACCCATATTGCTTTTAGAAGGTAGACTAGACAAGGGTTTCTTGCCTGTTGACATAGCTGTCAAATTGAAATATGAAAATTTAAAACTCCGCGTTTGAGTGTAGGTCCACACAAATGGCTACGTGAGACATGTTTAGTGTTTTAGTCGTAACCTAGCACGAGACTTTAAGTTGCGCTCCTTTTCGAGTATACAATTGTTTCTCCTTCATCACTGATAGCTCTCAGAGAGAGGGTTTTTGCAAATGGAATTAGAGACCAAATCTAAGAAATTTCGGCCTGGCTCGGAGTTGTCAGTAAAGCATTTCGAAGGTCTGTGAAATTGGACGAAATAGACACTGCAATAAAAAATTATTCCAATAGCGTAGAAGGATATATGTACCTATGCATTTCAATGCACATGTCTACATGAAGGTGAAGGACCTCAATGATAAAATCAGGACTGGGAGTTTAAAACTTCTATCCTGTTGTGTGTTAATCTAGATGTATCTCAAAATAAGTACATAGGTCTAATATTAATTCAAGATAAACAATTCATTGCTGAACAGTAAGCGACGGCATTATTTAGCGTTTCGGTGAATCGTGGTTTTGTATTACCTCACAGTATATCTGTCGTTGAATGTTGTAAATCTCATATAGCATCATGGGCAAAATAATAAAACCTCAAATGACCATCGTCGGCGACTATGGTCATGTGACGTCATGGTGTGGGGAACCATCGGGCCTGAGTTGCAGTCCCAACTAATTGTGATTGAGGGAACTCTGACAGCACAATGATACGTTACGGACAACCTGCGTCCTCAGAAGTTACATCTTATGTGACAGTATCGCGGTGCCATTTTTCAACAGTACAGTACTCCTCCTCACATGGCACATCTCTCTATGAACTGTCTGCGTGATGTTGAGGTACTCCCGTGGCCAGCAAAATCCCCAGATCCAGTCCCCGATAGGACATGTGTGAGACCAGCTCCGCACGTCAACTCCGTCCCAGTACCAGTATCCTGGATTTCAAGGACCAGTTACAACAGTTGTGGCCAGTTTGCCTCAGGAGAGGATACAAGGGTTTTATGATACCGTCTCTAACCGAATCAGTGCATGCGTCCAGGTCAGACGAGGGTCGACGCCGTACTCATAAGTAGGCTCATCCTGATACGTTCCTTTGTAAATTTGTTCTGGGTGTTTTTTTTTTTTTTTTTTTTTTGTTTTTTTTTTTTTTTTTTTTTTCTTGCTGTGTACATTCGATAGGAATCTACATCGCCTGTTTGCTAGACAACTTCGACCAAACCTAGATGCATCTGTTTGTTCCTCGTGAGTAGATCAAACTCCTCCGTATTGCATTTGATCTGGAGAGTAACTGACTTTCCACAAAGGTGAAGATCAGCTTCGTTTTACAATTCAAAAATGTGTGATGTCATGTATATTTCATGTAGATATATCTCAGTGGTTACGTAATCAGTAACTTGAAGCCACATTGAAGAGACAAATGCCTTAATGTTTGGTGCTGGCCGATATTTCCAACCGTCACTTACAATCAATTTCTTGATTTTTCACATTGATTAACGCAATTGGACGCCTCATACACAGCAAAATGGATGTCGTTTGACTTGCGTAGTAGTTTAATGTCGCGGAGTGACCATGCCCTAGGAAGTAACGTCATGTCTTACTATACCATTTTATATTGTAACTGAAAATTAAAGGTTGAAATAATCCAAAACAGGAATATTCTCCCCGTCTACCAAATTACCATTCCTTGCATTTTCTACAGTTCTGTTGAATGGTTTAAATACTGACACCTTAACTTGAATATATTCCGAGTAATCATTAATACTATTGCTAGTATTCATGTAGCATTGTATGGTGTACTTGTTGAAAATTAATTGGTTACTGGCCATTCTTCCACAGATGTTTGCTAAACATTTGTAAATGAAAATGCAGTCTCTTAACAACTGTTATTATAAGAGAGTGGAGGGTTTCTCGGCGTTGTATATACATGAAATTTTCGCGGAAACTAATCAAGTGAGAACGTTTGTATACCAATGCGTCTCGGCGGTCCTATGCTCCGTAGCCATGGCTACTTGACAATGGCGGCAGAGATTTTGACCGCCGAAGAGTCGTGCTGTACAAACGTTCTCACTCGGTTACTTTCCCGCGAAATTTCATCTACCAACTGTTATTATCTTCCTATACGTACAGAGGCGTTTCGCCTTTGTGGAATGGGGAATCATCAGTGAGATTTTTGATAGATACAGTAACATCTTTGTCAGCAACCAGCTCTAGTTGAAGTGTTTTGTAGAACACAACCTGTTGCTATCGTTCAGCAATGCTCCTTTTATTTTATCCACGTCACTATTTGACTGTTTTTGAAATGGTTAAACTTCTTAACCTCGTTTGATTTACACAATAAGGACCAATAAACTACCCAAAAAATCACTTTTTCATAGTTTTTTACCTTATTTTGCACTATTTTATGACTCGCTCTGTCGAACATCTGTGAAAGATGGTCCATTTCATCCGAAAGATTTTGTGTATAGCCTCATAACTGAGAGTCACATGACTACCCTTATCCAAAAGCCACGTTGTAAATTTAAAAACTAGTTTCTTTCCTCACAGACATTTCTGATGTGGTTGCGAATCATTCTCTCCATTAATTTATCTATCATTGTTGTCAAATTCATCCGGCTTGTAATTTCCTTCACGGACCGTTACTACTATCGCACTGATAAGCTGCAAGTCTCCAGACACAATCCAAATAACATTTGAAGATAAGATACAATGTCACATCCTGCTATCTTTAAGGCATCTGTAGAAGTGTTATCTACAGCCTCTTTAAGCTTTTTTAACTTTCTTAGCTCGTTCATAATATCCTTAGGATGAATTTCAAATTCTTTTGTCGGCTCATCTCTAATTGCGAATTATTTCGAAAAGCTCGTTCTCCGATTTACACCATCCCATTTCTGAATCATACTCCCTAATGGTCGGATCATGCCAGTTACTTCATATCTCGTCCCTTTTGTACTGGAGTATTCATTCCCTTCTGTACGGGTGTACTGTTGTATGGATGACCTGTATGCGTGGTTTATAAAATACCTAATCCACTGGAATTCGTGATCTAGAATGGTGTGAGAGATTGTGCCAGAGAAAGCGTGTGAGCTGGGGACACCTGGGCCTCCGCCGAAATCGATACCCACGGTCGGAGAGCCTTGAGTGACAGGGCTTCAACCTCGCACAACCACTCTCATATCACGAACAGCTATGTTAGATGTCCTTAAAAACTCAACGCTCTCTTTCATAACAGAAAATGATCTAAAAACAGCGCTTAATTGAGCTGGTTCACAATATATGAAAACACTAGCTGTTACCCGCGAATTCGTACGCGTGGACTTAGAAATTTATTGTTTGAACTGAATAAAAACCTATAATAACTGATGTCTGAACATAAAATTTATCAACTGATCAAACGCAAACTAACTGTGAGAGAAACAACATTAAAGAGACTTTCATACTTTTCGGTTAGTTTTCAAAATTTCATGACAAAATATGTTAATTATCCCAAAAAAGTATCCTATATCCTTCCCAATAATAGATAGTAGGCCTATTTCCTTTTCAAATTTCATTCGTTGAACCGTTTAATCCTGAAAATGTAACAGAGTTACATTTGCAATTATGATACTCTGCCGTAAATTAAAAGTTCAACACCCAGACAAGAATGGTGGAATTTTAGGAATCTTTGGAAATATATCCAGGGTCATACCCAGAAGAAATGATAACAAATTGAAATGGATCAGGCTGAGTTTATTACCTTTAGATACAGTTGTCGGTAAGAAATGTGCCCACGTTGAGCACCAATACATTTTTGGATCCTTGCCGGCATTGAATCAATAAGTGTTCGGATGTCTTCCTGGAGTACGTCGCTGAACGCCTGCATGTCTTCTGCAGCCAGTTGTTGCACAGTTTGTGATGGTTGACCACGTGATCTAATGTGTCTACTCCGGCATCCCAGACCACGTGGTACAAATTGTGATCGTAACCCCCTGCAAGGTTTGTACTGTGATGGCCTCGGTATAAGCACGGGCAATTTAGATGGTGTACATGACGGGTATCACAATTGAGTGAAGCACCCAGTCCATATATTGGTGGGCTGTCATTGTGACTTCAACAGCAAGAAACTCAGTCCTTCTGTCGAAACTGATTGCCGCCAAACCACGAAACCAGTGGCTGCACCTGTGTAACATTCTGAAATCACAGCAGGGTAAGCCATTCGTCCACTATGACTTTGTACATGTTATCGATTATCACTTTGCCACAGACAGAATAGAGACTCTAAACACATATGTATGCCATTCACGTGTCCATTTGCGTTTTGCATTACACCAGGTTAGACGATTGCTTAGGGGTCAAGAAGTGTAACCCAGCTTCAGGCAATTTGTTTACAATTGTCCGGTCGGGGCTCTCTGTAACCACTGCTTGGTTCCGGCCTGCAGTCACCTGACTGCCAGCAATAACACCCCACACAGTTTGGCGGTCTTCACGTGCTGTTGTCCTTCTGTGTGGATCTGTACATCCACGGTGTAACAAGTCCGTATACTGACGTTGCACTTGACTACAGGAAACCATCTGGAGTTTTCACAATATGATGCACACATTTCAAACACGCCAGATCTCCGACCTCTCTCACAGTTAGACATTTGGTTGTAAAGCTTCGTCACTCTTCGCCTTGACATACTTATTCAACATGAACTTGTGAACAAAAAAGTGTCATGTTACATCATACTAGGTCATTAGAGACGGGATGGGATTGGGGACAAGGAACGGGAAGGAATTCGGCCATGGCCTTTTGAAGGAAGCATCCCGGTATTCGCCAGGAGTGATTTGGGGTAAACATGAAAAACCCCGTATCTGGGTGCCCGGACGAAGATTTGAACCGGCGTTCTCCCGAATGCGTTCACCCACCACGCTCGGTGAATAGGGTACCTACAGTTTATTGTGGAATCAAACAACGGAAGTGTTACGACGTACTTCATAATACACAACAAGCTACGTCAGAAGTGAATGTCCGATTAAAGGCTTTTGAAAATCCCTCCCGAGACCGGGATTCAAACCGGGGACTTTTCGACCAGCAGTCAGACGGTTTAACCATTGAGCCACCAGATCGCTAATTTTTGGAACAATTTCTCTGTTTGTTTCTGTGTACATGATAAAGATTTTTCTGAATTGATCATTTCTCTGTAAATAGTAGGCCGTGCTTATAACATTGAACATCTGTTAGTCACATAGCAATTTAGGTTTATCGAACACAATTTTCTTTTGGTTTAGGAACCTTTATCGAAAAAATGTTTACATCATAAATCCGCGAAAGAGTTTCATATACCAAAATTGGTGTATGTTCCTAACGTGAATCTTAGAGCAATTAAAATTGGAAAATTCTTCTTTGTCTAATGACAATATTCTCACGTTAAGTTTGGATGTTGCAAGTTGGTTTTAACTTGAAATTTAAAGTAAGAAGTTCTAGTGTTGAGATGAGATGGTTTCACCATGTGCGACTTTAAGGAATTAATAGCTCTTAAGCGAGGATAATTATGAGGAAATTTGTCATGACTTAAAAGATTGGGAATAAATTAAACAATAAATTAAACAATAACATATTAAAATTTCGAGAAAATCCGAGTAAAATTAGTGTTCCACAGGAATGGGGGATTTTGGTATTTCACCAAGGAGTGTTTCCCTTCGGGAATTTACCATTGTTCTATGGCAATTCAGCAATAGATTAGCCAAGGCTATATAGAACCAACCAGCGGAGGCAGTCGGGAACAGTTTTTCAAGCAGTTAGTCGAGGAGAAAAGAGCTCCGTGATGGGCAGCGATCCATGAGGCTAGGGACTTGGATGATTTTTTGGTAGTGGTGGAACAGGGAAATTGGAAAATTTCAAGTATAAATTTTATATTAACGATCAGGACAGTGGACTCTGATGCTATTCCGCGATGCCACTGAATGATCTTTCAAATTGGTGGGGGGAATCTGGCTGAAAGATTGCAATAGTGTGTGTGAGTGATGTCAACCATCAAACTAATCCAAGGAGACGATAGTATCGATGCCTTACCTTTCTGGTACCAGCACTTATACAGAATTCAATAATATAAACTGTTTTACTCCATAAAACTTCATCTCTTGGGGTAATTACGAGGGATTGGCGGCCGAATAAAGTACTTATGCAAGGTGCCAACCAACACTATCAAGTTCGGTAGAAATGTTGGAATTCCCACCAAGCATTTATATGCGACAATTTGTTATCAAAATCCTCATTTAACAACCAAATTAAAAAGAAATGAATAGGAGGAGTACTGATCCTAGTGTGACATTTCGTGTAGTTCGTATGCTGGTACCTGGTTTGTCAGTGTAATGAACTTGTACAGCATTGCATATTGAAACATAGGTAGGTGAGACAATTTGAAGACATGGAGAAACTCATATGATGGTAATATTCTGATAACGTTTAAATGTGAAATTTCATACGTCATGTGCTTTCAAACAGCGACTGATATTCGTTTCCTTTATCAATGCGAGCGTTACTTTGAAGTTTCTACACCGAGCTCACGGTGACGGCTGTTGCGGAGGATCGAAGCCGACTGCCCGGGATTCGGGCTGCAGCATCCAGAGGACGTTAGCATTTCGCCCACGCCGATGACGTCACGGCAGGTGTGTCGCCCACCGCCAGGTCTGCCAACCTTCCCGCTGCGAGCAAGGGCGTCTGGAGGTGAGCGCAGCACAATAGTATTGTTTTGCTCAGCGTCGCCGAGCTACGAGTTTCATACACAACATCCCTCGAGGGAGGAATGACTAGTCTCTTACTGATTTTAACAAAATAAAATTTATAAACATTTGAGTTCACGCAAATATGAAAAGATAGCAAATGGTTGTAGGTAAAGTAGATGTTTCTTATAGGAAGATCAAACAGAATTTTGGAGAAATCAAGAAAAGAGGTGTGAACATTAAAGCTGCCAATTGGAAACCTCTTTTAAGCTCAGACGATAGAGCTAACCGATGGAAGGAATACATTGAGAAACTGTATGATGGGGACGACTTGAACAATAGCGTAATGGAATACGAAGGCGATGTCAACATTGATGACTTAGGAGATCCTGTTTTGAGGACAGAATTTAATAAAGCTCTGAATGACTTTAAAGCAAATAAAACAGTTGGAATTAATAAGATCCTTCCAGAACTTCTTAAATCCCTAGGAGAAGAAGGAATCGAAAGATTATTCAAGATGATATCAAAAAGTTATGAAACAGGAGAAATTCCAACTGATTTTAATAAAAATATCATCTTCACACTACCAAAGAAAGCAAAAGACGACAAATGTGAAAATTATCGGACCGTTGGTCTAACATCACATGCCTCAAAATTACTGACCAGAAGGATCGAAAGGGTAGTAGAAGAGATAGTAGATGAAGATCAGTTTGTGTTTAGGAAACATCGCGGTACAAGGGAAGCCTTTGTGGTATTAAGATTAATACTTGAAGGGCGGATCAAGAAAAACAAAGATACTTTTATGGCATTTGTTGATTTAAGAAAAAGCTTTTGATAATGTTAGGTGGGACAAGATGTTCAAAATTTTAAAGAAGTCAGGTCTAAAGTATCGAGATAGAAGAATACTCTATAAACTATATAAGAATCAAGTGGCTGTAATAAAAGTAGAGAATCATGAGAGACATGCAACAGTTAAAAAGTGTGTGAGACAAGGTTGTAGTCTTTCCCCATTAATATTCAACTTGTATGTAGAAGAAGCGATAAGGAAAGTCAAAGAAAAATTTCCATGTGGCATAAGTTTTATGGGAGAAAAAATCAGTATGCTACGATTTGCGGATGACATTGTCTTGTTAGCAGAGAGGGCTGAGGATATTGAGAAGTTACTGAATGGCATGAACAAAATACTGAAGGAAGATTTTGGACTGAATATAAATCAAAGCAAGACAAAAGTGATGAAATGTAGCAAAAATCATACCATTACTAGTAGATTAAATATAGGATCGGATGCAATAGGAGAAGTAAGTGAATTCTGTTACTTGGGAAGTAAAATTACAACCGATGGCCGAAGCAGGATTGATGTTAAAACTATAATAGCACTAGCAAAAAGAGCCTTCATGAAAAAGAGAAACCTTGTAGTTTCAAATATTGGTCTAGGATTTACAAAGAACTTTTTTAAACTCTATGTGTGGAGCACAGCACTTTATGGTAGCGAAACATGGACTTTAGGAATACCAAAAAGAAAGAAAATTGAAGCATTTGAAATGTGGTGATACAGAACAATCCTGAAAATTAAGTGTACAGACAAAGTAAGAAATGAACGAGTTTTGGAAATGATGGGCGAGAAAAAAGTTTATGGAAGAAGCTTACAGAAAGAAGAGACAGGCTGGTAGGTCATATTTTGAGACATGCAGGATTGGTTAATTTGTAAGTGGAGGGAACAGTTGAAGGTAAGAACTTTAGAGGAAGACCGAGATTAGAATATATGATGCAGATAATTGAGGACGTGGGCTATAAGGGGTATGTAGAAATGAAGAGGTTAGAACAGGATGGGAAGGGATGGAGGATTGCATCAAACTAGTCGAAATACTGACGACATCAAAAAAATAAAACAATATTGCAACTGGTACCTTACCAAAACGTACTTCTAGATACATTAGCTAATGGCCATTCTTCCACAGTTTCTTGTTGAACATCTGTAAATGAAAACACCGTCTGTTAACAATATATTTAAAAAAAAAAAAATCATATACTCCCTGACGGGTTTCGCATTCATGGAATAGGGCATCGTCAGTGACTATAAATGTACATGCACAAATTTGTATTATTTGTATACATAACTAGCTATCAACAAAGTACATTCTACTATCGCAGTAACAGACCGGGTTCTACAACAGTGCAGATAGAACATGTACCTGCTTCTTCCAAAATTCGTTAGTAGAATATTCTTTGCTAATAGTTAGTTACGTAACCAAATAATGAAAATTTCTTTAAAAAAAAAAAAACACTAGGTATGTACATTTACAGCCACTGACGATGTCCCCTTCCACAAGGGCGAAACGCGTCTGATAGTATATGATTTAAAAAAAGTGGTAAACAGACGGTGTTTACATTTCTAGATAGTTAAGATATGTGCTCGACATAATGATTCTTCGATTCGTTTTATTTAGCTGTTTTTTAACGCTGTCAAAAATGTGAACAGTTACATGGTTTTTCAATTTGATAGACTGAGCGAGATTATTGTAAAAATTATTTCCCGATTAACAGTTAGAACGAACTAGTTTGAAACACTGCCGGTCCTTCTATTGATAACAATATGTTATATATTAAAGACAATATGGTTGTATATGGTAAATATTAGTTTTATTTTAAAAAATAAGCTAAAGAGGGAAAATATTAACCTCTTTTAGACAGTATTAAGCTCTCCTTTACATCGCCTACGAAGTTTTCAGTTAGGATGCTCTACGCACTAAAAGATTTCGGGTATTCACAATCACCACCGTTCTCCTAATACAGCACTGAAATTCACTAATCTGGGGCACTTATTGGCCTCTGGGTAGAAACTGACATCGTGAATGGCTGGGTCAGAATCTATAAGCGGTATGTAAATGCAGAAGGCGAACCAGTTCATGGAAAGTGTGAAGTTTACTTGACCGTAACATAATCTTTCAAAATTGTGCTGTAATAGCTCATAACAGAAAAAAGGATCCAAATGTAAAGCAGTTATTGTGGACCCATCAGGAAAGAGAGATAAGTGTTCTACAAATTCACGAAATATTAGAAATCTGATCCAGACAGGCAGACTACAGAAGCTAGTGTCAGAGAGACGACATACTGTTTGAATCAGAGATGTCGTCTGCACTAACCATACTAATATACACTAGTGTAAGCCCGTGACAGTTTTTTTTGCGTATCGTCACGGGTCTAGAATAGCTCCAGTTTTTAAATGAAAGATTGTGACAGGCTGATCTGATCTGGTCAAATATAAACTTGACCTGTGTTTCAGGGTGTATAAAATCTCTTGAGCTTGAAGAACTCAGAAGCAATAATAGAGGTAGGTATTAAACACGGACAGGAACGATCGCGCTATCGTGCAATTGTTTTAAACGTCATATACTCGAACTTGCTTAAATACGAACTTGACTTGTATTTGACCCTTAACGTCCACTCTGCAAAATTTTTCTAAAAAAAATCCTGTTTGTTTCGAAACCATCACGTTGTTTATTATTGAGACTGGGCAAACACTCATAATGTAAACATTGATCATATTATCTGTGACGGTCAGAGAACTTAATACACATTCCATATTATGAAACAGTTGAGGAACTCCGCAGAAATGAGTTGCCAGAATAGTAGATTCGGTGACACATTTGATCTGATGTCCACTTAAAATAACCTAATAACTCACATACAGCGAACATGAATAAAGACCAATAACGAAAGTGTTCAGTAAAATGCCTAAAAAGCAAATAAACAGTAATGTATAAATTTTGGTCAAGCAACAACATTAGTGAAAGTCGTAATTAAACTGAAATTTATCATAAGGCGAAATTACAATTGGCATGCGTGGTTACAGCAGAGACTACGAGTAATTTAATTTTTTTAAGTTGCTTTAATTAGTAACATGTTACTGAAAAGCAGATCAGCCTCAAAATTTATCATTTTTTTTTTTTACTATGAAACGCTACTAATCGCAGACTTAATGTATATATTATGGCAATTAATTTGGTAGCAGTTGATATTAAGTTGTGGACATAAACACGAATTTCCTCTAATGGTATCTCTGGTCGCTGTTTTGTGAGCGAAGGCTGACACGTGACACCGTTCTCCAGCCAATAGCTACCGAGGTGAGTGAATGAGTGACCTTACGAAATTATATAGTAGATATGTACACATGGTAACCTCGCAAGAAGATGCCGATGAAAAGAAGATCCCTTGTAGTGACGAAATTGATGAAATCAATCAGGTGTAAAGAGGAAAATCTAAACATAACGGAGTTTAGAAATCATTACTGTGAGAAAAAATCAATAAGAATATCAGCGATATTTAGGTCTAGGAAAAACAAATGAGCAGCAAAAAAATTCATGAAATTTTACTAAGCATACACACAATTTAGGAACTATCAGAGGAAAAGGGTAACCAATTAAATTTCTTCTTGATTCACAAACATGCCGAAACCAAAGCTTAGAACATAAAATGGGGGATATTTTTTTTTTTTTATTTTATTTTTATTTTATTTATTTATTTATTTATTTATTTATTTTACCGCAATTTGATAGTTATGAAGAGCAAACTGAAAATCATGAATCTAAGGAAGCAACACAGAACAAACATACTAAAATTTTGCACGAAATGCATAAACTGCACTAAAAAAAAAAATTGGCAAATGTAAGTCAAGCGACAACGAAAGGAACAAACGGAAGAATAAGATAATCTCAGTAAACAGATGTGTGGAAGGTAGCACAGACATAAAACGAAGGATCAGAGAGAAATAGGAAAGCTGGTGAAAGCTGAAGAAACGATAAAGGCAGTAACAAGAGTTTACAAATGGAATCAAAATAAAATAAAAGAAAGAAGTATAAAATATAATACAGAAGGAGAAGTGTTATGGAGTAGACAAAAAAATAAAAAGAAAGTTTGTAGGTATCATTGATGTAGGTATAGGAAGATGAAATTAAAATCAAACATGGCGATGTGAAATCATTTTCAAGTTGAGAGGGAAGTTTAGAAATTGGAAGTAAGCTGTATTATAGGGAGGAACCAGTTGATAATGCACCATGGTGGTCTGAAAAGTTCTGCACATATAATGCAGCTGTAGACGCCTACACAACGACAAACAGATAATTTTAAAATCTCTAATTCAATAAAAGGATACTTCTTACAGTAGTACGAAAACATTTTACCTGTGAATAACGAATAGAAATTGGAGAAGAGGACCTTGCCGATACATTTGTGGATGTTGCATAATTCTACATGACAAAGAAATATTAATGCTATGACGCATCTTTAATGCCCATCGTCAAACTGACGGGTAGGAAAATCTACGGTACTCGGGGGAAAAGCAATATCAAACAAAAATTTGAAGTGCCTCAATAATAAACGCAAAGGCCACGAAACTATGCTGTAAAAATGAATGAAACCACATCCACTATAAGGTTCCCTACAAGACCTGGGAAACTTCAAGAATAATACCAACACGACGTGAAGAATCTATAGAAAATCATTGTGGAATAGAGTAGAAAAATATATTGAAATAACTGCATGAAGAATAATCTGATTTATGATCTAGAAGAGAGATTATTTATATTGTTTACTACTAATGTAGCAGTTAAATAAAATGTTCGGTCGAACGGAATTATACATATTGGGCCAAACAAGGAGGACTAAATGAATGATAAAATGTCATGCAGGAATTTATGAAATAATTTTTTTTAAATAAATGTAAACAGCAAATCCCATATAAATAACGCCACTATATACTAATATAAATATAATAATAATATAGCGAACAAACAAGAACTTGTAAGAATAGCAGAATACATGGTACTACCAAACTCCTTCGACAAGAATTCTCTATCTCTATTAATCTCTTTCAAATTTATTTCAAAATATATCTCTAATGAGGATAAAAGGATTGAAAAAATATAAGATCGTCTTCTCTACTCGCTCTTCTAATGAGTAGATGTTTTTCTAAGGATGTGAATAAACTAAATTACATGGTTAGAAATATATACGAGTAATAACCGTTAGGAAATTTCTGAATCCTTATTGTGTGGCGTTAAAAGTTGGACAGGACGATCTTTTAGACAATGATTACATCAAGAGGAAACAAAAATTAAACAATTCGATATCACTTCACAATGGAAGCAGCAGTAAAGAAAACGCAATAAATATGTGCGTAAATTCAGTATCACTGGAGACGTGTATATATATATACGAAGAAGAAGCAGTGATTATTCAAGTGATTAGAAAAAGAAATTAAACTAATATAAATAAAAAGCAAAAAAATCTAGCAGAGATAGTAACGGTCAGAATGGTCTAATTACGAAATTGGTGTAATTAACCAAGCAATACCACAACCTGCCTACATAGCTGTGAGTATTGGTCTTTGACGAAGATATAGTTGAGGTAAATAAGAGTATACGGTGTATGGTAATAATGGATTATACTGGAAGTGTCCTTGAACTAGCAACAATTAAAATAACTGTTGAAGAAAGTACCTTATGCTATAATTTTACTGTTAGAAGGCACAGCAAAAGGGCTCATTAATTGTTAAGTTGTTGGTGTTTTCCCGTAGGATTAGCAGGTGAAAAGTTTAAACAGTGAAAATAAAATTAGTTCCGGAAGTACGGTTAAATACTTGCTGTTACCATTAGATAGAACCACCTAAGGATCTCTCTATGTCGTAGTAATTAGCCTATCGAATAATTAATATTTTCTAATACAAGCTTGTTAATACTCATATCCCACATTATCAGCTTCATACGTTGTAATATTAACTTTATTATTTAAAAAATTATTATACGCATTATGTATCAAGACCATGTAGCTATAACAAGGCTAACAAAATTATTATAAAGGCTTTTTTAAAAAAAATAACGGTAAATATACATTAAAAACTTTGATAATCCTTAGACAGCATTATTATTCTTAGTGGGAGCAGAGATAACCGTAGACTATCATCATTGACGTTACATTTTGGTTCAGATTTTTATCTGATTGTCTAGTATATATTTTACTATGACTTTATAGACGCGTTTGTCCTTCTTGTCTAATAAGTTGCTGTAGATCTTCCAACAACCTGGATGACTGTTGCCAATGCCTTTTGCAAGAGAACAGCATGTGGTTCGCATCTCCTTCCCTAATCTTACCGTATCCATACAAAGGGAGGTGGTGCTAAATGCAGTCTATAAAGATATTTGGGGAATATGCGATAATTGAATGTTACTAGTGCTATAATACCCATTGTTTTTCTTGTAACAAACCATCTTAGATGCAAAACCTCAACTGGTGCACAAGTCCGCAATATGGATCCTTTACTTCTTTCGTTTTTGCCACGCATTGAATGCCTTAAAAAGTTTCCCATCATCCTGTGGCTAACATATTTATTGATTTGTATTAATTATCAATCTTGTTTCATGGATCCCTGCTGAGGAAGGACCTCTGGGATGTGAAACATGTCATGGTTAATACACATACATTCGAGCCATAATCATACTGAAAAAAATATATGTTACAAATACAAAAAAGAGAATAAAAAATAAACATTAATTTTTACAACTGAGTTTTGCAAAAGGTCATATTGAATACAATTAATTATTTTGTTCAAATTTTTCAGTGGAGTAGGAATTGTCAATAAGGTAATCTCTCAGTTTTTTAAAAACATATCTTTATCAGCTGCAAATTGTTTTATTATCTTACACGACGCCAGGGTTTCACCAGCCTTCCTATCTCTCACTTCCCCGGAGCATGTTATACGTTTGATCCTAGCGTATTTCAAAGGTTCTTATTTCCAGCGTTGCGTCCGTACCAGAGCAGACAAGCTGTCTTCGGGCTTTGAAGAGAGAGACGTGCATTGCAGAGCTGAGACGGAGGCAGATCAATGCGTCTGGCCAGTAGACTCCTGACCTCGGCTGACCCCCGCACGTTGCCATAGCTACGGCGGCCGCGCCAGGGTCAACGAACCCGCCACTAACGTGTCAACCAACACCACGGCTCAATAGACAGTCCGCGGCGCAAACTAGGACGAGTGACACAGCACAGGCCTCACAAAGAAACAAAAACTCAGACACAACAAAGAGGAAACAGTCACAAATTTGTAAAGGCAAAAGTAATCAAATGTAGCAGAAATTATACCAATAATAGTAGACTGAATTCATCGGATGGGGAAACAAAAAGAATTGCTACTCACTATTAAGCAAAGGAAACTCAGTATGTAGGACATATTATGAGAGGCGAGAGGTACCAGCTACTGCAGCTCATCATTGAAGGGAAAATACAAGGGAAAAGATCTGTTGGGAGGAGAAGGAATTCGTGGCTGAAAGACATTCGGAGATGGTTCAATTGCACGTCTGAAGAGGCTTTCCATGCTGCAGTTTCACGCTCAGAGCTAGCTGTGTGGACCGCCAACCTCCAATAGGAGAAGGCGACTTAAGAAGAAGAAATAAAAAATAGGGCCGGATGGTATAGGAAAAGTTACTGATTTTTGCTACTTAAGAAGTAAAATTACAACCGATGGTCGAAGCATGAATGGTGTTAAAAACAACATAGCACTAGCAAAAAGATCTTTCATGAAAAAGAGAAATCATGTAGATTCAAATCTAATCTAGGACTTGGAAATAACTTTTTAAAACTCTATGTGTGGAGCACCGCACTTTATGGCAGCGAAGCATGGACTGTAGGAATACCAGACAGAAAGAAAATTGAAGCATTTGAAATGTTGTGCTATAGAAGGATGCTGAAAATTAAGTGGACAGATAAAGTACGAAATGAACGAGTTCTGGAAATGACGGGTGAGGAATGAAGTTAGTGGAAAAGTCTTACAGAAAGAAGAGACAGGATAGTAGGTCATATTTTGAGACATGCAGGATTGGTTAATTTGTTCGTGGAGAAAACAGTCAAAGGTAAGAATTTTTTTCCCCCTCGTTGACGGCTAAGGTCATTAGAGGAGGTGATGGGACTGGGTACAAGGAATGGGAAGGAATTCAGCCATGGCATTTTTTAAGGAAGCATCTCGGCATTCGCCTGGAGTGATTTGGGGAAACCATGGAAAACCCAAATCTGGATGCCTGGAAGGGGATTCGAACCCGCGTCCTCCCGAATGCGAGGCCAGAGCGTTAACCGTTCACCCACCACGCTCGGTTCGAAGGTAAGAACTGCGGAGGAAGGCAGAGATTAAAATATATGAAGCAGATAATTGAGGATGTGGATTGTAAGTTGGGTTGAAAAGGTTAGCACAAGACGGGAAGGGATGGAGGATTGCATCAAACTAGCCGACAAACTGACGACACCAAAAAAAAATTAATATCAGATAATACGAAAACGCGATTAAGAAAAATACAAAAACTTAAATCTGTGTAGCAATAATTCTTTTCTTAGAACATGAATTTATTTGACATTGATTCCATAACAACAAAACAGTTTCCACATAATCATACACTCTGCACTGTCGATTCATTAATACTGATTCTTTTCACCTGAGGGATATAAATCTTCATAGGCAAAAAAATAGTTTGAGTTATTCTTTACTTCGGATGGAGGAATAATTCTGTGTGAGACACTGGGCGTATTCATGGAGATCACCCGCACAGGCTCACGGAGTAATTCTCTGTCTCTTTCAATCCGTCTCCATACTAGTAATGGAGACAGCTTTGCTGCTGCTCCCGTTATACTGATTCAACGTTCCTGTTTCTTTTCTTCGTTAGAGCTATAAGACTCGTCGAAAACTGTTTTATAAAAGCCGGAACAGCATTACTTTGTTAAAAAAAATGTAGGAACGAAGTTGGATACAAGCTCCTGGCATTTGCTGCTACAATATCTGGAAATTTTGACACAAAAAAAATAAAAAAAAAAATAGCGAATCCTGAGTGTGAACCAGGATCCTTCTGCGTGCTGGGGCAGAATATTTTGCTCCCAGACAGCACTCGGTCCTTATAATACTGGGTTCGGATAAAGACAGGTTTGCCTTGTTTAAACTGCTTGACACCTGACTTACCTGATACACTCATACTTAAACAGACGAAAAACAACGTTGACCATCTCAACTATCTGTACGTTTTAATCTGACATTTTGCACGGTACATAATAGTTTCATACTTAGTATCGGTTGGAATCGCTCAAAGAAGGTCCAGAAGTTATGTTTAGTGTACAGCATGTTCTTAAGTTTCCTTAAGATGATAACGGGATTTTTTTTAACTGATTGCTTTATGCCTCGTCAACGGCTAAGGTCATTAGAGACGGTATGGGACTGGGGACAAGGAACTAGAAGTAATTTAACCATGTCCTTTTTGAAGAACAATCCCAGCATTCGCCTGGAGTGATTTGGGGAAACCATGGGATCAAGGGACATTGTAATTCTGTTATTAGTATCGTTTGCAGCGTCAACTTCCTGTTGAAAAAACCAGGGATTCCTGGTGGCGAGTGACTACAGTATTAAACATCTACCTGGTCGTTGCAGGAGTGATGTCAGGTTGTGTCCAACTGTGGTAAAACTGAAATATTTTGAGTAAATCCTAGCTCCTATTTTCTCGTACCCTATTATCATATTTCGGGAAGCACTTAAGCCGCTTCCCGGACAATAGGCGGCGAAATTAAACACTGGCCCGGACCTAGCACAGAAAAACATTGGCCTTGCAGCCGCATTTAAGGAGAGAACGGTCTTCCCGGCTCGGTAAAATTAACGCTGTATCTACAAAAAAAAATACAAAAAAACAGCAAAAATCATAAATGCTTCTAACATATCTGTCACTGAAAGGCTCCCGTGTCCGTTTTTTTTTCCCCTTATGGCTTTACACCTCTTCGACGTCGATTTCATTAGAGGCGGGATGGGGCTGGTGGTAAGGAACGGGAAGGAATTCGGACTTTTAGAGGAAGCATCCTGGCATTCGCCTAGAGTGATTTGGGTAAACCATGGAAAACCCAAATCTGGATGCCCGGACGGGGATTCGAATCGCCGTCCTCTCGAATGCGATGCCAGAGCTCCCGTGTCATCTTACAGTACACAGGCAAAAGAATTATTGTTCAGCTGATTAAGCTTCAGCGGATGAACCTAATTTCGGGGAACACCCTTGCCGTAAAGCTCTACCACGAAAATTCTCTAATACGTACTTGTTGGTTAAGTTCCATAACTTCGGTATAGCAGACTGTACAGTTTCGCACCACATCCACCTCATTATCTAACATTCAGTTGCGATCTTTACGATATTTATCATATTTATCTTCCTAGGGTTAAGGAACAAATTTATAGGGTCATTTCAAGGAAATGGAAGAACACCTCTATAGCAAGACATGACAGGGCTAAAATTATTTCGGATATGGGAAAATTTGAAATCTGGAAAACTAACGCCTATGGTATGTATGTGCCTACCATTACGTTCGGAATATTATCTCTGGCCACTGCTGCATCGTCATATGTATGAAAATGCGGAATATATCATTATTAGAATAATGCAGACCGCAATTTTTAGATTTTGCGAAGGTAAATGACGTAGTAAGAATAAGAATATTGGAATAGATATGGATGTTTCAAAACGACTCTCCCGATTAAGGGGGCATCCATAAATTGCGTGAGGTGAAATAGGGGGGGGGGTCCGGCAAAATCTCACCAGATCTCACGAAGGGAGAGGGAGGATCAACGGAAATCTCACGTGAGATTTTTTAAAATTGGGCAGGACTGTAGAGCTAAAAAAAAGGTCTACAATTGACGCGAAAGTCGATTTTAAGGGGGGTATTTGGCTGAAAAGTGTGGGTGAGACCTAAAAAAAAAGGTCTCAAAAAGTTGCAAAGACGATCTGTAGGGGGGAGGGGGGGTCTCAAGGAACCAGATCTCACCACAGGGGGCGGGGGGCGGGCCAGATCTCACCAAAATCTCACCAGAGGGGGGCGGGAGGTCCGAAAATCAGGAAAAACACCTCACGTAATTTATGGATGTCCCCTAAACAGTCCTGCTTCAAGGCAAATGCCAGATCAACAAGTGATTTACAGGGGAATCGCGGAACAATTTATTTCAGCTAATAAACATAATTCTGATTAGACCCGCCAGTATGGCTACGTGCGCTGTGGCGGCGCACAGTGCATCGCGGAGGTTCTACGGACCGGGCACGAACCCAGGACTCAGCGTGCCACCCGCCCTGACTGCGGCTTTCCTCAGCCATCAAGGAGAATGCCGGGACGGTCTCCAATCTCCGCCTCATAAACTACACATTCCACAAACAAAATATACACCTAACACACGCTGAATATAGTTAGACGTTTCAGGGACAAATGGCGACATTTCACATCCTCCATTGGTAGGTACCTAGTACCACCTGGCAGTAGAATTAAAATGCTCATCGTCAGCAAGGCCGCAGGGGTGGATCCAGGGGGGGGGGGCTAGGGGGCTCAAGCCCCCCCCCTCAACGTATCTAGGTCCGCCCCTGACATTGTAGTTTTGAGATCTTTTTTTTTTTAGCTCTACGGATTTGAGGCCCGAGGAGGCTA
The DNA here is from genome assembly GCA_031002005.1 of Vandiemenella viatica. Classification (NCBI taxonomy): domain Eukaryota; kingdom Metazoa; phylum Arthropoda; class Insecta; order Orthoptera; family Morabidae; genus Vandiemenella; species Vandiemenella viatica. Next base: position 29,635,916 of record CM061914.1, read on the forward strand.
TAAATACTACCTTTTTCCCGACTCAAGCCTCCCCCCCCCCCACTCCAAAACCAAAATCCACTGAACGCAAGCCCTCTGAACCAAAATTCACTCAAGCCAAGCCCCCCCCCAAACCAAAGTCCGATCAAGCCCCCCCCCAAACAAAATCCTGGATCCGCCCCTGAGTAAGGGCATGTGGCCCTGAAAACGTAGCTCTAAATTTCACTCTGCCAACTATGAGTAAAACTATTCGAAGCGTGCCGACCTACAACTTTTGGGAAATGTGGTGCGGGGGCATCCATTAATTACGTGAGGAAATAGGGGGCTGGGCATCCGGCGAAATCTCACCAAGGGGGAGGGGGGGGAGTCAACGGAAATCTCACTTGAGGTTTTCAAATTCTTGAAGAATGGTAGAGCTAAAAAAATATCTCAAAAAGTTACGAGGTCGATTACTAGGGCGGGGGGGGGGGTATAGACCAGATCTCACGAAGTCTCACCAGATGGGGGGGGTGGTCCAGAATTCCGGAAAAATACCTCACGTAATTAATGGTCGCCCCCCGAAGAAAAACAAACAGTTTCCCGTAAACAGTATTTATGACTGAAGCAGTAATAATTTACACAGAATTTTAATTTTTTATTCAACAAATTGTTCCGAAACATTGATTTTCCTTTCAACACTGTTTGTCATCCAGTGTATTAAAAAAAAACACACTATTAATGTTGTCCTTATGAAAACCATAAGGACAACATTAATAGTCCACTACCATTATTTGCTGACATGATTGGGTTCACTTTCATGTACTTCTGACGAATTTGCATTTAATTTAATTGCGATGTAGTGGTTGCTTCGGTGGCAATTTCCCCACACATCCGTTTTCCTTTCATTTTCTCATTTACTTTTGCTCTCTACAAATTTCGACTTTAAATTATTTCAGCGTTTTTGGAAAAATTATTCATCACTTGGTAATTCATTGGAATCCCTGACCTCCTTACAAACGAGCGAAAATTTTCACACATCCTTACGCCTGAAATTGAGTGGTAGTTTGTGATCATGGTCATCTTTTCCCGCCCATGCACCTATCCTAATCCTTCCAGCAATATCTTTCCCGTCCTCATACCCAGTACACGACTTGTACAGTCCCAACACTCTCTTCGTCCTCCTCCTTTCTTCCAACAAATCCATCCCAGCTCCTTCAACATATCAGTTAGTGATTGTGTCTACATCTACATCTGATCCATACTCTGCAATTCACAAATACTGTGGGTGGCAGAGAGTGCTAATCACCAATCCTAATTCTGTGCATTGCAATCTCGAACAGAACGAGGAAAGAAAGAATACGTACGGCATCCTATTTTTCCAATCTTATCCCTCCTGTCATTGCGACTTAAATAGCTGGGTGGAAGAAGAATTTCATTGCACTCGAAAACTAAAGATTTTCGCATTTTCTCCAATAAAGTCAAACGAAAGCGACGTCGTCTGTCTTCCAAACAATCCAAGACCAATCTATGTAACAATTAATTATTTTTTAGTAAATACGCCAATACAACTGTTGTTGGATATTCTTTATTTTTCTGACGCGTTTCGCCTCTCGTCGAGATATCTTCAGCGTACAAGGTTTATTTACATTTTGAGGTGTGGTAGTTGGTCTTCTGTGACCTCAACCAGCATGCTGTTTCCACTATTGTATTTAGTTATACAGTTTGATATAGTGTGGTTCTTATGCCTCCATTGGTATTGCGAAAACTGAAGGTTGATAATGACGTGCATAAAACTGTGCTTCAAAGTTGACTACCAGTGGAGGCATAAGAACCACACTATATCAAACTATATAACTAAATACAATAGTGGAAACAGCATGCTGGTTGAGGTCACAGAAGACCAACTACCACACCTCAAAATGTAAATAAAACCTTGTACGCTGAAGATACCTCCACGAGAGGCAAAACGCGTCAGAAAAATAAAGAATATCCAACAACAGTTGTATTGGCGTATTTACTAAATAATAATTAGTTTATCAAGCAACTGTGGAAAAAATGGCCTGCAATATTCACATATATAGCAATTGTGCGACACTTTCGTAAGGACTGTAACTAGCAGTCACGAATCGAGCGGCTCTCCTCTGTACTTTGCTAACGTGTCAATCAATCCCTTGCGGTACGGATCCCAAACTTCACAACAGTAATCCAAATGCAGACGCACTAGTGTTTTGTACCCTATTTTCTTTGTTAGTTCCGCGATAATTTCCAGAGATGATCTAGCAGCCCTTCTTCACATCCACTCCAACTCCTATATTTGATACGCAAAGTGTGGGTCCCATACTATACTACGATACTCAAGTAATGGTGTGACCAAAGTTTTGTAATCAAATTCCCTTACTTCTCTGCTACATCCCCTCATCTTTCGTACTACTTCTTTTAGGTTTGTGACATTGGTCGTCGTTTGAACGCATGGGGCCTGTCTTTCGTGAGTGTGAGCCGGGGCTATCCCGTGTGGGTTTCTGAGATCCGAGATCCCGTTTCGTCCTCCAGACAGCCCGGCCGACCGTCCTTGAGTCGCGCCGTCTGGTCGAGGCGATGAGACCCGAGCGGCGCCGAGCGGAGCCGAACGCAGCCGAGCGCAGCCGAGCCGCGCCGCAAAAAACAATGCCGGCCGGCCGGCTGGTGCACCTCGGGTAATATCGGCCTCGCTCGAGCTTTGCTCGCTTTGGTCGTTTTCTTGCAGTCTGGCGGCTGGGGAAAACGGGCAAAAATCCCGTCCCGCCGCCCGCGCGGCTATTTTTAAGCGACGTTTCGTAATAAGGCAGATACACGGGCAGACGATGCCCCTCGGAGTGCCTTGTTCTTCCTTTACGTCTAGCAGTCCGGGAGAGCAGCCTGGTGCACGTTACAAAGGAGGTCAGGATACGGCAGAAGTCATCAACGAAATTAAGACTCCGAACGTTTGTGAGCGCAGAATCACAGTCGTCTTCAGGCTTTAATGACGCCATCGTTTACGAGTTGTTACGCATTAATTAAAGAAAGAAACAAAAAAACTGTATGGATCAAAGCGCCACGGAGGCCCATAATGCATTTGGAAATCCTAACCTGAAGAATTGTCCGATCAATTAAGACGGAGTCCTCGTCGATAAAATAATATCAACAACATCTCCATGTAAGGATTACTTCAGAAGAAACCAACAGAAAAAAGTTTGAACTGTGAAGAATCTGATTGATAATGTTGACAAAATTCGTAAAGATACTGAGTATTGGTACAGGGTAGAGTTCAAGATTCACAGTATCTAGAATAAAGAACACGAGCTACCAACGAAGTTAAATGATTGATGGTTAAAATGAATAAAATAATATGAAAATCCATACTATGAATGGCGTAATGAGTGAAATGCTGAAGTAAGTGGAAAAAAAATTCGCCACTAAAATTTCAAGAAAAGTTAAATTAAGGTTTTTAAGAATCGCACAGAAGGCATTCAGAAAGTTATCAGTAAGTCTAAAATACAGTATAAAAATATTCGGAAACTGCAAGTTATATATAGGAGTGCAGATTAGCTCTGACATCTAATTTGACAATTATGAGGTCAGCTCTAATATCGAAACCATAACGAAGCTATACGAAGCACCTTTAGTGTAATATTGAGAATTTAGTAGAATCCTCGTACAACAGAGGTCCTTACCTCCCTACACTGGATTTATACCATCTTAAGAGTAGCTGTTATAAGTCTAAGTTGCCTTTTGAGATAGGCTCTAGTGCCTGTTGCAAAGGCTGGCACTCGATTTCGTGCATAAGGGAAGTGAGAAATTTTTTTTGTGGGTAGGGTTGTAAACCATTTGAGCAAAGCAAGGAAAACTACGAATACTTTACCAAAAACGCTAAAGGAATTTAAAACTGAAATTCGTAAATAGAAAAAATGGATCCTGGAAGGAATTTAACACTCAAAGTACATAAGACAATAATAAAAATAGAAAGAACGGGGTAATTATATGACAAGGGAAATTGGCAACGGAGCATACGTTCCATAATAGTTAATAATCATTCAATTCAATTCACAAGATCCACAAACGGTCGCGTGAGGATTCCTTTTGAAAAGAGGCGGCGGCAGAAAAGACAGAGAGACTGCAGGACGTAATCGTATGAAATTGGACAGTTGGCTCTCGTAAAAAATTCCGATACATCTGACGTGGAAAAGAAAAATATCTCCTATTTCTTCCATTTCTTTTACGATACCTTTAAGGTTCGCAAAACTGTTGGTCCTAATGCCAGTGAAGCTCGAGATGAAGATTTAATGCTCTTAGTCTTATGTCACATAATGCGATCTACAAACGTCTAGCGAAGCATTAGTTTTGTTAATATCTCGATTTGGAAAAATTTCACGAACGATGAACTGACGCAAGCAAGCTCGATCATTTGTAAGGGAAACAACTTATCGTATCATGTGCGGAACAGAAATGTTGGTATTGTAAAGTCGTTGGTGAAGGTGAATGACATCGATGAAACAAGATAGAAATATATCAGAAATAAGGATTGGTAAGGTTACGTCAAGAATTAAATATGAGAAAGTTTTAAGCAATATGGGTATCGCAATTTGTGGTGAGCAAAAATAATGCGAAAACGAATTTCTCAATAACGTTTGGACCGTTAGTGTCGCTTTATTAGTACAGATGGACAGTATCTAAAATAGTAATAAGGCGTAGTTGATTTCATCTGTCACAAAGGTCGTACCTAGAATTTTTTGGTACAAAAAATAGATTCTTTTTGTTGATTACTTTGAAGAGAGTAAAAGAATAATTGGCTAATACTAGGCAAGTAGTCTAGACCATATGGATTAAAACAAGGTATGTTTTATAAAGAAAAAAATCTTTTATCGGGACAATTGACTTGCGACCAATGTACTATGGCAATTTAAGGATCTAAGGTCTCAACTATTGGAACATTCACCCTATTCACTAGATTTGATCCACACTCACTTCATCCAAATCAAGAGAAATTAACAAATGAAAAACGTTTTGAATAAAATATGGAGGTGATACCATACATGGGTACTTTTCAGACCTTCAACAATAGCACTTCAGGCAGGGAATTTATCCATTAAAGAAACTTTCGACGACGTAGACTGACCTAAAGTGTCATCTCATCACAGCATGTCGCATAGTTCTTCTGCCCCTCGACAGACAAATCATCAGAGCTTGCGATTTTTTGCCGTGGACGTGACGACTTTCATGTTGTCTTAATACTGAAGAAAAACTGATTTCTTTCAGTGATTACTTTTAGTTCTTAGTGCACAGGTGCTGAAGTAACAAGAGAGTCAAGAAGAATTTTTGTTATCATTATTATTATACATAGATTTTATTTATTTATTTTTTTCGCCGCCAGGGTTCCAATTGTAAAGAAAAAGCATGTCAAGAAATATAAAGATTTCAGAAGATAATAACTACACTGTTATTAAGACTGATGGAGGGAAGGCTGTAGGAAAGTTAGAACTCTTATTTAATAAAAGGGATAATGCAGGAAAAGTTGGACTTCAGATCTCTTTTGAGGAGACTAAATTCATGACCTATAATAAGGATTCTCTCACGGTACTAAACACAGAGTATGGAAAAATTAAAAAGGTCAATAAATTTAAATATCTAGGTGAAGTAATTCAGATTAATGGGTTTGATAAGGAAGCAAATATATCAAGAGCAAGAAAACTAGAACTAGCATACCAACTGACTAAAGATACACACAATAAGAAGAATCTTTCAAGGAAAACTAAAATCAAACACTACAATACAGTAATCAAAACAGAAGGTCTGTACGCCTCAGAATGTTTGTTCTCTATGAAAACTGGAGAAATAGAAGAGATAGAGGAAAAGCAATGGAAAATCTTTGAAAAATTTGGGGACCATTAAAAATTGAAAATGGTGAGTTTAGTCACCCGAGGAATAAAGATCTATACAAAGAAGAAGGAACTGAAATGATGTCAGAGACGATCAAAAAGAGGAAAATCAGTTTTTTGGTCACATAATGAGAATGGGTAACAACAGACTTACAAAAAAAATTTTCAGCTATGTTTACAAGAGTAAGAAGAGCAACCAGTGGATCGAAGGAGTAAATAAAGATATGATTGAGATCGGAATAACTGAAGATTTAATACAAGATAGAGCAACTTTTAAGAGACTGATCCAAAATTTCAAGGGTTTCCAGGAGAAGGAGAAGAGGAAATGTAGTAACATATGGACAGAAGAAAGGAGGAAACAGCAAAGTGAGAGGAAGAAGAACTATTGGAAGTCAAGAAAAGAAGCATTGAAATGAATGCACGGGATTACTTTTCGCGGTCCTTAGACGAGCGATATAGAAGAGAAGAAGAAAGGGGATAATGGTTGTAGGAGGAGAAAAGACATTAATAACTATAATAGAAATGTATATTGAAAAAGGAATGATGCTTTTGTCATCTTCATTAAACGAAAGAAAATTATTCCATGAGAAAATAGGCAAAATATAAATTATTAAAAAGCTTTGCGTAAGAATTAAAATAGGCGATGAATTAACAAGGGATATGAGTGTGACATGGCATTTTGGTTTGAAAATAATTCGAGCATCAGAACTGAAAATAGAAGAAACTATGACAGGAGATCTGAAATATCTGAACAAGAGATTTGAAATTTGCATTATATTACGAAAACATTAGTTAAGTATTGAAAGTGGAATCAATTTCTGTAGCGTTTAATCTGTAGCCACTGAAATTAAGAAAGCTGCCCTTTATACAGATCGTTCCCCGTTTTCGGCTGTTATTTTCTAATGGATGGCCAGCACTAATTGCATTTCACACTCTCGATTGCGCGCTTCGTTCCGCCACAAGGCTGTCTCGAGGTCCCGCGCATTCCTTTTATTTCATCATCCAGAACTACATTCCAGCTCCTTTCCCTACACTGAACCAAGCGGCGGTAAGTAAAGTCATTAATCCCTATCCAGGTAATCCATTTGTGGTCACACAGTACATATTTTCTGAAGTAGCCATCCTACTAAAATCCATAGTAAAATGTATGAATATTTTTATTTATGTTTAGCAGAAACAGTATGGTACCTTCAAATGTGCACAAGCCTTTTTAACAGGTATCCATAAATAAAATCTTTGATCCTGGTCATAAGCAATATTGCAGACACTCAGTAATCCGTTCATTCTTTTTAAACTCTAATTTGGCACGAACTTCATAACCTAAATCCACTATACTTGGAAATGTATCGATGTTTCTATTGCTTTTCGGGATGGGCCAGAGCATTTTTTTTTTTTTTAATTTACTATGATTGAATTTTGTATTCGCCTCTCAATCTTACCAGTGTTTTTTAAATGGTCTTTTCACTAATAACTTTTATGTTGAAGGTTGTTAACATATGTTCTTTGCAGTAACATATCCACCAATATAGAGGTCTCTATTAGGAACAGCAATTAGGTTTTCTATAATCCAAGCAATTTTAACAATTGTCATTTGAGGCGTCTGCCTTCATTATTGTATCAAAAAAGGAAGAAGAAGAAGACAAACTCGTCACAATGATTATTAGCAGGGTTTTTTGAAAAATAAAAAAAAAAGTTTTGCTCGTTCCTGAGCATCGTGACCTTGTTGAATTTCTCTCAACATTTTTGACTGTGTGTTCACACTCTTGATGATTTTCAGCTTCCCTGATAGACATGGTTTAAGGGCCTGCCAAATACAGCCATGTGTTGTATGCACACAGCGATGGACAAGACTTGCCCCGCACGCCAAGTGATAGGAAGCTAATCGCAACACGGAAAGTTGATATTCCATTCAAGGAAGTGCTGATTAGCCTAAGAAAACATCACCAAATTCATTTCTCATCCGTTGAACGGTGAAATTCTCATCAGCTGGGGTAGTAGGACACAAGTATTTTCCACAACTGCAAATGAAGACGCGCAGGAAGGTATTAGTGTATTAGGCATCCTCTACAGTCGATATAACACCGCCATAACTCATCCTTTTCTTCTGTAATCGTGCATTATCAACAAAAGAACGTCAAATAATGCTAATCGTTCGTAGTCCTTACACAACTATTTCTTGCTGTCTCGGTCACTTACCATACCACTGAGCGTGGCGAATAAGTGGTTATGCTCTGGTCTCGCATTCGGGAGGACGCGGGTTAGAATACCAGTCCGGCCATCCAAATTTGGGATTTCCATGGTTTCCCCAAATCACTCCAGACGAATACTGGGATGCTTCCTAGGAATATGCGATGCCTGAATTCCTTCCCGTTCCATGCCCCCAGTCCGTTCCCTCCTCTAATGACCTAGACGTCGACGAGACCATAAGAAGGAGGAAAAAATTCTATTAGACCCAGTTGACAATGCTACACGTATTGCGGGCAGATGATATAGACAGTACATCGAAATGTGAGACTAAAGAAGAAACCCAATATCCAGTTGCCATGTGTACCACTGCAAACAACGACCAATTGATCATGCTGCATAAATTTTCAAGCAGAAGATTCGACGGGAAAAACCTACCCTGAAGAGCCATTGAAACTGGTACACCTGCCTAATATCGTGTAGGGCCCCCGCGAGCACGCAGAAGTGCCGCAACACGACGTGGCATGGACTTGACTAATGTCTGAAGTAGTGTTGGAGGGAACTGACACCACGCATCCTGCAGGGTTGTCCATAAATCCGTAAGAATACGAGGGAGTGGAGATCTCTTCTGAAAGGCACGTTACAAGGCATCCCAGATATGCTCAATAATGTTCATGTCTACTTCTACATATATACTCTGCAATTCACAAAACTGTGGGTGGCAGAGGGTGCTCAGCACTAAAGCTAATCTCTTTGTTGTGCATTCATATCCCTAATGGTACGAGGGAAAAATGGATTCATATTAGAATCAGTGCGGCACCTTATTTCTCTAATCTTATCTTTCCTGTCCTTCCGGCTCAAATACTGTACGTTAGTGGAAGAAGTATTTCACTACACTCGTAAATGAAAGTGGGAGTACACATGTTTACCAATAAGTTTAAACGCAACGTGCGACGTCTATCTACCAGAGACTCCCAGCCTAGTCTACTAATCAGTTCTGTGACGCTTTCATAAGGACTGTAGCAAGCGGTCACGAATCGGGCGGCTCTTCTCTGTATATCTGGGGAGTTTGGCGTCCAGCGGAGGTGTTTAAACTCAGAGTATTCATGGAGCCACTCTGTAGCAATTCTGGATGTGTGGGGTGTTGCATTGTCCTGCTGGAATTGCCCAAGTTCGTCGGAATGCACAATGGACATGAATGGATGCAGGTGATCAGCCAGGATGCATACGTACGTGTCACCTGTCAGAGTCATATCTAGACGCATCAGGGGCCCCATGTCACTTCAAATGCACACGCTCCACACCATTACAGAGCCTCCACCAGCTTAAACAGTCCCCTGCTGACATGCTGGGTCCATGAATTCATGGGGTTGCCTCTATACCACCGAGCATGGTGGTGTAACGGCTAGCGTTCTGCCCTCGCATTCGGGAGGACGGCGGTTCGAATCCCCGTCCGGGCATCCAGATTTGGGTTTTCCATGGTTTCCCAAATCACTCCAGGCATATGCCGGGATGCTTCCTTAAAAAGGCCATGGCCGAATTCCTTCCCATTCCTTGCCCCCATCCTTTCCCGTCTCTAAAGACCTCGATGTTGAGAGACGTAAAGCAGATTTAAAAAAAAAAAAAAAAAAAAAACCCTCTATACCCGTACACTTCCATCCGCTCAATACAATTGCAAACGAGACTCTTCAGACCCGGCGACATGTTTCCAATCATCAACAGTCCAATGTGGGTATTGACGGGCCCAGGCGAGACGTAAAGGTTTGAGTCGTGCACTCAGCAACGGTACACGAGTGGGCCTTCGGCTCCGAAAGCCCATATCGATGATGTTTCGTTTAATGGTTCGCACGCTGACACTTGTTGATGGCCTAGCATCGAAATCCGCAGCAATTTGCGGAAGGGTTGCACTTCTGTCACGTTGAACGATTCTCTTCAGTCGTCGTTGGTCCCGTTTTTGCAGGATCATTTTCCTACCGCAGCGATGTCGAGATTTGATATTTTACCGGATTCCCGATATTCACGGTGCACTCGTGAAATGGTCGTACCGGAAATCCACACCTCATCGCTACCTCGGAGATGCTGTGTCCCATCTTTCTTGCGCCGACTCACTTAAATCGTGATAACCTGCCATTGCAGCAGCAGTAACCGATCTAACGCCTGCGCCAGACACCTGTTGTCTTATATAGGCGTTGCCGACAGCAGTGCCGTACTCTGAGTGTTTAAATATCTCTGTGTTTGCATATGCATGCCTACACCAGTTTCTTTGGCTCTTCAGTGTACTATTACATTGTAACCAACATTTTACAGTAGAAAGTTCACTTGCTTTATAATGGTGTTGTTGTTGTAAATAAATTACCCAATTGCTTCTGTTACTGAAACGTGAGATTGCTATACTGGCCGGTTGAGCTTAGTACTCTTATATTAAAGCAATTTCAAGCATGTAGTTGTTGACATTTTACAGACTAACAAACGTTTATACAACATGGTGTTAACGTAAATAATTCTTTAAGCTTAGGGACATTTTTAAAAACTAGTGAGTTATGAGTGTGGAAATGATTATCGAAGACTCTCGATGGTTATCTCACTTAGGGAGCGTCCATAAACTACGTGCTCAGTATGGGGGGTGAAGTTGACTGTAAAGCTACGCTGGGCTACGTAGGCGGAGGAGGCGGGGGGGGGGGGGGGGTTCTGAGCCAGGTCACGTAGCTTTTCGTTCATATTATTTGACACAGTTAAAATGAGATACAGAACACACAACAGCATGTGAATATTTATTTCCGTCATTTAAGTATCTCTGTATGAAATTTACGATAGTTTGACACGAGAAAACATTACAAAATGTCTTCTGGAATTAATATGGGGAAACCTTACGTGCTACGGGAGAAGGGTGGGAGGGGGTAGAGGCAAAAGCCACGTCGGGTTACTAATTTCTGCATTGCAGGTTACTATGGAAAGATGAAACACACAACAGATAATTCATTTGAGAGACCGAAAAGCCCCATCTACAATAATAATAATAATTCCGTGTGGTCGTAATGACCTGGTGACAGGGTTTCTACTGGTTGAGCATTCCGCCCCTGTCGTAGCCGCCTTAACCTAACCCAGCAGTCCTATCGTGTACAGTAGAATTCCAGTTTTACGAAGAATCCGAACCACGAAAGCGTTCTGGCGTACTTGATATTGCACAGCAAGCTGTACCAGAGGTAAATATCGGGTTAAGATCCTACGAAAATTCCCGCCACGACGGGGAGTCGAACCGGGGACCTTTCGATCCCCAATCAGACAGCTTAACCACTGAGCCACCAGATCGCTCTATCTTGCACATTGCTTGTAATAAAATCGGTGCTGACGACTCGCGTAAGAGTTTTATGCCGATTCTAATCAAATTAACTGAATCCAGCGCAAAGAGAGAGTTACTCATAGTTATAGTTTTGTTATGTGTGTAAACGAGCCGAAGCGAGCGCGTAGAGTTACTGTTTTGGTCGCGGCTGATTGTTTGTCAACACGGAGAGCTGGCCGGCGAAGATCAGGCTGCCCAGACGGCGGCCGGAGACGTGGCAACAGCGCGACGGAGCCGGCGCGGCCTTGGGCGAGAGACGGGCCGGCATGAAAAACTCACAGCTGGCGCACAATTCGCATTCCGTCTCGAGTCGGTCGGTCCCTGGCGGAGGTGCGTCTTACGTAAGCAGCCCCAGGGACCGCGTGGCTTACTGGACCCAACAGGCGTCTAGTATCGCCCCCGCCGTCACCAATAAATCAGTCTCTAACTGCCAGAGAAGCGGCAGCACTTCCGTCGCAAAGCACGCCTGCATAGCGACAGCAAGTGTTAGGTCTGCATTACGCTGCACAAGATCTTTGTCAAAGATATTTTATAAAAGATTTTATCGTATTTATTTTAGCTCTCTGAAACGAATGAAATGAACCTGTATGCTTTGTGCAGCCGCAGTACGTTCAGCTGTCACGATATGTGTTTCATTGAAGAAAAAGAGGACAAGTAAACGAATTTGGGTTAGATCGTGGATTGCAAGACTTGATATGAAAAGAATTCATCCAAGTTCAGTACAAGAGCTGCAATGTGAGTACGTGGCATACTATAAAAATTATGGTTGTAGCTGCAGCTTAGGCCCAATATATCCTTACCACAGCATTTCCAATGATTTCTATATCAGAATTATTACCGCCAAACTTGGCGATATCTCTTTTTACGGTGTATGTACTCAAATGCTGCATTCGGATCTACGCCATTCTGCACTATGGCACCTGTATTACTCAACTGTTATTCGCGAAACCTGTCAGGTACTAACTAGCTTCTTCATCGATTAATTTTTCCTTTTCGGGTCATCGAGAGGGCAGTAGTCATTCATAGAACTAATTAACTTAGCAATCTTTGCGTTAGTGTCCGCCTTTTTATTCCTATTCTTCTATATGTCTGGTTTTGCAAAATTTTCTTTTCTTTATACTCAGAAATCAAGATTTTAATTCATTCGGAAGTCCTAACAAACTTCGGTAAATTTGCTTGCGCCATTTTCTTTATTTACTTCGAAATCTTTTATAAAATGTAATGCCAACGTATTACATTTTATAAAAGAAATTTTGTAAAAGAAATCTTTTATAAAATACTAGCTAGTACCCACGACTTCGTTCGTGTTTGTAAAGAATTTGTATTGACAGATACCGACATCTAACAACCATAGTGCACGACAGGAGATACGATTCTACTACCATACACAAACACCAATGCTCTATGTTATGTAGTTTTGGCAGAAAAGTGACATTTGCGGAGGCCAACTTTAATCATCATATCTCCCACATCCCCACAGCTATCGTCATTCCGCCAACGTTGTGCACGACAGGAAACTCCATGTTACTTCCACACACAAAGGCCGGTGATCTGTGCATGGTAGTGGAGGCTGAAAAGTGAAATATATGAAAACACACGTCTATTTTTATATATATATAAGATTATGAAGCAGCAATCCTGGCAAATCCAGTGAGTTAAAAAATTCTGGTGGATAGTTGACGACATCATCTTGGTTAGTTGCGCAATCAACTGATTTGTATATCCTTAATTCACCGGAAATTTCATTTTGAATTTCGAAATTTATTTAATTTACATCCGTGTTTTTGTCTCTGTAATATAGTTCGGTCGTTCAACCAAAAAATTGACAGGAAATGTAATGCAGCCACTCAAAACGTTTACAGGTATTTTTCATTACCAATGCCAATGAGTTGTTATGAAAACATTTCTTCCGATCAATCATTTTGCAATTCCAAAGATAATCATAAAGCGCCTTTGTTTCGTTTTGATTGACTGGCAGTAATATTATTTTCGTTGATGACACCCAAACCTTTTTTTTCCTTCGAACTTTATTTTGGGCAGGCATAGATTAATATTCATAAGGTCTAATCAACTTGAAGGCATACCAGAGCTAATCCTAACACGCCTTTGTTTTGTTTTATTTTGATTGACTGGTTTGTATGGGAAAAGAAAAGTGTTGATTTTACTATTTTCCTCGTAATTTTTACGTTTTTTCTCTCCATATGAACCTTCCTTGTGGATTAACGAAAATATGAAGGAAAAAAAAAAATTGCCGAATTGGTCGAGCCGTTCTCGAGTTTTGCACTTAGCAACACATTTGGCGATTCATTTTTATTTACATAGAAGATTTTAAAAGTTAGAAAGTATTATTAGTGGCAGCCAATTCAATCATCATTAATTCTACCTGAACATAGTTTAAAACGAATGGAACCCATCACCACAAGGCTTACCAGAACACTGCATTCTTAAAATAGTAGGAAAGTGTGGCTCGATCGTCAGACGATAATGCATATCGCTTCTCAACTGAAATACCAGTAATCGATTTTGCTTTTTAGGTATTCTTAATATTGCATCCTTCTAAACTGATGCATTCTATTTTCATAGTCGAAACTTTCGTGGTAGGCGGCATGGGTATAAATGTAAACACACTGAACAAATAAACACACAATTGGTTTTCGAGAGAAGCGAAAATTTAAAAGCAACCAAGAAAATTCCACGCACGGAGGAAATAATGATAACACGTACGTCAGTGATATTATTTTCGATGATCACACGCAGGCATAGATTAATATCCATAGAGCCTAATCAACTTGAAGTCATACCAAAGATAATCCTAACGCGCCTTTGTTTTGTTTTGATTGAGGGAAAAGAAAAGTGTTGTTTTTACTATTTTCCTTCCAATTTTTGCGTTTTTTCTCTCCATAAGAACCTTCCTTGAACTCCAACGAACATTTTTTTTTAAAAAAAATTGGCCAAATTGGTCCAGGCGTTGTTGAGTTATGCGCTTACCAACACATTTTGCGATTCATTTTTATATTATAGATTTTTATATTATAGATGTCCTATTAGACTTTAAAATATTTTATAAAATATATTTTATCACAGACCTTTAACAAAGATCTTTTACAGTGTAATACCGGCCTGAGGCCAGTATTTCTCAACTTGCGGTCCGCGAACCACTAGTGGACCGCGAAGGTACAACTGCACCGCAGGCAGATTATTGAAATCTAGCTGTTACCCACGACTTCTTACTCGAGAAATTAGAATTTTTTGCTAGGATTGGATATAGAAAGGTTTAAGGTGTAAATTACGTAAAAGATGCACCCCTCCCATAAAAAAAAAAAAAAAAAAAAAAAAAAAAAAAAAAAAAAAAAAAAAAAAAAACCGTAGTCAGTATAATATAACGGAGAATCTGTCATACCATTCTATCGTCGAAAATGTCTCATCAAGAGAATCAATTTGCAACATGTTTAAAGCAGCAGAAAAATAAGGTGGGGGGAGGGTAACTGAGGGCATCTTGTCTTTCAGCTACCTGTTTTCTTTCTTCAGCATGAGCATCAGATTATTGGTTTCTAATAACTTTCGCTGCTCTTGCTCTGCTAAAGCTACACCTTAAATGTCTAATTTACGCCTGCAAGGCATTTTAAAAAAAAAAAAAAAAAAAAAAAAAAAAACTAGAAACATTTAGGAAGATTCAAAATAATAGTCTGGTGCAGCGTAAATCAATATCTATACTATATAAGATGAATTGTCTGTAAACGAAATTTATGAACAGATGACTATGACATCATTACCCAGGTGGCTGTTCTCCTGGAGTGTGGGGAAGTTCTTACACATGGTGCATATCCTTCCAGATTTTTGTTTTGGTTATCTTTATTGGTGTGGCTTATTTGGATTGTCATCTTCGGTTGGGGTTACTGTATGAGGTGGACTGGCCACCTGATATTGTCGTTGAAGTGAAGTATGTTGCCTAGTTGAGCAATGAGTGGATTTGTTGAATAGGTGCTGTTTGTATAGAACTTAGCAGCCAATTTTTTAATTCTGACTTTTAATTTTTCCAGACCACTGACTTCATGTAGCACTGAAGAAGGGGTCTCTTTGGGCAGTTTATACGCATAGCGTATTGCTCTGTTTTGAATCGTTTGCAGCTTCTGGATGTGTGAGGTAGCAGCATTTCCCCACACAACCGCTGCATATTCTAGAACCGGGCGTACCAGAGCAGTATACAGTCTTATGGCCTGGTCAGGTTTTAGTTTAGACGTCGGGTTGAGAATGGGATAAAGAGTCCTCATTCTGCCTTCTGCCTTTGCTCTGACTTTCCTAGTATGCTGTTTCCAGGTGAGGCGCTTATCGAGGGTTACACTAAGGTATATCGCGGTTTGGGTCCATGGTATCGGCTCGATGGATGGGTTGTAGATTCAGTGGAACTACTCTCCTGGTGATAAATGTGGCCTGACTTTTCCCTGCGTTGAAGGCAAGACTCCATCTTTTGGCCCAGCCTTCAATATTTGTGCAGGCTCTCTGAAGCGAGTTCCTTGAATTTTGTGCTTTAATGCTCTTTGTGAACTGCGCTGTGTCGTCAGCATATAGACCGGTATGCACACGATCAGTTTTGGCAAGTCGGCAGTATAAAGATTATAGAGGACTGGCCCGATGACTGAACCTTGCGGTACACCAGCCTCGATGCTTCTAGTAGATGACACGACACTAACAGACTACTCGAGAAGCACAGCCTGAGCATAAAGAATTAAAAGCGTGTAGCATTGTTGGGTCCCGAAGGATTGTTCGGCCGCCTACGTGACAGAGTTTCAACTGACCACACATTCCGCCACTGTCGTAACTGGACCTACAGTTTAACGTCGAATCCAGCAATGGGACATACAGGCGTGGCTCATATGATCAAAAATAATTATTAAAAATTATTTGTTCCACCGGGATTTGAACCCGGGAATAGATCAAGAACGTTTGAAAGCGAAAGCCTTAACCAAATCAGGCCCATTCAAGTTACTGGTCCGTAACATTACTTTGGACAATTTACAGTTCCTACGATTAAAAAAAGTTGAGAAACGCAATACTAGGCTGTCCTAACAGATATGTAAATGTGGCTTGGAGTTCGGGTTATATAGTGCAGAAGGAATTGCTTGGCGAAGCAGTAATATGAAAATATCAAGGCTTATGATTTATCTTTACGCCTTGTCGACGTCGAGGTCATTAGAGGCGGGAGGGGAGTAGGGATAAGGAACGGGAAGGAATACGGCCTGGAGTGATTTTGGAAATCCATGGAAAACCCAAATCGCGATGGTTGAACAGGAATCCGAACCCGCGTCCTCCAAAATGAGAGGTCATAGGGTTGTTACCAGAGGAGCATAATATCCATCGCACATAGTAACCACAATAAATACGCCTATGTAACAATCAGCTACTTGCTGTAGACTGTTGTAGCTAAGCAGAAATTTCCACGTTGTACCAACTAGAAATGTTGGCAGTGACCTCATAAAAGTCAACATCTCCATCTTATGGACTCTGTTTGCACGGACTGAGTACTAGCAACTGAACAGCTTCCGGTAAAAGGACTCACCTACTACAGGTCAAAAACATCCAGGGAGGAGGGCGCACGAGTGCGGAATAGTACCGAACACAGTCTTCCCTTGAGGTACTAAGCAGAATTATTTTTCTTTTTTCTTTTGCTTTTATTAGTAGTCATTCCTATTCGACCATTGTTAGATTCTTTTATAGGTTTTTTAATGCTCGAAAAAAGCTTATAAACAGTGGAGAAGGACGTTTCCGAACTCAATATCATCTTTGCACACCGTACAGATGTTCCACTTCCGGTGAACTCTACAAAATGGTGGCACTTAGAAGTCACTTCCGGAGGGTAGAGATTTTGAAAATAAATAAAACATTGCATCCAATGCTGGTAAATTCAAATGTAAAAAGCATTAATCCAAATACAGATTCGTGGAATTCGACTGTGTAGGTGGTGACTTAAAATTTATAAGTAGTAAATTCAAATACGAAGGGAGTAAACTCAGAAATGGAGACGATAATTTCAGTCATTAAAATGATGACCACGCGCTGTCAAAAATTGGCGCGCAATTTGTATCAACTCTGTATTCACCACGTTACATCATTTAAGTCCTTTGGCGAATCGACACCTTAAGCCTCGCAAATATTTCATACCGCATAACAGAAATGTTGAGAAAGGACCATCGTTACTCGCATATCTAGTGGTACCTTTTTTTTTTATATCAGTACCAAATTGAAATGAGTAACTATAAAGATACGAGTAAATCTTAAAATGTTGAATACTCCAGGATAAAATATTACATCGAGCTTATGAAGAGAGAATGACATTGATGACACTGTTCAACAAAAATAACTGAAATTAGTAAATTATGATTGTTTTCAGGATAAGAAAAAAGAAATGTTTTTAGCTGCAATTTTAATGATATGCAGTGTATGCTTCTAACAAACCCAGCTAAGGTGTCTAGCCTGTGTTTATTTATTTACTTCTATAGAACCTACATATAAAAATGGATGACCTGTATATAAACTAGGATCTATAATTCGTTGTAGAAAAATGTGGAAAGATGAAAGGTAGCTCATACTGAGGAGATTCCTTTATTTTCATTGGTATGAGTTGATGATGAACTACATACATTTGCCGGTCTCGGTGGGGGCTGGAGTGCTAGCTCCAATTGCCGAAGATCGCCGATTTGAGTCCGGCCTGGGGCATGAGTGTTTAAGTGTTGTGTGTGCGAATGTCGTATCAGTGTTATAATGTCCTTGTGATCACATTTAATATCTACTGTATAATGTACTGGAGAAACTAATACACTGAAAGAATAATGATAATCACATTGAGCTGGCTGTGTGACCCTAGTAGCCGAATACCATTATTAAAGAAAAAAATTAATTAATAATTCACTATTGTCAATTTTCAAAGGCACTATTAGTATTTGTGGCAAGTTAAAACAAATTGGATAGTGCAAAAAAAAATTCTATATGAAAAATATACAAAAATGTGACAACTTTCATGGTGATCTATCAAAACGGTGGCGAAGACTATTAAGCTCATGCAGATATACCAACAACCATTTTCACCATTTTTATATCTAGAGATATACAAACTCACATACCCATGGGATCACCAATATCAGGAATAATTGCAGAAATATTTATGAACCATGTAGAAAATCAAATATTTGAAAACACTGTAAAAAACAAACGATATAACATTATCTATTGGCTCCGTTTTGTTGATGATATTATTTGCCTAGTCAATGAACCAGAAGAGAGGATACAAGAATTACATACTGACATCAACACTATACACAAAAAAATCAAATTCACAGATTTACAGAAAACTCACCACCACAGACATGATAATAGGAACTGACTCTAATCATCCACAAACCCATAAAGAATCTGCAATAAGACACATGCTCCACAGACTGAACAAAATCCCACTTAACAAAGAAAACTACACACTAGAACTTAACACAATCATCTATATTGCCAACAAAAATGGACACAATGAACACAGGGTACACCAACTAAACAACAAAATTATAAGACAGATAAAGAAAACTGCACACAATACACCCCCATCATCACATCACAATAGATCAACTCCAGATAATACACCACATACAATACAAAATAGAAATAAATGGCATTTGATGACATACATCAACAAAGACACATACAAAATTGCAAACATATTCAAAAAACAGGGACTAAAAGTAGCATTCAGAACAGACAACACATTACACAAAAACATCAAAAATAACATACAAACCAATAAATATCACAACTCAGGAATATACAGGCTAACATGCAATGAATGCGAAGCACAGTACATTGGACAAACATGCAGAAAATTCGAAACCAGATACAAGGAACATATAAGAGCTCTAAAATATAACAACCATTCAACATTTGCAGAACACTTACAAGAACACAACCACCACCCAACAAATATTGACTCTGACATGCAAATACTCACCATAAACAACAACAAACCACAAATACTAACATTCCAAGAAAACTATCATATACAAAAAGCACTAAATGAAGGAAAACGAATAATAAATGAATACACAAACCTCATACACCCAACACTATACAAAACACTGAAACTAAAATAAAATAGAAACATCGACACAGAAAAACAACAGTAAACAAGGACACAAAAAGAAAAACACAATAAACTACTGAAACCATTTACAATTGAAAAAACCGCCAAATAAATGGAAGACTGAAAAAACAAAACAACACCGCATAACAACACAAACTCGAGAATTAGTAAACAGAACGGCCATTTGCAAGAAAAACACAAAGTGCAGTGCTATAAAGTGCAGTGTTGTGATTCGGAATAATGAAGACACCTCACACCAAAAATGCAAAGGCACTGATGCTGAGAACGGAGCAAAAAGCAATGCATTAAACCACAAATGTAAGTAGAATATAAGTTAGATAATAATTCATTCCACTGTACCAAACAAAACATAACCTGTTTACAATTTTGTACATAATTAACAGAAAAAACCCGCTGATGATGCTTCTGCTAAAGAAGTGAAACGCGAACGGGAGACCAATAAATCCAAAAAAGTCAATTGCTTTGGCGTTATTTATTTATTAATGTATCAGTTATGTTGGTTCATTCATGTTTTGTAACGTTTCCTCTTGGCTTTCCACTATTACATTTGTATGCTTACTATTGGCCGGCAGTAGTCAGCAAACATTGACAGACCCGTCCTCCCTGGTATCTCTTCTCCATAACTGAGATATCCTGGTAAAACCATTCACCATGTTGGTCACTTACATCTTCACAGTTTGTCAGAGAAGAAATCGAGTTGAGAGTGAGGAAAGTGAATCTTCAGATACTCATGGCACCCTAAAAAATAGTATCTTTCTGTGAACTCATTTATATTTTGAACATAGTATTCCGATCTCATTTACCAAAAAATATCCATTAACAATCTATGCAAAAGACTCCACACAGCTTGTTCGATGATATAGAGTACCTTTTGACTGTCAGGCAACTTGTACCAATGACGTCACTTCATCAAAAACATAACAAAATTTGTGCGAAACTTTAACATTTTTACAACCATTTCTCAGGAAACAGGCACATAATTAAAAAAAAACAGCCGCATTCAAAACGAATGAAGGAGTTCTGGGCGCAAAAGAAGATGAAACTCGCCGCCAAATGCACAGAGACTTAACGTGGTCCTAGTTGGCTTCAACGAATAAAAAAATATATAAAAAATAAAAATCTTTCCCCCCAGCTAGCTAATCCCCCGATGTAGTTAGATGAAAACCAAACAATAACAATGTTCTCACACTGGTTAGCAAACATTAAACACAAGATTTACGTATATTTCACAAATATCACCATAAGCATCCTGGGAATATGAAACTAACAGCTAAGGGAGCGTCCATAAACCACGTAGCTCCATTCTGGCGTCCTGTGAACCTCCCCTACTCCCCACGTACCCCAACGTGGCTTTAGTCTCAACCCTACCCAACGTAACACGTAGCTTTTTTCCCTATTGATTTCAAAAGACATTTTATACCGCTATCACTTTTCAGACTATCGTAAATTACATACGGAGATAATTGAATGACGGAATTAAATATCCACATGCTGTTGTGTGTTCTTTACCTTTACCGAGCGACGTAGTTTATGAACGCGCCCTAACTCGCCATGATAACGGCTTAATTAATGTTATGTAGTCCAAATTTAAGAGCAAATTGCCATTCCCAAGTAGAAACTTACTTGTGTTGGATAGTGTTATTAATTATGAAGTTATCTGACACCTGCAGAATACTCACCATTCGAAGCTCGGACTTCGTTCAACCTGAAACAGAAGAAAGCCATCAAGTAGGATCCACAAAGTCACACCTTACAACATATACATCCGCGATTCTGTTTCATAACGGAGTTCAAATAAACAAAAATAAATATGTCTTCACCAGAAGATAGTGACAGTAAACGTGATCGCCGAAATATATTTTTTTTTTTTTTTTTTTTTTTTTTTTTACTTATTGCTTTACGCCTCGCGACGTCGAGGTCATTAGAGGCGGGACAGGACTGGGTACTAGGAACGGGAAGAAATATTTGGCCATGGATCTTTTGAAGGAAGCATCCCGGCATTCGCCTGGAGTGATTTGGGGAAACCATGGAAAACCCAAATCTGGATGCCAGGACGGGGTTTCGAACCTGCCGAAATATCGTGTGATAACACTTCGTTAACTGGGCTAGTTATCCAAGAGCATTTCATAAATTCTGAATGCCGAGAAAAACTTTGTTATCACGAGTGCAATAAGAAGACGTAAATTTCAAGCAACCCTTAAAAAACGTCTAACAGCTATTTGATACTTGTAGGTACCTGTATACCTATTACTATGATTTAGTTTTCCTTCGAATGGCTACTTCTAACTGTAAAATGGGAACTGGTACTACTTCGTGCGAGGGCTGATACAAATTCACGCTCGATACTACCTAGTGTGAAAACTAGTGACAGAGAAAAACTGTTTTGCTTAAAACTATCGATTGTTTCTGTAAGCAGTAAATACAATTGTCCTATAAAGACGTTAACGCAGCTAAAGCAACCTAGTTCCTTGATGATATAATTTCAGAAAAAAACAAAAAAAAACAAAAAACAAAAAAGGTAGAAAAACACAAAGAGGAAACTAATGCGCGCGTGTTTGCAATCTTACCGTTATCAAGCTGTGGCTAAATGATATCTCGTTCCATTCGAAAACTTGAATCTGGACTTTAGGAAAAACACGATGTAAATGCATACATCCCCCCCCCCCCTCTTTTACTACGAACGACAGTATGCTGTTACTAAATCAAGACTAAATGTTGCATATGCTCCTTTGGCAGTAATACACTGTTCACTATAAAATGAATCAATTGAGACTGGTCCGTATGGAACTTGAAAGCGGTGAGAATTTCACCGCCAACACGTCTATATAATTTCTGCTGTATAATACACATTGCTGACTAATGTGCGCAACCTAACTTAAAATAAGCAGCACTACCTTGTCCCACTCGTTATCATGACTACCAACTTCTTGGACGCACAGTGATTCAGTACTGGAAGAAACAGTGTGTTTGTTACCACAAATGTTTGTGTATGTGTAATCAAATCAGGCAATGGTCTTTTCATATTCACGATTTTAACCTCATTTGAAACGGTTAATGAAATACCTACCAACTCGCTGATTCTTTCATATTTTGGTCTATTGAACTCAATTTAATTGCGATGGATATTTACCTCGTTCTTATTATTTTTATTTTTTATTGTTATTATCTCATATAATTTAGGTCTACAATACACCCATCCATCTACTTTTGCGATTTATGTTTATTAATTCTATTAAATTTCTCCGGCGTATTTGGTAAATTATCCATCAGTTTGCGCGGTTATTAATTCCATCCCTGACACCCTTATCGACAAAAGAAAATTCTTGTATTCCACTGCACAACAACTTCATTTGCACTGCAGAAACTAACCGTTGGTCAGACGTTCACCACCCAAGATTTTGAATCACACCTGAGGATCGTTAAAAAATGGATATTAAAGACAATTCCTTCATATTTTTGTGCTACAAATAAATCGTCTGACAAGGGGAAAAAAACCAACTGCGCATCTTCCTGCTTCAAGTATTTTCATTATCTTTCCTAAACTTTCTTCAATCACGCTTGTTAAGTACTTGAAGCAACCAATTCTCTTCAATTGTTGTTCTGTTAGTGTTATGCCGGTATATTAGTGCTTGTGAGAAAATTTAATACATTCGTTAAAATCATTGTGGTAGTGATTCACAGTATGCTGTTGTTTAGGATTTTATTTCCAACAGTTTTCAGACTGTCACGAAGTCGTTATAACAAACGTCACTCGTACGAAACGTTAATTTAAATTGGAAGTGGATAAACTAATAACAAAGTTAATAGGAAACTTCTACCGTCTTCCATGATGATTTCACCAACTGAACCTAGCTGCCGTCATTTGTACACCTCCAACTTCTGTAGTTGTTACAGTATGTATAATGTGGCTCCAATACTGTTTCATCATATTCAAACACTAACCAGACCAAAATTATGCAGTGCAGTTGTTTAACGTGTATAATACATCTCCCCGCCAACCTGACTATTAGATACAGGCCACTGATACCTTTGCCAAAAAAGTCTCACCTATCGTGGTGGGGATCGGTAACGATTTGGCCTCGCATTCGGGAGGACGTGGGTATTCAGATTTATGTTTGCCATGGTTTCCCCAAATCACTCGAGGCGAATGCCAGCATGCTTCCATCAAAAGGCCATGGCTGAGGTTATTCCCGTTCCTTGTCCTCAGTCCTTTCTCGCCTCTAATGACATCGACATCGATGAGGTAAAGTAATAAGCAAAAAAAAAGTCTCAGCTATACCCCTTCGAACTGAGATTTTCCCCAAGGTATTTCCATGTTATACCTTCATCAAGGAACGTCTCAACCTTTATAATTATGTAAAATCTTAATTTTAGTTTATGTCTATGCCGATATTCTTTTCACATTTCACTATGGGTGTTAACAATTCCCTCTCATTTTATTAGTACTATACAACAATATTACAATTCTAAACAACATAACTTCTGGTTGTAAACAATCGACACATTCCTTTATGAAAAGAAGAATCAGCTTATTAGATACACAAATAAAAAAAAAATTGGGGGTTGATTACGATTATAAGGTGGCGAAAGAATTCTTTGTTGAAGACTTGAAATATAAATTTCTTGGCATTACGTTTCATAACAAGCTTAACTTGGCAGGACACATTGGTCAGGTGGTAGGAAAAGGTTTCAAAGTTCTGCACTTGTTGGAGAGAGTGATGAGGGGATGTACGAGAGAGGTAAAGGAACTGGGTTACAAAACTTTGGTCAGACCATTGCTTGAATATGGTAGTGTAGTATGGGACCCACATGTTCAGTATCAAATACAGGAGTTGGAGAGGGTGCAAAGAAGGGCTGCTAGATTTGTTTCTGGAAATTATCACAGAATGAATCAGTAACAGATATGATAAAAGAGCTGGAATAGGATTCATTGGAAGACAGGAGGAGGGTGAAGAGGGTCATGGGAGTGTACAAGGCGTATACTGGTGATGAGGCATTGAAAGATATTGTTGTAGGTATGAAAAGTAGTGCATGGAAGGTAAAAGATGACCATGACCACAAGCTGGCACTGGATTCTCTTTTTTAGGTAAAGGTATCAGGGATTGGGATAAGTTCGCAAGGGAAATGATGAATAATTTACCAAAAACATTGAAAGAATTTAAACTTAAAATTTTTAGAGGAAAAATGTCGGTGGATGCAGTAAAGGGAGAAGAAGGGTGTGTGGGGAAATTGCCACCGGAGCCTGTGCTCCATTGCAATTAAATTAGAACAGCGAATACTGATCGCCTTGATACACTAGTCCGTGGCACTCTTTCCTCCACTTCCAACTGTTTAGTACCCCTTCCTTGGGCCTTTGCATTCTCTCTCTTGTAAGGGAATCGGGCAGTGTAAAGTGTCAAAAATTGGCATTTTTATTTTGTTTGAGTGAAAAATAATCTACAAACATTCCTGATTAAAATGATATATAGTTTATTGGGTATAATACAGTTCTTCAAGGTGTTATTGATGGTTTTCATTAACCCTACATTCGGACCTCACACCTATAATCCACGTGTTCATAAATGTTATCTGAAAATTTAACTTGATTTTTCTCAAAACTCGAAAATTTCTGTGCTATGTACCTTTTTCTCAGGAACGGATTGTTCAATAAACTTGAAATTTTGCACAATTACAGAAGCTTATAAATAACGATCTGAAAAAGCGGAATGAAAATATGTAAGTAATAGCTAATGAGTTGTAATATAATAAGTATCTGAAATATTTGCTAAAAAATAGTTACATAATCTCAGATTTATAATATCTGAACCAGTTTCTTATCAACAATAAGTTTGCTTCACAAGTTGTATCATTAACATTAGATTAGGCATTACAAATTTTATTATATTATCTACAGTAACATCAGAAAAAAGCTACATAACTAGGAGAACGATTTTTAAATTTTTCAAATTTTTGTTTGTTTGTTTACACGTGAATATTAACGAAAATATACTATATATTTCTATGATAATATACAGACACATAGCGAAAGGTGTTACTAATAACTTCTGAGAATTTGAACTTTGTAGTTGTCATGGTTACCTAATGACGAAGCTTTAACTAAAATGCTGCGTTGTTGGCGTGTCCACACTACCCTGCTCTCTTAAGAAACACTCCACCCAGCAAGACACATTACGATTAGTCCCATTCTGAGCTCTACCCTCCGACAGTTTCAATACTGTTAATGTGCTTTACATCTTCCATACGAGCCACGGACTGCACAACATCATCTAAAAACGTTGCTAATTTTCAAATCACTTGTAGGTTTATTTCATTTAAAAAAAAAAATGTGTAGTGAGTTGTGTATTTAACTGCATCAACTAGTCTAGCAACGATGGAAAACTAATTGATAAACTGTTCTCAGATTGTTTGTCATATTGCGTAATTTGTTGGTAAAAGCATTCTTTAATTTAAATCCTCATTCAATCGTTACTATTATTGCAAAAAAAAGTATGGGAAATTCGTGGTCAATGTCTTTTATACTACGATAAAGCCGATACACGCGGAAGGAACTCGGTGACAACAGAGATAATAAATTTCGCCAAATCACCGTGTTTGCTGGTCCACCGGTTAACAAATACGAAACTGCAACACAATGCTAAAGTTTTACAAAAGAAAAAAAAAAACTGAGTTTTATATGTCATCCATCATATTGTTTGTTGTACTATATTTAAAAATATAATAAACAACTCCGCAAAAGTAACAATGATACATTTACTGTCATCCCGACAGAAACATTTTAGAGAAAGTTACTTGCAATCCACAGTTGTGAAACAGTCAGCCGACACTAGAATCTTCATCTTTGTGTTTTAACCTCGTGATATTGCACAGCCGCCTCTGAAGATCTCAACGCTGACGAGGCGCAAAGCCAGAAAAAGAAAAAAGATAATTGAGTTATCGTACAATACCTCCGTTCCCCCTCCCCAAACTCACCTGTGTCTATGAATTTATGACAAATTTTTATTTTAAGTTTTAGTAATATCGATTAAATTTTGTTTAACTCCTTCTAAGTACCGCTCACTCACCAACCAGTGAGCGAAGTTTCCTCCAATTTACAAACAACCGCCATATTAAAACTGTTTTGTGGACTTTCTGTAAAACTTTTCGAAAAGAGTTATAGAAAATTAAAGGCAGCTGGTTATGTTGCAGAAGACGGTGTGAAACATGGAACGCTTGCTTCGACATCAGCGCGTATGTGATTGATACTGTTCTTTCTGCCTTGCTGTCTGTGAATCTGTTAACCGTAACTCATCCCCTAACACGAGCTGATGCAGTCTGTTGAGTCACTACACCGCCTCAAAACACAGAACAACCAGTGTGGCTGCAAGTTAGGGAAAAGTGAATGCGTAACACTTTGCCATTAATGTTCCCATATAAATTCAGCGCCATCTCTAGAAGTAAGTTTAGCTCCGTCTTCCCTGTAGTAACATAACCGCTACTAATGTTGGGTTTTATTCTCCGTCTAGTGCAGCTAACAAATGAAAAAACTTTGTAATGGCAGAGCTCAATAATATTATGCTGATAGCATCCAATAACGGCTATAACACTGACATGGTACAGAAGATTAACTACAAAATTAAAAAACAAATATATAAATGTGGCCAAC
This sequence comes from Vandiemenella viatica, assembly GCA_031002005.1. NCBI lineage: Eukaryota > Metazoa > Arthropoda > Insecta > Orthoptera > Morabidae > Vandiemenella > Vandiemenella viatica. The sequence continues at coordinate 29,663,071 of CM061914.1, forward strand.
AAACACTCCCACCTCATCAGACAATTACCCATACCACACTCACCAATGACACACAACAAGAAAACAGACAATGGCACACAATGACCTACTTGAACACTAACACATACAGAATCAGCAACATTCTCAGAAGAATGGGAATAAATATAGCTTACAGAACTAACAACACCATCCAAAAACATTTTAATAGTAATACACCTGTAAATAAATATCAACAGTCAGGAATATACAAACTGACCTGCCAACAGTGTAAGGCTATCTATATTGGACAAACAGCCAGAAAATTCGAAATCCGATATAAAGAGCACATAAGGGCATTAAGATGCTCCAATCATTCTACATATGCAGAACATTTAACACATAAGGGCACTAAGATGCTCCAATCATTCTACATATGCAGAACATTTAATTGAAAACAAACACGAACACACAGAAATGGGAACAGACATGCAAATATTGGCAATCAATAACCAGAGAAAAAACATGTTGACAGTTCAAGAAAATTTTCATATCCAAAAGGCACTAAACGAAGGGGAAAATGTGATCAATGAATACATCCATCTTACGAACCAGACACTATTTAGAACACTAAAAATAAACTCGCATTCAAACAAAGATAAAACTTAACTTCAGTAAGCAAATTAGGTTGGTAATACATAAGCCATAGATAGTTAGCATCTTTGAGAAGAAACCATAAACAATAACAAAAGTCTGTTCAAAAGCTACATTGTGTGAATACGTGATATAAATATGCATTTCATAACAAATTGGTCAGTTGGTGAATAACCTCAAGAAGAATAACAACAACTAAGCTTGTTCCAGAAGTTATTTTCAAAAATCAGACGTGTGCAAATTATTTTTCTTATTGAAAATTGTTCAGTGAGTGAGAAACCTCAAGGGGAGAAACTAATATGGAACAATTCCACACACTAATGTAATATAGAAAAACTGTAAGTAAAATAAGCTATAATAATATTTAATAACAAAATTTATACCTTCAATTAGATAAACATTATGTTGCACATCAAAAATTGTACATAACTTCTTCTAGGGCTCTGATGATGGTCTAATAAACCGAAACGCATATGCCATAACAAAGTTTTTTCATTTGTTAGCTGCACTAGACGGAGAATAAAACCCAACATTAGTATAGCAGCTAAGGATATTGACCTAAGTATTCAAAATGTTAACCGCTACTAACAGCTCTGTTCCAAGCTAACAAACGTTCGCAAAATGTTAACTTGCATAATATCAACGACAAATTTGATATTATATAAGTGAAATACAGTGGTTCGCATTCTATATTAAGGCGAGGATTTCACACTTAGTTGATTCCTCTTTTATGAAGATTCAAGCAAGCTTCGGGTTGGGGACTAAACTAAAGTTGTTGTTCACTTCACTTCACTTATTCTGTGCATTTTAAAAATTTGTTGTTTCAGTGGAAAGTTCGAATAGAAGTGAAATCAATAACAGAGTCTATCTTTGCTTAAAACGTATCAACCTCACTTCCGCTATTGTCATTTTTGGTGCGAAACTATTTATAGGTCTCTGTAGGAGTGTCTTCCGCATAATGGCATAATGTGGTTTCTTTGTTTGTTGCTTTACGCCTTGTCGACATGGAGGTCAATAAAGGCGGGATGGGACTGGGGACAAGGAACGGTAAGGAATTTGGCCATGGCCTTTCGAAGAAAGCATCCCGGCATTCGCCTGGAGTGATTTTCGGAAACCATGGAAAACCCAAATCTGGATGCCCTGACGGGGATTCGAACCACCTTCCTCCAGAATGCGAGGCCAGGGCGTTACCGTTCACCCACCACGCTCGGTCGCATAGTGTGATTTCGATGCCTAAACCCATCCTGTATCATTACCGTAAGACCTGTAATTCTGGCGAGCATGCGAGAACATCGGAGAAATTATTTTACTTCATTTAGAAATGAAACGTCTTAAATCCAGGAGTAATATGTCAGGACTGAAAACTTTTATCTTCAAGTTACAATCTTATTTCACTGAAATTAACATAGAATTTACAAGACCGCGAATCATTCCCCTAGGACTCAAAGCATAACTTGAAAAGATACAACGAGTGTTTAGAGAGTGAGCGATAACGTTCTGGCCTCACATTTGGAAGGACGCGTTTCGAATCCCCGTCCGGCCATCCAGACTTGGGTTTTCTGCGGTTTTCCCAAATCACTCCACGTAAATGCCGCGATACAAAACTTGAAAATACAGGAACGCTAAGGATCCAGAGACCATATTTTGTATTTTCAACGAGACTCTGGAAAATGTATTCTGTCGTAAGAACCAAGCTTTTCATGGCGTTGTAAGTAAATAAACTCTTCTCCTGCTTTCACCCGCGTATTACAGCCATATTCATGGGACATTTCAACGGACTTCATCTCGGCTCTTGTTTTCAACCAACTGTATAACTGCAATGTTAAATTTTTGGCTTTACGTCTCGTCGACGTCGAGATCATTAGAGGCGGGAAGGGATTGGCAGCAAGGAACGGGAAGGGATTTTGCCATGGCTTTTTTGAAGGAACCATCTCGGCATTAACCTGGAGTGATTTGGGGAAACCATAGAAAACCCAAATCTGGATGACCCATGAGGGATTCGAACACGCGCCCTTCCGAATACGATGCCAGAATATCAGAAGAACCTGTAGTGAACTGAAATATGTCAAGGCTTGCAGAATTTTATATTAATTTCTTGATACTATCGGTATCTTTGATTACAAGCTGTAAGCCTTTTGTAAAGCTTTTACAAGAAAGAGCCACCAGTATGGTGGCAACCACTTACTTCATCGTTTAAAACATACTTTAAAATGTTTTGTCTACATAATTGTTTCTTCATTGCGCCTCTTGGATGAAACTGAAGTCAGCGGGTTCCGGTGATGCTAATGGGAGAATTTTGCAACGTGTATTGGAACAGCAAGGTAGGAAAAATTATGGTGCCCTATTCCTAATTCCCAGATTTTGTACGGATGAATGGGTTGTTTCGATTATTTGCTACATTGGTGTCTTTGGGAATGTAAACTGTTTGCACTAAGTGAACATGAAAGGAAGGAGGACTGAAATATGTTAACAGTGTCACATGGATAAGAATCAAGTAGTTATAATAAAAGTAAAGAATTATGAGAGACACTCTTCAATTAAAAAGGATGTGAGACAAGGGTGTAGTCTATCCCATTAATATTCTATTTGTACGTAGAAGAAGCAATAAAGGAAGTGAAAAGGAAGATTTGAATGTGGCATAAGTGTTCAAATAGAAAATATCAGTATGCTACGATTTGGTGATGACATTGTCTTGTTAACAGAACATGCTGAGGATATTGAGAAGTTACTGACTGACATGAACAAAATACTGAATGTTTTGGAGTAAGTGTAAACCAAAGCAAGACTAAAGTGATGAAATATAACACAAATGATACCAATAATAGTAGATTAAGTATAAAAATAGGGTGTGATGCGATAAGTGAGGTTAGTAAAATTTACTACTTAGGAAGCAAAATTACAACCGACGGCCGAAGGAGGAATGATGTTAAAAACTGAATAGCACTAACAAAAAGAGCTTTAATGAAAAGGGATCTTTTGGTTTCAAATATTAATCTAGAACTCAGAAAGAACTTTTTAAAACTCTATGTGTGGAGCACAGCACTTTATGACAGCGAAGCATGGACTTAGGAATTCCAGAAAGAATGAAAATTGAAGCATTTGAAATGTGATGTTAGAGGCTGAAAATGAGGGTAAAGCACGAAATGAAAGAGTTTTGGAAATGATGGACGGGGATAGAAGTTTGTGGAAGAGTCTTACAGCAAGAAGAGACATTATGGTAGGTTATATTTTGAGACATGCTGGATTGGTTAATTTGTTAGTGGGGGGAACAGTCGAAGGTAAGAACTGTAGAGGAAGACAGAGATTAGAATATATGAAGCAGATAATTGAGGACGTGGGTTGTAAGGTATATGTACACAGGGGCGAATCCAGGGGGGGGGGCTCAAGCCGCCCCCAAAAAGTATCTAGGTCCATAGGTCCATCCCCGAAATTGTAATTTTGAAGAGGTTTTTTTTTTTTTTTTTTTTTTTTTTTTTTTTTTTTTTTTTTTAGCTCTATGGATTTTAGACCCGAGGAGGCTACAAAGACTACCCTATGGCCAACTCAACAAGCCCCCCAAAACCAAAATCCACTGAAGGCAAGCGCTCTGAACCAAAATTCCCTCAAGCCATGCCCCCCCCCGAAACCAAATTAAGCTCAAGCCCCCCTCCCCAACTAAAATCCTGGATCCGCCCCTGTATGTAGAGATGAAGAGGTTAGCAGAGGATAGGAGGGGATGGAGGATTACATCAAACCAGTGGATAGACTGATGACAGAAAAAAAGAAGATATAAGAAGAAGTACCTACTAAACAGTATGAAAGAATGAAAATGACTTGTTTGTTTAGTGGAAGGTATCGGAGCTGCAGTGTGTCTCGGGGTGCTGTGTGTAATGGCCTCGCTGTGGCCCAGCAGACGGCTTGCGTGCTACTTTCCCCTCTCCGTCTGGGTCAGGCCGTCTGGCCTCTACCATCTCAACCTGGAAACTCTACTCACTCCACCAATAACAAACAAACCAAATAACACTTCCCACTTCTCTTTTTTATCTTCTTTTTCGCTTCTGGCTTTACGCCTCGTCGACATCGCCGTCACCGAGAGTGGAGGGCTAGTGGTTAGCGTTCTGGCCTCTAATTCGAGACGACGCCGGTTCGAATCCCCGTCCGGGCATCCAGATTTGGGTTTTCCATCGTTTCCCATAATCACTCCAGGTGAATGCCGGGACGCTCCCTTCAAAAAGGCTATTGGCGAATTCCTTCCCGTTCCTTGTCCCCATTCCCATCCCGCCTCCAATAACCTCAACGTTGACGAGGCGTAATCTATCTATATCTATAAAACAAAAACCGGATATATTTGAAATATAAAAACTCGGAAACTACAGAGCAGATTTGGATGGGGCTTTCACCGTTTTAAAGCTTAGAATCTCAACTGAAGTGTTTGGAATGTCTTATGCTCCAACGTAACATAACGCAGGTGTGGTACATGAAAATCTTAACGTACAGCCCGAAGCAAAAAATAAAAGAAATACGATGTTTACTTCATACATCGTAAAAAAAAAAAAAAAAAAAAAAAAAAAAAAAAAAAATAGCCATGTTATCGCATGAAACGTTTACTTTATTAAATTTTGGCTTTTAGTCTTTAAACCCCATACATACTTATATCGAATGCGAAGAGGAAACTACGTAAAGTGGAAAATATTTAAATTAATTTTAATAATACAATGAAAAAATCTTTCGATATCTTCTTTGTTTCTTGATGTTACTATCTGAGGCCGCACTGCTACAATCTCTGACGTTGTGAAATTTTAATGGGTGTGTTAAGTAATGCATATCTGACGGTTTTGCTATGAAATTGAGTTGTTTAAAACCTTTAGTGAATAACCTTCCGAGAAATTTGTTGCTTTTGAAATTACTGTCGCTGGATGCGAATTAAATTCTCGCTGTTAATAGTAAGTAATGCACGGCTTTGAACATGAAATTGAACTGTTTAAAACCTTTAGTGTTGACATATACTTTTTTTTAATTTATTGATGAGCGATTCTGTCTTTACTACATTTCCTGAAAAAAAACCTGTTTCTATTGCTAAACTTAGTACACATGTTCCTGATATCATGGCTAAAAATATTGCAGGAATAAATCAACCCCAACCGCATCTCTTTCCTACTACAGAGTTTAAATACGTATAGAAGAATGGAGAGACTGACATGAAATTCACAATTGCAAAACACTGGCAGTTCTATCATTATCGTGGCGCCAAAATTTGATGATAAATTCTTATAGAACTCGGCGAAAAAAATCTAAAATAAAGAATAACAATTCTTGATATCTCACTTGGTTTTCAAGATGTAACATGTCAAAAATCAGTTATAGTTCCTTGTGCTTTTGGTGACGTTTCTTCTGGTCCAGGCTGTATTTCAACCAAACAACAACCACTAGGAAGAAAATAAAACACCTATAGTGCTTTTCCACCTTGTAGATATAGTGGTTTCATGATGCAATATCTCGAGAACTAAACGAGATATCAAAAACATTTATACTTTCTGTTCGATTTGTCTCACCAAGTTACATACGAATTTATTATTACATTTGGCTAAGGCGATTTTTAATCTGGTCCAGGCTGCATTTCAAACTAACCACTTCAATTTTGAAATACGATTTCTCGAGAACTAAGCGAGATATTAAAAAAAAAAATCTTTACTTTCAGTTTGACTCATCGAGTTACATAGGATTCCATCATCAAATTGCAGCTCCACGGTTATCGTAGAATCCCCAAAAAACTTACCTCTTTTATGAGCTTCAATATTCATTGTGTGTGTAAATCAATCTAGATCATACCGGGCAACGCCGGGAGCTCTGCTAGTCCATAAATAAAAAAAACAAATACAAACAAAAAAGTCATCAAGATCAATGGGGGCATGGGAAGGACTCGAAGAAACGAACGGGAAGGATCTCGGCAAAGACCTTATTGAAGGAATTATCCCGGCATTAGCCTCGAGTGATTTGGGAAACCATAGAAAAACCAAGTCTGGCTGCCGGATGAGGATTCCACCAGTGTTCTCCCGAAAGCAAGGACAGATCGTTACCGCCTACCCACCACTCTCCATACTTATTTGTCACTATTGTAAGCCCGTGACAGTTTTTTGAGTATCGTCACGGGTCTAGAACAGTTTCAGTTTTTAGGGTGAAGGGTTATGACAGGTTGAGCTGATCTGAACAAATACGAAATCGACCTGTGTTTCACATTGAGGGCGAATAACATCTCTTGGGCTCGAAGAACCCAGACGTAGGTATTAAACACGGACAGGGACGATCGCGCTATTGTATAGTTATTTAAAAGATCGTAGACTCGAACTTGCTAAAATAAAACTGACTTGTATTTGACCCTTAAAGTTCACTCCTTTGAAGTATTCCAGTTTGCTTTGAAAGCATCACATTTTTTTTTATTGTGGCTGGGCATTCATAATGTAATCTTTGGTCATAGTAACGGCCAAAGAACTTATGCAGATTCCAGATTGTTAAACAGCTGAGCAACTCCGAAGAAATCAATTGCCAGAGTACTCGATTCGGTAAAATATTTGGTCTGATGCCCTCTTTAAACAACCAAATAACTCAGGAACAGGAACATGAACAAAGACCATTAGCGAAAGTGATTAGTGAAATACATAAAAAGAAATTAAATGTATAAACTCTGGTCAAGCAACAAAATAAGCGAAAGTTTTGATTAAATTAAAATTTAACCTAGGCTGGAAAGAGAATTGGTATTAATGGTGATAGCAGAGACAATGAGTAATTTAAGTTTTTTAAAGTTTTTTATATTGATTTCATTAATAACATGTTACTGAAAAGCAGTTCCATATTTTCTTCAGCATATCGACATTTTTTAGTATAAAATGCTACGAACAGTAACCTTAATGAGTGTATTATGACAATTAATTTGGAGTAGTTGCTTAGCTATTAAATTGTGGACATAACCTCGAATTTCCTCTAATGATATCTCTGGTGGCTGTTAATTTGCGAGTGAAGGCTGACAGGTGACACCGTTCTCCAGCCAATAGCTATCGAGATGAGTGAGTGAGCTTAGGAAATTAAATAGTAGACTCCGTTACAAGTTGCACAGTGGATTGAGGTGCTTCGCTTAAACTAACTGGAAATACAGACCTGACTGAACGAAACTGTCGGTTTGAAATAGGCATGGTGCGAACACAAGACGTCAGATACCTTGCAAGTAAGGCCCTCTCGACACTGTGCGATTCCGAAGCGACTTGAATATCATTAATTTGAGTCGCCTGAGAGTACGACACTCACAGGCGACCTAGTACCACACACTGAGGATACTGTAAAGCGATATAGTCTCTCCAGTCTGCCTCTAGCCGTGGTAAGCATCGTTCTAATAAACACCCCTGCTGTGGCTTACGGAGTTTTTCATTATTTCAAGTGATGATGATTTTACTGTCCGCTATTATTACTACATCTATTATAGAAAATAAATATCCGAAGAATGTGTTGCCATTGTTAACTCACACATACATTTCTATTTTATTTTTTTATGTTTTACTTATGGCTTTACGCTTTGTCGACGTCGAGGTCAATAAAGGTGGGTTGGGACTAGGGACAAGAAACGGAAAGGAACTCGGCCATGGACTTTTGAAGGAAGCATCCCGGCATTTGCCTGGAGTGATTTGGGGAAACCATAGAAAACCCAAATCTGGATTCCCGGATGGGGATCCCACATACAAGAGAAAATGAAGGGAAAAACTTTATGTAGAGTAGGTAAATAAATAAATTTAATAAGATATCGATTACTTATGAAATTTTGAAGTTAATACTAGCGATAAGCAGTGATAAAAAATAAATAAACGTGCCAGTTTTTTAACGTAGTATTAATTAACTGAATCATTCTTGATGTTACACCACACTTGCCCAACAAGAGTCGATATTTACTACGGAAGAAACCATTCTGTCAGAATACGTAATTATAACTACCTGAATTTCATTATCAAATGACACGTTGCAAATGTACGAATGGTGACTCAGAAAAAATAAATTTGATTTCTGTTTTCATTAAACTATTCGTCGATTCTTTTACATATACATCTGCTGTTAATTAATATTGCTTGTTAACTATTTAAACAAATCAAACGATGAAGACTGAATGTTCCTTCCACACTTTGAACTGAATAATTTTGCGATACCCCTAAGATGAGTCGTACATGTAAGAATATAGCATTGACAAAATCTTAAAAAGCAGTCTATTAAAGCCAAATATTCAGTAAAACCCGTTTGAAATAGTTTTACGATAAAGAAAATTACTGGATACTAGTTGCACGTACTGTTATGTCAAATTCACCCACCAACTTAACTTGACGCTTGATCGTCCGCCTTGTTTCACAGGATTCCCAAGAGACGCGACTCGCCGCCGACTTCCTTGCATGTCGCGAGACTGGTCGGATACCAGTAGGATACGCGTCTCTTGGGAATCGCGCCGTTTGTGCCCCACCATTACACAACATCGGCAGTGGATACTCTCTTTATTGGATACTCCGGTCGCCTGCGAATTGTAATGGGGAGCTAAAAATAACAAACATTTCTAAGCCCCCTGGTGCTGGGGATACAAATATTTTACTACGTATAATCGCACAGGTGGGTATACGGTCACATTTTGCTTTCCAAGCACAACGTTTTTATCACTTCTCCTGAAATTTTACAAAATTCAGAGGTGTACCGGCAAAATTTTACCAAATTACACCTGGAGACTCTCTCAGATTTTCTCATTGTAATTATTGTTATCTCCAGTTTCCCGGGAGTGGTTTGCGAGCCTTCCTGTGTTTCCTTCTTGGTGGTTATAGACGATCGTCTTCCACTGACTCCTGTCTAGAAACTTTCACCTATTCACAATTCTAGCTAGCCTCTTCTCTCTATGTCCTCCTTCAGTTGACCTATCCATCTTCTTCTTGCTCATGTAAGTGTCTCAACGATAATCCTCACTGACGATGCCCTATTCGACAAGGGCGAAACGCGCTGAGTTTACGGGAATAAAACCAGTTGCTAATAGACGGAGTTTTCATTTCCAGTTGTTCTTCTTGCTCTTCCCATTGGTCTTTCCTCGTTGTCCTTTATTTACAAATAATCTTTTATAGTCTCGTGCTATTCATTCTTTTAATACGCTCAAAACCATTTAAGTATACATGACCTAAGTCTCTCTTCCATGGATCCCATTCTATATACACTGATCAGCCAAAACATTATGGACCACTTATTAGCTTACTGTTCCACCTTTCGAATGCAATACAGCAGTGATTTGGCGAAGCAGATCTGACGGAAGAGTACAATTCTGGTGCTTCCAGAAGTGTTTCAGAGCACAAGAATCGTGATTCTGGCACCGATCACCCCCTATCCTGTTTTACAGAGCGGGTAAGCCTCCGACCTCCACGTTCTGTGATGTGGCGTGGGTGTCTATCACATTGTCGCCTACTCGTGGTTTCACCGCCCTTCAAACATTTTCCATAGATGTTCACTACAGTAGCACGCCAACAGCCTCACCGTTTCCGGGATGCTCGTTCCCAGGTGCCAAGCTCGCAATTCGCTGGGACGTAATTTAAGGGAATTTCGTGGCCTGTGCGTAGAAATCTGGTGTCAAATACCTCTGGAAGCCTACCAAGGACTTGTAGAATCCTTGCTACGCCGAATCGCTGCTGTACTGCGTTCGAAAGGTGAACCAGTATGCTATTAAGGAGACGTCCATTAATTACGTGTAGTGTTTTTCCGGTATTCTAGATGACACTGTATTAATAGCCAGTGATTTACCTACACTCCAACACATAATACACAATTTAGTTCAGCACAGTGAAGAGTTTGGTCTGCTTGTCAACCCTTGCAAGACAAACGTTGTAGTCTTCTCTAAGAGAAAAATCCAGGCAACCATATCAATACAAGGCAATAAGATCGAGCAAGTATCCTCCTTCAAATATTTAGGCACTGTGGTGGACGAACAGGGTGACGGCAAGAAAGAAATCAAATCGAGAATACAACAGGCAAGGAGACTATTTATTAGCATGAACAAATTTTTCATAAGATTGGATCTCAGTCTGTAATTGAGAATCCGAATGATTCACTGCTACGTATTCTCCATTTTTCTTTATAACTGTGAAAGCTGGACCTTAGATCAAAATCTAGAGAAAAAGATTGAATCTATTGAAATGTATTTGTATCGTCGTCTCTTACGCATATCTTGGGTGCTGAAAGTCTCAAACGAAGAAGTACTTCATCCGATGGGGAAACAGAAAGAATTGCTGCTAACTATAAAACAAAGGAAAACGCAATATCCAGGACACATTATGAGAGGCGAGAGGTACCAGCTTCTGCAGCTCATCATTGAAGGGAAAATACAAGGGAAAAGATCTGTTGGGAGGAGAAGGAATTCGTGGCTGAAAGACATTTGGAGATGGTTCAATTGCACGTCTGAAGAGGCATTCCATGCTGCAGTTTCACGCTCAGAGCTATGTGGACAGCCAACCTCCAATAGGAGAAGGCGACTTAAGAAGAAGAAGGCCCCCCTCCACCCCCCTCTGGTGACATCTGGTCGAACTCCCCCTCCCCCCCCTAGAGATGACGTGAGACTTTGACGGGACCCCCCGGACCACCCTTCCCCCTCCCCTACTGATTGACCTCGTAGTTTTTTGAGACCTTTCTTTCTTTAAGCTCCCCTGCTTCCGCGGGTGGTTGTACACCCCCTAAAGTCGGTGTTCGTGTCGTTTCTAGACCTTATATACCACCCATAAAGTCGACAGCCGTGTCTTTTGTGAACAAGAATTTCCAAAACCTCACATGAGATTTTCACTGACTCCCCTCCCCTATTTCAACCCACGTAATTAATGGACGGCCCCAAAGTGTGTGGTTATAATGTTTAAAAAGTTCAATATTTTTTTTGGTGATTTCCCTTCGGGAGGAGACTGCGGCTGGGGCACCGGGAGTCGAGCCGGCCGCTCGCCCGGGTACAGTGGGTCGGTGCCGGGATGGGCAGTGCACGTGTAGCGGGCCAGGTGCGGGGGCGTTGGCGGGCAACACGTGCAGCCAGCGGTCACTTCCTCCACGTGCGGCCTTGGCTGCTCGGACAGCTGCCCACTCGCACCTTCCGGGATCAGCATCTGCGCGGGAACATCCTGCCGGCGCCACATTACCAGGCCGGGCTCGATACGACCATTTCCGTTACTTAATGCGCGACCCTGCCGCGGCTTCCTCAATTCCCTATTACCTCTCAACGTGCGAGTCTTGAGAAAGTACGTCTAAAAGCACGTGACTCGGTCTAGGGGAGAATGGGGTAGGCTGGAAATTACAAAATGTGTTCTGGAACCAAAAAGGGAATAAGCTACGTACTACGTGTGAGGACAGGGCGGGGGGAGGGGGGGTCTACCTTATAGTGTTGCACTGTGCAGTAGAGGTGGGCACAGTGATTCACTAAAAAGAGCGGTTGTTCGTTTGATCACTCAATGAAAAGAACTAGTTATTTTGAATGGTTCACTTGCTCAGTAGCTCAGTTTTATTTGAGACCTTCATGATCTTCGGAATCAACTGATTCACCTAGAAGAACTACCTTTAACTTTTTAGTGAGCGACTGCTCACTCGCTCTTTTAAATGAATTGCTCAAAAGAACTGATTCACTCGCGAACGACCCATCTCTACTGTGCAGCTCTGGTGCTCCCTGCGTAACATCAGACCTGAAGATGGCGGCAGAGCTAGCCACCGAAAGCTCGTTGTTGTCTTTTTTCAACACCATACGGCGGAGAACCCGTGAAGACTTCATGTAATAGTTACGCCGTGAAAGCCTTCGTTCTCACAGGAGCTACGTGGTTTATGGACGCTCCCTCATCAACACATATTACACGAATCTAAATTCTTAAAGCGTGGAATGAAGGTTTTCGACTACGCAGGTGTCGGATTGGAACGTTCATACAGCCGGATTATTTGTAAAGATCACAATCTACCTTCATATTCTTCTCACAGCGCGGTACTATGGTCACTATGGCACATCTCTACACCCCTAGAAATACAGTGCCTGCCTTCCAGCCATTTTTGAGTTTCAGTGAATCTCAAAAAGATCTTTGTCATACCTGGCCTATTTATACAGTAAAGTGAAGAGACCTCATTAATAAGTGATTCTGATCGCATTATAAACATATTACAGCAGAGGGGAATAGTTTTTTTCAGATTCGGGTTTTATCGTTCGCAGAGAGCATTGTGGACAAAATACGGGAAGGAAGTGGGCCATACCCTTTCGAAGGCACTTTTCATTCGTTCGCCTGCAGATATTTCGCGAAACATTGGAATCGCGAAATCGACATGACTGACAAGATCCAGTAAATTTTTTTGTTATAACGAACGTAAAGTCTCTAAAACGCTGTTTCGAGGGTACGTATGGCTACGAAGAAACGTGAGGTATTCTAAGCCTGCATTGTGCTACTTATACGGAATATTTATCTGAAGGACAGATATACGTAATGATTACCAGTATTTTGGGGTGTGTCGCGTTGTTTATTTCATAATCTAAGCTTTCGGCTGCCATTCTACAGCTTTCGTCAGAGATACTATTTATATTGACAACGAGTGCCAAGAATCGCAAAGTAGGAGTCCACTGTCTACATTCTTGTTATTATTATTATTATTATTATTACTTCGCGATTCACTAAAATGTGTAACCATTTGTGCATAGGAAGGGATATACGGAATATGGCAGAAGGCGCTCATGGTTTATTCTTAGAAGCCATCCCGTCATTCGGCTCGAGCGATCTAGGAAAACCATGGAAATCCCAGATCAGGATGACCGGAGGGATTTATAGATACCTACTCCTATCGGAATCTAACTTCTCACTCTCAATAACTCCTTCCTGTTCCACTCCCTAATCGCTCATGGGGAAAAAAGAGTATACAAGTGAATCGGTTCTGGCCCTGATTTCTCTTATTTTCACGGTCATTCCTGGATATAAATGTTGCTGGTAGTAATATATGTTTGCTATCATCCTGAAATAGGTCAGTGAATTTTTCAATTAGCTTCTGTCGAAAGCAATGCCTTCGATGGTGCAGATCTTCACAACCTTACGCTTTCTCTTCATCTGTATATACCTGTCACGAATCGGGCGGCTCTTCTTTGAACCTTATCCAATGCCTCCATTAACTACTTTTGATATGGACCCCATACAGAACAACAGTGCTCTAAGTGAGGACGCACTAGTGACTTGTTTGCAATAGACTTAACTTTTGGTGAGCACTGTTTTAAATTACGACCTAGAAATCGGAGCATACGATTTACTTTTCAAATTACCCTCTCGATATGATCATTCCACAACAAATTATTCCGAATTGTTACCTCTACGTATTTAGCGGAATCTGCTGTTATAAAGACAGTGCAATTAATTGTATATTCATAGTTAAATGGTGTCACCTTTTTACTTACACGCATGACTTGGCATTTTTTAGCGTTTAACTCCAGCTGCCAGTCTTTGCACCAAGTGATTATTTTCATAACATCGGCTTGTAACAAAGCGAAGTCGTCCTGGGTTTTTACTTCACGATAAACAATAGCATCATAGTCAAATAGTATTTTTTCCCTTATTACGTCGCACAAATCATTAATGTATATGAGAAACAACAGAGGCCATATCAAGCTTCCCTGGGCAACCCCGAACCTCACTTCAGTCAGTTATGAACGCTCACCGTCGAGAACTACACACTGTGCTCTACCCTTCAAAAAATTTGCAACCCAGTATCTCCTACGAAGGCTATAAAATAGAAGCCGAAAGCTGAGATTATGAAATAAACAACGGGACATACTCCGAAAATCTAGTAATCATTAACAAAGACGGGCGTGGAACCCTGAGAAACCAATGCGAAGTTAACAACATCTTCTATTTAGAACAGCAAATATTATCGTAAATTTAAACAAAGTACGTAATTTCTAGAGAATGAGATAGAAGTAAAAACTGGTATCACATTGCAAGACTGAAACATTAGACACGAATAATATCAGAAGCGTCTCTTTTTTTTAATACATATATCTAATCGACCCGAGAATCAGTCGATTGTTGACGCTCTGGTCTCGCATCAAGGAGGATGCAGATTCGAATCCTCGTCCGGCAATATAGATCTCGGTTTTCTCGAGACCCTTCAACAGTAGATTCCGGGCGAGTGCTGGGATGTCTCCTTCAAAGGGCCATCGCTGAATTCCTTCCCACTTTTAGATCCCAGTCGACGAGGTGTAAAAACATTAAGAAAAAAAACTGATCATCGGTGACAAGTAGCGAAAGTCAAATTTGTTGATTTCTTTTTTTTTTTTACTTAGGGCATTACGCCTCATCGACGGCTAAGGTCATTAGATGCCGGATGGGACTGGGGTCAGAGAACGGGAAGGAATTTTGCTATGGAATTTGCATGGAGTGATTTGGGGAAACCATGAATAAACCAAATCTGAATGCCCGGACGGGGATTCGAACCCGCGTCCTCCCGAATGCGAGGACAGAACGTTAACCGTTCACCCACCACTTTCGGTATATTTGTTGATGTCTCTGTGATAGAACCATGTTAAGACCAGGATCGAACCACGCTCTTTCTGTCGGAACGCTACCGCTTTTCCGCCACGCTCCGTGTTTAAGTACTGGTATTATCCTGAGGACGTGTTGCATAGTAAGAAGCTTTGAAGCGCGGCAGATGACCTCAGTGACAAGCCAAATAGCGGAAGACAACAAAACATCGAGCCCCCTCCAAATCCGTATCTTATTGGATGACTCAGGCATCTCCATTGTCGAACATGCTGAATCGGCACGAAGTATGGAACAGCAACAACAAAGGAACACTGGGCGACTACGCCCAGCACAGGGTGATCCGTCGGATAATGTCGCGAGCTCCTCAATGCTTTAAACTTCGGAAAGAAATAGAACAGAGGTGCGGAAAAGACATTCCAATCCCGAGATCATTAATTCTCATGAGCACCAAAAATAAGTGCTACGTTTTAGTGCTGTCATTTTAGATACGAGACGTTGACACCTATCTCACTGCCGGAGAAAACCAAGGGCCTAGGACAAAGTTTTTATTATTACTATTTAGTTAGCTGCAGATAATTTAACGAGTGTATGAGAGTAATAACTGGCATACTAAAACCCACTCCCGTCCCCTGGTTACATATCATCAGCAATGTACCATCTTCAGAGTTAAGACGCCAAGAAGCAACGGGACGTGAGTGGATAAAATTACATCATCCTGACCATCCACAGGATCTCCCAATCCACGAGGTCCTAAACGACCTATCCCGCACTCGTCTTGAATCCAGAAATTCATTATTGCGTAGTATATTTGACTTCGATGTCAAGGAATAATGGACTCTGCATCTGTCAAACATCTAGATATTGATGATCCTACAAGTTTATTTAAGGGATTCCATCTGAAGAAGGAACAGTGGGTCAACCTAAATCTCATAAGAACAGACCACGCCAAATGCAACGCCATGCTCTATGAGTGGCAACATTGTGATTCTCCAATCAGTGACTCCAGAGCTCCTTCCCAGAGTGTGGATCACATCATCAAGGAATGCCCTCTCAGCAAGAACCACGATGGACCATTTCAAGATGTATTCAGCTCTACAACTTCCTTCATAGCATGGCTACAACAAATGGACATCAATTCTTGAGTGCTATTTTGGTTCTATTTTTTTACTTATGGCTTAATACGAGAGCACCCTCTCGCCCTTGGGGTTGGAAATGGCCCCTAAAGGTGGATTAATCAGAAATGATCAATGACATGGGGATGAAGAAGGCAACGGGAAACCACTGCATTAAAGACCCAAATCGTATCCCGAGGACATGTAAGCCTCTCAATTTATATATATCATGATGGCTTCTTCCTGGGTAAAATATTCCGGAGATAAAATAGTCTCACAATCGGATCTCCGGGTAGGAACTGTTCAGGGAGGAGTCATCAGATTGGATAGAGACATTCTACGAGTCGGAGCGTGGACTGTTAGAAGTCTAAATAAGGCAAGTAGGCTAGAAAACCCAAAAAGGGAGATGGAACAACTTAAGTTCAATGTAGTTGGGAGATTAAATGGAAGGACACACAGGATTTTTGGTCTGAGGAACACAAGATAATTAGCACCCAAGCTGTCAATGGAGTCACTGGTGTAGAATTTGTGGTGGTGAGTTATTATGAACAGTTTAGTGAATGGATTATTTTGATGAGGTTAGAAACTAAACCCCCCCCAACCACGTTAGTACAAGTGTATATACCAATGTCACAGGAAGATGACGAAGAAATAGAGAAAATACACCCTAAAATTGAGGAATTAATCCAATATGTGAAGGGAGAGGAAAATCTAATAATCATGGATGATTGGAATGCGATAGTGGGAGAAGAAAAAGAGGGTAATACTGTAGGAAGGTTTGGTCTAGGAGAAAGGAATGAGAGAGGAAGCAGGTTGTTAGAATTTTGTGAAAGATATAAGTTAGTAGTGGCAAACGCACTTTTTTAGAACCATACAAGAAAGATATACACCCGGAAACGTCATGGGAATACAGGCAGATATCAGCTAGATTATATCATGGTCAAACAGAGATTCAGGAATCAAGTTCTAGACTGTAAAGCGTACCCAGGAGCAGACATAGACTCTGACCATAATATGATAGAAATGGAGTGCAGGCTGAAACTCAAGCGAATAAGGAAGCAGCATAAGCAGAACAGAAAGGAAATGAACAAAATAACACAATCTAGTAAGAGAGAAATATTTGCAGAAATGGCAGACTTAGGTCTAAGAAATAACTCTGAAAGGAGCTCAACCGAGGGCGAATGGAATGCCATAAAGACCGAAATAATGAAAGCTGGTAAAGAAACATTAGGCTTAAGGGAACAAGCTGCCAGAAAACCTTGGATCACAGAATAAATTTTGGAACTGATGGATCAGAGGAGACGGTACAAAAATGCTCAGGATGAAGGAGAAAGAGAGCAGTACAGGCAATTTAGAAATCAAATAAACAGGAAATGCTCAAATGAAAAGTGGTTAGAAGAGAAGTGTGATGAACTAGAATAGGAGATGTTGCATAGAGGAAGATCAAACAGAATTTTGGAGAAATGAAGAAAAGTGGTATGAACATTAAAGCTGCCAATCGGAAACCTCTTTTAAGCTCAAACGATAGAGCTAACCGATGGAAGGAATACATTGAGAAATTTTGTGATGGGGACGACTTGAACAATAGCGTAATTGAAAAGGAAGGCGATGTCAACATTGATGACTTAGGACATCCTGTTTTGAAGACAGAATTTAATAGAGCTCTGAATGACTTGAAAGCAAATAAGGCAGTTGGAATTGATGATATCCCTGCAGAACTAGAAGAAGAAGAGGAATCGAAAGATTATTCAAACTGATATCAAAAAGTTATGAAACAGGAGAAATTCCAACTGTTTTAATAAAAATGTCATCTTCACACTTCCGAAGAAAGCACAAGCCGACAAATGTGAGAATTATCGCACCAATAGTCTAACATCACATGCTTCAACATTACTGACCAGAATAATATACAGAAGATTGAAAGGATAGTAGAAGACATAGTAGGTGAAGAACAATTTGGGTTTAGGAAAAATCGCGATACAAGGGAAGCAATTCTGGCTTTAAAATTAATACTTGAAGGTCGGATCAAGAAAAAAAAGATACTTTTATGGCATTTGTTGATTAGAAATAGCATTTGATAATGTTAGGTGGGACAAGATGATCAAAATTTTAAAGAAATCAAGTCTAAAGTATCTAGATAGAAGAATACTTTATAAACTATATAAGAATCAAGTGGCTATAATAAAAGTAGAGAATAATGAGAGACATGCATCTCTTATAAAAGATGTGAGACAAGGTTGTAGTCTAGCCCCGTTAATATTCAACTTGTATGTAGAAGAAGCAATGAAGAAAGTCAAAGAAAAAATTCCATGTGGCATAAGTGTTCAGGGGGAAAAAAAATCAGTATGCTAAGATTTGCTGATGACATTGTCTTGTTAGTAGAAAGGGCTGAAGATATTGGGAAATTACTGAATGGCATGAACAAAATACTGAAGGCGGATTTTGGACTGAATATAAATCAAAGAATGTGATGAAATGTTGCAGAAATGATACCAATAGTAGTAAATTCAATATAAGAATAGGATGGAATGCATTTGGAGAAGTCAGTGAATTCTGTTACTTGGGAAGCAAAATTACAACCGATGGCCGAAGCAGGAATGATGTTAAAAGCAGAATAGCACTAGCAAAAAGAGCCTTCCATGAAAAAGAAAAATCTTTTAGTTACAAATATTGATCTAGGACTTAAAAGAAACTTTCTTAAAACTCTATGTGTGGAGCACAGCACTTTATGGTAGTGAAACATGGACTTCAGGAATACCGGAAAGAAGGAAAAATTGAAGCATTTCAAATGAGGTGAAGATTGTTGAAAATTAAGTGGACAGACAAAGTAAGAAATGAACGAGTTTTGGAAATGTTGGGTGAAGAAAAAAGTTTGTGAAAGAAGTTTACAGAAAGAACAGACAGACTGGTAGGTCATTTTTTGAGACATGCTGGATTACTTAATTTGCTGGTGGAGGGAACAGTCGAAGGTAAGAAGGAAGAGGAAGACAGAGATTAGATTATATGAAGCAGATAATTGAGGACGTGGGTTGTAAGGGGTATGTACTATGTAGAGATGAAGAGGTTGGAACAGGATAGGAAGGGATGGAGGATTGCATCAAGCCATTCGAAAGACTGATGACAGTAAGAGAAAAAATGGGTTTTTGACTCGTCGACATGAGGTAATTAGAGGTAGGATGGGATTGGGTACAAGGAACGATAATAAATTCGGCCATGGCCGTTTGAAGGAAGCATCTTAGCTTTCGCCTGCAGTGATTTGCGTAAACCATGGAAAACCCAAATTCGGATGCCCGGACGGGGATGCGGACCGCCTTTCCTCCTAATGCGAGGCCAGAGCGTCCCAACGTGCTAGTCGTTGAAAATACACTGAAATGCCTATTATCGTGTAGTTACCCCGCAAGCACGCAGAAGTGCCGCAACACGACGTGGCATGGACTCGACTAATGTCTGAAGTAGTGCTGTAGGTAATTGACACCATACATCCTGCAGGGCTGACCATAAATCCGTAAGAGTACGAGAGGTTGGAGATCTCTTCTGAAAGGCACGTTGCAAGGCATCCCAGATATGCTCAATAATGTATGGGGAGTTTGGTGGACTAGTGGAGGTGTTTAAACTCAGAAGAGTGTTCCTGGAGCCACTCTGTAGCAGTTCTGGACGTGTGGGTTGTCGCATTGTCCTGCTGAAATTGCCCAAGTCCATCGGAATGCACAATGGACATGAATGGATGCAGGTGATCAGCCAGGATGCGTACGTACTTGTCACCTGTCAGAGTCGTATCTAGACGTATCGGGGGTCCCATGTCACTCGAACTGCCCACGCCTCACACTGTTACAGAGCCTCCACAAGCTTGAACAGTCTCCTGCTGACATGTAGGGTCCATGAATTCATGAGGTTGTCTCCATACGGGTACACGTCCATCCGCTCGATACAATTGGAAACGAGACTCCTCAGACCAGGCACACATGTTTCCAATCATCAACAGTGCAATGTCGGTGTTGACGGGCCCAGGCGAGGCGTAAAGCTTTGTGTCGTGCACTCAGCAAGGGTACATGAGTGGGCCTTCGGCTCCTAAAGCACATATCGATGATGTTTCGTTGAATATTTCGCACGCCGACAGTTGTTGATGGCCCAGCACTGAAATCCGCAGTAATTTCAGGAAGGGTTGCACTTCTGTCCCGTTGAACGATTCTCTTCAATCGTCGTTGGTCCCGTTCTTGCAGGATCTTTTTCCGGCCGCAGCGATGTCGGAGAATTGAAGTTTTGCCGGATTCCCAACATTCACGGTGCACTCGTGAAATGGTCGTACAGGAAAATCTTCGCCGGAGATGTTGTCCCTTCTCTCGGGCGCTGACTATAACATCACATTCAAACTCGCTTAAATCGTGATAAGCTACCACTGTAGCAGCAGTAACCTATCTAACGACTGCGCCAGACACCTGTTGTCTTAAAGAGGCGTTGCTGACCCAAGCGCCGTACTGTGAGGGTTTAAATATCTCTGTGTTTGCAAACTAGATAGTTTAGTTTATTATTTTTAGGTAGCAATATCTGAAGCAGTAGGCCTGATGATGTTAGCAGAGGCGCCTGTTGAAACGTTGTCTTTTTACGGCGCTATCCGGGTGAATTCCGGTGAATATTACATTTGAAAATGGTTATGTTTATCTGCTTGGTGACCATTGTTCATGTTTTCAAACAGTGGAAGTTTCCAGGTCGACAATGTGCCGTGTCAACGGCCAAAATCGTTCACGACTGGTTTGACGAACGTTATAAACAATTCCAACGAGTGATTTGGCCACCTAGCTCACCAGACATGGATCTAGTTCAATATATCATCGACGCGATTGATCGATATAGCAGTTGGTGCACAACGTCCTGTAGGAGCAACACTCACAATTATGGACAGCAGCAGAGGAAAGCGTGGCTGTGCGTTTCTTCAGAGCACTTTCGAGTACTTGTTCAGTTTCTGAATTACGAAAAATATCTTACAGTTTGAATAGGGACTCAGTACGTTCACGGATAATTGAATTATTTGTAAGGAAACCGTAAATGCAGATATCCTAAACAACAAACTCCTTTTTATCTTGTTACAATCACCATCATCATCATCACCAGTTTCCAGCTACTGGCTGTTTGTGCTTTCTGCTCAAGTTTCTCCCTTTTTCTCTTTCTTCCCTCCACCTTTCTCTCGCCATCTTGGCCAATTTCTCTCCTCTCTCCCGCAGACAGTCCTCCTTCTCAGCCATGTATCCCTTCGTCTTCCTCTGGGTGGTTTACCATGACTCTATTACGTTTTGGTACAATAATGAATCTTTCGAATGAACTGTTTACTAACGTTGAAATGTGCATGGTGAACAGCGAATGTTTCTCTACGAGGAGAGGAAAGTGACATATTTCGAATAATAAATCACCTTACACCCTGCGAATGAGTAGAATTAACTGCATGGCACATGCATAATAGTCAAGGAATATCTGGAACTAAACGAAAACCAAAGCATGACAAAAGTGATTAAATGTAACAACAGTATGTGACATATAAAAACAAGATCTATGCGGTAGGAGAAGTAAACGAATTCCATTACTTATAAAGTAAAACTACAACTGCTGGCCGAAGCAGGAATGATGTTAAAAGCAGAGTAGCAATAGCGAAAGGAGAATTTCTGAAAAAGAGAAATATTTTAGTTTGAATATTGACCTAGCACTGAGAAAGAACTTTTCAAAACTCTATGTGTTGTGTACAACACTTTATGAGAGCGAAACATGGACTTAACAATCCAGAAAGAAGGAAAATTTAAGCATTTTAAATGTAGGACTTCAGAAGGATGATGAAAATTAAGTGGACAGATAAAGAATCAAATGAATGTGTTTTAGAGATGATTGGTGTGGAAAGAAACTGTTGGAAGGGTATTACAGAAACAAGAGACCGGATGTTGGGTTACATTTTAAAACATAAGGTTTGGCTACATTTGTTAGTGGAAGGAACAATCAAAGATAAGAACTGTAGAGCAAGACAAAGATTGGGGTATATGAAACAGATAATTGAGAATTGAGGATTTAGGTTGTAGAAAGTATGTTGAGATGAAGAGATCAAGAACTGCATCTAACCAGTCGAGCGACTGATGAAAGGAAAAAAAACTAGTTTGTGGTAACGTCGAGTAATATGGTGCGACCTCATCTAGTACTCTGTAGTGTTATTTGGGTTGTGCTTAGTATTCTAATCATACATGAAAAACATTACTCATGGTTTGCTTCTTTTCAGAGTTTAGAATACGCAACAGAGGCAGTTGTCAAACAGTAAAAAAGTCGATAACGACAGTTATGTTCATATGAGAAAAACATTTGCGAAATTAAGCCCGAGAATGGATAGGATTGATTGTTTACTATTATCAATGGAAATAAGTTGGAAACATGAGATTACAAAAGAAGTAATCACTTCATCTGCAGCGATGTCTTACAGTGCTCTGAGCAAACATCTAGGTCAAAAATTGCACCCTCTCTGTATACCCGCAACGGAGGTTTGCAAAACTGCAACAATCAAAGCCAAACCAGAATGGCTGCAGAACCACGGAGCAACGATCGGTTGGTGAGCTTTATGACGTGGCGGTGTAGACACGGAGTGGTGGTTTGACGCACACTATGAGGATAGCTAACACCGTCGTGTGCTTCTAAGCTAGACGCCATAGTGCAGATTCGCCGATCTAATGTACACGTGATAACTACTACTTTGTATGTACAGTTGAGTAGCCGCATTGTATTCCAGGTTTTTATCACATAGTGGAAGAAGTAAGTACGTTGGTGACTTCACATTATATCGTCACAATCTCACAGCTGACGCGTGGTCAAACTATTGCATTAGTAATTGAAGTTAACGACAAATCGAGTTTCATAGTTTACGTTTCAAGAATGAGGTATAGATGTTTAATGACACGGCCTCGTTACTATTAGTGCGTACAAGTAGACACTCCATGTTAAACCGGATCTCCAAACCGTGCAAAACTACACGAACACCATGTACTACTGATGAAGACGGACCGGATCCCACGAAAATCTTCAAATACCACCCCAGAGGCAGCAGAGATGCAGGAAGACAACCAAGAAGATGGATTGAGACCGTAAAAGGCCACCAGGCCCAACACTGGAAGGGGAAGAAGAATAAGACGTACGGCATACACTAAGATAGTGATGAAGAACCACCTGAGAGATGAAAGAATAGTAGCAACTTATCTGAGCACTATCATCATTATTCTAGTTCTGGCATAAAAAAATAACGTTGTGTGAGATAATCTAATAGAGAAATGAGTGAGATAATAAGATAAATGAAAAAGCAAGACGAAATACAGACGGTTGTGGAATAGTCAATTAAGTGGACGGATTAACAAAATCATAAGAATTTCTCATTTTGATTTAAAATCAAATTGTACGGTACAGATATAAAAATATATCTTGTAACTAAAAATTGCATTAGGAAATATGAAATAATACAAGAAATTCAAAGTCGCACAAAAACATGAAAGATGTAAGGAAAGAGAAAAAACGCAGAATTTTATGAGTAAAGATGATGTCCCAAATTACTTTTAAGTGCCATTTCTATAATCTGCAATATGTAGTCCAGAGTAAGGTTTTTAATATTTAAACATAAAGAAAACTAAAACATTTTACTCACTTTGTTAGTCACATAGCATTATCTACAGACACGCACATACCGATATCAGTATCACATTGTCATATAAATATATATACAGAGTATATGTTATCAAGTTGGAGATGTTAAAGATCACTTTTGCATTATCCCAAACCTTCACTCAGAAATACAGGCACACGGTAGCATTTCATGCAAAACTTAAGCTACAGTAATATCAATACTGCGTTGCTGCAGTTTTAAGATCTGTTTGAAAATAGAATAATTTTTATAGGGATATAGAGACTTTACCATGTAGGGGAATTCGAGAAGAAACTGCTGGAAAAGTAGTTGTGTGAAAAACTGATTACTGTACATATTATTGCATTTACAAAATGCTCAGGGTAGCCTCTCATTAAAAAAAAAAAAAAACTCAAGAAATGTATGTGTTGGAAAGCAATTCCACTTGGCTTTCCCAAAAACCACCTCTATATATCATACCTCGCTTTTGCGATACTAGCAGAAGATGAAGAGACTGCCATCAAACAGCTTGAGACGTTCAAATAATGTGCAGAAAAAGTAGGGTTACAAATCTCATTCGAGATGAATTCATGTGTTCAAAGACAGAAATAGCAAGTTTGAGAACAAAATACGGTAAAATCAACAGGGCCCCATACTTTAAATACCTAGAAAAATCCATCGAACCGACAGGCCCTGAAAAAATCTCACAGCAAAATCGACTCAAAAAAAAAAAAAAAAAAAAAAAGCGTTAAGATTAGTGGAAAATCTCTACAACAAAAAATCCATGTCAATACAGACCAAAATTCGGCACTACAACAAAGTCAAAAACCAACAGTCCTCTATACAAGTGAAACGTTAAGACTTAACAGAAAACATGACCTTGAAGAAATTAAAAAGTAGCGAGAAAAATCATTAGAAAAAATCTAGGAGCGAGACTCACTAAAGATGGTTACAAACTACAATCAATCAAAACAACAGAAAAGTTTTCAAACATCGAAATTGACATCAGGAAAAGGCGAATGAAATTCTTTGGTCACCTTAAGAGATTACCAGAAAGTCTATTAACAAAAAAGATAATAGATTATGTAACTTCACTTAAAAATCCAACACCTTGGCTGAATGAAATTCGGAAGGATCTTAAAAGTGCAAACATAGGAGCAACAGACATCTTAGGAAGAGACACCTTCAGACACAAAGTAGACCAAATGGGAAGTTACAACTGAGCAACCAAAACAAAAACAATGCCAACAAAGTGGTCGGAAGAACGCAAACAAGCTTTCTCGGAAAGAATGAAAGCCTACTGGAACAACAAGAAGAACTCAAAGAAAACTTGATTGGGTCATTTGCTTACCGTCTTCCATTTATTGGGAGAATTCGCCAATAATAATAATTACTTGGCTTTTATGTTTAGTGTAAATGTGTCACATTCCAGCATAGTTGTGTTGTGAATTTGGGAAAAAAAACACGGGACTGCTTAGATGGCGTATGAAAGAAACGTAAATACGAAAATTGTAATGGAAATGGAGTCTCAGAATTACGAAATTAAATAAGAAATTTCATGTATTTCTAATGTAGGGCCAGGAAAGTCGCATAGTCTTGAAAGTAGTTACGGCAGGAACACATAATGAAGCACTAAACAAATGCCAGCTGAGTACATGGAGGTGTTGAGTTAAACGAGGACACCAGTACAAGTTGCAGCTGCGCGAGTGGTCAGCTGATCCGTCACATTCCACTTAACCGCGCGCGCGCTCCGCCACTGTAAACAAACACGGGAGCGAGCGGGGTGGGAACAGGTCGTGGCAGGTGGGGGCAGCTTACCTCCGCTTCTTCACTTGCGGAGAAGGACTGGGGGATCCACACAGTACCACGCGGACCGATCTGCAGCGCTCGGCTGCCTAAGCAAATCGAAACGCGGGGCAGGCGACGCCAGCGCCGCGCCGCGGCCGGTCGGGCCGTCGCCGACCTCGGCTAATGTCCCGACGGCGGCGACGGAACGACAAACGTCTCGGCCCCCGCAGAAATGTGCAAAACGCTTCGCCGCCTGCAGCCCTCGATAAACTTCGACTCGAACCCGTTTCGTATTTTTTTTTCCGCCCGAACACGACGGAGGTGCGCCGAGTTTAACGATCGCGCGGATTGCCGAGTGGTGGCGGAGACAGCCGAACGCGTGCCTATTGATCGCGAGCTGTGAGGGTCGCGCGCCTCGTGGCCTACATATTTCGCTGCGAGCCCCAATTCCGAGCGTGAATTGACTGAAGGTCATACAGCAGGCGACACGCGACGGCGCGCTACCTGTCCTGCACGTTTCCCCAACGAAAACCAATAGATACCAAGTTTTGGATTGCGTCCCAAACCGATTATAGCGGTAGTCTCGATTCCTATACGTCAACCGCAGCACTTTGTCCAGACGCGTGTGGTTTATTGTTATACCCAACATGCGATATTTCTACAATATATATCTACGACTAACTGCATTAATACATATTAGGGGTAGTAAAGACAATGTTGTAGTAATTACATACAGCAGAACAGATGACTGAAGTCAACAATAAATAAAGAATTTATTTCTGTTTTGTAAGTCTGAAACATAATCGGTATTACAGTTGTTGATACGATGTAATTACGCATTGTAATTGCGATTCAGCTCATGCACCGATGGTAACTTCCTAATACACCTGTTATGAAGTTGGCCCATTTAAATATATATATATATATTACTGTTCGATGTAATTTTGCATTGTAATTGCGATTCAACTCATGCACCGATGATAACTTCCTAATACATCTGTTATGAAGTTGGCCCATCTAAAAATACATTTAGGGATATATACATATATTTTACTGTTCGATGTAAGTTGTTCAGCACCAACTTAAATTACTCATTCCTGACAGTGACCCCTGAATATATAAATTAAAATATTCCCACTTAATTTTAGTTGAAATCTAGTGATAATATGGGAGTACCACAAGGTAGTATATTGGGACCGTTGCTGTTCATAATTGTAATGAATGACTGTGATCATGGGTTACGGTCAGAATCTAGATACTTTGCAGGTGATATAATGTGAACAGCTGCAGGTTGACCTGGATAGAACATCTAAATGGGTAGGTCAGCATGTAATGAAGATAACCGCCACGAAGACTCAGCTTATTAGGAACACAGATAACAAAACTAAACATTGTTTATGATTATAGGGTCGGGTCAGAATTGTTTGTTAAAGCCTTGAAGTGTAAATATTTTGGCATTACGTTTGATAACAAACTCAATTGGGCAGAGCGTATTGGGCAAGTGGTAGGAAAAGGTTATAAAATCCTTCATTTACTGGAGAGGGTGATGAGAGGATGTACCAGAGAAGTCAAATACAGGAGTTTGAAAGTGTGCAAAGAAGAGCAGCTAGATTCGTTTGTGGAAACTATTGTAGGACCCAGTCAGTAACTGATATGATAAAGGAGCTGGATTTGTACTCATTGGAGGAAAAGAGGAGGGTGAAGAGAGTGCTGGGAATGTACGGAGCATATGTTGGTGATGGGGCTTGGAGGGATATTGGTCAAAGAATTAGGAATAGTGCATAGAAGGGGAAAGGCGACCATGACCACAAGGTTGCCCTTGATTTCATGCATAAGGGAGTGGGGAAATTTTCTTTTGTTGGTAAGGGTGTCAGGGATTGGGACAACTTACCAAGTGATGAATAATTTACCAAAAACGCTTAAGAAATTTAAAATTAATATTTGTAAATCGGAAAAGTATTTGGGGGAGGAATTTAACATTGCAATTATAAAATTTATTTTAAATATATATATATAAAGGGGTAGTTAGAATATTACGGGAATTGCCACCGGAACGTTAGCTCCATCGGAATTCAAAATTAAAAATAATAATTTAAGATCTCGTCGCCAATTTTTGTCTTATAGGTCACCATTATTCTGTTTTCTCCCGTCTGCAACCACCCAGCAAGGTTATCTTTTGTTATATCGCTTACGTAAAAAAATAAAAAAAAGATCGAGAAATAAATACCCTTCTATGAAGACACAACAACTATGGATGAAAAGCTTATTAATGATATTGTAGAG
This sequence comes from Vandiemenella viatica, assembly GCA_031002005.1. Classification (NCBI taxonomy): domain Eukaryota; kingdom Metazoa; phylum Arthropoda; class Insecta; order Orthoptera; family Morabidae; genus Vandiemenella; species Vandiemenella viatica. The sequence goes on from CM061914.1 coordinate 29,691,000, forward strand.
AGCAGAGGAAACTTCATGGACATGATACTGCATAAAACCTTGATCTGGTCGTAGATCTTACAGCTAAACTGAGACTACCTGTTTTAAAAGTGCATTAAAACTAGAAGGATACCTTCTCTATATTAATTCCTTGTCATGCAGAATGTCGTGCTGGCAGATTATAAACCGGCCAAGTATTGCATTTAGAATATCACATAGAAAATTATCTCTATCACTATAGTTGTGTTAGTAGGCATGATTGCTGCATTGACATAAGAACCACGACTATTGTGGAAGAAGAAAATGTCCTTACTGAAATCGGGAATATGGTCCTTAGTAAGAGACGCTTCCAAGCGGGCAGGAATGGCAAGAGGAGCAGAAGAAAAAACAACGGCCCTGCCCAGGGCAGTGTTTTGTTTAAAATATCTACGTACAAACAATTAACCACAAACATTTACTTCATGCAGATGATCTCGTTATCACAACCTAAGAAAATTCTTTCAAAGAGGTTTAAAAGTTTTAAAATCTTCAATTTATAGTCTGTCTATGTATTACTTGAATATTAATCTTAAATCAATCGCATTATTCTTATACCTTCTTTCAAAAATGAGGGAAGATGAATAAATACAGTTCAGGAACACCGACCCGTGGAATATTATAACGATCAGAAATACTTGTGTGTCCTCGATCGCAAATCCGGCTTCTTCAAAACCTGCAGAGCTATAACAGTGAAAATCAGCTCAAGAAATAATCTACTCCGTAAGCTGATACCCTGGGCGAGGACAGCGGATGCAAACTTATTACGAATGTCCCAACTCTTCTCAGTTTCGTAACCGTGGAGCACACGTGCATTGTATGGCTGTAGGCTGAACCAGACGTGCAAAATAGTCGTAGGTTCCATTAACTGTACCTACAAATGTGAGATTATTTCGAATCCATATGAAATCTACAGATAGATGTGATACATGTGGGAATACTGACACACTAATTCATCGTTTTACTTGTGGAAATGCTGCACATCTCTGGAATTGGACGAAGCATGCAACGGCAACTCTATTAGGAACTTCTCCATCTGAGGTTACATGCGAGATTCTAATACGACCAGACATCAAGACCATACCACCGGAAAAACATAACTCACTGGTCTGGTATTAGGACAAGCAGTGTACAATATTCTAATAAAAAAACCTAAGGATCTAGATGATTATTTATCCACACTTAAAATAACACTTTGGAATTTAAAAAAATCAACGAGGTACAAACGCCACTTCTGAGCATATCTGGATGGACTTCTTCTCCGTGACCAATCTTGATGACGCATATAGCCCCTTCATTTGACCAGAGTACTCATATTGATGTTTCTGTAACGTAGAGTGTATTATGAATCTTTAATCTTGTAATATAGAAATGTTGTAATGTTATAAGGTTTCAATAAACCCATTGAATAATAATAATAAATCAACAGAGATGTGCAGATTGTGCCAGCCATGTGGTATTGCTCCTGACATAATCTGTAGCATGTAATAGATAACAATGAACAAAGTTCCAAGACTAAGGCTAAAGTCTGGCAGTAGTTTTTTTAAAGATTACAAAGAACATGACAGTGGTTTCAAGTATAGAAAAAAAGAAGACATGGAAGGGAGAAAGACGACGATACGACAGGAGAAATTTCTTCCTTATAGACATAGCAGGTCGTGGAAAAAGTTGGCGACAGAACAACTCACAGTAAATATTTTCTTGTGAAGTGGTGTCTCACCAATCATTGTATCTGTGAAAGTGACAAATTTCACATATCTTTAGTTGTAGATTAATCGATTTTAATATTCAATTTGACGACCTGCTAATTTACGTACATCAGGAAACAGTTCTGTACTTGCTTGGTACATCAGCTCGTTTCACTATTTGAAACGTTTCCCTGCCATTCCCCGAATATGTCCTGCCCATTCAAACTTATTATCAAACAATATGTGCCAATGTTACATTTTTTGCCTACCAGTTAACAGTATAATTATACACAGCATTTAATTTTCAGTATACCTAATATGTTTACTATTTTATCATTTATCCTGATGCTGACCAAACCAGTTACCTATAGTCTTGTGATTCCAATCTAAATAGTCACTGTACGGTACGTTATTATTGTAATCCTGCAATACAATGTTACCTCATGTTCTATTAACGTTCCTTTTCACTGTAAACCAAAATGAAAATCGTTCATCACAATGGTTTCCGTAAACCACATAGTAGCGCTCCTCATACGCAAATTCTACCATGATTCTTTGGTCCTGCATCTTAAGAATTCCTACACCCAGCAACACAGATCCTGAATTACCTTAATCTTCTCGGCCTAATTCACAATTTTATGTCTAACTCCAAAAAATTTTTTTCAGTATCTTTATTCCATGCTTTCCTACCCAATTAGGTAACTTGTACAAATCCTGTGCAAGCCTGCAATTCTATCTCACTGCTATCTTAAATTGAGAAGCAGGTAGATTAAATTTGTAGAAATATTACTGAAATAAGCAACGAAGATACAGGAAAGGAGTTTTGAGCACAATATCTAGCGCAGTCATTCTGAAAACAAAGAACTAAAGGTTTAAATGTCAGAAAATAATTTTTCAGGCGTTTTAGTAAGAGTTAGGATTGCATGAAACACCAGTATAACCAAGAAATCGAGGATGGAAGTCTGAATTATAGATGGAGCAGGTAAGAATTCTAGAACGTAGTTAACAGTATTTCTTGCAAACTATAAGATTTCATATTTTCTTAACAATTGATTCCTTGAGAACTAGCACTGTAACATGAACTTACCTTGTAGTTAAAAGTGGAAACGTCCGAAACCTACGTAACTCAACGAGAATAATTCTACTGCTCTCTTACAAACCCTGATAACCAAGGTTTTGTTGTGATGTAAATTAATCTTACTCAGCGGGATTTCTTACTACCTAATTAGAATAAGAACAAGTTTAATTGATTACTCGCACTCAAATGTAAATCTTAAAATCAGGAACAATAGGGTTTGGATATGTAAATATTTTCCAGTGATTTGAAATTCTTTGTCTCTTTTGAAACCAACAGTATTGGTAAATTGTGTGAGAGATTGTAATTAGGTGTACAATAAGTTGTATATATATATTTTTTTATTTTTTACTTTTTGCTTTACGCCTCGTCGACGTCGAGGTCATTAGAGGCGGGATGGGACTGGGGACAAGGAACTGGAAGCAATTTGGCCATGGCCTTTTGCAGGAAGCATCGCGGCATTTGCCCGGAGTGGTTTGGGGAAACCATGGAAAAGCCAAATCTGGATGCTCTGACGGGGACTCAAACCGACGTCCTTCCGAATGCGAGGCCAGAGCGTTAACCACTCACCCACCACGCTCGATGTGTACACTAAGGATCATATTTGCATAGATGGAAAGGAAACAGATGTGTAGGCGAAGAAATGGGGAGGAGGTCGACAAGCTTTCCTTTGTTATGACCGAGCGTGGTGGGTGAACGGGTAACGTTCCACCTCGCATTCGGGAGGGCGCGGGTTCGAACCCGCGTCCGAGCATCCAGATTTGGGTTTTCCATGCTTTCCGCAAATCACTAAGGTGAATGCCGGAATGCTTCCTTCAAAAAGGTCATGGCCAAATTCCTTCCCGTTCCTTGTCCCCAGTCCCATCCCGCCGCTAATGACCTTAGCCGTCGAGGAGGCGTGAAAAAAAAAAAAAAAAAAAAAAAAAAAAAAAAAATTCCTTTGTTATCAATGCTGCGGCAGTCCACTGTACAGAGTTTTCAATCCTGACAGGAGGAGAATGAAAGATTGCGCTAAATGACTAAAGGAGAAAAGTACTTCATCCCTGTTTAGCTGTGACTACAGGAAAGGGATAGGTTAAATTTTTCTTGTAAGTCCCATTATTATACTTACAACATTTTCAGCCACTTTAGTCTCAAATTGAACACGGAACTTCATAATTTTTCATTGTGTGCTAAATTTCTAAGTCGCAAACAACATCTTACTTATTTGTAGAATAACATAGTTTACTTACATTGTTGTCATCTGGGAAAGTACTTCGTTTATCTTCCATTGTATCTGCAAAATAAAAATAAACGTGCACTTTAGTCGGATATTAACGAGGATGATGGTTGGATTGTGTTAAAATGGACATAACATGTGATGAAAAAGATACGAGTTTAAAATATTCGGCAGGTGAGAGATCTATGAATTTCAGATTACAAATACAGAAAGGAATTATATGTTCTTCGTGTGGACGTTTAATGAGATATTAGTGATCAATCTCAGACTACTGTGAATGCTAGATTCTAAAATTCTAGAATCTATAGATTAATCTATTAAGGTTTGCTAGAACCGAGCTTATCAAAATACAGAGCAAACTTCCACAAAAAAAATCATTTCATAGTTCTTCATTTTGTCAATTAATGTGTACTGAATTAAATATACACTACTTCGGGCAGACTATTAACACGTACCACTCTTTCCTTTTGCACCCTTCCGCATTAAAAATACACTTAAAAAAAGAAACACATGGAAAAAAAATCAGTAATTGCAAAACTTCACAGCTGATTTTTTCGTAGCTAAACTTAGTTTATGATACATGAACTATTGATATTTTTTCCAAATAGTTTTATTATATTTCTTGTATCTATTTCGTGACATAATCTACCTGACCTTTTTTTTATAATTTATTTCGATTTTTAGTCGTTCAGCTATTCAAAAGACTTCTTGGAAGATTGTAATCTTTTACAATAGTTTCCTTAGACAAAATTCTAGTGTTGTTGACAACTGTAATCAACGCTTGTCTTGACATTTTTTCTTCACACGTTATTGCAAAGTAGTTTTTGTATCCGTAAATCAAACCTGGAAGGAGAACGGCAATGTTCGGGCATGAAATTACTCGATCCAGCTATCCACATTTCCCTTTTCGGTTTTTCAAGCATTCTCGAAAACTGTTCAGTAGAACACCGCAATTATTGCTGTTGAAGATCATGACCGATTTCATTCTCGTTCGTAGTACATAATTCTCTTCTTCGATGACTGTAAAGCCTCCTACCACGAAAATCTTTTCTTCTTTCAGGTGGTTCGGATTCCACGTTAAACTGTAAGTCCCTTGTACCTGCTAACACTACCGGTTTAGACTGAGGCGGCTAAGACAGTGGCGGAATGCGCAGCCAATGGAAAAACCCTGTCGCCAGGTCACTACGACCACACGGAATTATTATTATTCAGTATGTCTGTAGCTATAAGTATGACGTGTTACTCGTATGATGTTTATAGTTTTAAGTTTTCACTTCTGTAGGCAATGCTCAATGACTGCCAATTCTTCTTCTTCTTCTCCAACATTCGAGAAGCGAGCGTAATTTCCACCCTTGTAAATCCATACTTTTCTACTTACGAAAGTCCCCCAGCTGTTGACTCAATCGGACGAACATATGCTGAGAAGTATCATACGCTACCATAAAAGACGACTCCTAAAACAATTCAGCAATGATAATAAAAATATGAAACAGTATCCAGTCTAGGATGAAGACGTCGTGCGTAATGTTGCTGTTTGGTTATTGACCTACAGTTTTACGTGGAATCCCAGTTACGGAAGCTCCTAGCATACTCCACGTGGACAAAGCAAAGGGTTACCGGAGGTGCAAGTGTGCTAAGGGACCTGTAAAAATTCCAGCCTAGATCGGGATTTGGGTCAGGGTCCTATAGTGCCCCAGTAAGACGCCACTAACCGCTATCTCTGGCGAATTAATGTGGTAGAGATGCCAACGTTCCGTACTACAACAATTCATTAAAAATTGTTCTTCTATGAACTAACGTCAGAAGATATCAGAATGATTCTTTTTACGTTTGAAGTCCAATTTTTACTGAAAAGCGTTTTGAAAGGACGCTCTTGAACCGTGTAAAACTTATCAATAGGGATCGGATCTTCATGGAAAAAAAAATGGAAATATACAGGCAAATATGACCTTAAAAATGAGTAAATATGACCTAAAATGATAAAATATAACCAAAAATTTAAATTTACTCTACATCAAAACATGTTCAATTATACATGAATAATACATGATTTATTTTAACTAGTAGTGTCGCTTTCATGTAAATAGCATAATTTGCTTCCGTGCACTCCTTGCACCATTGGGAAATTAAATTTTAGATCGTTTTGTTGAAGTCACTTTAATTTCAGATAATTTACAGAACGGAACTCCTTCATCTGTTCTAAAACTCTCCTCTCTAAATTTCCTTACGTAACTTTCAGAAAATTTTATTTTCGGCATGGCGGTAGGTGTACTCATTGATCCACTGCAGATTTAACGATGACTGAGGATATTTCATTCAGATATTGATTGACACGGATCGACACTGGCATGCTTCTATTACATTGTCGAGATTAAAAGGCGAGCGGAACATTACATTTAGAAAGTGACAATAATGTATAACTTTAATTCTTGACTGGTGAATTCTGACCATAGTGAAAATTAGTTTTTTTTTTCGCCACCTGCATAGCACTTCAGTTCTGTGAATTTATCTTAATTTCTTCTCATGTATATCTTCTTAATTTCGGGTATTATTTTAAAAAAAGAAAGCTACCAGATTTTCCCCCAAAATATGACCATAAATATTATCGAAATATGACCAAAACTAGGAAAATGATCTGAATATGCATTTATAAGTTTGAAGAATATGGAATGAAATTGAATAAAAAAAAACTGTAGCACTAAAAATAAGCCGAAAGAATACAGACTGTCGTATAAAATTACAAGACCACCAAGTTGAAGTTGTTGACCAGTTCAGCTACCTGGGGAGCATTAATTGCTAATAACGGTAGAAGTGAGTTAGAAATAATGAATAGAGTAAACAAAGGAGCCAACTTCTAAAGTACCGTGCGAGGCTTACTATGGGACATGAACGTTCCCCGAAGAACAAAAATTGTCTTGTACAAATCATATCTCATTCCTATTCTCACATATGCTTTGGAAACATGCACACTAACATCAAGGGACCTTAGCAAGATCCAAGCATGTGAAACGAAGTTTCTTAGAACGGCCCTCCAGAAAACTAGACTTGACCACACAAAGAATGATGAGATTAGATGAAACCTAGAGCTAAGGGAATCCATGGAAGAGAGACTTAGGTCATCAAGACTGCGGTGGTTTGGACATGTCAAGAGAATGACTAGTACAAGACTACCAAAAACTTATTTGGATAAAAGGATAGTGGACAAAAGACCAGTGGGAAGACCAAGAAGAAGATGGACAGACCAACTGAAGGAGGACGTAGAGAGAAGAGGCTGGAACTGGGAATACATCACGGACAGAGAAACTTTTCTGGATAGGAGACAGTGGAAAACGATCGTCTACAACAACAAAGGCTCATAAACCACACCCGGGAAACTGCAGATGGTCCCCAACGATAATGATGATGATTCCTCAGACTTCCACGGCCATCTTTGTTCATGATTAATTGACTTTCGGGTTATGCCGCGTTGTTTATTTCATTACCTGAGCTTTCGGCTGGTATCCTCCAGCCTTCGTCAGAGATACTGTTTATGTTGACATAGCAACGAGCGCCAAGCATCGCAGAGTAAGAGGCCGCTATCTTCGTTGATGTTGTTGGTATTTTTAAAAATTTCTGCTGCCTCTTTCACCCGTCGGGGCCACCACTGGTCTTCTCTCCACAGTAGCCTCGTTTCTTGAAATTTTACTTCATGCCCGGTATTAATAGCATGGTGGACTACGGCGGATTTGTCGCTGTTGTTATATTTGTAGTGGCGGATATGTTCTTTAAGTCTCTCCGCCACAGTACGATCTGTCTGACGAAGGCTGGAGGATACCAGCCGAAAGCTTAGGTAATGAAATAAACAACGCGGCATAACCCGAAAGTCAATTAATCATGAATGATGATGATGCTATATAAAATACATTTAAATACAATCAGAAACGTTGAATCAGTGATTATTCAGCATTTCAGCTCAAAAAGAAGACAGGAAAAAAATATGACCTGTCCTAAAGATCCGAACCCTACTTATCAATATTCAACATAATTCTGGATGCAAGTTGTACATACACAAGTGGGAAGAAGCGGGAGTCGTTGGAGCTGGTCACCGCATGCAGGCAGGGCAGGAGTCCCCCAGGTCGACATAAATATTAAGAATAATTTTCGAACTTAATGGTGTCCTCTGACATAACTGTCAGCCGGGTTGAATGGCCGGCCGAGGGTTGGAGGCTCCCACAGATCCGGATTTTTCGCAGGCCGTCAGCGACCGTTGGAGGGTGATTCGCCAACTGGACTGAGGATCTGCAAGCTCTGCAGAAACTCGTCCCCACGCGCGTCTTGAAGCGAGGGTGGGAAAACCTGCCGCGGCGACACCGGCTACTACGTCACGTGTTTAACGTATCACGTTAGTGGCGCTTCGACGACCCGTTTGTCGATTAAGAGACCTGGGTGTCGGCATGTTACACAAAGATGGCTACGAAATTCATCTGAGGTTGATGGAGGAAATGAGGATTAACAACAAAAATTTGCACTTGCTTTTCTTCTTCTGATTTTTAACTGCTTAACGTCTCTTAACAGCGAGGTCTTTAGAGACGGGAAAGGATGGGGTGTAAGGAATGGGAAGGAATTCGGGCCTGGTCTTTTGAAGGAAGCATCCCGGCATTCACCTGGAGTGATTTGGGGAAACCATTGAAAACCCAAATCTGGATGCCCGGCCGGGGATTCGGACACCATCCTCCCAAATGCGATCCCAGAACGCTAACCGTTACACCACCACTCTCGGTTTCTTCCTTCGAATAATCCATTTGGAGGGTACGATAAATCAACTTTGGCTGTGTTTCTTTATATTTAATTTTCTTTGCTTCCAAACTTCATTCATTCTTTGAGAATGTTGTTACTTTTCTTCATGGGTCCGTTTTCTTCCCTTTATGTATTTCTGTCTTTCCTGAAAACCTACCGTTTGCATTACTTCTATAAAGATTGTTCTTATTATATCTGTTTTCACTCTAGCGTTTTTCATGTCCTTATCAGTTTCAGTGAACCATGTGGGTTTGGATTTGTATTTGTTTAGTAAGGTGAAGATCTGTTTCGTTAGTATATTTTTTTCCATTCTGCATATGTGCCTGTAAAATTGCAGTCTTCTTTTCCTCATTGCAACTGATAATTTTTATATTTCCAAATACAACTCTCGGTTTGGTCTTAATTTGTATTCAGCATTACTATTACGTTTAGGTCCCAGTATTTTTCTCAAAATTATTCTTTCTACTTTTTACAGTTTTTCAAGATCCCCATATCTTGTTAGCGTAAGTGTTTCTGTCGAATGCAAGGTTTCTGTTCTAACCACTGCTTGATAGTGCCTTAGTTTTGTGTTCCCTTGTAAAGATATTTTGCTATATACGGTACGTTCTTTGTCATATGAAATTCTCTTTCCATTTTATGTATTCTAGTTTCTATTGCAGTCTTTTCTTTTGTGTCGTTCGTTATCCATTCTCCTTAATATTTAAAATAATTTGTTTTAGCTATTGTACCACTGCGAAATTTAAGATTTTGAGGAGCATCATTGATGTTTGTCATGAACTGTGTTTTTTCAAAAGATATATGTAATCCTTCTTTGGCTGTTGGCTGCCTGTTTCTCTAGTTCTTCGATTTGTTCTTTTGCACTATCCAGTGAATCAGTAATTACCACCATGTTATCTGCAAAAGCTATGTTGATTTTATTCGGATTTATTGTTGATTGCTTGCTTTTACCATAACACGTTAGACTATATTAATATCCTCATTTATTCGTCAGTTCGGTGCTCAACTACATAATCAGCCATAAATAAAATAATAATAGGACACCGAAGAAAGCCTTTTAGAATTTTAAATAGCGACAGTGGGATGAGAGTGAATATCAGGTGGTGATCCTCGAAAAAAGTCATTCAACATAAAAATCACGTCGGAGGTTCAGAATCCTCAACGCAACAAATTGCTAAGTGTCATAACAGTAACAAATGAATTCAATTGAAGTCGAAGGAGAATTGTGTGGTTCGTTTCATGACGTATGTCTGGATGATAAACTGTTGTTATCTTGTTTAGTACACTCTCTGACAGGAAGAATAGGTTTGTAAAAAATACCATCCCTATTGAACATAATCTACAAATCAAATGCACTTTCACGAAAGTTGAATCGATATAAAGCTGATCTCTGATGGTAAACGTATTATCAATCATGCACAATGCATTGAAGAAAGAATTCTTATCTTGCAATATTATTTCAGATGATCTGGTGATAAAAATTAAATACAATACCTTGTAATCAGAAACTTTAAGTGGCCATTGTTAGAATAATTTCCACTTGGGGATTTCTATCTGTCCTTATTTGATTATTATTAAAATTGATTTTGCGTTGCTTTAAAAGTAAGGAAAAAGGATTTTATATAACGAAATAGTTATCCTTGAGGCTAACATAACCATCAATGAGAACGCTCCATTTTCTAATGAATCGAATATCGGGGAAAAATTTATTTAAGACAATACGCTTGTTGGATGATTCGTTTTCGTTATAGTTATAATGTATCTTCTAAGCCAGAAACGAAAACTTAGGTTCATCTGTCATTATTAACTCATCCTTTCCGTCTATTAGGCGGAAAAATCATCTAAAACGAACTCAGAAATGTGTATTATCCATTGCTTCTTTCAGTATCAGAACTCAGTTGTTTTGTTTTTGTTTTTTGTTTATTTGTATTTTTATCTTTTTTTCTGCATTTGATTAAATAAATATGCAATTGACGATATCGAGATATGAAGCGTTATGAGTTTTCGATATCTACAAAAAAAATCAGTGTTGCTAGGAATTAAATTATGTTATGAAAGCAATGTATTTTGGTATGTGGTGGTGTCAAAATTGAAACAACTGTTCCAAACTAAATACATGAAAATTCCCAATTCTTCTAGTGATGATGCCACTTAACAGAAAGTGAAGATGCAGATTTTGGAAGATCTGACGAAACCCACTGAAAGTATCATGGACGTAATCCGTGATTTGAAATACTAAACACCAACTGCTGCACCTTCGAAACTGGAAAACTTTAACGCCACTGTGAGCTTGATGAAGTGGATTTTTTTCGGTAGTTTAACACGATAAATTTCGGCTGAATAAATAAACCAGAAACAAAAGAGATGGGCTCACAATTGAGAAATGCTGACAGAAGAGCTGTTGTTGGAGACAGCGCGCGTGAGGCCATTCTAAAATTACACTGGGTTTCAAAATCAACATGGCAGTAGCGAATACTTGAAACGCCAAAAGAAGGAAATATTAGTAGCTAAGAGAGAGCTGAAGATTCTGCAACTCTCAGTATTATTGTTGGGTTTGGAGACACTGAATGACACAATAAGAAATGAGATACCAAATAAGATGGGGTAAGAATTACACATTTAGTTCCACTTACCTTTTCTTATCTTGTGCCCCACTTTATGAATATTTTATCTTTTTAAAAGTAATTTGATCTTCCTGTCATTTAATCAGATCAATTTAGTTTTAATTGAGTAACACATTAAATTTAGCATTAGTGTTTATATATAACTCTGTATTGAAGGTAGTTTCTTGGAGTTTAGGTTTACAATTAAGAAAAAGAATTGAAACATAGGAAAAGTAGTGATCCTGAAGAATGTTGAAAAGTAAATGGGCAGATGAAATTACGAAATGAACATGCTCTGGAAATGATGATTGACAATGGAAATTTTTGGAAGAATTTCATTCGCAGAATAGAGAGGCCGAAATTTGCTAGTGGAGGGAATAATTTAATTGAAACATTTTAAACTGAAACAAGATGGACAGATCTATCGGATAACGTATGGATGTACTGAGATAATTCAGAATACGAAGAAATAAGGGATCGCATTAAAACAACTCAGTGACTAATAAAAGAGGAAGAAATATGTCAAATAGCACTTCAAATACCATATCAGTTTGCAAGTACTGTATAGTGGTCTTCTTTTTCCAGTAGTCCATTTGAGAAGTATGCTGAATTCAAATGACTCGTTCTACAAATTAGGCTCTTAAAGCATCTCTTTTATTGTTGCCTTCGTTCTTGGTCTCTGAATAACTCCCAAGATTAATGGAATATTACGTTTTCATCTACTTTTATGATATTAGCTGTAATGTATTCAACATAACGACGGATAGCCGACCTGACTCAACTTCTGCACAGATAAAGGGATTTTCACTGTGCTGTATGCGATATACGCTATTATTTATTTTTACAGTTTTATCGATCCTTGCTTTAGGATGCAGCCTTTTTACGCCATATGAGCTGTATATTACAATTTAATGATATATAATTTTGTTCTAATTCCTTTAAAGCTGATCGATCTTGAACAACTCTCTTCCAGTTCACGCCTGTAACTCGACTTATGTCTCTATCCCAGCGATCCGGGGGTCTTCCTCTTGCTCTTTTCAGGTTCCTTGGCGTCCAATCCAGAACTGCCGTAGTCCATCTGTTATCTCTTTTTCGAGCAATATGACCAACTCATTGCCATTTTTGGATCGTCACTCTTTCTAAGATGTCTGTAACTTTGGTTATCGAACGAATGTTCACAGTCCTTTTCCTGTCTCTTCTCGTAAGCCCTAACATTGTTCTTTCCATATTTCGCTGGACAGTTCACAATTTTTGCTTCATGTGGCTGTTTAGGGTCCAAGTCTGGCAGGCATATGTGAGGACCGGTAATACACATTGTTCAAATACCTGTTTTTTAAGATGTACTAGTATGTTTTATTTGAAAACTATGGAATTTCTTTCGTATGCTCTCCAGTCCAGAATTATGCTTCTGTAGATCTCAGGCTTTGAGTCGCCATTCATGTTGATCAGTTGGCCAAGATAGATGTACCGTTCTACGGACTCAATACCAGGATATTTCGTGTCTGCCTTGTCTTTATCTTTTTCTACCCATTTGTTTTGCATGACTTTGCTTTTTGACAGGTTTATTTTAAGGCCAACATCAGTGCAAGCTACCTGTAGTTCATTTATCAGTTCTTTTAGCTCTTCCAGACTGTTTGAGAGTAAAACTATATCATCAGCGATTCTTAAGTTGTTGAGACTTCTTCCATTTATTCTCAAACCTCGGTTTTGCCATTGGATTTTTGCCATTCCCAATCCAGAACTGATGTGAATAGCTTGGGGAATATAGAGTCTCCTTGTTTAACCCTCTTTGTACTGGAAACTCGTTGGTGGCTTCAGCTGTGTTGACAAAGGCAGTGCAGGTGCTGTAGATGTTGTACAGTATGTGGATATACTTTTGGATCCGTAAATTTTAACCAGTGTTTTAAATTCCACTATTAAGACTGAAATAATCGCATCCCCTTGCACAGCTATTAGTTTTCCTTTAATCATTATTTCATGGAAACAATCGAAGTTGATTTGGAGTGAGCGAAATAAAGATGAGCATTATTAGGGGCTGAAGTGGTTGCAGTTGTGTTTGTGATGGAGGTGGCTCTCCTTGTTGTGGTCCACGGCAGGGCAGGGCGGACCCCGTCCGGTATCGATCCAGGCACCTCAGGTCCTCATTAATCTGGCGGCCCACCCCCACGCGCTGCCGCAAACGGCTTCCCTCACACGTCACGAAGAGGCCTGCAGCATTAGCAGTCATAGCTCAAAACTAATCATACAGTACATAGTATCCAACTTCGGTGTCCCTAGTTAATTAAATTCTAGAAGAACAGTTGCAGGGTGCGAAGATTAGGAGAGTAAGCGACGATTTTTCTCGAAAGCACCGATCTAATTTCGTGTTATTTCACAAGCAAACCTTTAAAATGAAAAGGGAGTTTCCGTGATACGGTATAGCTCTTTATGCTGTCAAATTCGAAAGACCCTGAATCGAAAATACGAGGAGACAAAGAAGTTTCAAATGCAATCGTTTATCTGTTGGATGTAATCGTATAAGCACAGCCAGAATGTGTTACAAGATTTCAGCAACACATCGGTGATCAACATCTACATTTTTTTTTGCTGTCATCAGTCTTTCGTCTGGTTTGATGCAATTCTCCATCCCTTCCTATCTTGTGCTAACCTCTTCATCTCTACATATCCCCTACAACATTGCATCATATAATCTAATCTCTGTCTTCCTCTACAGTTCTTACCTTCGAATGTTCCCTCCACCAGCAAATTAACAAATCCAGCATGTCTCAAAATATGACCTACCAGCCTGTCTCTTCTTTCTGTAAGCTTCTTCCACAAAATTCATTTCTCACCCATCATTTCCAAAACTCGATAATTTCTTACTTTGTCTGTCCACTTAATTTTCAGCATTCCTCTGTAACACCACATTTCAAATGCTTCAATTTTCCTTTCTTTCCGGTATTCCTAAAGTCCATGTTTCGCTACCGTAAAATGCTGTGCTCCACACAAAGAGTTTTAAAAAGTTTTTTTTCTAATTCCTAGATCAATATTTGAAACTAAGACATTTCTCTTTTTAATGAAGGCTTTTTTTGCTAGTACTATTCAGCTTTTAACATCATTCTTGCTTCACCCATCGGTTGTAAATTTGCTTCCTAAGTAACAGAATTCACTTACTTCTCTAATCCTATTATTATATTTAATCTGCTACTATTGGTATCATTTCTGCTACATTTCATCACTTTTGTCTTGCTTTGATTTATATTCAGTTCAAAATCCTCCTTCAGTATTTTGTTCATACCATTCAGTAATTTCTCAATGTCCTCAGCCCTTTCGGCTAACAAGACAATGTCTTCAGCAAATCGTACCATACTGATTTTTTTTCTCACTGAATACTTACGCCACATGAAAATTTTTCTTTTACTTTCTTTATTGCTTCATCTACATACAAGTTGAAAATTAATGGAGGTAGACTACAACTTTGTCTCACCATCTTTTTAACTGATGCTTGTCTCTCATGATTCTCTACGTTTATTACAGCCACTTGATTCTTATATAGTTTATAAAGTATTCTTCTATCTCGATACTCTAGACCCGACTTCTTTAAAAATTTTAACATCTTGTCCCACCTAACATTATAAAATGCTTTTTCTAAATAACAAATGCCTAAATGCCATAAAAGTATCTGTTTTTCTTGATCCGACCTTCAAGTATTAATCGTAAAGCCAGAATTGCTTCCCTTGTACCGCGATTTTCCCTAAACCCAAACTGATCTTCACATACTATGTCTTCTACTATCCTTTCAATCTTCTGTATATTACTCTGGTTAGTAATTTTGAAGCATGTGATGTTAGACGTATGGTGCGATAATTCTCACATTTGTCTTCTTGTGCTTTCTTCGGAAGTGTGAAGATGACATTTTTATTAAAATCAGTTGGAATTTCTCCTATTTCATAACTTTTTGATATCACCTTGAATAATCTTTCGATTCCTTCTTCTCCTAGGGATTTAAGAAGTTCTGCAGGGATCTCCTCAATTCCAATGCCTTATTTGCTTTCAAGTCATTCAGAGCTCTATTAAATTCTGTCCTCAAAACAGGATCTCCTAAGTCATCAATGTTGACATCGCTTTCCTTCCTTTTCCATTACGCTATTGTTCAAGTCGTCCCCATCATAAAGTTTCTCAATGTATTCCTTCCATCGGTTAGCTCTATCGTCTGAGCTTAAAAGAGGTTTCCGATTGGCAGCTTTAATACCAATTTTCTTCATTTCTCCAAAATTCTGTTTGATCTTCCTATATACAACATCTACTTTACCTACGACCATTTCCTTTTCTACTTCTTCACACTTTTCTTGTAGCCATTTATCTTTTGCTTTTTTTGCATATCCTGTTTATTTGATTTCTAAATTTCCGTATTGCTTTCTTCCTGTTTCATCCTGAGCATTTTTGTACCTTCTCCTCTGATCCATAAGTTCCAAAATTTCTTCTGTGATCCAAGGTTTTCGGGCAGCTTGTTCCCTGAAGCCTAATGTTTCTTTATCAGCTTTCATTATTTCGGTCATTAATGCATCAACATCCACATCTATACTCTGCAATTCACAGATATTGTGAGTGGCAGAGGGTGCTAATTCTGTGCATTCCAATCCCGAAGAGAACGAGGAAAGGAAGAATACATAAAAGCATCAATACGGTATCTTATTTCTCTAATCTTATCCTGCAAGGTTAAATACTTTTATTTTCTGTAACTTTTGTCCTGTCGAATCTTCACCAATTTTTCAAGGTTACACTCTCGTTTCCTGCAGCCTGTATTGCATTTTGGACACAACTCAAAATGTCTTACGATAGCTTCCTTGTTTTAATAATTCATCTACATCATATTCAATATTTTTAAATTAAAAAAAAACATTTATTGACTTCTCTAAACCATTAAGAATTACACTTTTTACGATTGTAAAAGAAATCTTCACACTTCAGGCTCGACTTATCAATATATTCTTCCCATAACAACAAAAAAAAAATTCTTATTATTTCAGAGATAATCTTTTGCCTGCGATATAAATCACAGGTTAATCAACGTCTATGGTTGTTATCTTACAATCCCTCCTGTCATTGCGGAAGAAATATTTCATTGCACCTGTAAATTAAAGAATTTCATATATATTACAATGAATTCAAACGAAATTGACGTCGTCTGTCTGCCAAACATCCCAGCCCAATCTATGTATCAATCCTGTGACACTTTCGTAAGGACTGTAACTAGCAGTCACGAAACGAGCGGCTCTCTTCTGTACTTTCTCCAACATGTCAATCAATACCTTTCTATACGGATCCCAAATTCCACAACAGTAATCCAAATGCGGACGCACTAGTGTTTTGTACTCTATTTCCTTTGTATGAGCATTACAACTTCTCAAAATACGATCTATGAAACGTAGTCTAGAATTAGCTTTGCCTACGACGGAAGTTAAGTTCATGTTGCTTTGTACTATTACGCCTAGATACTTCAGGGAATCAACCGTGCCAACAACTGAATTGTTAACTTTGTACTCGTGAGCAAACGGAGTCTTACTGTTACTTATTTTCATTGCCTTGCACTTTTTGCAGTTAAGTGTAAGCTGCCATTTATGGCATCATTCCGAAATAACATCCAGGTCGCGGTGAATTTCTAAGCATGAATTTCATAATCATGAGAGAATAGTTTTTACTACAACACGGTGAAGAATTAATGGTAAAGAATGTGAAGACTGAGTTTTCCGAAGTGTAGGTTTCTATCAGCTACGATCCCTTGATCTATTTCTAGAAATTGGAAAATTTGGCGTAAAAATTGTTGGAGGCTTACCAATGAGTCTTAAGTTATCTACACATTCCCACAGACAGATTGGCACATAGTTGCCAATTAGCAGTGATTTTGTTGTTGATGAGGAGCTCTGTACCGATATAAAGGTCTTCAGAAGCGTGCTTTATACAAACAAAAAAGATTTCAGCATGACTCAACTAACATTTGATCTCCAGACTTGACATGTTGTTAGTAGACTTGGTGACAGCGAATGCTTTAAATATGAGTTGACCAACATAAAAGAGGTTATGCTTGCATTGGTTATCATGAAGAACCAATTTGGCAAAGGCCTCATTAAAACAGAATCAAGATTTTTATCAGTGTTGTTGATTAGTTTTATGGAAATGTTAAGTTTTTCAATTCTAACCATAAAATTGCATTACTTCTGAAATTTATAGGGTAATCTCTACCAGCAAAAACAAAAAACATTGGAAAATTGGTGTGACTGGGGTTTTTTCCAAAATGTTTTTCACGTTCCACCGGTTCACAAGTTAGTAAAAATATATTTCTTACAGCAACGCAACTATTTCATATGTACAATGAATTATGGCAACTCGTCCGTTAACAATATGTAACACTAAAATTTTGTAGTTGCGTATCGGACGTAAGAATTAACCAGACAGATATAAGGAATATATATATATATATATATATATATATATAAAAATAAAAAAAACTTTTTGCAAGGGCTCAGGAAATGAATACTTTTCATTATTATTTTTTTAAAAAAAAGGATAATCACAAAACAAAATCACTGATTTACTACTTCGTAACTTTAGACACGCAGAATAGTTGTTAGGACCAAGGGTGGTGGGTGAGTGGTTAACGCCCTGGCCTCGCATTCGGGAGGACGCCGGTTCAAATCCCCGTCCAGGCACCCGAAAAGATTTTATTTCATCCAGATTTGGGTTTTCCATGGTTTCCCCAAATCACTCCAGGCGAATGCCGGGATGCTTCCTTCAAAAGGCCGTGGCCGAAGTACTACTCGATCCTTGTCGCCAGTCCCTTCCCGCCTCTAATGACCTCGACGTCGACGAGGCGTAAAGCCATAAGCTAAAAAAAAAATTGTTGGTTCTGGAGTTATTGTTCATGTGGAACGGCTGCATCCCTGCATCCTCCTCATGTGATATGGTTGGACGTTAGATCGTATTGACTCCAGGAGGTGATGCTGTCGGGTGCCAACCGCCGCGCGTCTTCTCCTAATGAAGGCGGTGCAGGAGCCGGTTTGTCGGGGCCCTCGCTCATTAACAGCTTATTTGAGCTAAAGCGCAGCCCGGCGAGCCTGCAACAACCCCTGCATGCCGCCCCTATCTCGCCCACGATCTCAGTGATCTACTGAGCACCACATGCTGCCTCAAGTGCTCACTCACCTTCTCCAAGTGCTGGGCTAACTCACACCACGGTGTTGGGTGATTGGCAACCTAGCGCCATTACCGCGGACCTTAAAGTCGATATCGGTGTTTCGCTACCTGTGAAGCAGATAAAATAAAACGAAATGTTTGTGATTTCCTGAAAAATTTATCCAGAACCACGGGAACAGTCAATTAAACATCATCATATAAAATACAGATTTGATATTACCTCAGGTTGACTCTAACTCTGATCGAAATACCCATTTCTTTTACGATCGTGAGGTTGTCAATCATACGGTCTTCGAATTTTTTAATTAATTTGGAGTTTTCATTGGTTATTGACATGCTTGGGCGATTATGTAACTGTGTTGTGCGATTAATTTTTAACCTTGTTTTCACCTGGATATCTCGCAGAACATCTAGTAATAGAGAAATATTCAAGTGGTCACCAACACTTTACACCGTTCTTTTGTACGACTTGCACACATCCACAACACGTTACCATTATTGCAGGTTTTTTGTTTTAAATAATGACACTTTTTCACGAGTATCGCCGTTGATCGTTTCTTCGACACATTTACTATTGGAGACGACATGGTGGAAACGGATAACTTACGTTGTGTGGTAATGCGATGAAGTGTAGACAGAGCAGAACTATGAACCCCCGTTTACGTTCTCCGGGTTGCGAATCACCGCACGACTGCTTATTCACTTGGGTTGCGAAACACGGGATCAATCTGACCGCAGAGAACAATAGCAGGTTGCGAATCACCGCATGTCCCTCCTCATCTGTCTTAGTATTTAAAATGGTCTTCTTGCAATAAGGTAATGATCACATACGCAGAAGTCAGTATACATTCTTAATTATTTGGTTACGATTTGAAATTTGAAATTGGTGGTACTTGTGAGCGTGCTAGGAGAGCGGTAACGCTCTGGCCTCGCATTCCGAAGGACACGGCTTCGAATCCTAGTCCGGACATCAAGATTTTGATTTTCCTTGGTTTCCCCAAATCAATCCAGGCGAATGCCGGTACGGTTCCTCAAAAAACGCGATGACCAAATTCCTCCACGTTCCTTGCCTTGCATCTTACAACCCCGATGTCAACGGGGGGGGGGGGGGGGGGTAAAGCAAAAAAAAAGTTGAAAGTTTTCAGAGAAGTTGATTTTCTTGACAACAATACACTGGTAATTTGGTCAAAAGTGGCTTTGCGACGT
Source organism: Vandiemenella viatica (assembly GCA_031002005.1). Taxonomy (NCBI): domain Eukaryota; kingdom Metazoa; phylum Arthropoda; class Insecta; order Orthoptera; family Morabidae; genus Vandiemenella; species Vandiemenella viatica. The sequence goes on from CM061914.1 coordinate 29,710,752, forward strand.
TCGTTTTAATTGTACTATGTTTGGGTAACACTAACGTGTAGGGATTAAGTACAGTGACTGTCGAGTTGTGGGTGAGAGCTAAGAGGGGTGAAATCCGGTCGCAGGTCTACACTTCTGAAGAACAGCAAGGCGTTTTCGTCACCATTCGACAGACAAGTCATCATTGTCGGCGTCATATACCCTGACACCACATGCTCTGAGGAGAGCTTTGGGTTCTCAGTAATCGTCACAATACCGCAAGACCTCGGCTATGAGGTAGGCTATAAATGTATGCCTTTCGATTAGTAAGCCTAGTTGCTGGATCCAACTCGCTTCTCTAAGTCTGAAAAATATGATCCTATTTTTGCTTCAGAAACTAATTACAATTTCCTAACGGAACTAAAAAGAGAATTTTATTTCATGTTTTACTCTTGAAATAGAAAATTGAAACTGCTATGCTAATCGTTTGGTTACTGGGCCATACAACAAGCTATCGTCTTGTGATTCTCTCAGTCTGTATAATGATACATTGCTTTGTAAATAAGACACAGTATCTAATTAAAACCGCCAATTTCCAGCAACTCTTGTAAGATGAGGTCAATGTACTAGCGCCGCAACGGTAGAGGTGGTACTTACATTGCAGTTTACATCAAGGGAATAGCAACTATTGGTAAGTCGGTGATCACTTCATCAATATATCTAATCAGGTTACATAGGAAAGTGTATCTTGTGCTACTAGACTTAAGATCAGTTTCTTTTATTGACGGCATAGTTGCTTTCACTTTAAAAAAAATCGAAAAACAACAACTATTCGTTTTGTAGATAACACTCGCCAGATATATTTTAAAAAATTATTTAGTTTCGGCGCCACCAGAATGAAACTAAAAATGTACTTACTATGTAGTTACAGTGCCATTAGTTTTTTGTTTTTTTCCAGGTTTAGCGCTGCGTGTGTCTTGTCGCTGATGTCAACGTTTCGGTCTTAACCTGGGGCATTCGTCAGGGCTGTTTCAAGTCATCAGATACTGTATACTAGACGGACTATTTACATTATAAGTTGTCAAATTGTTGTGTCGAGTGGGGGGGGGGGGAAGGGATGGGGCTGGTTGCAAGGAAGCTTCGCCACTCATGTGGACCATACCCTAGCTCAGAAGTACCAAGTCAGCTTCTCCGCCTCTTTTAGAGTTGAAAACATTTATTCCAGCAGAGTTTCCTCTGAAATGTCATTGTTAGAATTGAGAAATAGGCATTTACCTTTTCTGTACCATTATAAATGGCAAAGCAATATAAAATGGGACTCGCACATAACTTCCGTCGTAGGCAAAGCTAATTCTAAATACGATTTATAGGTCGTATTCTGAGGAATTGTAATGCTCATACAAAGGAAATAGCGTATCCGCATCTGGATTACTGTTGCGGAGTTTGGGATCCGTATCGCAAGGTCCTGATTGACTCAGTGGAGAGGGTACAGAGGAGAGCCGCTCGATTCGTGACTGGTTGCTACAGCCCTTATGAAAGCGTCACATAATTGATACATAGATTGGGCTGGGATAGTTTGGAAGACGACGTCATTTGCGTTTGAATTTATTGGATAATATGCGGAATTCAATGACCAACGAGTGCCAATTTAATTTGGGTCGCAATGGCCGGAGGGATAAGATTCGAGAAATAAGATGTCGTACTGATGCTTTTATGTATTCTTACTTTCTTCGTGCTATTCGGGATTGGAATGCGCAGAATTAAGATTGGTGCTTAGCACCCTCTGCCACCCACAATGTTTGTGAATTGCAGAGTGTGGATGTAGATAAATGTGTAAGCAAACTACATGCATCTGAAGGTTTGATCCGGTATGAAGCAAAAACTAGCTTATCAATTTGGATTGTGTTTTCAAATTTTTAGAGCTAGTGATACGGATGAAAATCTGGGGAAATAGCGTATGACTTACATATACGAAGGAAGGGAGCAATAAATTAAAGTCGTTTCTAGACACAACAAATACGAATACAGATCACTCTGTAATTGAGGTGACCACTCCTTTCGCGATACACTGGCAATAGAACACACTACTACTTTTTACATTTTGTTTAATATTTTGTCCTTGGTTATTTAGTTTTTCGGTTTTCTGGAACGCAGTAAATAAACGGAATATCTGAATCAAACATAATAAGCATAATTAATATTTAATTTACAGTAAAATATATTTACACTTGAAGACATCTGATATAATCTTTATATTGTGTTTACTTTATATATATATATATATATATATAATTTCCTTTGGTTAGTTACTTAATCGGTTTGTGAATTGTTGTAAACTCAAATAAACGGAATACCTCAATGAAACCACTACATAACAGATTAACATTTCGGTAAGCGCAATGGAATTATGATGTTTAATTTAGGTAAGTAACTTTGTGCTGAATTTCGATATTAAAATGTTTTGTTCCATATCAGGGCAGCTTTATGAAATCCTGGCACCACGATTTGATGATGGATTATTTTCTGGTCCAGGTCACGATTTTGTTAAAAAAAAATATTTATTTATTTTATTTCGGGTCGCATTTCAATTTAACCAACCTATTGTTGAGATGCCGATATCCTTAGAACTAAGCGAGATATCAAAAAAAAAATTATTCCTCCCTTTCGATTTGTCTCATCGAGTTACATAGAATCCAACATCAAATTGCGGCACCACGGTTATCGTAGAATCTCCCATTAATCTAATAGACGCACTTCAGAAATTGTAACTAAATTGTGGATTTAGAGTAAATACAAATATGTTTGTGCACTTTATTTTGGTAGAAATGGAAAACAGACATAATGCTGAGAAACTAGATCTTTTTTAAAAAAATGTATGAACCATTCATAAACTTGATACGCAATATCAATTTTCATTGGCACAATTTAGCGCCAATTCGTGAGTAATGGCCGCTCGTTGTTGGTACCAATAAGCGTTGAATTAGTTTGCGTGTTAAGTTGAAACGCATCCCGGGCACTGTATAACTTAAGGACATGAAGGTAGGGCATCCGAAATATTATGGCTTATAGCTAAGTTTTGCAGTTTCCAGGCTGCATTTCAACTTAACAGGCATATAAATTCAACGCTAATTGGTATCAATAGCGAGCGCCATTACTCACGAATAGGAGGACTTCTTCTTCTTCTTGTGGTCCCTATCCGTTACGGATGTCGGCAACCATCTTGGCTGTCTCGTCTCTGCTGGTTGATGCTCGGATTAACTCCGTAGTTGTCTTGGAGGTCCATATTCTTAGATTTTTTAACCAAGAAGTTCTTATTCTACAAGCACTTCTCTATCCTGGTATTTTTCCCTGGAGAACAGATTGCAGGAGTTCATAATGGCTATTATTCCTCATGATGTGGCCAAGGTACTGAAGCTTTCGTATTTTTATGGTGATAAGTATTTCCATTTCTTTTTTTCATTTTGCGTAGCGCTTTAGTATTTGTGGTGTGGTCTGTCCATGGTATTCTCAACATTCTTCGATATAGCCACATTTTAAAAGCTTCTAGCCTTTTAAGTGTAGTTTCTGTTAATGTCCACGTTTCAACGCCATACAGGAGGACAGAGAACACATAGCTGCGCAGGAGTCTAATCTTCGTGGTAATTGATAAGTTACGACTTTTATAAAGATTATTCATTTTATTGAAAGTAGCCCTGGCTTTACCAATACGTGACTTTACTTTATCAGATGGATCCCATTGGCTGTTTACTGTGGTGCCCATTCTCTGTTTCACGTACGTACTTTACGTATCAACCTAACAATATCAAAAAAAATCAAATACATACACTAACAAAATCTCATTACTAAAACATAAAATATAAAACAACTAACAGAAGGATATTAATACAAGGACAACTGGGGTTGAGGGCAACTGTTTAAGGAATACTGGAGGAAAAGGAAACTTCAGGAGAAGACGAAGATATAATTAATCCTCGTATGTGATTAATCTTTACATATATGTGTGTGTGTGCTTGTGGTATATTTTTTCACTCTACAGCCTCCACCAGTCAGCGCAGACCACTGGTGTTTGTGTGTGGTAGTAGCCTGGAGTTTTCCATCATGCACAACGTTAGCCAATTGTTGGTGGCTGTTTAGGTGTGGGAGATATGGTGGTTGACAGTGATCGGTCTGGGACATTTTCACATTTCGACCAAAGACATGTGCGTATATTTCACTTTGCTGCCACAACAACGTAATGCAGATCACTGGTGTTTGTGTGTGGTATTTGTCTCGAGTCTCCCATCGTGCACTATGGTGGTTACATGTCAGCAGCTATCAATCAAAATTCTTTATAGACATGAACGAAGTCGTGGCCACCATCTACTCTGTAAATAAATAATAATTAAAAAAATGCGGCTCTGATGTCAAACTGTAATTGAGGCTGATGTCACCTTTCACCATACACTCTTTCTATGGAAATATCAGTATGAAGAGTTTATTAATACCTTTTTCTCATGAAGATTTTAGCAGTTGGCATTAAGTCCTCTCATATTGCTTTGTTTGACCTTAACCATGTCAAATTGTAGCCATAAACCGAGATTCTAATATTGTTATTATTATTATTATTGGCGAATTCTCCCAATAAATGGAAGACGGTAAGCAAATGACCCAATCAAGTTTTCTTTGAGTTCTTCTTGTTGTTCCAGTAGGCTTTCATTCTTTCCGAGAAAGCTTGTTTGCGTTCTTCCGACCACTTGGGTGGTATTGTTTTTGTTTTGGCTGCTCAGTTATAACTTTCCATTTGTCTACTTTGTGTCTGAAGATGTCTCCTTCTAAGATGTCTGTTGCTCCTACGATTGCACTTTTAAGATCCTTCCGCATTTCATTGAGCCAAGGTATTGGATTTTTAAGTGAAGTTACATAATCTATTATCTTTTTTGTCAATCGATTATCTGGTAGCCTCTTAAGGTGACCAAAGAATTTCATTCGCCTTTTCTTGATGTCAATTTCGATGTTTGAAAACTTTTCTGTTGTTTTTATTGATTGTAGTCTGTAACCATCTTTGGTGAGTCTTGCTCCTAGAATTTTTCTAATGATTTTTCTCTTCACTTTTTTTTATTTCTTCAAGGTCATGTTTTCTGTTAAGTGTTAACGTTTCACTTGCATAGAGGACTGTTGGTTTTATGACAATGTTGTAGTGCCGAATTTTGGTCTGTCTCGACATGGATTTTTTTGTTGTAGAGATTTTGCACTAATCCTAAGTCTTTCTTTTACTTTTTGGAGGCGATTTTGCTGTGATATTATCTCAAGGCCTGTCGGGTTCGATGAATTTTCCGAGGTATTTAAAGTATGGGGACCCTGTTGATTTTATTGTATTTTGTTCTCAAACTCGCTGTTTCGCCGGCCTCGGTAGCGTAGGGGCTAGAGTGCTAGCTCCGCGTGCAAAAATGCCGCCGGTTCGAATCCGGCCGCGGGCATGGATGTTAAGTGTTGTATGTCTGTGTGAATGTCCTGTCCGTCCTGTGGCGTCCATACACTGAAAGCAATTAAATTACCATGAGCTGGCTGTATGGCCTCCGTTGCCAAATGCCATTAAAAAAAAAAAGAAAAAAAACCTCTCTATTTCCGTCTTTGGACATATGAATTCAGTTTTATCGAATGAGATTGTGTAACCCTACTTTTTCTGCACATTCTTTGAGTGTCTCAAGCTGTTTGATGGCAGTCTCTTCATCTTCTGCTAGTATCGCCAAATCATCCGCAAATATTCTAATATGCTTATCATTATTACAACTTTGTTTTTCTGGCGCATTACTTACTATTAAAATTATCACCGTCGCAGAGTATCTCCATATTCCCTTTCTATCTTCTGTTATTTTATAGGAGTGCAGCTTTTCTTAAAAAAAAAAAGATACATTACTATTAGTGTATATACAAAATTTTCAAAAAAAAAATTGTTTTTACTTCAATCGTAAAATATTTTAACCGCTGTCACTGTTTCTGTCTTCATCATTTTGTGCTTTGTCTTATGGAACTTCGGTTTAAATTTCTTCTCCGTAAAACTGCCTATAACCCTGTGATGAAACTTTTTCCAGCACCAGCAGACATTTATGAGAGTCTCACAATCCCACTTACTAACTGTCTCTGAGAAGAGTTTAATTCAGCGGCATTGAATAAAGTAGTTGTTTTTTATACAGCGATGAGGTACTGAGTTGGAAGCGGTGTCTGGGGCAGAGCTGAGTCAGACGGACGAGAGTTCAAGGCCAGGAGGCTGCTTTCTCCAGACATCAGCTGTTCCTACACCTGCAACAGGAACTGGAGTCTCGGTGAAGTCAGGTCGGAGTTCAAGACACACGGGTACAGAGTTGTGCTCACCATCAAGTTACTTGTAGACCATTCACACTGAAAACCGTCTGTTGATTAAAATATTTCTACAATCTTCAGCAAAATTAAAGTGACAGAGTAAGCGTCCACTGCTGGTTCGCAGAGTCCTCCAGGAACAGTAGTGATTTTTTGCTAAAGAATTTTTAAATTTTAATAGTTCGGAATTACGCGTCTGAAGCTTGATACACGTGAGTGGTACATGAGAAAAATGGTTTAGAACTTCTGTTTAGAAAATACCAAGTGAACGGCATTTAATGAGATGGTAGCCTACTTCTTTTCCGAAAAATATTATTTTAATCTTCTACAATTTTCATTTACCAAGCCTATACATTTTTTTCTTCATTCTCACAAATTTGATTAATTGAGGAGAGTAATTTGTTCATAAACTATTTATCATCCTTCTTTCATTTCTAACCAAATATGGTTTTTAAAAAGTTAATTCTATCACAATAGTTTATTAAAAAAAAAATAGCTGTGACAAAGATAGTAGTATGAATGGTCGTTAACTGATCACTGACACAGTCAGATCTCAAGGTGGCAGTGAGAATAAACGAAAATGTTTCTTTACGTTGACTGAAGGACTTCACAGATAATTGGGAGCGTCCATAAACCACGTAGCTCCATTTTGGC
>CM061914.1:29718699-29804154 GCA_031002005.1 Vandiemenella viatica
TCAAATTTAGAAATGTCTGACAATTTTACAGGGAAGTCGATGCCTGCAAAATCTAATTCGTACTTGGAACGTACTTTAACATACTTGCTAACTCTTTCTGCATTCTGCTTCACCTGTTCGTGAAATGCCAAGATCGTCCAAAGAAAACAACGATCATCACTGTTATCAACATTAATAATTGCTTTCTTTGCTTGGATATCGGATGGCAGTGCTATAAATGAAGAGCCCCGATACAGCGGTTCGAATTTAGCTACATGGATGTCGAGGGTGTTAATTTGATCGAGGCATTTGCCATTATCCTGGTCCTGGAATTCACTTAATCTCTTCTTGATATCTTGAAACACATAGACTTCATATCACTCTTCCAGGGAAGCGCTTAATGTGAGCTCGCGCATCTTGGGCATAAAGCAAATACGGCTGACGTTAGTGATATTGTTCTTCTGAATTTGGAAAAGGCAATCCAACCCCACCTGGCATTTTACAGCTGGTGTTGAAGGATTCTGAATAATCGCGGAAATTTGATCATTAAAAATTTTGAAACATGCTCTAATAAAATTGCCTGGATCTTTAAAATTTTCAGTATTTACAACAGTGATGTGAAGTAACCTATTCCCGTAAGCACTTGCCCTGATAGTTGGCTTCAAGCGCGTAGCATCTGGCTTACCTGTTTTTTTCCCCACCCTCATTAATGGTTGCTGGTGTATTGGGCAGCCACTGGGACGATGGTTCGTCTGCAGCCCAGAGTGCCTCTACTGTCGATATAGTGGCTAATAGATCGTTTGGATCTTCCCACGCACTGGTGCTGGGGTGGGATATGTCCACTGCTGGAATACTCCTCGCACTGGTGCTGGGTTGGTTTATGTCCACTATTGGAATACCCCCATAGTTCTTCCATGTCTGGTGGCGACATATAAACATCTGAAAATAGACACAAAAAATAGATTCATAGTTACAAGTATTGGGAAACAAAGCAGTCTATTAAATGAACACATTACCTGACATTTTAATGCTTTTTGATGGTCCGTCATCATGGGTTGCCTTCCGTTTGTGTGTAGGTTGCACACTGGTAAGGCCAACAGTATTCACATCATCTGCAACATAATAAATAATGTCTGTCATATATGCGTTAAGTATTAACATGAAAAATAATTTAAGTACCAAACGATTGCCAGTAGGAAAACAATTCATGAGTTCTAATCAAAGCGCGTAGCATCTGGCTTACCTGTTTTTCCCCACGCTCATTCATGGTTGCTGGTGTATTGGGCAGCCACTGGGACGATGGTTCGTCTGCAGCCCAGAGTGCCTCTACTGGCGATATAGTGGCTAATAGATCGTTTGGATCTTCCCACGCACTGGTGCTGGGGTGGGATATGTCCACTGCTGGAATACTCCTCGCACTGGTGCTGGGTTGGTTTATGTCCACTATTGGAATACCCCATAGTTCTTCCATGTCTGGTGGCGATATATAAACATCTGAAAATAGACACAAAAATTAGATTCATAGTTACAAGTATTGGGAAACAAAGCAGTCTATTAAATGAACACATTACCTGACATTTTAATGCTTTTTGATGGTCCGTCATCATGGGTTGCCTTCCGTTTGTGTGTAGGTTGCACACTGGTAAGGCCAACAGTATTCACATCATCTGCAACATAATAAATAATGTCTGTCATATATGCGTTAAGTATTAACTTGAAAAATAATTTAAGTACCAAACGATTGCCAGTAGGAAAACAATTCATGAGTTCTAATCAAAGCGCGTAGCATCTGGCTTACCTGTTTTTTCCCCACCCTCATTAATGGTTGCTGGTGTATTGGGCAGCCACTGGGACGATGGTTCGTCTGCAGCCCAGAGTGCCTCTACTGGCGATATAGTGGCTAATAGATCGTTTGGATCTTCCCACGCACTGGTGCTGGGGTGGGATATGTCCACTGCTGGAATACTCCTCGCACTGGTGCTGGGTTGGTTTATGTCCACTATTGGAATACCCCATAGTTCTTCCATGTCTGGTGGCGACATATAAACATCTGAAAATAGACACAAAAAATTAGATTCATAGTTACAAGTATTGGGAAACAAAGCAGTCTATTAAATGAACACATTACCTGACATTTTAATGCTTTTTGATGGTCCGTCATCATGGGTTGCCTTCCGTTTGTGTGTAGGTTGCACACTGGTAAGGCCAACAGTATTCACATCATCTGCAACATAATAAATAATGTCTGTCATATATGCGTTAAGTATTAACATGAAAAATAATTTAAGTACCAAACGATTGCCAGTAGGAAAACAATTCATGAGTTCTAATCACATGCATAGCACCTCCACTCAGATCTACAACAAAATAAATAACGTCAGTCACACATGCACTAAGTATTCACACAAAAAATTATTTAAAGTATTAAACACTTGCCGGTAGTAAAACAACCCATAATTTCCTGAGTGGGGATCTCAGGAAAAGCACATTCACTCACATCGGCAACAAAATAAATAATGTCAAGCATATGCACTAAGTATTCACACGAAAAAATTATTTAAAGTATTAAACACTTGCCATTAGTAAAACAATCCATCAATTCCTGATTGTTAATCACAGGCAAAGGACCTCCACTCACATCTGCAACAAAATAAATAATGTCAGTCATACATGCACTAAGCATTCACACGAAAAATAATTTACAATGTTAATCACTTACCGCCTGCAAGATTGTACCGCACCACAAGGTTGTCCATTGTTACCGATCGTGAGTCTACAAATTCATCACTGATTAGTTGCGAGATGACGGGGAGACCTGTAAAATAAAATAAAATTAAAATCAAACTTACTTATTTATAATAATAATTATAATAATACTTAATAAAAGAAAATTCACTCACCATTTGCTAAATACTGTTCAATGTCTTCAGCAGTCAGTACTCGATCCATGATGTTCACTCTGTAAGATACTGGTGATCAATGAGGTTGAGAAGAAGTTTGGCACAGAATTTATACCCTGTCACGAACGGTAAATTGTGCCGTCGAAAGTAGGTCCCAGCCCACTCACACTCCAGGAATAGTTCCTAACGGGACCCGACGCGTCACCCGGAAATAGCACTGCGCTAGGAAACTACGCACGCCACGAATAGCGGCTAACGGGACCCGACGCGTCATCTGTTGCGCGCGCTGTCACCCACGCCGAGTTACAGTACGCACTCCAGGAATAGCGTATAACGGTACCCGACGCGTCATCTTTGGCGCGCGCTGGGAATAGCAACAACCGTTGTCGCCTGCGGGGTTGTGCGCCCGACTAAGCTCCACAGAATACTCAGATTCAGGTTACGCGAGCCATGGAATGTCTGCGCAGATTGAGGTTTGTGCGGCCATCTGCGCGGGCGGTCAAGGAACTATCGTTTGCGCAAACGCGGCCGGTGCTGCCCCCCCTAGCGGCCACCAAATGAACTAATCTTGTGACGTGAACGCTGATTGGCCGTCCGCCATGCAACTGTGACGTCACGCGGACGAGTGGAGTCTCTTCCGGACGTCACGCGGACGAGTGGAGTCTCTTCCGGGGCCGGCTTAAGATCTTTTGCACCAGCTCCGCCTTAATATATCTACTGGTTTAGGAAAGGAAGGTCCTGCATAGATAATATATTCTGCCTTAGACAACTTCTGGAAAAGAGAAGAGAATTTAATTTAAAGACTTTCATTGCTTTTATAGACTATGAAAAAGCGTTCGATAAAGTAAATAGACAAAAACTATGGGAAATAATGCAAAGAAATGGATATCCACAGCATTTAATACAAGTTATTCAAGGTATGTATAGAAGGACACAAATCGTCTTAGATCTAGGAAATAAACTTACAGAAGAAATAGCAATTAACCAAGGAGTGCGGCAAGGTTGTAGCCTGTCTCCAACACTCTTCAATATATATATAGATGACTTAGTTAGGAAATGGAAAGAAAATGTCCATCCTGGTATAAAAATAAGCAACAACACTTACATAAATACTATGTTGTTTGCAGACGACCAATTTATCCTCCAGGAAAATGAAGATGGACTTCAAGAAGCAATTCATATACTAAACATTATCAGCAAAGATTACAATCTGCAGTTGTCTCGTGCAAAAACGAAAGTTATGGCATGGCAGGGGAAATACCCTATCAGAGTTAAAATAGTGGTAGACAATCAGCCAATAGAACAAGTCTCCAGCTTTACTTATCTCGGATGTGAATTATCTTTTAATGAGGATAACGAGGTGAAGAAGAAACTTCACCGATTTCAGTATATGTGTGGAACAATTCGACGAACACTGAAAGGTAAAGCACGAGAGGAGACTCAACTCAAGTTTTATAAAACAATGGCCGTACCGACTCTGCTATATGGCAGCGAAACATGGGTAAATAAAACGCAATACAAAAGCAAAATTCAATCATCTGAAATGAAATTTTTAAGGTCAGTAAAAGGGTATTCCCTAAATGATAGGAGGAGGAACGAGGAAATAAGGGAACAACTGAATATCTCCCCGCTAAATGATAGAATTACCCAAAAAAGGGATAACTGGAAGAACCACGTCCTACGGATGAGAAAGGACAGATTTCCTAAGCTTGCCCTGGAGTACCATCCCACAGGCAGAAGGGACATTGGAAGACCTAGGAAGAGATGGTCGGAAGAATGAGGTCGGAACAGGCTTTTGGCCTATCCATGAAGAGGAAGTAAGTAAGTAAGTAAATCATTAGCAAACATCTGTGGAGGAATGGCTAGTAACCAATTAATTTTCAACAAGTACACCATACAAAGCTATATGAATACTAGCAATAGTATTAATAATGACTCAGAATATATTCAAGTTTAGGTGTCAGTATTTAAACCATTCAACAGAACTGTAGAAAATGCAATGGATGGTAATTTGGTAGACGGGGAGCATATTCCTGGGTTGGATTATTTCAACGTTTAATTTCCAGTTACAATATAAAATGGTATAGCAATACATGACCCTACTTCCTAGGGCATGGTCACTCCGCGACATTAAACTACTACGCAAGACAAACGACATCCATTTGGCTGTGTATGAGGCGTCCAAATGCGTTAATCAATGTGTAAAATCAAGAAATTGATTGCAAGCGACGGTTGGAAATATCGGCCAGCACCAAACATTAAGGCATTTGTCTCTTCAATGTGGCTTCAAGTTACTGATTACGTAACCACTGAGATATATCTACATGAAATATACATGACATCACACATTTTTGAATTGTAAAACGACGCTGATCTTCACCTTTGTGGAAAGTCAGTTACTCTCCAGATCAAATGCAATACGGTAGGATTACACCTCAGGAGTTTGATCTACTCACGAGGAACAAACAGATGCATCTAGGTTTGGTCGAAGTTGTCTAGCAAACAGGCGATGTAGATTCCGATCGAATTTACACAGCAAGAAAAAAAAAAAAAACAAAAAAAAAAAAAAAAAACCGGAACAAATTTACAAAGAACGTATCAGGATGAGCCCACTTCTCAATACGGCGTCGACCCTCGTCTGACCTGGACGCATGCACTGATTCGGTTAGAGTCGGTATCATAAAACCCTTGTATCCTCTCCTGAGGCAAACTGGCCCTCAACTGGTGCTTGAAATCCAGGACACTGGTACTGGGACGGAGTTGACGTCCGAGTTGGTTCCACACATGTTCTATCGGGGACTGATCTGGGGATCTTGCTGGCCACGGGAGTACCTCAACATCACGCAGACAGTTCATAGAGACATGTGCCATGTGAGGAGGAGTACTGTACTGTTGAAAAATGGCACCGCGATACTGTCACATAAGATGTAACTTCTGAGGACGCAGGTTGTCCGAAACGTATCATTGTGCTGTCAGAGTTCCCTCAATCACAATTAGTTGGGACTGCAACTCAGGCCCGATGGTTCCCCACACCATGACGTCACATGACCATAGTCGCCGACGATGGTCATTTGAGGTTTTATTATTTTGCGCATGATGCTATATGAGATTTACAACATTCAACAATAATTATACTGTGAGGTAGTACAGAACCATGATTCACCGAAACGCTAAATAATACTGTCGCATACTGTTTAGCAATGAATTGTTTGTCTACAGTTAATATTATGCTTATTTTCAGAGACATGTAAATTAACACACAACATGACAGAAGTTTTCAACTCCCAGTCCTAATTTTATCATTGAGGTCTTTCACCTTCAAGTAGACATGTGCTTTGACAAGCCAGGTATATCCTTCTCCTGCGCTGTTGGAATAATTTTTTATTGCCGTGTCTATTTAGTCCCATTTCACAGACCTTCGAAATCCTTTACTGACAATTCCGAGCCAGGCCGAAATTTCTTAGATTTGGTCTCTAATTCCATTTGCAAAAACCCTCTCTCTGAGAGCTATCAGTGATGAAGGAGAAACCATTGTATACTCGAAAAGGAGCGCAACTTAAAGTCTGGTGCTAGGTTACGACTAAAACACTAAACATGTCTCACGCAGCCTTACGTGAGGACCTACCCTCAAACGCGGAGTTTTAAATTTTCATATTTCAATTTGACAGCTATGTCAACAGGTAAGAAACTCTTGTCTAGTCTACCTTCTAAAAGCAATATGGGTTTGTAAATTTTAACTGAGTCCTTCCCAGGCAGGCGTTTCTTGCCTTAGACTGGTACAATAACCATCTGCATAACCGAAGAATGCGAGAATATTTTGACAGAAACGTCTGACTTATCGAATGAAGTCTGTCCCTCCAATCTGGCACTATCCGATAACGACTGAAAGTTTATTTCCTCTGTCTAAAGCAGAGAAGTTCTTGATATTGCACCCTGATTAGTGATTACTAAGTTGAACAACGAAAACGAAATGCTTGCCTAGCTAATTGATCTTTTAGCAGTGGGAGCAGGCAGAGTTTCACTTTTTACATTTGAGTCCCGTGTTTTTTCGTAGCAGTAATCAGTTTGGGGCGGTGCGTTTAACCCAATCTTGAGGTCTACTGCCAAAGTCAGAGTAGAAACTTACAGTATAACCGAAAGATTATTTTTTCCACTTATGAAGTTAGTACAACTTATTTATCCGCTACTAAATCACATATGTGTGTGAGTATGTGCTGAAGGGATAATTGTCTGTAGCTTGGCTTTCTGTTGGTGTCATTTTTTAATCACGTCAAGGATTAGGCATTAATACTTCTTCCGTCATCCCTTCGTACTTTTACACATTGTCTTCCTATGTCTACCAGCGTCTCCACGTCCCACTCCATCGGCACAAGTGGAATACTTTCTTCATCCATTCTTTCAATATGCTGCCTCCATGCTTCTTTGTATTCCTCTATCCTTTCGTTTATGCTGTATATACCAAGTTCTCCCTAGTTTCTTCATTAATTACATGATCTTTTGCAGCCTTTTACCATCCAAAGATCTCTCATTTCTGCCGCCTCATTTTTACTATTACCTTTTGGTTTAGTTACCAAGATTCACTTTGTAACGTACTTATATGTAACGTCTCTTTTTTGTATAATTATTTAAATATATTTATATACTTTATTGCCTCTTATTTCCTGCACCAGACCAGTATGTAGAGATTTCCTTAACCCCTCTTTGTCCGGCGCTGGTTTTAATATGATACTCACGCTGAAAAATCAAAATTATTATTATTCCAATTCTTATCACACAAACTGAAATTAATTCCTTTGTCTATATCTACATATATCTCAATCTCAAATCAAAACACGTTCTACTTATCTCATCACTTGTATATTTTTCATTTAACAAACAATCCTCTTTTCTCAAGTCATATAACATTATCTTTATCCATAACCCTAAATCTTCTGCCCTCAGGCAAATATTTTACTATTAATAATCCCGCCAGGATTCTTGTTGCTTCTCCAGTGAGCCAAACTGTTTCATCTCTTCTTTCAAACTTATTCATTCCAAAAAACCAAAACTCGTTCTCTCCATTCAAATCTTCTCTTCAGCAACTCTCTCTTGACTCTTCTTTTATTTTTCAGAGATCTCATTATTCATCTTGTTATTCTTTGACCTTTGAACTTAAAAATTCCGAGTTAATACATACCATTACAATTTATTAAATAAAAAAATAGCTTAATTAATGTAAAATCACACAAATGTGAGGTTGTGTACCTCACAACTTCCATACAATAGAGTTGGAGCAATCATCGTTTTACATAATTTTATTTTTTGGGTCTTTTCTTGTATCGTTCTGGATTGGTCTATTTATTGCTTCGCATGTTGAATGAAGTTTAATAATCTTTTGCTCTATATCTTTATCTATGCCATTACTGATTTCACGCCTATGTAGTTAAAATTCATTAGCTGTTTCACCACTATGTCGTCAATTACTACTTTTGAGAGACTGGGCTGATTACTGTAATGAGCCAACACTTCTTTTTGGATACATGTAATTGTAGATTGTATTATTTCCTGGGAATTGCTGTAGTTTATCGAGTTTTGGAAATGATGGGTGAGGAAAGAAGTTTGTGGAAGGGTCTTACAGAAAGAAGAGACAGGCTGGTAGGTCATATTTTGAGAAATGATGGATTGGTTAATTTTTAGTGGAGGGAACAGTTGAAGGAAAGAACTGTAGAGATTAGAATATATGAAGCAGATAATTAAGGACGTGGGTTGTAAGGGATGTGTAGACATGAAGAGGTTAACAGAAGATAGGAACGGATGGAGAATTGCATCACACCAGTCGAAAGACTGATGACAGAAAAAGAAAATGCTCTTTGTTGTTCCTCTTCACTTTCTTGCAGTATTGTTACACCATCTGCTTGTAGGAGTATATTTAAATATTTATTCATGTTCAACTGTAATTCAGATTGGCAGTCTGTTTCCAGTTTCTAATTGGGACATCAGTGTATATGTTGAATACATTTGGAGGGGACCTGCAAACTTGTTTGAGGCCTTTGTTAATCATTGTTTCTTCAGTTTTCTTGGTGCCAGTATTTACTATTATTTTGTCTCTTTACATATTCCGGTAGATCAGCGGTAAAGGCATTTGCTTGCGAAGATTCTGAGTCCGGTCTTCGGTTCTAATCCCGGTGGAGCCAAGAATTTTTAAAAATTACGTTTCCTGGCTCGGACCTGACATTAAATTGTAGGTCCTAGAGGAAAGGAACTGGCCGTCCTACCGCTAGCACAATGGCTTAGTATGTATTCTCAGGGAGGATCCAACAAACCTTCGGTTGTGGACTAAGAAGTTTTTTTCTTTATATAAACTATAGTACGAAATTAATTTGTAACGGAGGATCCTCTGCATATGTGTAGCAATTTCATTTCCAATTTGGAAAAAATATTGCAAAAATGCGCAAACAGTGAGGTAGTAGCCTACCCCGGCAGCGTAGGGTATAACGTGCTAGCCTCGCGTTGTAGGGTCGCTGGTTCGAGTCCGGCATGGGGCATGAGTGTTTTGATTAAATGATTTAATGTGTTTTTCCTGTGTCATCTATACCATAGATAAGTGCAAATTAAACAAATACATAGTGCTTGCTGGGTATCGTCGAAGACAAATTCAATTTTTACCGAGCGTTGTGGCTGAGAAGTTCATGGTCTGACTTCGCATTCGGGAGGACGCCGGTTCGAATCCCCGTCCGAGCATCCAGATTAGGGTTTTACACGGTTTCCCGAAATTACTCCAGGTCAATGCTGGCATGGCCGAATTCCTTCCCGTTCCTTGTCCCCAGTGCCATCCCGCCTCTAATGACCTCGACGTCGACTAGACGTAAAGCCCTAAGAAAGAAAATGCGGTAGTAGTTGTGTGAGCCAAAGTAAGGTCGCTTTGCAAACGCCGGGTTCCTCGCGTCGTTGCGCACAGTAGTGTAGTGGTTGTGGCGAGGCTGCTCCTTGGGGAGAGAGGGTCTGGGCGCGCCCGGCAACAGTTTGGCTGCCCGGGCCTCACCGCCAGCTATTGATTCGGCCCCGTCTGTGCTGCAGCTGTACCGCCAGCCACCAAGTCTTCAAAACACACACTCATCTTACCCCACACACAACACCGACAATAACAACAGGGCGAGAGTGACGGACATATTAGAACAAATACATTAGGATCAGTGAAGGAAGAAATTGAATAATGAAAACCAACACTAGAAGCCAATCACTCCCTAAGCATCGCGGGCGTAGTGGTGGCTCAGTGGTTAAGGCGTCTCACTGGAGGTTCCCGGTTCGAATCCCTGTCTCAGAGGGGATTTCCTTAACCCGACCTTTACCTCTGACGCAGCTTGCTGTGTTATGTGAAGTACGCCAGAACGCTTCAATGGTTCGGATTCCACGTTAATCCTCTGTTCACTGTAGGATTGGCGGGTTAGGTTAAGGCGGCTATGACAGCGAATAGAAACCCTGTCACCAGGTCATTACGACCATACCAGGCGTAATCTTGTGTAGGCCTATTAATTGAACGAAACTAACCAATCGTTATCTCACCTATTGCAGTAATATGGAGATTAGAAGACCTAACAAAAACAAGTGATCTACGAAAAGTAACAATAACAGAAAATGGAATCCGAGACGGACAACAGTTTAAAATGGATTTGCGACAGAACAGGTTGGAAAATAAACTGTGCCCCTGAAGGAGAGGAAGGAAAAGTAAGACCATATAAGGCGGCGTTCATTAATGACGTAAGGTGAAATAGGGGGGGGGGGTGGCGGCGAAATCTCACGAAACCACACCTAGGTGGAGATCAAGGGAAATCTCACGTGAGGTTTTGAAATTTTTGTACGATGGTAGAGCTTAAAAAAAAAAAAAAAAAGTCTGCAAATAACGCGAAAGTCGACTTTATGGGGTATTTGGTCCAAAACCCGACCTAATGGGGGGGAGGGGGAAACACATGAGACCTAAAACCAGAAAAAGAAAGTTTCAAAAAGTTGCGAGATCGATTAGTAGGGAGGGGGGGGGGGGGGAAGTCCGACCAGATATCACGAAGTGTCACCAGAGGAGGGGAGGAAGGGGGGGCATCCACATTTGGGTTTTCCATGGTTTCCCAAATCACTCCAGGCAAATGCCGGGATGCTTCCTTCAAAAGGCCATCGCCGATTTCCTTCCTATTCCTTGCCCCCCATCCTTTCCCGTCTCTAAAGACCTCGCTGTTAGAGAGACATTAAGCAGATTAAAAAAAAAGTGGGGGGGGCCTTAATTTAGGAAAAACACCTCACGTTATTAATGGACGCCCCCAAATGGTTGGTTAAGGCTTATTCTAAATGAAAATGTTCAATAGTGTGGTCCTTAAGGACAGTTTCACCACATAACCCAAATACTTTCTCGCATACTAAGAAGCCGAGCACGGTGAATAAGCGTTAACGCTACGGTCTTGCATTTGGGAGGACTCGTTCGAATTCCCGTCCTGTCATCCACACTACGGTTTTACAAGTTTTCCCCAGATCATTCTAGCCAAATGCCGGGATCATTCGTCCAATAGGCGGTGGCGGAAATCCTTCCGATTTTTTGTCCCTAGTCCTCTCCAGCCTTTAATGACTTCGACGAGGAGTGAAAGCAGCTAAAAAGGCCAAAATTAACCCGAATCTGATATTTTTTTTTCATTTGTGCAAGGTTAGTTTTTTGATAAGAACATACAAACGTGGTTTTAATACAATTTTGCGCACTTAAGTTTTCTTTTCATGTTCGTTTTTTTTAAAAATAAAAAAATATATATATATATATATTTTGTGGTTGATTCAGGTATTGTGGTGGTACTGAATGGAGTATTTCTAGGCGCGGATACAGAGATATGGTGGCCAGTTCTTTTTCACCGTCCATCAGAGTATGTTCTGATTAGTACGAGGGATATTCAGAAAAAAATGTTACAAATGCTATTAAAAATCGAAAAATTAATACATTTTTATCAAATTTACAGGTTACGTTACAAAACATGTCTTTATTTCTCCAAATAATCGCCATCCAGTCCGATGCACAACTTCAGCCTGGGCACTAGTTTTTCTACACCCTCCTCGTACACGCTCCGCTCCACCTCTAAAAGCCAATTTTCCACTGTCTGCATCACTTCGTGTTCGTTGGAAAAACGTCTCCCGCCCAATTTAATTTGGTGAAAAGATGATAGGTTGAGGGTACGAGGTCCTGGGAATAGGGTGGGTGGGTCACAACATGCCATCCAAAGGATACAAGGAGGTCCTGGGTGACACGAGCCGTGTAGTGTGGGGTCTAGCAGGGACACACCGCGAGTCAGCATTCCTCTCCATTTGTCTTTAATCTTCTTTTTTAATTTTTTAAGGTCTCACAAAAAGCGACAGCATTGATGGTGGTCCCTTTGTTCATGAAATACACTAAAAAAACACCTATTCTTTCCCAAAAAGATACCATGATGCCATAATGTTCCGCTCTTCTGAAACAAGAGACGGCCTCCCATTCCTTTCTTCATCATGTGTGTCAGTGCGACCTTCCTTGAACAACCTAACCCACTTGTAAACGTGCTGAAGTGACATTAACTCAGGCCCGCAGGTTTCCACAAGCTGACGACGGAT
Source organism: Vandiemenella viatica (assembly GCA_031002005.1). Lineage (NCBI taxonomy): Eukaryota > Metazoa > Arthropoda > Insecta > Orthoptera > Morabidae > Vandiemenella > Vandiemenella viatica. Next base: position 29,731,173 of record CM061914.1, read on the forward strand.
TACGGCCGCGGATTCTTCCGCAAAGTGAGGAATTTGATACCGAGCTTGGTGGTGTAATGGTTATCGTTCTGGCCTCGCATTCGGGATGACGGCGGTTTGAATCCCCGTCCTGGCATCCAGATTTGGGTTTTCCATAGTTTCCCAAATCACTCCAGGCAAATGCCGGGATGCTCCCTTCAAAAGGCCATGGCCGAATTCCTTCCCATTCCTTGCCCCCTATCCTCTCCCGTCTCTAAAGATCTCGCTGTTAAGAGACGTTAAGCAGTTAAAAAAAAAAGGAATTTGATTACCAAGCGAATCTCATATTAACGGTAGGTGGAGTGAACGGGCCCCTGCGGAGGTTGACGGAAGCTCCTTCTCTGACGACCTATCTCGACGGACCGAATTGGAGTGGGGCTCGGTTTGAATGTTACGGACCCCCCCCCCCCCCCCTCCATGCAGGTGTGCCAACCATTGAATAAAGAAATTCCTTATAGCCTTCAGAGAACTTGTAAGCCTTTTTTCTGGTTGTACCTCGTATGATAAGTATTATTAAGTGTAGTGCGTTTTGCGATGTATGTGAGGTTCAGAGAGGGATGAAACATGGCATCGGCCTTTACAGGACTACTCTTCGAAAGGACAACGAGGAGACGCAACGTTTTACATACCCATCCGGAGTACGAATCACCACCAATAACGACGTTTCGCCTCACTGCATAAGCACGGCAGACAGATGTGGGATTTAGCAGAGGCATTTGGATCACAGGCTGTTGATTAGACTCCTCTACTGTGAAGCTGGCCAAGTCTCGAATCATTAAAATTCCTTCCACCACGGTGTTTCGAACCAGATGCCTCGAGTGCAGCATGATGTAACGTCACAGTGACCTCCGCCACAAAGCGGATAAGAAAGAACCTTCTTCACCAAACTTAGTGCCACATTCTGAATTGTAAGCTCAAACAAAGTCGTGACATAAAGTACTTAGCTTTATCCAGCTACTGCCCATCATCGAAGAAGCATTCACATAGACTTTACAAATGGTTGTAATTTATGAATCTATGAACAATGGCAGCAACTCTGCAACAAACATGACTCTAAAACTACGTATTTCCACTAGCGGTAAGGTGTTTCACGTATCCTTATCAGCAGTTTAACCACAGTAAACAGTACGGTGGTTTTATTGTCCTAAGCCGTCTCCGGGAAGCTCCAGGGAGTCATAATAAGCTTATGAAACAGTGGCTGGGGTCCCTACTCACTTTACTCGTAGTTTTGCTAGGATGTGTCTATGAATTAATCTGCGGTTCAGTTGTTATGTTCATTGCAGTGTGCATGAAGACGACGAAACAGGATCGTTGTGAGTCGGTGGCTACTGCGATAAACACCACACGAACCATCAGCATTGACACCACCAGACGGCCGAAAAACTTCACACACATCGCGAAGAGATTTGGGATTTAACCCAACGCAGAACTGACATAATGTTATGATTAGGAAATGTGCTTCTCCATATCTTCCCCAGTGCTGGAGGACTTCCAAAGATATATACACTGCACTGCCTGGCAAGGGTATTTTTTTTTTTAAAAAAAAAAGACTCAAAGGTAGCATCCATTAATGACGTGACATGAATTGGAGGCGGCGAAATCTCACGAAATCCCACTAAGGTGTAAGGGGGGGGAGGGGTTTCAACGGAAATCACACGTGAGGTTTTGAAATTCTTGTAGGAAGGTACAGCTAAAAAAAAAAAAAAAAAAAAAAAAAAAAATAAAGGCTACAAAAGACGCGAAAATCGACTCTAAGGGGGGGGGTGTTTGGTCCAAAACCGTCCTTGGAAGCATGAGACCTAAAAAGAAAAGGTCTCAAAAAGTTACGAGGTCCATCAGTAGGGGTGGGGTGGGGTGGGGTGGGGGTGGGGGGTCTTCCGTCTAAATCTCACGTCATTTTAGAGGGGAGGGGGGGCCGATCAAATCTCACGAAGTCTCGCAAGAGGTGGGAGGGGGTCCGGAATTCCGGAAAAAACACCTCATGTAATTGATCGACGGCCCCAAAGAGCAGAAGGAAACGAAATGAAACTTCGCGGGTAGAAAAGGTATATGATGTTATTTCAATGATTATAAATTTACAGAGAATTTTCCAGTTTGAGCTTACTTACATGTATGACATTGCACACTCTTTGGCCTGGATGCGTGCACTAATTGGTTGGCCGTCGTATCCTCTTTTGAGGCCCACAACTGTTGAGACTGATTCTTGATCACTGGGACGGAGCTGACGTGCGAGCTGGTCCCACACATGTTCCGTTAGGTACAGACTTGTGGATCTTACTGAGTACGGGAGTACCTCAACATCACGCATCTGGTTCATAGATACGCGTGCTGTAGACGGGCATTGTAAGATGAAAAATGGTACCACGACGCTGTTGGATGAGACATCGCAGAATATCCGTGAAGCACCGTTGTCACGTCTAGAGATGTGACGTATTTGAGATACAAGGATTTCAAATACAGATACAAAATACATATTTTCATCTTGTATCTGAAATACTTTTCTCAATCTTTATTATGTATCTTATATTTAGATGCTCTTTCTTGGTATCTTTGTATTTTGAAAATACTAAATACATTTTTTTTTTTTTTTTTTTTTTTTTTTTTTACCTTACGGTATCATAAAGACAAATACGACAACGAAACGCATTCGTAAAATTCATTAACCTACATCAAAGAACAAGGGTCTAGTTACCTTTGCCTGCCTTCATTGTAGCGAACTAACACCCGCCCACCTGTTTCTTGTCTTTTCTCCGCGCCAATTCTTATGGTGTGAAATTATGTTTGGTGCCACGAAGTCGAATTATTATTATCCAGAAAATTAATTGATCTGAAAACAAAAACCAGAAGCTTTAAATAGCAATGGAGAGGAGAAAAGAAAAAAACGAATCTTCTTATACGTTTTTAGAGGACTCTGATTCCTCTATCGCTAATACCACTAGTGGCGACAGCACAGAATAAACTGGCAGCATCGCTGTCTTAGAAATATTTCAATACTTGAGTAATAAAGGCAGTTTCCAAAAAAATGTTAAATGTTTATCTAACAATAAAAAAGTTTTTAAATTATAGCACCTGATTGTTGAGGTCCGCCACTGTGCAGCCAATAACGAACAAAAATGTTTCAAAAAAAAATATATTCATACATAATATAAAAAGTATTTTATCTTGAAAAAGTATTTGTAAAATACGTATTTTGTATTTCAAATACAATTTTCAAAAATATCTTGTATCAGATATCTCAGATCCATTACTTAGAAGTATTTCAGATACTTTTTGTAAGGTATCTTGTACATATCTGGTGCCGTCAGAGTTCCCTCAATCACTACCAGCCGTAACCTGAAGTCATACCCAATGGCTCCCCATCCCATGACGCCAGGGAACACTACCTCCAACGACAATCATTGCAAACGTCAGTACTGATGAGATATTTGAAGAAAAAGCAATCAATGAAAGAAGATTTGCAATATACCTCGCTGTATACTAAGATAGCAGTTTCAGTCGAAAAATTTTCGTTGCGGATAATAGCTCTAGAATATCACATACATGAACCTCCATTCGGCCTAATTAAAAAAAATTTTAAATTTATTTCAGCTGTATTACAGTGCGATACACCCACCTCAGATATGTCTGTGAACTAAGAAATTAGAAACTAACTTGTGAATTGCCAGTATGGTTTCAGTCATGGATATTCTTGTGTTGGTGGGCTATATGCAAGATATGTCTGATTAAAGGAGGCCAAGTTAGTGGAACACTAGATCTTTCCAAGAATTGCGACAGAGTGAGACATAAAATGGATTTAAATAATGTGAAAACCTGGATGAAGGAATGACTTGCTGTGTGCAGGAATTTTTGGAAAGTGAAAATTGAAATGTTAGGGTAGGAAATGCGATATAAAAATAGCCAAAACTGAAAATGGGAGAGCCACAGATTACTGTAGTGGGATCCCTGCTGCGACTGTGTAAATAACTTACAGTCAGAAGTTAGGTTGTTTTGGAGATGAAATTATGGTACATAATACGTGTAGGATCGAAATAGCAAACAGTTGTGGGGTGACGTGGAGAGGATACCTAACTGGGTAGGTCAGGATGGAATGAAGATAATTTCAAAAATGAGTAAGTTACAAAGCAACATGAAATGGGAATTGCACACAGCTTCCGTCGTAGGCAAAGCTAATTCTAGATTACGATTCATGGATCGTATTCTGAGAAATTTTAATGCTCATACAAAAACACTAGTGCGTCCGCATTTGGATTTCTGTTGTGGAGTTTGGGATCCGTATCGTAAGGGATTGACTGACACGTTTGAGAAAGTACAGAGGAGAGCCGCTCGATTCGTGACTGCTAGTTACAGTCCTTACGAAAGTGTCACAGAATTGATACATAAATTGCACTGGTTTGTTTGGCAGACAGATGACGATGTTTTAGTTTGAATTTATTGGACAATATGCGAATTTCTTTAATTTACGATTGCAATGAAATACTTCTTCCGCCAAACTATTTAGGTCGCAATGATAGGAGGGATAAGATTAGAGAAATGAGATGCTGCACGGATGATGTTATATATTCTTTCTTTCCTAGTTCTATTTGGGTTTGGAATGCACAGAATTAGGATTGGTGCTTAGCCACCGACAATATTTGTGAGTTGCAGAGTATTGATGTAGATGTAGATGAGCATTTCAGTTACTCGCATAAAAACCGAAGGTTGTTTATGATGATAGAGTGAGGGAGGAATTGCTTGTTGAGGAAAAAAGAGTAAATATCTTGGCATAACATTCGATAGTTGACACATTGGGAACACGTTGGGCAACTAACAGGAAAACGATGATGAGGAGTTGTACAAGAGAAATGAGGAAACTGGGTTACAGAACTTTGCTCAAACCATTGCTTGAAGATAGTGGTGCAGTATGGTACCAACATTTTTTGTATCAAGTACAGGAGTAGAGAGGGTGCAAAGGAGAGCAACTAATTTTTTTAATGGAAATTACAGCAGATCACAATCGGTTATCTGATGTGACAGAGCAACTGGATTTAGATTCATTGAAAGACAGGAGGAGGCTGAAGAGAGTGTGGGGAGTTTACAGGGCGTATTTGATGATGAGACTTGGAATGATATTGATGGAGGAATTAGGAGTAGAGCATGGAATGGAAGAGATGACCATGGCCACAAGCTGGTAATCGATTTCCGAAGCGGAAAAATTTTATTTTTTAGGTAAGGGATTTAAGCATTGGGATAAATTACCAGGTGATTGGAGAATAGTTTAAAGAATCCTGCAAGACCTTGGAATGAGAATTTGCAACTGGCCAAAGTAGATGGTAGGGGAATATCACTCAAAGACTTTAAGATAAAAAAAATTATGATGATAAAATAGAGGTAAATAATGTGTTGGGAAATTTGTCACTGGTGTATATGCTGAATTAAATTGCTTAATAAGAGACCTCATTTCGCTATATATTTTAGTTATGTATTTCTTTCTAAATTCTGTTTAATAGCTTGTAAATCAATTTTGCGATTACTTTAAGTTAGTTTGATGCATTTTCATCCAGTATTTGCAATTAGTTCATTGTTGTGTAAGCAAATTAACAACGGCGGATATTCAGTTTTTTGATTCACGGCTGCTTCTAGAATGTTCCTTTCCGTGTGATTATTATTTTGGTGTGCAAATAGTTAGTTTAAGATCAGAGTTGGTATTATTATAGAAGAGTCGGTAGTTGTATGGTGAGAAAATTTGTATGTGAACTTGTATCCCAATAAAGTATAGGGATTAAACCTTAACATGTTAATTAATCATAGGTATCAGTTAACTGTATACATCAAACTATTTTACTAGGAATAACAACCAAAAATATTACAAGTCATTTGTATAAACTACAGAATTGTGTTACCACAGTAAATAAATTGATATATACAGAAGCCTGACAGCTTGAAATCCAAACTGAAAGAATTTTTTCTTCAGAACCCATTTTACTCAGTGAAAGAATTTTCTGCTTGAATGCTGATAAATAAAAGGGTGAGAAAGTCAACATTCTTTGGGGAAAGGAGAGGGTAAGATTCCAAAGATTCTGACAAACACTGTTACTCTGAACAATCCTTTTTTTCGGAGTTCTACATCTACACTCTGTAATTCAGTAGATCGTTCGTGTCAAAGGGTGGATTGCATCAAAAGTAACTCTGTGTATTTCAATACCGAATGGCACGAAGGAAGCAAGAACTCCTGCATGCATCAGTACGGCAAATCGTTTCTGGAATATTGTCACTCCTGGAATTGCGGCCCAAATAGCTTGGTGGACGAAGTATTTCATCAACCTCGTAAATGAAAATGGGTGTACTCATGTTTGCCAATAAAATCAAAAGTACACTGATGCCGCTGAATTTCAAAGCAATCATCAAAATTACAAAGATAACAGCATCGTCAACGAGCAATCTCAAACTGCTATTATCGTTGTCTCCGAAATCGTTTATACAAATTAAGAAAAGAAATGGTCCTATTACACTACATTGAGGGGCGCCCGATGTAACGTCTAGATTAGAAGAGGTTTCCCCGTCAACAACGACCAGTTAGAAAATCTGGTATACATTCACAAATATGATTCGATATGCTGTATGGTCAAATCTTCGCTAAAAAGCTGTTGGGTGGTCAAACCGAAAATAATAATAAAAAATTAAAAAATTGCATCAGCTTGTGAACTTTTATTACGTCATGTCAAAATATGGCCAGCTGTGTTTCACAGGGTCTGATGGTTCTATGTTAATAATTCTTTTTCGTTTATAAACTTCATACTGTTTCAGCATGTAAAATGCTCCAGAACTCTCCTGCAAACAGATGTTAGAGATATGGTTTGGTAGTTCCTAATGCCTCATCCATCTCCTTTCTTGCATTCGAATTTAGTAAACTAACACAGGGTATTAGTTATTTGTTGTTAGTAATTATCGCTTTAAATTGATTGTAACTTATTCGTAATCAGTAGCTGGTATTAATATTCGTTTGTTAAGAATTATTTGGACTGTTTCACACGCCTTCTTCCCCTAAGCCAGACAATCTCTATAACCGCGTTTTTCAACTCTTCTCAAACTGATGTCAAAAAATAATTCTGCTGACCACTAATTTACATGGCCTTACTTTTACATTTGTGTACAAATGTCGATGAGGCATGGAAAGATAATGGAGTAGGTATGAAAAGCAGTGCATGGAAGGGAAAAGATGACCATGACCACAAGCTGGCACTCGATTTCAGGCACAAGGGTGTGGGAAGATTCTCTTTTTTAGGTAAGGGTGTCAGGGATTGGAATGAGTTACCAAGAGAAATGATGAATAATTTACCGAAAACCTTGAAAGAATTTAAAGATAAAATTTGTTGAGGGCAATTGTAGGTGGGTGCAGGATAGGGGGAAGATGTGGGTGTAGGGAAATTGCCACCGGAGCTGTGCTACATTGCAATTAAATTGCATATTGTATTGTACAATTTTAACAGAATAAGCTTAAAAGCATGCTTTGAATTCCTACGGAAACTCAGTTATGAAATTGGAAGCAAGCTATTAAAAGTGAATTGTACATTGAACACTCATAATATTTACTAACCAAATGAACAATAATATTATGAACCAAAAAAGGGAGAGAGTAAATTACGAAAAACAAAGAGAAAAGACTAATAATATTATTACTCACTGTTAATTTATTTTTTGTTACTGATTTTTTAAAATTCAGTTAGAATTAAATTTTTAAATATTTTATATCCAGACCACCTATGCGATCTTGGAAGACCACAGGCTGCGAATCAAAGCTCTATATCCCCGTCTTCCGTCCTCTGTTACAACATTTCAAGCATTGCCAGTGTCTCCTTACCGTCGTTATAGTCGAATAACATTTCGATTTGGAATATACGCGGTGTACAGCAATGAAAGGACAATCCCGCAACCACGGGTAGTTCACATCATTTCCTATTACTCGTATATGACAGAACTTTATTTCTGTTAAAGTCTCACCATTTTGGAGATATTGAATCTTTTAATATTTTTTCAAAACATGTGAGTTTGTTCAGTTTATTCCATGTCGTTTCTACAAATTAAAACTTTTTGAACCTTGCTTTTTTAATTTACTCATAGGTGTTTGAGTCATCTAAAACAATTTTTTTTTCTTTCTTAAAACTTTAAAAAATCTTAAATGGTACAATTATTTTATACTTCTTGTAATGTGATTGTTTTACGGTAGTTGAATCTGCTAAAGAGACCATTGTGCAATTTAAACATGTAGTAAAAATGATGATAATTATTAAGAAAAGTGACTTTTTATGTATTTTTTTAACGTTTTAAGAAGAAAAGAACATTAGATAACTCAAACATCTTTGAGTAAATTAAAAAAGTCTTAATTTGTAGAAATGGCCTGGAATAAACTGAAGTCACATGTTTCGAAAAAAAATCAATATCTCGAAAAAAAATCAATATCTCGAAAAAAATATCTCGAAAAAAATCAATTTCTCGAAAAAAAATCAATATCTCGAAAAAAATCTATATCTCGAAAAAAATCGAAATCTCGAAAAAAATCAATATCTCGAAAAAAATCAAAATCTCGAAAAAATCAATATCTCGAAAAAAATCAATATCTCGAAAAAAATCAATATCTCGAAAAAAATCAATATCTCGAAAAAAATCAATATCTCGAAAAAAAATCAATCTCGAAAAAAATCAATATCTCGAAAAAAATCAATATCTCGAAAAAAAATCAATATCTCGAAAAAACAATATCTCGAATATGGTGAGACAGTACCAAAATAAAATTTTGTCATATATTAGGACATGATTTGACCTCAGACTTCCACGGCCATCTTTGTTCAAGAGGCAGCAGAAATTTTAAAAAACACCAATAACATCAACGAAGATAGCGGCCTCTTACTCTGCGATGCTTGGCGCTCGTTGCTATGTCAACATAAACAGTATCTCTGACGAAGACTGGAGGATACCAGCCGAAAGCTTAGGTAATGATATAAACAACGCGGCAAAACCCGAAAGTCAATTAATCATGATTTGACCTATCTGCGGTTGCAGGATTATTCTTTTATTCCTGTATGTTACTTGTCACATCTTGCTCAAATTGTGTATGGCATTGCTAGGATAAACTACTTGATACACGGAAGTAGTAATGGGAGGGATAAAAGAAGGTAGAGAAACAGAGGGACAGTGGAGAGAAAGTGCGATAAGAACTGCGGAGGGTGCCGCAACAGCAAATTTTGGTTGTGTGGTCCGCCGCACCGGAAAGTAGGGCAGGCGAGATCGGAATGTGAAATCTCTCCCCCCTCCTTGCGACATTCAGTGCCCAACCGAATAATCTCGAGAAAAGACTTTTATTCCTGCTTCTCTTCTTTATACCACCTGGTATTGATAGTGGCAAGCGAAAACACTGATTTTGGCATTTCATTAAACGACGAGTTTGTTTACTTTTGACATGTACAGTTTTATAGTAGTCACAAATAGGGCATGCGAGATATATTTTCACTCAAGCCTAGTGTTGCTCCTTAAATACCGCATATTTGTTTCCACGTCGAATTGATCAGTATTTCTATTCGAACTGCTACTTCGTGTTAATGGAAGTATCTTTCTACAATTCCACTTTCTTCGTACACAATTCTGAAAACTTTCTTTTTGAACATTTACATTAAACTACTGGCTTGTGGGATACCAGAGGCCATTGTTAACTTTTTGTCAGAATATGCATCTGTCAGTAAAATATTAGAATTAAAAAAAATGATAAAAATGTTTTTATATGGTGCCTCCCTCACAATAAGTTCTAATTTTTGGAGCTCGTTTTTTACAGGTAGCTAGTGTTATTCCACATATTTTCCTACTGTAAAACAACGTGACCATTTCCCCCCAGTTTTGTTTGGAACGTATCCATATTAGACCTTGAAACATTGGTAAACTTCATAGTATTCCGCCAAGCAAAAGATGCGCTTTCGTAGTTTTGTCTAGTAAGTTTATTGTATAGCAAACGTACATTTTTTTTTTTTTTTTTGCCTTTAAGCCTCATCGAACATCAGAGGTGGGGGAGGATGGGCATAAGAAACAGGAAGGAATTCGGACATGGGATTTCGGGGGATCTGGGAATGCCATTGAAAACCTAAATCTCGATAGCCCGACGCGAATATGAACACGCATGCTCACAAAAGCCAGTCCCAAGTTTTGCCTCTCACTCTCTATGATTGGTGATAATGTTTTTAAGGTAATACATACTTACCAGTTTCTTCTAATATTTTCGGCGTATTTTAAATTTGTAGGCCTGATGACATTTTGTATTGCCAGCGAAACTAAAATGCTTTAATTTAGATGATACGTTAATTAGTCTCACTAAAATTTCAAAACAGGAAATTGTTATTTATTTATTCATCGTATGTTCATAGAAAAGTACATCTATTACAAAATACGTTGATAAGATTCAAAATACTAGGAAAATTTGCACAAGAAGGACTCAGTTGTATTATTATTTTTTTTTTTCAAGCAACCTGTTGCTGCCTCAGTCATCCAGATAATGTCTGGAAAGTTCCCAACATATGCCCTGAGGTCATATTCCAGTACTACATGATGCACAGTCTGTCTCTTTACTCCACAATCATATTCAGAGGAGTCGAACCAGCGGCATTTAAAGAAGAAATTAGGGCATCATCTGCTTTGTCATTTCCCGTATTCCGGTTAAGGCAGTTCACTCGCTCCTTGCTTGGAAATCGTTATATACTGTAAACACACATACAGCAGTTTCTTTAGCGACATGTTTATCCATTTCTGCGGGACTATATTTTCGGTTTGTTTGGAATGTGGACTTGGTATGAAGGAACGGATGTTTGAATTCATACAGTTAATTTTCCAAGGTATACCTCACCGTTCTACAGAGCATTTTTTTTTACTTCAGCATACGCATGTCATTCGTAATTTGTCAGTTATCTGCCATATAGTGGCTGTTTGCAGATGGAAAGGCAAGAACTCGGTCATGTTATGCTGCTGCGTCTTGCAGTGGTGTAGATAACGTCTATGTTGAATCATCTCTTGGCAGGTGATCTTCTGGTTACACAAGACTGATTATTATTATAATTTGCGGATAAGCTTAGAACTATGCAAAACACTGAGTAGCGTTTATTCGCTTTCCTTTGTGCCCATATTTCGTTCATACGCTCGCTGTGGGCTTCTTTTCTCTCAGCTGACCATGGTGTTCCAGGTCTTTTCTTTAGTCTTTCCTCCCGGTCTAATTACCACTTGTGAATTTCGGATTTAAATATATCTCTGTACTCGATATCTTTTCGAGCAATTCCTGCTAATTTGACGTCTTTCTTGATTTCTCCAATCCATTTTATTGTATCAGATATTGCTTTACTTCGCTTTTCATAGAATTCAACTATTTGTCTTAGGGGTTCATTCTTTTGATGTTTCCTTAACATTTTAGTCTGCATTTTCTAATATCACTGTGAATGTCTGCATATTGTAAAATTTCATGATTGCTTTTGAGTATGTATTGGTCTCCTATGAGATTTGAGCAAAAAATTTTCCTTATAATTTTGCATTATATTTTATCAACGCTTTCTATATCTTTTTTCCTGTACAAAATAAGTGTTTCTGATCCATTTGATTTTCAAGGCTGATTACTAACACTTCCAGTCCTGTTTAGACATCTTCTCTAAATCGCTTTCCTTATTGCTTAGGTAAGAAGCAGTTGCATTACGAAAGTACGTATTTATTGCGGAACCTGATAAGCAAATCTGCGAACAAAGGGAGACGTGTCTGGTACCCGAGCGACTTGGTTCCTGTCTGGTAATCCTCACGCCGAGGCGAGTGACGCAACCGACACGGAGAGCGGCCAAGCCAGACGTCTCACCTGGTGACGAGTGGAATGTCTGCGCGGCCCGCGCTCCCTGCTCTATCGCATGTCTGCCGCTCCCGAGTTCGTTGCCCCGCGCCGCCACCCCGCCGCCGCCTCCCCTCCCCCCCCCCTCCCGCAACCGACTCTCGATTCACTTTCTCCGCGGACCCGAGTTCGAGCTGCCCGATCAGCTGATGCCGTCCTCTGCGGGTACATCGCCTTTAACGACCAGCGCGCTGCGCTCGGTTAAAGCGGAGCGACAACCAGTTACACCTTCCGTACCCGCGCTGGCTCTGCCGTGTCACTGTGTCATACTCGATAACGATTTCACCAAAATAGAATTCTTTTGGCTATGTTCGAATTCTTCTTGTCTACCATCTTCCCAAGTCTACAGCGTCTTCCTCTTTCAAGTTCACGACGTCCTTCTTAACTAGACCTTTCCACCTTATCCTTGGTCTCCCTCTGGATCTCTTTCCTACCACAGGCAACCCCCATGCTTTCTTCATTAGCTCTCTTCATTTTCCTGTTGTCTCTGCATTCAAAAGCTCCAAGAAGTAATCGCTCTATCTTCTTTTTCTTCTTTCGAATAACACATTTGGAGGGTACGATAAATCAACTTTGGCTATGTTTCTTTGTATTTAATTTTCTTTGCTTTCAACTTCCTTCTTTCTTTGAGAGTGTTGCTCCTTTTCTTCCTGGGTCCATTTTCTTCCCTTTATGTAGATATTTCTGTCTTTCCTGAAAACCTGCCTTTTGAATTATTCCTCTAAAGAGTGTTCTGTTGTCTATTATATCTGTTTTCACTCAAGCATTTTTCATGTCCTTTTCAGTTTCAGTGAACCATGTTGGTTTGGATTTGTATCTGTTTAGTAGGGTGTAGATCTGTTTCGTTAGTCTATTATTATCAATTCTGTATATGTGCCCGTAAAATTGCAGTCTTCTTTTCCTCATTATAATTGTTAATTTTTCTATTTCAAAATATATTTCTCGGTTTGGTCTTAATTTGTATTCAGCATTACTATTACATTTAGGTCCAAGTATTTTTCTCAGATTCCTCTTTCCACTTTTCCAGTTTTTCAAGATCCCCATATTTTGCCAGTTTAAGTATTTCTGCCGAATACAACGTTCTTGGTCTAACCAATGCTTGATAGTGCCTTAGTTTTGTGTTCCAGGATACAGAATTTTTGTTATATACGTTATTTGTCATCTGAATCCCTCCATCTATCTTTAATCTTGTCAGTTTTATGGATAATTTTCGAATTAGGCAGCTTGAAAATAGCTTGAAAGTTACATCAATGAGACACTGCAAAAACTCTAAACAGGAGCAAAGAGTATGCATCCATCAGTTTCGTTATCCGCAATAGACGTATGTAGGCGAGAAAATGTGAGAATGGAATTTCGGAAACATATAAAATGAATATAGAGTTTTCTATATTTCTGAGATTTTTCTCAAACTCTTGTACGGAATAATTATTTTGTGGCTCATTCCCATCTCCGTTGTACCGTAATAAAAAGCAACGAATGTAATAAATGTATACAAAAATTAAATATTTCTGCTGGGTACTATATAGCAAACATTTCTACTCGTTACCGTCTATTGTCTTCTACTGTTGATCTCTTTGAGAGAGATACTATCTTTTGTCTATTATTGGGATTGTGATGATATATGTAGTTGTTTTCCTCTTCTTCGTATTCACACATTAGTAAGGGTGAAAGATTGATTCCCAGCAGATGATTCTTGTAAAACTGAAGAAATGTAACTTCGAAACGGGTGTCTCTAAAATAATATTCTACATTTAAACAGAGAATAAAACTTTGTTTGAATTTGGTGGTATAATATGGGGCCCTCATTTTGGGTACCTAATGAAGGAGTTGTAGGTGGTAAAAAATAGGGCAGCTAGGTTTGTCTGTGGAAATTATCACAGAATACAATCAGTAACTGATATGGTAAAGGAACTGAATTGGAATTTAATGGAAAGCAGAAGTAGGGTGGAAATTAGTGTTTGGAGTTCACAAGGCGTATTTTGGCAATGAGGCTTGGAAGGATATTGGTACAGGAATTGGGAGTAGTCATGTCCACAAGCCGGCATTCGATTTCTGATATAAAAGAATGGGAAAATTTTCTTTTATAGGTAAGTAATTCAGGGGAGCCTTGAATCACTGAATAAAGTAACATTTTAAATCCATAAAAGACAAAAGCAGGTGGATGGCAAAATTACACTCAAAGAATTTAAGATAAAAATTAATAAGAAAAAGGAAAATTGGCGTGTAAGGAAGTTGCCTCTAGTTCGTGCATTCCATTGCAATTAAAGTAAATATTTAGCTTGTTGTCAGCGCCATAGTATTTGGTAATCCATAGTCACAGATTGTACTAATTATATGGAGATAACTTGGCTGGTCTCATATTTTTACCCTTTAACCTCTCAACTGCTAATGCAAAAATATCATCTCCATGTACGGTAAAATAGGTACAGTGATGCAAATATTATTATTTCCAGATTACAATGCAGTTTTGTGGGTTGGCGTCTCTTGTATTTCTGTTTAGGCCATATATTCATACTGACTGACCACAGAGTTACAACAATATTTGAAAAAATAATAGTCAGTGATACTTGTCTTGTAGATCTAAAAACTGTTTGGATTTTTTTATGTCAGTTTAAAAACAGTTATCATTTTCTATTGTTACTAATACTACATAACCATTTTTAAGCACGTGATATGAATAAGTTATTGATAAGAATTCACTAGTTTTCCTTTTTCTAGAATTAAATTTCCAATTTTTAAGTCTCATGCAAGTTAGTTTTTTTCAATAGCGGTTCTGACAGCCAATTAACGAATGGTGTACTAAAGTTGACTTTTAAAAACTGTATTGTGTTTCTACGATACCTAGAAAATGGAGGCTATAATTCTGTTAATAATTACGGCCCGTAAACTATCATCAGAACTGGAGGGCATGTTGTATTTTGTCTCCATATTTAACACAAACATTTTTGCTTCTTAAGATAGCAAAATATTTTTAAAAAAAATCCGGAAAGTAACCATTACATTACAATTACAAGATCGAAGTTTTTGTACCACCTGCTATATTCAGTTTTTCAAATACACTATTTTATTTTAAAAACAAAACGGTTTACGTATGTGGATATCATAATACACTTATGTTTACACCGTCTATGGTTTTGTAATTACTGTTGTTTGAATTCCTCTGTCCAACAGGAAAGCATTTTGAAACACCAACATTTTTGTTTGCTTGTATAGATCACAGTTACAGAAGAGTTTCGTACATTAATTAGACTTCTGGTTAGATCTTTAAGACGTAATGAAAGAATTCATTTACATTCTTCGTTTTTAAATAAAATGTCAAAAACTTTTCAACAACAAAATATAGGTCAAGAGTGAGTAAGTGCAGAAATTTTACCTCCATAGTTAGCATTAATTTTAAGCCCAATAAATTTCTAATGCAACAGAGAAAAATACTTTGCTTCTAGTTTTATTATTGTGCCATTTATTTTTTCCAAAGCAAGTGCAGATATCAAACATTGTGTTACTGTATCGTCATACAGAATCGTGAGTTTTAGTGTAGAGGTGGGTGATCAATATGTTTGTGACTATGACTAAACCAAGTTTTAAAAGAAAGTAACACAGCAATTTTGAAAGTCTATATTTAATCCCTTAAAAAGTTGCATTTCATTATTTGTGTTGATACTTATTTCGACAGTTTCGTTAGATACTATTTCTTTAATAGGGTTTATATCTGCTAAAAATTGGTATGTCTAGATTAAAATTCATTGTAGATTATGTGCGTTTAATTAGATCTAATTAACGGTGTCAAGAGGATAGCAATTAATCAATTGGTAGAGATCCTCAAAACATCTATTAATAATGTGTTACACCGGTTAAACCGTCTAAACATTGTACCCATACAAAGATTGGAATTATTAGACAAGATAAACGGACAGAGGATCTGCATTGACAAAGCTCTTCTTGAGGAGAAACTCCGAAATGTTCTTTGTACTTCGTGGTTTTTTTTCCAGATTCCATGACCTGTTTTTGAGGGGCTATAAAAATCGTGCAGGTTCTTGGGCTTACTACTTAATATATTAAACAGCATTACCCGTTACCAAAACTAAAGAGTTATGTTGATTCTTGGCTGTCCGGGTGGCGCCGCGTCGTGTTCATTGTAGCCGACGTTTCGACCCTCATACTGGGGTCTTCTTCCAGGGCAGAACTAAAGAGTTATGATTCCCAGAGGGTAAAGTCTTGATATCTGGTTGTGCTAGATTCCTGCTTGAAACTTCAATTGGAGAAATGCTTCACACATGTCCAAACGAGTGCTGCATTTCCGCAGATAAATCGGTGAGTCAATATTTCTACTTGTGTCATATCTACCTACTGACCGAGCTTGGTGGGTGCCAAGCAACGCTCTGGCCTCGCATTCTGGAGGACGCGGGTTCGAATCCCCGTCCGGGCATCCAGATTTGGGTTTTCCATAACTTCCCCAAGTCACCCCAGGCCGTGGCCAATTTCCTTCCCGTACCTTGCTCCCCGCCTCTAATGACCTCGACATCGACGAGGCGGAAAGCCATAAACAAAAAACAAAAAAATCTACCCAGTGATTTTAAGTGGAAGGGAAATAGCTTCGCACTTGTGGGTAAAATGTCACTAACAACTTTAAAGGAGAGGGTTTGTATATATCAGATAATGTCCATACGTTTCCCAACTTGTATCCGTGCTTGCTGTCAAAGTTGAGTATAACTCTTCGATAATTTTGTTCATTTTAACCTCCCGAACTGACGATGAAACTTCTTTCTCGAAATTAAAAACTGAAGGGTTGGAAGATCTAATCAACCCGAGTTACGCAAATTGGCGGATCTAAGCATGCAGGTTTATAACGCACAACTTACTATGGCATTGTGATACCTTTATTTCGCGCGACTTCACTCATTGCTCGTGCAAAAATAGCTTTAGATTTGAAGTTAGCATTTATTAATCCGCAGCCACTTCTTGTTATTTGTAGCGTTAGAATTTGGAAACCAAGAAACAGAACGTTGAAAATTCCAGATTGTTTACTTGGGTGCTCGAAATACTTACGTTGTCTAATTTAGTTTCTCAAGAACCACCAACTTATTTTTGACTTGCGTTAATTTTCTGGCTTATATGCAGTTTTAACGGGTCAATGGTGTTCCTTGAATCATTGAACCGGATAAACATGTTCATTTTGTGTGCATAGCCTTCCAGTCTTTGATCAAAAGATTTGTGCGCATTACTTATTTCATTCCTAGCATGTCCATGTAATTTTGGAGTCCTGAACCAAGAATTGTGACTTGTTCATCTTAACTAAAGGCCTACTTGAGATGCTGAGTAGTCTAAATTGATTGCGGTTTAGTTGCAAATATCATGCGCAAATGCTCTGCAGTTATATCGTTTGCCTTGGAAAATAATATCGTTGGACGAATTATAAACTGACCGGAGTAAATATCCTCTGTAAATAGTGAATTAGATCATTGGAAATGGTCAACCTCGTCTCACCGCTCTGTCCATACATGAGTTTCTGGACAAAAACAAACAATTACTAGAGCCCTCATATTTATATTTCAAATTAGTTTCCTGATTGTCAAAACAAAATCTCTAAGCTATTTACTCGAATTTTTTTTTTTGGCAATTTTCCTCCAGTATCATAGTCCGTTTATCGTTCATCTTTATTTAGGTTTTATAACAAAGCATTTCTTCCAAAAAATTTAGGATCAGTTAAATTATTGGTTTCTTCTAAAAATCATAAATTAATCAACATATTTATTTCTTTTTTCATAATTACAATTTTCAATCCTATTAAGTTGTGGAAGTTGTGACATCTGAGTATGTAAAGTGTCTATTTGAAATTTAAGAATAGTTTTTCTTACGACAAAAGACTATATCTAGTAACAGGGAAATCACATGTAATGTAGACTATAATTTTACTATTTGTTTACGTTTTCTTCATAAAATGGAAACATTAGAGGTATAAATAAGCTGCCGCTTTCACCAACAGATGGTTTGGTACGGGACTGGTGTGTCTATGCAACCGTCGGACTTCCGTTTGTGTAAGGCTAATTTTGTGGGTGCCGTATCGTCTTTACTAAGAAACATGTATTTAACTTGGTACGAATCGCGAAATTGGAATTGAGTCGTCTATGTAAATACGAATAACATAAATACTATACGCATCTTATTTTTAAGCCTTCATATGAACAGCGAAGGCAATTCAAATTCTTCTTTACATTATGTCTAAAATGCTCACACAACAGACTGGCTGTTTCCAGATTTTATCAGCAAAGTTATTTTGTTTTAGTAAACCATTCGGCAATTTTTTATTTTTATTCGTTCCGATGTTGTTTGATTTTTGGCTATAAAAATGGTTGAAAGTATACTTTACAAAAATGTACGGTATCAAAACACGGATTTAGAAAATGAGAAATAGTTATACATATATTATCTTACCTAAACTGTTTAGCAAGAGGCCTATTACACATAGTTCATATAGAAAATAACATTTATAATCATTTTCTTTTGATATTAAAGCAGTTTTTAGCTCAGAATGTAACCTTCTTATATATCCATTATCTTGCCAAAACCATTATGAAGGCGGCCAATCTCATATGCGTAGTTGTATAGTAAAGAACTTTTATAACCATTTTCTTAACAGTAAAACACATTTTAAATTGATTCTAAACCATTTTCGTAAAGACATAAAATTAAAATAATGTTTTTTTTCAGATATAATAAATTTTTATTGTATTCATTTCCACTAAGAAAACATAGAATGACAATCATATTAAGGTGTATTTTGTATGCTCTCTCTTTTTTTTTTTTGCTGTTATCAGTCTTCTACATATCGCTTACAACCCACGTCCTCAATTATCTGCTTCATATATTCTAATCTCTGTCTTCCTCTGCAGTTCTTACTCCACCAACAAATTAACCAATCCAGCATGTCTCAAAATATGACCTAAAATTGTAAAATTTTATTTAAGGAGATATTAAAAAAATAAATGAATTTTAACTTTTTAAATAAATAGCTAGAAAGATAATAGTAGGATTAAATACCTGTAAGAAAGAAAAATTCAGTTAATAATAATAATATAACAGTTTGTAGGAAACTAGAAATTTAAAAGAAAAAAACGAAATTTTAGTGTGGAAACGTAATGAGATCGTCATGTGTGACATTTAGGAATTAATAGCTCTTAAACGAAGATAATTACGAGAAAATTTGTGATAACTTAAGAGACTGGAAATAAATCACACTATACGATAGAAAAGTTTCAGGAAAATCCGGGAAAAAAATAGGGTACCTTGAGAATATGGGATTTTTACAATTCACAAGGGAAGAGTACTTACCCTCGGGAAAACCCCTTTGTTTTGGAACGCGTCAGCGTAAGATTAGACAAGACTATAAACAGCGAACCGGTGTTCCCTTGGGGAGGCAGTTCTCTGCAGTACTTAGTCCGTATAGGGAGTGCGTGTCATGTCTCCATAAGAACATCGCTATAGTCACCTGCGGGTATAGAATTTGGACGGTGCGTTTGGGACTTAAAGTTTCCGTACTAGACAACGACGTCGTCTAACATTTGGCAGTAGAGAGTGAGCTACTACAAGCATTATAATGAACTGAAGGGATTTTCTTAACTATGGGGGAGAGGGTAAAGCTTTATCGAAGTTGTGGACTTAAGTGAGTGAGTTGAATGTACCTGCTATCTTCAATAACGAATGTGTAGATTAGTTGCCCTTCCTTAGGCTTACAACTGATACCAGTTATGCTACAAAAAATTTCGGAATATACAGTATTCAATTGAGTGATCTTTTTATTTGATTTTACAACCTCTCACCTGTTACAGGTTAAATTAAAAGCTTGGTGGCCGATTTAAAGAAACCTAGCAACTCATGGATCCGATTCAAGTAGCATAAACTGTATCAGTAACGGCCACAGCTTACGCAGAATGTTGCAAGATACCCTCTCGTCAGGAGAGCATAACCAAATAATATTTAAGTGATCAAAAAGAAACAGAGGAAGAACGAAATCAGATACTACATTAGTATCACACAAAAACGGTAATTAAACGTATAGGAGCTAACCATTAAATAAATAAATAATTTTAATGCCTGAACTACCAATGCAAGCATAAGAAATAAAGTTTCTTCAAAGAGCTCTTTTATATTTGCCTACATGTCACAGATGTCACTCATAACTAACACGGGAGTGCTAGAGATAATAGTCTTCTTGCCGAGGTGTTACTTGAAGTCGGAAATGGATATACGTTACTCACTGAACCAAATTAAACACACGTGTAGCAAGGCCATGACGTTAGTTTAATTTTAAGAACACATATTTGGTTATAACAATCATGGATACCGTTCTTTGTGATTACTTTATTACAGAATGACTGATAGGCTAAAATTCGAATTCCAATGAATTTTTCAACTGTCTGTGGTTTTGACAGCTATTTTCTTTTGTGTCCTCCGTTACCAATCTTAAAGAGTCAAAACACATAACTGAAATTCTGGGAGGCATTCAATTTAATATTCTTCTTAAAAACACTATATCGTGATATGGAGGTTCTGGGATTATTTATAATATTCAAATAAACCTTTCCAAAAAAATATTTGAATATTGGTCTTTTGTTTCTGATTGTATAAATCTATATTTATAAATCGCAAGTTTTGGTCATTTGTCATGTCATCAGTGACGCCATGACGTCACAATACAACGTCGCGCTATGACGTCACGCTTTTCGACAGATATTGTTCTAGGTTATGCACGTTGTTTAGTAATAGTTCTACTTAGCTAAGTATCCGCTAGTAAATTAACTGTCAGAGCACTGAAAGAAAAGTATGTATTCCGTTTAAATCGACATAATAATTATTAGTTGCTTATATTTATTTAATATTCGTTAATATCTTTGGCCAAAAATATGTAAGATAAAAGCTTTAATTTTAGCAATTTTAGCGGCAGTAATGATAGATTGTTACTATAACTGGCACTTCACGTTACAGCAGAGGATATGAGTAATTTAATTTGTTTTCTTGAGTGTTCTGTCACTTAATCATTACTTCGTTTTAACGAAAGTAGTTCCACACTGATAGCGGTCTATACAGCATAGACTAAAATTAAAACTAATATTACGTGGAATGACGTAAGTTGTTGAGATTTATTTTTAATTTCCTTTGCTTTTACTGATTCCATATTTCAGGCGCATGTAACTGCGTCAGCTACTCAATGTTGTATATCGCTAAGAATCACGAATATACAGAAAGCAAGATGGAAGAATCCTTAAAGATTTTTGATTTATTTTATATAGCGATGCATTATTACAACTAAAATCCGATACAGTTCCTATATTAATATGCGTATGATTATGGAATTGTTTCTCTGGCGACAAGTTTAGCGTAGTTTGTGAATAGGTTGAAATGCAAACTCGGCCAGAATATCAACGGAAACCTTTTGTTACAGCTCAAGGCAGTAGGAATTACATTGAGCTTTATTTTATAACAATTCTATTTGGTAAAGCAATTGCTAAGGAATGTATTCTAAAACACTCATAGAAAACTATGAATTTCGGTTAAATTGGCATATTAATTATCAGTTACTTTTCTTACTGAAATACCGGTAATTACTTGGTTTCAATGAACGAAGTTTCAAATTGTTCGCGATCTCTTCAGCATAAACCACAATTAAAACTAATATTACGTGGTATAGCGTAAGTTGTTAAGATTTATTTTTAACATCCTTCGTTTTCACTGCGGTCATTGTTTCAGCCAGATCTAAGTTATGTCAGCCGTTAAAACATCGCTCTTCATCATAGATAATAAGAAAGATGTAAGAAACTGTGAAGATTTTGGATCAAGTTTGTATCGCGATGCATGATGACATTGACATGCGATGCAGGGAATGCATTAATTCGTGTGCGATTCAAGGTTTGATTTTCTAGCGGCGATATTGGCGGAGATTGTGGTTAGACTAAAACGCAACCTGGACCAAGTTGACAACTGAAACTTTTTGCTGCAACACAAGGGACAAGAAATTCGATTGAGATTTATTTTTCAAAAATTCTATTTACGAAAGCAACTCCAAAAAAATTAAGTGTCATAACACCGTGATTTTTGACGGATTTTGAGGCTAGTATACTTTACAATTATATTTTAGTGATGTAGGAATCATTAAATTCTGTAATAGCACGGATATGTCAGTGATGCACTCCTTTCAAAGAACATCATTCCAAATATTAATTCAATGAATTGTATAGCATAATGTATTTAATAATAAATTAACACCAAACTGTCAGAATTGTAAGACGAGTGTGGTAAACGCTTTTCAGAGTATCCTGTGGCTTCTGCGTGCTCTCTTCTATCGCAAAATTTCGTAGTCGTCGGTTCTGTTTGCAGTTGTTTCACAGTTCAGCTAGCTAACACCTAGGCGAATTAATTTTCAATCAACGCTCGCAACAGCAATGATAATACCATTAGCATCAAATCTGAAAATGTTAACACCCTATCAATTTTGCTCACCGCAGTAACTCTCATTACCGTTTAGCCCATCCTTGTACCCGTGACTTTCTTCACGTGTACCAGAATTGGCGTCAGGTCAACGGCCGATATATGTGAAACTTTTCTGATTAGACATTAATTTTCTCCTCTGTACCGAGTTAATAAGGGAACATCATGCCATACATTTCAAATTTTAGATGTGGCTTCAAGCTTCCTAACTGTGAAATGCCCGTCTAAATCTTTTAAGAAGTTTTTAAGTTACGGTAGGTTATATGTAATATTAGCTGATGTTGAGAAGAGGTCTTAGTTACCTCCTACAGTGACAGGTGATATAAAGTGATAACATACCTCGAGTTTTAAACCTTATTTTAATTTTTGAAACGCACAAGTTGCATGGTAGGTGTTACATTATAGACCTATAGTTAAAAAAACTTTCGTTCTCGGGACAGATTTCAATTACCTTTTTCGGTTAACGGCTTTAGGTCAGTAGAGGCGGGAAAGGACTGATGGAAGGAACGGGAAGGAATTCGACCAAGCCATGTCTAATGTACCATCTCGGCATTCGCCTGGAATAATTTCGGGAAACCATGGAAAACCGAAATCTGAATGGCAGTATGGGTATTCGAACCGGCGTATTGTGGCATGCGAGACCAGAGCGTTTACAATTTCCTACTGCGCCACCACGTCACGTAGGTTCATGAGACATACCTGAGTTCTTAAGTGACAATCTAAAGGGGTGGCCAACATTTTTCCGGCCCGCGAGATTCATCACACTTTTACAAAATATATCTTCGATTAGTTTCTCTGAGTCTTCAAATTTCAGAATGTCGAATCACTTAGCCGAAATTATAAAGAAAATTTGCGCGAGTAGTAGGAGAACAGCGATACAAGCTCAAACGTGGGAAAATTTTGACAGGCGATTAATGGTTTCCGGCCCCCACCCCATATCTCACATATGAAGGTGATGACAGTGATTAGTAAATTCCTGCCCGGACCACCAACCTATGTTATTTCTCAAAGCGAGATGATGAAAATTATTAATGGTTTCCAGACCTGGTAACCGGCAAACATTACAAAAATACCCGTTCCTTACGAACGACGGTGTACTTCGAAGAGATGCTCCCTCAGTAACGTCAAAGGGAAACGTTCCCCTTTTCATGTGCCTCCGTTTCCGTAGTCTGGCACCAACTGTTAAATGCTTTAATTACAAGCACAAATTTTGATAACCTCTTTTTTATAGAAATGCACTATGGAATTAATATTCTAAAAATCGTAATAAAAACACATTAAACTCAATAAACAGCTTCTTCCAAAGCTATTTTTAGCCGGTTGGCATTGACTATTAGAAATCTCTTTTTTATATGCACTCTGAAATTAGTATTGTAAACATTGTAATCAAAAATGGATTAGGCTCAATACTCAATACTCCAAAAACTTTTTCGTACGCTTGCATCAACTTTTAACAACCCCTTACTGATACAAACGTTGGATAATTAATACTGTATAAGAAAAAACGGATTGAAGTCAGTTTTAAACTTCATAGAAAACTGTTTTTTGTAGACTGGCATCGTGTTTTTATAGAAATTGTATTTTTTAGTTGCAGTACATCTGTTTGGGCAGAATTGCAGTTATTTATTTGTCGTAAGGCTAAGCAACTAAAGTAATACATATAAATATATACAATATATACGAGGACTAGACCATTGACAAATCGATGTTACATCCATGCTAAGATGAAAGTTGTAGCACTGGTAACATCTTGAGATGGTCCTTCATCCTTCCTTAAACGACATTCCTTAATGATGTGCTCCACAGTCACAGACAGGAGAATCCTGAATAGCACATGGCATTGCATTTGCCGTGGCCTATTCTTAGGTGGTTTAGTTAAGCCCGTTGGTCTCTCTTGAGACGTAATCATAGAAGACCATTTGTAGGATTTTCAATATCTTGATGTTTCACAGATGCAGAGTCCCAGCTTTGTCGCCAGTATGCTTGATATTGAAGTGAGATATGTCATGCTATACTTGATTTCTGAATTTAAGACAAGTTGCGGTGGGTCAGTAAGGACTTCGTGGATTGGGAGACCTCGTAGATGGTCAGGATGATGTAACTTCATCCATTCACGTGCAGTTGCTTCTTGACGTCCTACCTCTGGAGGTGGTATATTACTGATGATATGTATCTAGGGTTCCAGGGTGGGTTTTAGTGTGGCAGTTACTACTCTCATACACTCGTTCAAATGAACATCGATTTTTTCTAGTGTGAGCATTACGTTGGCACACTGGAGCACAGTACTTAGCTACAGCGTAAACCATGGTGAGGGCGGTTGTTCATAGAGAGTCACATCAGCTCCCCACGAAGTACAAGCTAAGTTCTTCATAATGTTGTTTCTTGACATGTATTTTGCAGGTGTTTTTGAACGTTAATGAGTGTTCTAAGCTGATGCCAAGATATTTAGCATAGAAATTGTGTCTAACGCTTTATTGGCAGAATTTCACTTTGAGCTGCTGACGTGCTATTCTATTATTCAAATCGAATGCGCAAACTTCTGTCTTCATTGGGTTTTGACAAAGTCTCCACATCACACAGTATGCATTCAAGGTTTCTAAATGATTTGGGAGGCAGTTTGGACAGTGACAGCTAAGTCATAGAGTAGCAGAACTTGTTGTCGACTGTTTCAGTCTTGTCACACTGGCATACAAGTTGAAGAGCAAAGAAGCAAGAGCTGACCCTTAAGGTAGTTCATTTTTTTGCTGTAAATGACTTAATTGTCTTTTGACCTACAGTAACCTTGAAATATCGGTTTATCAGCATGTTCTTCAGGAGTTAGTTTCATGCAGCATACATGCTTTTTAAGTAACAGTCCATCCAGCCAAACCGTATCATATGTCGCTATTAGATTGGCAAAAGCTAGTGATGTCTTTAACTTCTTCTGAAATCCAGCCTCAGTATATGATGTCAGTGCTAATACTTGTTCATAACAGCTCCGTTTGAGTCTGAAACCTGCCTGCTATGTTGGAGTTAAGTTATTTATTATTTTCTGAACATAGTTGAGGTAGAAGCATATAGCAAACACTGAGAAGATCGATCAGTCGATAGAGTGTAGCGTCATCTGTTGGTTTACCTGATCTAAAGATGGCCAAGGTGTGAGCCATTTTGAATCGGGGGGATTATCCCAGTGTCCAGAATATCACTTAAGGAGTTCTTGAGCCATGTTCTTCGCTGCTTTCCAGGGTATCTTATGAATTCATGGAAAACGTTATCTAAACCAGCAGCGTTCCACATTTTTAACATTTTGATGGCTTTCTCAACTTCTTCTTGACTGAATGGATTAGAAAGAGTGTATTTCGGAGATTGTTACCCATATCAATCTTCTCTATCTGTTTCTTCATGGCGGGATCCATTGGGATTTTTATCAGCTCTTGTCTTGATTTGTAATACCATTTCAGTTCGTCTTATTCCTGGGTCATCTTTGAATGTATTTGAAGCTGCTCCTATTTTTCTAAGGAGAGTCCATGCATTTCTGCTGCTGAGAGTTTTTTTGATAATTTTCATACATAGTTTGGGTAAATGTGTCTCAGGATCCTCGGGGGATGTTTCGCCTAGCCGCAGCGATAACGACATCAAAAAATCTCGTGTAGTTTTCTGCCTTTGGGAGTTTCTACCTCGGACCTGTGTTGATCCCAGTTGGCCTTCTAGGTTTATGAATGGATCTGATAAGTAGTATTTCAGGATCAATACTGATTAGTGTGGATCTGTGTTGACTACTTGGAAAATACTAAAAGACTTTTTTAGTGTTGTCTAAAGGTCTTCTATTATCTGTGAGAACAAAAACTAGATCAAGATTGGTGTCAGATTGCCATCTAGAAGAATGGAATATTTTCTTTTCTTTAGCTGAGATAAGTCTTTACTTTCACGCCATATAGTAAGTTTATCTCCATTTTCATCAGTATTTGGGTTGTTAATATGATATTTGCTTTTCGAAAAATGTGAAATTTGATTACTAGTATTACAACGCATTACTGACCTTATGGAGCCTGGCATACGGAATGACGGCTGTTTGGTCCCCCGAAATCTCAGCCTACCACTCCTCCGTATATTATAATCTTTGTTTTCCTGAGCACTTAATAAATTAACCAGCATCTCATCTCTTAAAAAGTCACCCACCATTTTCTCTCATCTTTCCGAAAACACGTTTTTTTAGTCCAATTAATTCTCAATAGCTTTCTTGTTACCGAATAATGGGTGGTAGGAATAAGCAGAGAATATACGCTGAATCTTAACAAATTCAGAATAATTTCGGTTCATTCTTCCAGATAGCCGCGGTCTCCCAAAACCACTCCAGATATCTGTTTTGTGTGTGTGTGTTTTTTTTTTTTTTTTTTAAAATCCTGATCGTTCTGGTTCGTAGCTCCGTCACAGCTCAAATAATTTCATTTTGAAGAACCGTATCACCATAACAAAAAAACATGGCTTTGAATTTTCCAAATCCATTAAATGGAAACAAAGTGACCATGAAGATGAAATGTAATAGAACATGTGTCTACCTATCAACACCCTCACATTGTTTTCATCATGTCATGATCCTCTCTAAAAACTATTCCCGCTTGTCATTCAATTCTACTACTTTTGTTTTGAGTTGGTTAGAAATTGACGGAAGCAAAGGAGACGTAGCGAATACGTGACAGGAAAAGCTGATGTTATGGACTGCTTGAGGTATTCGCTGCAAATGTTGATAGTAGACAACGGCAAAGGATTTTTTTTTCTTTTTTTTTCAAAAAGGAAAGAAATTTAGACTATTAATTGTCAAATAGTCATACTTTCACTATGTGATACAATACCTTTAAGAGTTAGTGGTAATTAATATTCGACGTCGAGAAACATATTTGTACGAAAATGCACAACACACCAGCCAGTGTTGAGACTGTGTTCCATGTAACAGGCTCATTGCGTTCCAGGTGTCCCCCACACAGAGCTGCTTGCAGTGACGTAATATCACATCACTCCGTTTGTAGCACACACAAGTGCGTTTTTCACCAGTCCTCCTGAACGGCCAACAATTTCACTCAGTTTCATGCCAGTGCGTTTTCTTGATATTGCATTTTTCTTTTCCGGTAGAAGCTAATCTAAGTACGTCGATCATACAGTTTTGTAGTATGTACGTTACATTTTGTGTCCCTGTAAATCAGATAACTTCACATTTCAGTGAGAGCTTATATCTCTGACGAATTAGTCAAGTCATTCAGTAACTATCCCTACAAGCGTAATCGCTTGCTTTTTACTGATGACAGAATAATGTCATCAAAAATAAGTAGCAAAATGTTTCTTTTCGCGTGGAATTTTATCACCCTTCCCCCCTCCCCACATTTCTACTTTTTTCTTTTTAACTTATTGCTTTACGCCTCGTCGACGTCGAGGTCATTAGAGACTGGATGGAACTGGGAACAACGAGTGGGCAGGAATTCGGCCTTAGCCTTTTGAAGGAAGCATCCCGGCATTCGCCTGGAGTGATTTGAGGAAATCATAGAAAACCCAATCTGGATGACCGTACGGGGGTTCGAACCGCTGTCCTCCTGAATGCGAGGCCAGAGCTACTTCTCTCTCGGCTCTTCGATGGCTTTGATTTTTGTTACGAAATGGGTTTTGGTTTCACTTCATGGACATGGTGATCCTAACGCATTTGTTTCTTCTGTTATTATTACTATTATTATTATTTTTTTTTGTACAGTCATACTTGCTGTCGGTATTTCTTGTTACACTTCTGCATAGATAGCATAGCGCTCACATTATAGTATGCTCGAAACATCTTGGTTGGTGACTCACCGAGAGGCCATTGACTATCTCTCCGCTTGCTAAAACAAAATGCTATCGAAGTGCGTCGTCTACAGAAAACTGGCCTATTTCTCTTCCGGTCACGTTTTAATTTCTCATAATAGTCATTAAACTACTACACAACACGTATACAATTAGTTGAAGTATATTTGGAAGACCCTTCCTTAAGTGCATCGAAGTGGAAATATATGACTGCAGTTTAAAATGAATTGAACTGATTATACTTTAACAAATTCGAGTGGAAATAATATCATTTATGAAATTATTACAACCCCGACCGCAGCTGTTTAAGTCTGTGACGTTGTCGTTAGGTATCAATAAAATGTGCAGTATTAGTTTCCTAGTTTATTTATTTTTTATTTACATATAGCTCCAGGTCATTGGAGACGGGAAAGAACCGAGGGCAAGGAACGGGAAGGGATTTGGCCATTTCTTTTTGAAGTAACCGTTCCAGTATTCTCTTGAAGTGACCATGGAAAACCCAATTCTGATGGACGGACAGGGATTCGAACCAGTATCCTCCCGAATGCTCGGTCTTTTGCTGTTCAATGTATCAGCACTTGCTATTGCTATAGGATGGTTTAGGTGCAAAATATTATATATAATCTCACTGAATATTTAGTACTGTTCTTCAGTATTCTATAAACCGTTATCTAAAGCTAATCTTTCTTCCATGCAGTCCTGTTTGAATACCACTTAATGCATTCTGTATTATTTCAGTTTCCTGAACTGCAAGTTTGCCTCATCCATAGTAACATCAACGAGACATACGACTGCAAAACCAGGTTGTTTTGGCTGGAATGGAAGGGGCACACTCTTGGCATGTCAACAGGGGATAATAAGAGAACCCATCGATTTAAATAAAAAAATGTGAATTTACACTTGATAAGCGTCTGTCAAGACAATGATGCATGAGTTATACTCCTCGCATTCGGGAGGACGCCGTTCGAATCCCTGTCCGGGCATCCAGATTTGGGTTTTCCATGGTTTCCCCAAATCACTCCAGGTGAATGCCCGAATGCTTCCTACAAGAGGCCATGACCGAATTCCTTTTCGTTCCTTGCTCCTTCCCACCCATTCCTGTTCAAGAAGCATCGGAATTTTGGCTGGCAGATACAATTGCTCAGGTAGAGTGAAACATTAATCCTATTTTCAGATATTGTATCTCGTTAGACATACAATTCTCTCAGCTGTCCAGTAACAGTTGGAAGTATTTCACGCATCTTTGGTACTTTAGTATGAAACGTAGCGCTCGTCCATGAGTTTAATAG
Organism: Vandiemenella viatica; assembly: GCA_031002005.1. Classification (NCBI taxonomy): domain Eukaryota; kingdom Metazoa; phylum Arthropoda; class Insecta; order Orthoptera; family Morabidae; genus Vandiemenella; species Vandiemenella viatica. The sequence goes on from CM061914.1 coordinate 29,760,645, forward strand.
GATTATTCACCAGCTTTAGCATGTGGAGCAGCAAATTATAGCAGTACTTAGTTTTTATAGCATCGGTGGTAATAAATCTCAGCCTGCCCCAGCAGCAAAGGGGTAGCGTGTTTTCGTCGCGTTACAGAGGTCACCGGTTCGAGAATGCCATCGTGCATTTGCGTTTTGAAATGAGGGACTACACAGAATATTGGGCACGCATAAAATATAAAATCAAGAAACACTACGGTATTTGGACTATGAGGCTGGGTACTGGCAAGTCAAGTTCTGTGACAGCGGCAAACTTTACAACGAAATATATTCAAATAAAAATAATACTTGCATTAAAATATTTCATTACAATTATTAATTTTTCTCATTCAGACAATTTGTTTCTATTTCAGAAGCCGCTAAGGTGCACATCTCCTGTCTATGTGAGTACATCTGCATACGTTCATATTCTGTTAGGTTGATACAATACACGTAGTACACACTTCGATTTAATGTCGGAAAATAAATAATTCGTCCAGAAAACATTACTGCAACCACCAAATAAAATTTTACTACTGATGCTAAATTTCTGAAATGTGTTGGCTGTGACCGAAAATTGTTCGTTGCGTGATAAAAGATGTTAATTAATATGGTTTGACCAGCACTGCATACACATGGTCTCCTAAATAGCGAGTTGAAAGTTGATATATCAAAGAAAGACACTGAATCGATATTTTAGTGGAACATTGATTATCGTATAACGTTATACATGATTGTATTATCTGTAATATAAAAATTTTATGACCTGAGGTAAAATTATAATAGGACCTATACAAGATTGGTGATGGATTTTATATTTAACTTTCCAGTTGTGTAAGCATTATAAAGATGTTATTTTAACAGAAACAAAAATACCTTTCAAAATATTCGCCGAATATAGACAGCTTTGCCTTCCATTCTGGAATTCATTGGATCTACGTGCTTGAATTGTTTACCGTGTGCTCAAGTCTGTTAGGGTTTATCAGTTATAAGTCATAAATTTTATTTTAATAATAATATTACTAAGTAGTCATTAGGCTGACAGAATTTACTGTGTAATTAATTATTTGTCTGAAGCGACATTTAAGAATTCAGAATGAAACTGAAGAGAACATTCAAATGATCACATGTCGAAACGAATGATTTGTTTTATCTTCTTCTTCTCGTGTGTCGATGACAGCATCAAATATGAGGTAGTTTTTCCGCCAGTGCGATGGCTTTGTCAGTAGCTGATTGGAGGTCAAGCTGGGATACATTAATTCCAATTTGTGGACAAGACAACAGATGTATCGCGGTTTCTCTCTTCCGATACGAACATGTGGTATCTGGCTGATCTCCCAGGTATCCCCATGAGATAACAGTATCTTATGAACGGCCGACTCTAACTCGAAGTCTATTTAGCGACTTCCATATGGGCCATGATTGTTCATTTTTTTTTAACTGCTTTATGTCTCTCAACAGCGAGGTCTTTAGAGACGGGAAAGGATGGGGGGCAGGAATGGGGGTAAGGAATGGGAAGGAATTCGGCCATGGCCTATTTGAAGGAAGCATCCCGGCATTTGCCTGGATTGATTTGGGAAACCATGGAAAACCCAAATCTGGATGCCCGGACGGGGATTCGAACCGCCGTCCTCCCAAATGCGAGGCGAGAACGCTAACCGTTACACCGCCACTCTCAGTATGATTGTTCAGACCCAGGTGGTAGACCCTCTTTTGGCTTGATCCACTCGGTATCGTGTTGCACTATTTTCTCCCATAGCTTAGTGCTCCATTTAGTTGCTTTGAAGTCCGCTGGAAGCTTGATCGAAAGTTTAGTCTAGATGGCGCTGGTGTATAGCCATGTAGATGGTGTCGGGCGTCTTCGTTCACTCTAAGCCTTGCCGCGCTGGTGGCAACTTCCCGGCGTATGTCTCCAGGGGCGACGCCAGCTAGTATCTCACAGGCGATGGTCTGAGGCAATCTGTGATGAGCCGGCATGTTCTGTGGAGCGCAACGTCTACTGTCTTAGCATGACTTGATTTTAGCCACACAGGACATGCATAATCTTTTGTTTAATAAAGAACAAAATAATACCGAGTGTGGTGGTGTAACGGTTAACGTTCTGGCCTCGCATTCGGGACTACGCCGGTTCAAATCCCCGTCCGGGCATCCAGAATTGGGTTTTCCATGGTTTCCCCAAATCACTCCAGGCGAATGCCGGGATGCTTCCTTCAAAAGGCCATGACCCAATTCCTTCCCGTATCTTGCCCCAATCCCATCCCGCCTCTAATGAACTAGACGTCGACGAGAAGTAAAGCCCAAGCAAAAAAAAAAGAACAAAATAAACTTTCAAACGTATTACATCAAATTTATTGGACTCTTTTTACGATTATTGTTTGATGGGTCGTTGTTTGTCGAGGACAGTCTTCTACTTGTTACGATGAGATTATAGCATTCAGGCGAAGTCAGGATCAGCGTGGTTGGAGTGGTGAGACACCCGCTGTGTGCAGGAAAAACGGTCGTCTGCCAATCTTTATCGTCTGCATCTGACTGCAACGACGACGCGAATTCTGTGCAGTCGCGACTGTTTGTAGCAGTTGTTGGAGATGAGATACGAGACGCCGAGTCTCACCATGGACTCGGAATGGAAATGCCCCCACCACCGCTTCTAGGCTCATCTTTCCACGTACTCAGTTCTCCCTCTTCGATAATGGTTCTCGAAATGCACACGGAAGAGATAAATGAACATATTAATTCTAGCGTACCGAAGTTGCTGTAATTCATTTGTGCCTTTCCGTTTGGTTCCAAAGCTTCAGAGAATTAACAACATAGTTCTGTACCTAAGAAACGTGATTCATACCAAGTTTTCAGGGTTAACATTGCTGCATCGAATGTTAACACGTCCTTCCACCCAACTACGCTTAAAATTCTCTCACCCCACGTAGTCCTACACTTGGACAGTTTTATGGGGGGCTTTCACCGGCCTGTCTACGTAAATAATTCTCTTTTTTAGGTCCAGCGGCAGATACCAAGACCGCAATACCTTGTATTAAATTGTTTATTATATTAAATTTATCTAGAAGCATTGTTACATCACAATCCGTATTTTAAAATATTTAAACATAGTATGAATGTGCTCCGATATCTTCGTTGATAAAAATGAATCTAATTCAACGATAATCAATAAGAAAACGAAAGTCAGAAAATAATGCGTTTGGGATTATTACACAGTGAGACCCATAAGTAGCAATGAAAAAGAGATGAGATTAATAATCAGGGAATACTCCAATACCTTGTACATAGGCTATATCATGTTAATAAAATATTCCACTTACTTTTTTCGGGATTCACGCTGTATTGGTCGAAGTTTTACTTCCGACGTTTCGGCAGCCAACCTGGGGCTTTTTCAGGGTTGTTTAGAAGTGAAGCATCACTTTTGATGGTAGTTGTTTATCTTCATGCTGAGCTAATTGTTTTGGTTGCCACCAACGTGCGTCAGCTGTTCCAGAGATGCTGTTGTCACTGTAGATTTTGGATTGCCATTGTCCGCGAGTGCACATTTCCACATTTCACTTAAGCCATAGCCGCCGTCTTTATTGAAAATTTTGGGCTGTTTGAAAACTTCTGTCGATTTGTTTTGGTTACCGGCAGCGGGTGTCAGCTGTTCCAGAGATATTGTTGTCGTAGTAGATTTTGTGTTGCGATTGTACGCGACACCCCACATTGCTACAGAGTGGCTCCAGGAACACTCTTCTGAGTTACACCTCCGCCGGCCAACAAACTCCCCAGACATGAACATTATTGAGCATATCTGGGATGCCTTGCAACGTGTCGTTCAGAAGAGATCTCCACCCCCTCGTACTCTTACGGATTTATGGACAGCCCTTTAGGATGCATGGTGTCAATTCCCTCCAGCACTACTTCAGACATTAGTAGAGTCCATGCCACGTCGTGTTGCGGCACTTCTGCGTGCTCGCTGGAGCCCTATACGCTATTAGGCAGGTGTACCAGTTTCTTTGGTTCTTCAGTTTATATTTCAAAAGAATATGTTGACTGTAAAAAACTAAGTAGTCGTTTAAATCTTTTGGCCTTGCGAATTCCATATGGACGCGTAAGTTGTAATGTAGAGAAGCTTGTTAATTTAATAGCGATGGAGAATTCTCTTTGTCATCTAATTACCCCTTATTTATTTTATTTTTTGAAAATTTTCTTATACAATTTGGTGTTAAATTCCTCGCCCATCTATTTTTGCGTTTACAAAATTTTTAAATTTAAATTCCTTCAGCGGTCTTAGTGAATTATTCATCACTTCACATGGTAATTTATTCTAATCCCTAACACCCTTATCCACTAAATTTTTTTTACCACTCCCTTATGCATGAAATTGAGTGCCAGCTTGTGGTCATGGTTATCTTTCCCCTTCCATGCACTATTCCTAATTCTTCTATCGCTATCCCTCCAAGCTCCATCACCAACATATGCCCTGTACATTCCTATCACTGTTCACCCTCCTCCTGTCATCCAATGAGTCTCAATCCAGTTCCTTTATCATATCAGTTACTGACTGGGTCCTCAGATAATTTGCAAAAATTTAGCTGCTCTTCTTTGAACGCCCTCTAACTCCTGTATTTGACAACAGAAATGTGGGTCCTAAACTACATCACCATATTCAACCAATGGTGTGACCAAAGTTTTGTAACCAAATTCCTTAACTTCTATGGTAGGCTACATACATCCTCTCATCACCATCTCCAGTATATGAAGGATTTTTTAAACTTTTCCTGCCACCTGCCTAAAGCGCTCTACCCAGCTGCGTTTATTATCAAACGGTATGCCAAGATATATACACTTCAAGCCTTCAACAAGCAGTTCTGACCCCACTAAATTATTGTCAAAATCTTTAATTTTTTTTTATCTGTATACTTAAGAAACTGACTCTTCTTAGCATTTATCTTCATTCTATGCTTACCTCCCCATTTAGATATTCTATCCAGGTCACCCTGCAGCTGTTCACAGTCTTCACCTGTTTTAATCCTATTATATACCACTATGTCATCTAAAAAAAAAAAAAAAAAAAAAAAAAAAAAAAAAAAAAAAAAAAAAAAAAAAAATATTCTGACCGTAAATTATCAACATCAGATAAGCATCAGTCCCAATCGGCCTGTAATTTCCTACCATTTTTGTCATCCCCCTTTATTAACTGGAACTACTATCACTCTTTTCTAGTACGCTGGTAAGCATCCAAACTCAATTTAAATAAAATTTCAAGGTAAGGTTCTATATCGTATACCACAATCTTTAATGCATATGTAGTAGTATTATATGTATCCCTTGGCGTTTTTTTTTTTTTTTTAACTTTCTGAGTTCCTTTATAATTTCCTGATAATCTATTTCAGATTTTGTGATTTATACTTATTGGGAGACTCGGCTCTGATTTATTGCCTCCCATCATCGGATGATAGTCCCTAAAAGTCGAATTAAGCCAGTCACTCAGTATCTACAAAGGACTGACGGCTTAAGCGAGAATGTCACACCCGTGATGCAGAACTTGGAGTGACATAGTTTGGTAAACGTCATTTTATTACGAAATTTTTAGATATTACTCAATTATATCGAAAATTTCGAACTGTAACGGATAGCGTTATAGAGGGTGATAATGCTGAGTGTATTTGTTTTGATTGTTTGTGGCTGGAGCTGGAGGCTTTGTTACAGAGCAGGTGCAGAAACGGGACCGCACTTTCTCCTCGCTGCATCTGCTTATCACCTGTATGGTTTATTACAGACAGAGCCTTGACCACTGGACTCTCTGTAGCACGGAGTATACCTGTATGCGAGAGGATTGTATGCATCGCAAACATAAAACAATAATATTTCTGGCAAAACTAAGTTCCAGATTACATAACGATTCCACGTTGTAGTAAGGGTAAGTTAATGTGTGGTGCAGTGTGGGACTCGATTACAGGAGATGGAGAGGGTGCAAAGTAGGGCTTCTAGGATTTGTCTCTGGAAATTACCACAGATCACAATCGGTAACTGATATGATAAAGGAACTGGAAAGGGATTCATTGGAAGACAGGAGGAGCGTGAAGAGAGTACTGGAGTGTAGAGGCGAATATTGGTGATGAGACGTGGAAAGATGTTACTGGAAGAATGAAGAAAAGTGCGTCGAAGGGAAAAGATGACTGTGACCGCAAGCAGGCACTTGATTTCAGCCACAGTTAAGGGGGTAAATTACCAAGAGAAATGATGAATAATTCACGAAAAACACTGAAAGAATTTAAAGTTAAAATGCGCAGAGCGCAAAAGCAGGCTGTAGAGGAAAAGGAAAAATGGTGTTTAGGGAAATTGTCACTGGAACGTGCGCTCCATCGAAATTAAATTAAATTATATCCATGCTCTTCTGAAATGCATCTTTCTGTTAAATCTATTAATACCTGATGCATTTAAAAGAATTTTAAAAACGGCGTGGACATTGTAGAGATGTAATCCAAAGATTGTATTTGAAGATTTTACAATTTGGTTAGTAACATTTCTATATGCACTCATTTTGTCGTTGTAATCACTGCTTCAGTCTGAGTTCACGGACGTAATTGTTTTGAAATACTTGCTCAAATGTCGAGTTAATTGCTAAAGATTTTTTTTATTTCTTCAGTAAATATGTCAACTAAAGCAAGGTATTTGAGAAAATATTTGTTACAACCGAAAAAAAGCTTTTAGTATCATTAAGGAATATATACTTGGCATTGTTAGTATAACACATTTAATAGTATTTAGAAGTCTGTCACAAAAGCGAGAGGGTGATTATTTTTATGCCTCTGAAATTTCTCAGTAAGCCTGCTTTTCCATAAAACTAATTTTTGATTTAAATGCTTTGACTGTTTGAGATAAATTATTTAACTTATCCTTCGATATCTTAGTGCATTCTATCACTATCTTTCCTATAAATGAACACTATCCCCTTTCAGACTAACAATCCGATTGTACTTTGCATTCTAATTCCTGCCCTTAAAACTTAAAATTTCAATTGCAGAATGGAAAATCCGTTGGGAGAAAGCACTACTGCAGGTGGTAACTGGGAGGTGTAATCCACCACTGCATTATGGAATCCAGCAGGACGTATGGATCTGCGGGGTCCTTACATCTGTCATATAAGAATGAGTCGAGCATCCTTGGAATCCCGCCAAACTTAAATTTAAACAGAAATTTTTTTGCTGGTACTCAGAATGTAAATTCATTGTAGACGGTTGCTAAACAAGCATAACAACTAGTTAGTGATAAAAATGTAGTTGAAATCTTATCAGTACAAGAGGCCATATTTTCGGATGAGAATATCACAGAAACAAAGAATTACATAATCTTTATGTGTTAACCTGCGATTAAAATTATGAAGGGTATGCCACTGCTTGTTACAGCTTTTTATGTTTATAAAAGATTGATGAACAATATCATAGAATTCAAAGTAGACCAGAAAGAATATCTCATCTAACACTTAAATGTAAAAATAAAAATTATAGTTTCTTTAACTATCATGCACCAATAAATGAAAAAAAAAGATGCCCAACAAAGTAGAAGAATTCTTGGAGCTTTACGATAACGAAATTTCTTAAATTCTACGATAATATGCAGTGATATTACTAGGAGATTTCAATGCCCAAATAGATAGAGAAAGAATTGATATAAGAATAGTAGGAGAATATTCTTCACACCAAAAAAAGAATAAAGATGGAATGAGTTTAATTACTACCTGTAAAACCTTTCAGCTGAGGCTATCGACTTTCTTTAAGAATTCCCAAGAAAATCTAGATATCTCCAAATCCCATGCTAGGTGAATTTCAACTGGACCTTGTAGGCATCTCCCAAAGAAACATGAAAGAAATCATAAACGTCAGGGTAATAAAGAGTAGATAATTTCACTTTGATCACTACTTGCCTAAAATTAAACTCAAATATTTACGCTGTTGTAATAGCAGAAGAATGGACATCGTGAAGAAATATAACATTGAACGGCTACATATTACACAGAAAGCACTGAATAATTTTGGCTAAGGAATAAAAATAACTTAACAAGATAAGTGGCAGGATTTGTCTAAAGAAATGACCAACGTAGAAAACATCTGGATTAACCAAACCTAAAAAGAAACCTTAATGGAAACCCTATATGAAAAGAAGCGTTAACAGAAAGAACAAAAAAAAAAAATTAAAAAAAAAAAAAATTAAAAAAAAATAAAAGGGAAAAGTGGAAATGCTCGGGAATGATTTACCACTATGAACAGTTCAAACAGTAAAGGCAAGACACCACAAGAATAATAATAGAAGTTTAGAGATGTTTCGAAAAAACACAACTTATAGAATTGCGGTGTAAGTTTTTTAAAAATTCCTCCAGAAACTTTTATCAGACTTCTGAGAGCAATTATCAAGCCTCAAAGCTTCAAAGGTGAAAATGGTAGAATTGACTTAAACAATACCGATACTTGTAAAACACTTTCACGGACTCCTAAACTGTGTTGACCGAAACCATAAACTGGAATTTTCAGAAATTAATAAACATTTAGAAGACGATACACCACCCACTATTGAAGAAATTAAAGAAGTATTTAACCATGTAAAAAATAACAAAGCAATTGGAAAAGAATTAAAAAATGCCGAATTTTTAAAATGGTCCCAAACAAAAATCATTTAGGATTTACATAATTTTTGAAGATATTTGGAGAACTGAGAAATATTCCAGACGAATTGAATGTAGTATTAATAAATAGGGGAAAAGGTGGTATTATGAAACGGGGTTGTAATATGAAACGCCATAGTATTTGCAAACTATTAGTGACATCTGGCGGCAGCTTCAGTTATCACAACCGTAATGTTGTATTTCCTCCATCATAGCCAGCAGAGATCAGTAGCACATTGTTTATGGTCGTGAGTGCACGTTCTTTGTTTTCCAGGTTCCCAAAGTTTTTGCAAGGTTAGATTCAAATATATATTGTGCTATCTTTATGTAAAATTTAACATACTTTTTCTGCTTTACGATTTAGTAATAGGATTGAACCTTGAAATGATAATTTTAGTTACTTGTAATTGTTTATCAAAAGTCTATTTTTATTCGTTAGTTTCGAAAATGGCGTTTGGTGGAAATATGAAACACACTGTTTCATATTACAACCCTTCTTTTGTTTTGTAGGTGTCACCATGCCAAGAAACAGGTTATGGCCTGAAAAAAAGGGAATGCGACAAAAATGGCGCCCTGAAGATATGATTCAAGCAGTAATGGCTGTCAGGAATAAAACTAAAACTTTAAGTGAAGCATCAAGATGTTTCAATATACCAAAAGCTACACTCTTCAGAAAGGTTGCTACAAAGGATATAGGTGTAAATACTTTAACACATGAAAAATTAGGTAGGAAACCTATTCTTTCTCCGGAAATTGAAAAGGACCTTGTTGACTATTGCCTGTTGATGGAAAAGAAGTTTTATGGACTCACTCGTAATGATGTAAGGCGAATGGCTTATCAGCTGGCAGTAAGAAATGGAATTCGCAATCCATTCAGTGACAATATGGCTGGAAGGGCATGGTTTGATCACTTCATGAATAGACACAAGAACAAGCTTTCAGTACGAAAGCCTGAAGGAACATCACTTGCTCGAGCCATTGGGTTTAACCGAGACAGTGTCATGAACTTTTTTGATCTTTTGGAGGCGGAATACACCAAACATTGTTATCCTCCTGACCGGATCTTCAATGTTGACGAGTCTGGTCTTAGTGTCGTGCAAACAAAAATTCCATATGTAATTGGCATGAAGGGAAGAAAACAGATAGGATCCCTTACTGCTGCAGAGAGGGGAAGTCTAATGACAATCATCGCGTGCATGAGTGCAGGTGGCAACTTCGTGCCACCGATGATGATTTTCCCACGCACTAATTGGACAGACAGATTGATGAAAGGTGCACCTCCAGGAGCTATTGGAAAATGCCATCCTTCAGGCTGGGTACAGTCCCATCTGTTCACTCAGTGGTTTACCCACTTCATTGAACATACAAAACCTACAGCTGAATCCCCAGTCTTGCTCATATTGGATGGACATTATTCTCATACCAGGAACATAGATGTCATAATAAAAGCAAAAGATAATCATGTGACCATCCTCTGCTTGCCACCTCATACTACGCATAGACTACAGCCCCTTGACAGGACTTTCATGGGCCCCCTGAAGACATATTACAGTGAAGAGATCAGACAGGCACTAAGAACAGGCGGTATGGACACCTATGATATTGCAGAGAAGTTCGGAAAGGCATACCTCAGAGTCCAAAGTGGTGCTATAGCGGTCAATGGATTCAAATGTACCGGTATTTACCCACTAAACAGGGGTGTTTTCACAGAAGCTGATTTCATAGCAGCTGCAAATGAAGCAGAACAGGTTGCTGACAGTAGGCCTAGTGAAACACTTTGTGACGATGAAGGTGAGGATCTACAAACTTCTGGAATTAAAATCGGTGGGAATTTGAAGAATGGTGACGGGAGGCGAGAAGAAGAGCCGACAGCAGGTCCATCAACATCTGTAGGCTATTTCAAGCCACAACAAATCTCTCCAGTCCCAAGTGCAAAAAAGAAACATCAAACAGAGGTCGGAAAGCACTTTCGGCTACTGTCCTAACCAGTTCGCCCTATAAAAATGCATTACAATATTCCACAGACAAGAAACAAAGTAAACAGAATCCACAGAAGAAAAAGGCAACAACTCTGTCAGTTTCCTCTGACAGGTATAACAACAAACATCAAGATCAACCAGGAACCAACAAAACATCAAATAAATCTACAAAAGAGAAAACTGGGATACAAAGACTTTTATCTGCAAGAAAAGGTAATGAAGATAACAGTTCTAGTGAGGAAGAGGAAATAGAAAGAATATCTTCCGGTAGTTCGGACATGGTGGAACTTGTTGGAAAAGACGTTCCTGAAAACGATGATCCAGACTGTCTATTTTGTGGCGAGGCATTTAAAAAGTCAAAAGATGGAGAGCTTTGGATTCAATGTGCCATGTGTCAGGAATGGGCTCATATGTTGTGCAGTGGGTGTGACACTGAAGTTTTCATTTGTGACTTTTGTTCATGAAGAACTTGTGAAATGTAATTGTGCTTAAAGACTAAAAACAAAAAAACTATAACTTTAATATAAATTTACACTGTCATTTGTGATATTGTTCCATGTGGGGTTAAAATATAACTTAATAATTTCATAAATAAAAATTTAAAAAGCCAATGTTTGTTTTACAATTTATTTTAAATCTGTTTCATATTACCACCCCGCTTTAAAATGCTCACAATTTGCAGCAAGTTAAAAAAATCTCTTTTAAGTATTGAAGATGTTTATTTTTCGTCACAATTATTACTGATCTTTTATAATAGATATATACACTACTGTTAGTGACATTTTCTATGGAACAGCCACATTTTAAATACAGTATTTTCCTTCAAATGAAAAAGCGTTCCATAATACCACCACTTCCCCTACCGTACTTAAAAATGTGGCAAACAAAATGTTGATAACTGTATAGGAGTATCCTTATTGCAAGATACTAACAAAATATTCTCAAAATTCTTGCCGATCAGATTAGATACAACACTTGAGATGCAATTGGGCCAATACCGGGGTGGTTTTCGAAAAGCTAGATCTTGTTCAGAGCAAATATTTAATTAAAAATCCATAATTCGTCATAGAACACTAAACTCTAATGATAGAATAGTAATATTTATATATTTTTAAAAGGCTTTTGACTCTTCTGATAGGGAAAGTTTTGATAAAACAATTCGTGAATTTGGAGTGATATCTAAACGGGAAAACCGATTCTTGAAACTCTTACAGATACAGTTTCAAAAGTAAAGTTTATGGGCTAAATACCAAAGCTTATCAAGATAAATACAAGTGTGCGGCAAAGATCATCGTTTGTCACCCATTTTGTTTAACTGTGTATTATAGAAAATTGTAAGAATTTTGAATAAAAAATTGAAGTAACACAAAATTTAAACAATAACTTTTTGAAGAAAATAATTCAAGAAAATGGTTTAGATAAGAAGAAAGGATACAGATGGGAAGAGCATATGGTATCACTGAGAATTTTTTTAAAATAAATCGCATAGCTAAAAATCTTAAAATAAGCCTCCATAACTCATCCCTGAAACTAGAATCTCAATATGCGAGGAAATGCCTAGTATAGAAGTATCAGTTAAATAAATTGAAATTACTAGAAAGAAGAAGTATTAGAAAACTTATGCCCAATTAAAACAACAGAACTATTGAAATTAAGAAGCAATAAGGAAATGTATCAATTCATACATAAAATAGCGGAAGGAATAAGAAAAAGGATCAATAAGAGTGATTGATAACAGATTAACAAAAAAGACATTAAATTGCATTGGAGGGGGGGGGGGAATCTACAATAAGTTGGAATCAAGAGATCAGGAAACATTTGGAAAGAAATAATTTAAGAAAAGAGGATATCATGAAAACAGAAATCTTCAGAAAGAAGGTATTAAGTATGGAAGGATTCGAAGGCAGATGAGGAAATAAATCGTGTCCGATGTGGTCTGAGGAGAGAATGAAGAAACGTAGTGAAATGATGAAGGAATATTGGAATGAATGCAAAACCAACAAAAAAGGCGAAGAATTTAAATTGGCACGTGGTCTTTCGAGGCCTAGTCGGAAAGAAGAAAAAAAGGGGAGGCCAAGTTGATATTTCAAAGCCTTTTGACATGAACGATAAAATAATGCTGAATAAGATAAAAAACTATTGGAGTGGATAAAAAAATTAGCTGGGTAGAAGAATTCTTAAAAGGTAGAAAGCAAAACGTTAGGGTAGGAAATGCAGTATCAAGAGAACTGGAAGTGAAAATAGGTGTGCCACAGCGTGGCGTATAGGGACCATTACTCTTCATTATTCTATTGAATGATTGTGTTGAAAGTCTACTATTAGAAGTTGTGTTGTTTGTAGGTGACATAATACTATATAACAGGATCGAAACGGCCTGCAGGGTAATCTAGACAGGATATTTAGTTGGAGGGATCAACATGGCATGAAGATAAATACAAAGAAGTGTCAGCTTATTAGGTATACACATAAAAAAACTGAAAATTAATTATGATTAAAGGTGGGAAAAGAATTGCTTGTTGAAGACATGAAATGTACTATTAAATACCTTGGCACATCATTTGATAACAAACTCAACTGAGCAGGGCACTTTGAACGGGTAGTAGGAAAAGGTTTCAGTAACCTTCTCTTATTGGAGGTAGTGTTGAGGAAATGTACCAGACAAGTAAGGGAATAGGGTCATAAAACGTTGGTCAGACCATTGCTTGAGTATAGTCGTATGAGACCCACATTTTGGATATTAAACACAGCAGTTGGAGGGCTGCTAGAATTGTCTCTGGAAATTACCTGGAACACAATCAGTAACTGATAAGATAAAGTAGCTGGAATGGGATTCATTGGAAGACAGGAGGAGGGTGAAGAGAGTTATGGGAGTGTACATGGCGTATATTGGGGATGAGACGTGAAAACATAGTGGTGGAAGAATTATAAGAGGTGATTGGAAGGTAAAAGATTACCATGTCCACAAACTGTCACTCGATTTCGGGCACAAGGGTGTAGGAAGTTTTCTTTCGTAGGTAAGGAGGTCAGGGATTTGAATAAATTACCAAGAGAAATGGTAAATAATTTTCCAAAAATGCTACAAAAATTTAAATTTGAAATTAGTAGAGGAGATAAGTAGGTGGGAAAAAGAAAATGGAATAATGGGTGTATAGGAAAATTGAAATGGGAGCGTGCGCTCCATGGCAATTAATTCAAATTAAATGAACTGCAAAGTCGAAAATATCACCACGTGTGTACATTATCACTCGTCGTGGTAGACATTTCAACTGTTAGTAAGCTCCAATAGACAATATATAACTTTGTGTTGTGTCACAGTGTTCCAGACATTGAGACAGACCTTCTTATGAGCTGCGCTTAAAACAACCTGATAATCGAACCTACAGTTTAACGTGGAATCCGTGCCGAGAAGCGTACCAGCATCTCCACATTAGCAAATCACAACTTTGGCAGGGCTAGAGGCCAATTTTAAGGCCCATAAAAATTCTAGGCAAAACCGGGTTTACTATTACTAATATTACTATTACTCCGCGATTCACTAAAACTGTGTGGCGTAGGGTGCATTGCTCCTATCCGGAAAGGTAATGGTTTGGAAGGGATATAAGGGATTTGACCAGTCCCGTGCCCTGATCCACCAGATAGTTCTCGAGACAATATTTAATGCATCTACAACAAAGCGGATATAAAAAAAATTCTGTTTTGGACTCTGTACCGTCGACGAAATGTGGTTGGAATCAGGAAAAAAAGGTATCCTATACCTTAGTTGATTACGTAAGTTATCACTATGTCAAATTTCGTCGAAATTCATTCAATAGTTTATGTGCAAAGCACGCGCAGATAGACAAAAATGGAAAATTTACGGGTTTGCACTTTGTATCACGCTAATGTTCTAGTCAGGATAAAAATTCGTCTCTATTCTGGCCGGCGATAAGCTATTATAATGTGAAGTTTATTTGAAATCCATTCCTTATTTTCTACGTGAGACAGAAAAACATGAAAATTTCACGGTGTTAAACATTTATCATTGGTAGTCTAATTTGCAACGTATCGGGGTAAAAAATTATCCTATACCCCGACCGATGACAAAGCTATCACTAGGCTGTCATTGAGCTGTCACTAAGCGCATTTTAGATGAAAGTCGTCCCCTAGTTCGCACATGAGGCTACAACAAGTTTATTATTTTGGCTTTTCTGTCTTCAGTAGTGTATGACGCAATTACTGTTTTATTTTTATTTTTTAAAATAAATTTGATGTATAGACACAACTTTCTTACATCTTATTGTATACTGCAAGTACAGATTGGGCACTGCACTGCTCCGAACACAACACCGAGCGTGGTAGGTGAGTGGTTAGCGTTCTGCCTCGCATTCGGGGCGACGCTGGTTCGAATCCCCGTCCGGGCATCCAGATTTGGGTTTTCCATGGTTTCCCCATATCACTCCAGGCGAATGCCGGGATGCTTCCTTCAATAGGCCATGAGCAAATTGCTTCCCGTTCCTTATCCCCAGTCCCATCCCGTCTCTAATGACCTCGACGTTGACGACGCGTAAAGCCGTAAGAAAATAATAATAATAATAAAAAAAAATCCAAACACTGCGCCAAATAGCCAAGCATACAGCTAGATAAAAAGTTTCCTGTATTTTAACTGATGATATAACCTGTCATATTTCTTGAAATCACTTGATTAATTCTTGCGTGATGATTGGATAAACCAGATAAAAATGAAAATTAACGGTTTTGGACTCTGTATCATAGGGAAATATTTGGTTTCAAATATTAATCAGGGGTTATGAAAGAATTTTTAAAACTGTCTGTGTGGATCAAAGCGCTTTATAGTAAGGAAGCGTGGACTTACGGAATACCAGAATGAAGGGAAATTGAAACATTTGAAATGTAATGCTATAGAAGGAAGCTGATATTTAAGTGGACAGATAAACCACGAAATGAACGTGCTTCGGAAGTGATGGACGAAGAAAGAAGTTTGTGGAAGACTCTTAGAGAAAGAAGAGCCAAGATGGTGGGTCATAATTTGAGACATGCCGCATTGATGAATTAGTTACTGGATGGAACTGTCGAAAGTAAGAACTATAGAAAAAGAAAGAGATTAGAATATGTAAAGCAGATAATTGAGGACATAGATTGTGAGGGGTATGTTGAGATGAAGAGGTCAGCTCTACATTGGAAGGTATGGAGGATCGCATTAAGCAAATCGAGAGACTGATGAAAGCAAAATAATAATAATAATAAATTGTCTTGTGTTGGGTGCGGTATTAGCTTCCAAAATAAGATCGGATTGTTAGTGTGAAATTTTTTTTTCGTGGTTAACTCCACTAGGTTCATCCGCTCTCTCTTCCACCTTTGAGACCGTTGACCAGTTGTTATCTGTAACCCCGGAGATACCCTCACAAGGTACCACCAGCCTGGCCAGCTGGAGCAAGGTGTTACTCCTGTATCACTCACCCTTTGTCCTGACTTGTGACAGGCAAAGCCTGGGTTCCTAAACAATGGGACCAGGTTGCCGGCAAAATGGAAAGAGCGTGTGGTGTTACTAAGAATTTTTACAACAAAAAGTGCCTGTCCAAAAGCCTTAAAATAAGACACTACAACACAGTGATGAAACCGTAATGTCTCAATGCAAGTGAATGCCTGGTATTAAATTATAAACTGGATAAGCTTGAAGTATCGGAAAGGAGAATTATAAGGAAAATTTTGGATCCATTGAAAATACAGTCCAATCGATGTTAAGAACTAATGACTAAATATATCATAACATCGAAAAAAATAACAGAATCCAACAGAAAACGGAGAATGATATTTTTTGGACACATCTATCGGATGGATGACACCAGGCTAGTAAACAGGACGCTACGGAAAGAGAAAATTTTCGAAAGCGATTTCGAATATGGCAGGATTCCAAGGTAGAGAGGAGAAGAAAACGGAAAGAAAATGGTCTGAAGAGAGAAAACACAGTGCAATAATGAAGGAGTACTGGAGAGGAAGAAAGAAAAAAACAACAGGAGAGGACTTGAAATAGACACGTGGTCCCTAGCTGGCCATAACGAAAAGAATAATAATAATAATAAATCCTTATTGGTGACATAAGCTATTACTGTGGGGAATTTCATTAAAATCTATTCATAAATTTATGCAAACATACAGAAGACAGACATTACATCTATATCATCAGTAGTGCACATTGAAATCCTCGATTTAAATTACAGTAACCAACTTTCTTTTCGATCACTCCTTTTACAGGCTAGATAATAAATCAACTATGTTTATGCTTTATTGTCTTCAATATTTTTTGTGCCTATACTTCTTTCATCCCTCGTCTTCCTGTGTCCACTTTCATCCACTGGTTGATTATTTCCGTTATTCCTCAAAACCGTTTATTTTTTTTTTTTTTTCCTTTCTAACGCGTCTTCTCATTTAGTGTGTTTGTGTTGATTCCAGCATTTTTTATACATTTTTATATTCCTGGGGACATGTGGATTTGTAGCTATATATAAAGTCAAATATATGTTTGGTTAATATTTATTCAGTCTGTGCATATGCCCATGGAACTGCACTTTTCCTCATTACATCTGTTAGTTTTTCAGCTTTAAAAAATATTTCTGCGATTGGTCCTTAATTCGTATTCTGATTCATTATTGATTTATTGTATAGTGCAGATTGTCTTCCAACACCGAATGATTCATGTAATCGAAAGGCACTAATCTATAGGCTTGACCAGTTCTGCAGACAATCCTTGACTCATATATTGGCCAATATTTGTTCCCTTTGCTGTATTTCGTATCGAAATATCGATGCTAAAAGCTCGTTGCAGCCTGTGAAGCGAAATTACGGAACGGCGGATTTTTTACACGTACCGAAGTTGTTTAAATATCCTGACCATGTTATTTTATTAGGCAAAAAAATTGCATTTGTTTGAAAAAGGAAAACCGACTGATAAATCACTTGAATGTATTTGACTACCAAGGGTCGTTGTCTTAAGCAACTTTGATCAGTAATTCAGAAGATTAATTTCACAAATTAATGACCATTGCGGATTACTGTGTAATTTTTTATGAAAAAATTTAAAACTTCAACACTGAGCAAAAGTAATGTATGAAGTATAAATTCTTGGCACACTAAGAATTGTTCAGAGCTCGTTTTCTTAGAGTAATTTATTTTGATGCTTGTGATACATTTAAACAATACGTGCAAATATTTCTATTATAATTTTTCTTTTATTAGAAGATATCATGAGGTTCTGGAAATAATCGATGCGAAAACTGCGTAAAAAGCCTTTTCATGAAACCTCCTACTATCAAATAAAATGATTATTGATTCCACTCATTACTTTTCTTTGTATCGATATTTTTAACAAAGTATGTGACACCTTCATGAAAATAAATCTGCAGAAAAATTCTGTAATCTGCATTACATGAACTTTACTGTGGCATTACTAACTAAATAGGAACAATACGTTTCGAAACATTCTTTTAGTATTAAAACAAAAATATCTTACAACTAACTATATATTTCCTTAATAATAATTTTAAGCCGTTTATTGTATAAGTAAAACTAGGAAGAGAAACAAAATTTTCTTCAGAAACAGATATAACAGCTAAGTGACTGGTATAGCTGGTAAGTACGCTTGTATTCAACGGAAGCACAGCTTGTATGGAACAAAAATTGTCTTGAATGCTGAGACGTGAAGGGAGCCAGGGAGCGGGGTATTGTTGTCCGTATTGTTCGCGCGGCCATCACTGTCCGCTGTTTGAAGTGGCCAATAGCGTGAGCCGGAGGGGCGTGACCGTTTTCGGTGGTGCCAGTACACCTGGACCAATCACGAGAGGACACGCCCCTCAGCTGAGCTGGCGGCTTGCCACATGCACTAACTGCTGGAACACATGGCACCCACAACACACAACAGTGGCAGAGAACACAGGCAGACACCGTACCCGGTACAGCCATGCACCACCGCTGGAGTCCCCCTCTTAAAATTATTAGAGCCGCAGCACCGAAAATCTTTAGGCAGGAAGCAATTTCCACTATTAGTCCACCATGAAAATAGCGTTTTTGTTCATGGTTTATTGGCTATCTTTCCGCAGTTGCTTAGCAATAAATTTTAAATGAAAAATCCGTCTTTTAGCAACTAGTTTTTTTATTATCTCTCAGACGCGTTTCGCCTCCTCTGAATGGGGCATCATCAGTGAGAATTTTAGTGAGGAATGTGATGTGCGATATTCAATATAAGAAAAAGTGCGAAAAGCATGAAACACATTACAATAGTGACCTCAAAAGTGTAATAGGAGTGATGAGAAAATCAACACCAAATCGGGCTACACAAAACATGCAAGGAGAGCTGTTCCTGATCAACATGTAATTGTCATAACCAAAAATTCTCACTTTCAGAGGAGGCGAAACGCGTCTGAGAGATAATTAAAAAAAAAAAACAGTTGCTAAAAGACGGATTTTTCATTTAAAATTTAGCGTTTTTGTTAGGTGTAGAAGTATTGGAAGTCAAACGTGGAACGTGCGTAAAGAAGTGGTAAAATATAAATATAGGTGAGTTTGTGGAAATCCACACCGTTGAGCTAATTACGTACTGCTGTAAGCTTTTCCTTAATTGATTAGAGGCTAACTTCTAAGTGATAACATCGGATTTAACTTTCTTTTCTGAATACCGATTATCGAAGAATACCACCAAGCGTTTCGTGTCAGTAGGTACATTTATTATTATTAATAATAAAAAAATTAGTTCAAAGAAAGTGAAGTTGTAATCCTGTTCCCTAGAGACTTAATTTCCATGATCAACGTTTCCAGTGTAAAACACAAATTAGTATGGTAAGAAAATATAGGCCTACCCATTACAGCAGGAAAAATAAATTCTTTGTTAAACTACGATAATGTACACATTTTCGTAATTTTTCATGTGTTGCCAGGATTGTGGAAATTACCTTTGAACACAGTTAGTAATTGGTGCGTTTGTTCCATTGTGAAAAATGATTCTGGATGAATTAATGGTTACGTATTTTTCGAAATGGATATTTTTGATTTAGAAAATAGATTTCCTTGTCTAAATATCATTGTAAGATGTAACAGACATAGGAAATAAAAAAAATCCGAACGTGGTTACTCATGTCGCTATAACTCTTACACTCAAAATAAAATTTCAGCTGAAATTTGACTGGAATTAAGTTTCCAAATATTTAACAACTATGTAAAATGATCCATGTGTTGTGGGCTAACATGTTAACATTTCGTCTCACCACCCATTTTATGTGTTCATTCTATTTGGCTCAAACAAAATTAAAAACAATCATTAGTCTGGTGTAGACTCTGCTTTGGAAACTATCAACCAACAGACACATAGTATTATTAGACATTTGATTCACTTTAATCCTTATATAATTTAACTGATCTTATTATCCAACGTAACATCTGATAGTAAATTAACCCAATGCAGTGCTTGTGAGATCTTTAATTCACCCATCATTTGTGCAACCTGTTCACTTCCCTCTATAGCATTATATTTCACATGTATTTTGTTGCCGATAAATCTAGCGTACTAGGTTTTGTGCATCATAAAACAATTTCTTGAAAAAAAATGAGATCGTCCTAGGTGAATAGTTACAGTACAAGCTACCTTTTTCTGAGATAAGCCTTCATATTCCCTCCTTTATTCTGTATCAGTTTCAATATTCACTTATCACATACATTAAATTTCAAGACTTCTTTTCGCTGAGGGAAAATTCGTTAGCCAATATTTCTGTATCTTCTTGAATATCAGGCTAAACGGCAATATTAGCAGTAAACTGAATTCAGTACTTCTTACATCACACTTTTTTAAAAATTTAACTTCAAAGTTCCTTCCTATTGGAACAAGGCTAACTAAAAGAATCGAAAATAAAATTAAACTTGCTATTCATACTCAGATAGAGAGTACTTTTGTGTGAAGAAAGGCAAGCACTATGTGAAATCATTGTGATCTGATAGTAACGGAAATTAAGAAGGACAGTTATAGGAAATAGATATAAGTTCTGAGACATTTATCAGGGAAAGTATGGAATCAGCATATGAAAGCAGTGCAAGGCGATGACTTAGGTAACTACTATGACAACCTTCGACGTGATAAGAACACTGTTAGCGAAAATTGTAACACCCAGAAGGATACATGAATCGGCGTTTTTTAAATGAGCGTACGTCACCAAAACTTTCGGAAAACTGGAAAAAAGTCTAGAGGCCTTAATAGAAATTTTTGCTTATCTATATATGGTTTTTTCATTTGAAACATGTTACCTTAACATGTCCCACTATTTAAAAAAACAATTTAAAAATGTTTCCTAGTTAATCTTATCCTTTCGCCAAATATTTTTTATCTAATAGTTCTTACAGCTTCTTTTCTATTCTTCTGTAAGCCTATAGTATACAATAATATTGAATTAACTGAATTCAAAGATATGGTAAGACAGTTTTCACATTTTCCAGTTTGTTCTTTCTTTGGCAATAAGAATATATAATTATTAATAAAATCTGTTGATATTTTTCGTTACCTTTTCGATATCTGTGTGAATTCTTTTCTTACTGCTTCTCTTGTTAGAATGAATTTAACATATTTCTACTGCCCTATTTTATTTAGAATTTTGAAAATCTCTCCCACATTCAGTCCTTAAGACAGAAACTCTTGTATCGTCAATATTAACATCTCGCTGGTGATCAGTCAACACCTATCACACACTCTGTATAAAATATTCCTCCACATAGTTAGCTGTTTCTTATGAGCTAAAAAGAGATTTTCCATGAGCACATTAATGTTTATACACCTTTTTACATTTATCTAAATTTCTGTTTACAAAGCTCTTATATGTCGCGTCGTCGTTAAATACAACTGTTTTTATTTTATTTTTCTACATTTCTTCTCTGTCTTTCCAATATTTCCTATTTGTCTGTTTTCTAAAATCTTTCTTCCTGTTTCATACTGAATATATTTGTACCTTCTGTTTTGCTCCATCAACTCCAAAATTTCTTCCGTGACCCAAGATATTGTATGAGCTCATTTCCTTATGGCTAATGTTTATTATTATGTTCTTTGAGCGTCTTTACCGTATTCCATTCCTGAGTTGATTTTCTTTTCTTTTTTTTAGACCTACATTAACATTCTCCGTAAATTTCTGTTAGATGTAAGTTTCTTTTTTGTTTGTTTTGTTTTTTTGTTTGCTCATTGAAGTCTGTTTGTCCTACGTGACTTCTTCATTCCTTAGAATTTAAGTTCATATTTTCTTAGTACCTAATTGAGTTCAGAGTATGTATTAGCCAGAGGATATGCATTAAATCTAAAACTAGCTGTGATGTTGGCTATCACATATCTACCTATCTATCTACCTACAGTCATTGTTTCCATGTATAAATTTATCTTCTCTCAGTCGACCTATTTGATTATTTCTTTTGCTTAGACATTAATTGTTCGTAATATTGCCTTTTTTTCCTACTACCACACAGCGGCCATACATGGTAATTATATTTACCTCGTACTTTATATACACAGTTAGCTCTTTAATTTCGACATATATAACTATCCTATATTTAAACCTAATTTTTTTAAGCTTTCAAATATAATTACCCATGCCACTTTACGAAAAACTGATTATAAGATGATAAACCCTGTAAACATTTCTTTGTTTTTTGTCGATACGTCCTTTTAATATTTACTTCAAAACTGTAACTGCCCCTCTAGTATCAGGATGTTTCTTTATCCCATACATTTCCTCCCAATTTCTCCCCCACTTCCCTTTCTTTTCACTTCTGTTCTATTTTAATTAGTTCATAGTTAGCATTGTGATCATACTTACAGTTGACACTATTGTTTTTGTATTTGTTAGCTTCTTCTTTCGGTGCAGCTGTGGCTTCGCATTCTGGGCGACGTGTGTTCGAAACCCTCTCTGGGTATCTAGATTTGGGGTTTTCATGCTTCCCCGTAATCCCTTAAGGTCAATGCCGGGATAGTTCCTGCAAGAAGCCATGGCCAAATTCCTTTCCGTTCCTTGCGCCTAGCCCATTCGCCTCTACATCGACGATACGTAAAGCTATAAGCAGTAAAGTTCCTTGCTTCTCGGAGAGTGAGCTTAATTCTTTATTTTAAAATCCAAAAAATTCCTTGCTACTTTGTATCTTCTTGGTAGAAGTCTTTTATATTCTTTTAACAACTCCTGCTACCTTGCCTAAGCTTCGATCTTGAAAGTCATATTGAATTCTGTCGGCATAAATGGATTTACTACATCATCAATACCAGCATATTTCTCCTACTTATTTCACTTATTTCCAATCTACACCTGTCGAATAGTTTCTGCTTTTGTTCCCTTCACCCGTATTTTATTTTACGTGTGTTTAAGAAAGGTACTTGTAAATACCTTTGATGCTAGGTAATGAATGTTAGATCATTTCGTTTTCCGGTTTCATATATGACTCATCTGCAACCATTTCTTTACTTTCTCCTATTTCACCTTGGTCCCTCTTCAATTTAATAATTGTTTCACCTAAAAAAAAAAAAAAAAATAGTTCTGTTTGATTCCTACTCTATTTTGAGCCTTTTCTGCCTTATGCCCTGATCAGCACTTTTTGTGTCGATCCCCTTGTTGTTGGTCACTTTGTTTCTCGAACTAAACTTGATTATATCTGTCTTCATTCTCAGTTATTCCTTACTCCCTCATTTAAATTTCCAGAAAGTTTTTCCTTTACCTAATTCCAATGCCTTTTGCATCTGTTACTCCAGTACCGACTATAATTCCAATGCCTTTTGCATCTGTTACTCCAGTACCGACTATAATTCCAATGCCTTTTGCATCTGTTACTCCAGAACCGACTATAATTCCAATACCTTTTGCATCTGTTACTCCAGTACCGACTATAATTCCAATGTCTTTTGCATCTGTTATTCCAGTACCGACTATAATTCCAATGCCTTTTGCATCTGTTACTCCAGTACCGACTATAATTCCAATGCCTTTTGCATCTGTTACTCCAGTACCGACTATAATTCCAATGCCTTTTGCATCTGTTATTCCAGTACCGACTATAATTCCAATACCTTTTGCATCTGTTACTCCAGTACCGACTATAATTCCAATGCCTTTTGCATCTGTTATTCCAGTACCGACTATAATTCCAATGCCTTTTGCATCTGTTACTCCAGTACCGACTATAATTTCAATAATATTTTTGTAATCGTAGTCATATGACTGCCGTATGTGCTTTACAGTTCATAAATTTATTAATTCATTCACCAAATCACTAATTAACCATTAAATAATGTAGTTGATATCTACCTACTTCATCTGTATGTTTTTATGTGTATATTCTTCTTGTATGAATCTTAAAAATTGTTGTTTTATGTTCAAAGTTTGTAGTTTGCAAAGATTTCTCGTAGCCTAGCTACTCGCTGCCTTCTTTCAGCAGAGCCATTTTCGCTATAGAGCTATAGTTTGCTATTCTTCACCGTACAGCAATTCACGGTACATTTTCACTATTTTATCGCTGCATATGTATTTTTATTAATGCTGATAAAATCTTAGAAATATTGTTGCATCACTAAAAACCTGTTGACTGCAAATTAATGCTGTACCATTCTGTTCTCTTATCGATTATGGTTCACAGCCTAGTAAACCAGTTCTTAGCTTGTGTGCTTGTTGTTCGATATTTCTCTACTAGCATATAAGTGAAATCTTTCGTCGAATCTCTTTAAATATTCAATCCTTGCTTAGCAAGATTCCACGCTTACATTCGATAATTTTTATTTTAAAAAATATTGTTTTTGATGTCTCATTCCGGGGTTACGTCTACCCATAAAATTGGCCTTTTTGACCATTTCATTATAGAATATTTTCTCACAACGAATTTATATTAATTAAGAAGTTGCATTTACTAAGGACACCATGTGGTCTTTATTACGATGGTTTTGATTCCTCCTTGATGCAGTTCCCATTCAACAGTAGGAATAATTTCCAACCACAAGAGCAAGAGTTAGTTGTCAAACAATGCCTGACTGTTTTTTAGTACGAGGCGTTCAATCCTGAAAAAACTTTTTCTACGAAACTACAGCATAAAGGAAACTTTCAAATTCCATTGGAGGATCTTTATAAGGAGTGACACAAGATAATGAACTACAAACATATATGATATTGGTTTCGTTTCGAGCTTAATTGGACTGTAACTAAGATCTATGACGAAGCGCGGTGATCTTACAAGTGTCTTAAGTTTCACGGTGACGTAATGAAACTCTTATCAAGCTAATACAGCTGTATTGCGGAAAAACAGTCGATTTCCTTTTATTAACTATGTGATCTAATATTAGCAAAATAAGGAAAACGTTTCAATGCATTTATAAAGAATGGCATGAAAATTGATCATTTCTGTCAATGAACAGTTGGTGAAGTGACAATACGTAGTAGTTTTGCTGTTACATTTTGACACTATTAAACACGCAGTTCTCGAATTTTTTATTTTATTTCTTTTTTACGCCTTGTATACTTGGAGATAACTATAGGCGGGAAACGACTGGGATACATGAGCAGGAAGGAATTATACCACGTCCTTTTTTGAAGGAACCATCCTGGAAGTTGTCTGGTGTGGTTTGGGGAACCATGCAAAGCCCAGATCTGGCTGGCCGGGAATTCGAACCCGCGTCCTCCCGAATACGAAACCATAGCGTTACCGCTGACCCACCACCCTCGGTCTGGGTATTTATATTGGTTTGTAATCAAAATGTATCTGCTGCAAATTATTCTGCTGGCATAATACAGACAGTCCTAAAGACAGTGTATAGCTTATTCTCAGACATTGACAAGTTCTGTTGCCGCGTTATTAGTATGGAAGGTTGCTGAGTGATTCTGCTACGCGATCATCTGGTCTAAGTCCTTGAGCGTGTCTATTATTGGTCGTTTGTGATTCACAGTCTCTGTTATGTCACCGATGCGCCACGTAACCAGTTCTTTAAGGATGTGACCACATTCTCACTGTGCAGTAGGAATGCGGGTACTGTGTAGACTCAAGGCGGACTGGTTACGTGCTAAAGGGACAAAACTTGAATTGCGATGCACTCCTTGCGTCTTATGACTTACGTCGTAGAATTAAGACAGAAAGTAGACAGTTATGTCTTGGCTGATGTAGGGTCTATATTTAATAGTACCACGCACAAACTCAGCCATTCAATTGTAAATAGTCTAATTATTGGCTATAATGAACCTCTTTAGAATTATATTTTTGATAATTTATTTTCTGTTGCAAATTACTAGATATGGCTTTTAAATAATTTTTTAATTTCCTTTTATCAAATTAATCAGAACCTGTCTGATTATTTATAGATGTAATTGACTCCCTTGTTTCTTTTTTTTAGAAAAGATACTACTGCACTCGCAACGAAATTCCTAATCAACACTCTGAACACACTGTTAGCAGTCCCATTAAGATAGTAATGCTTTCAGTTTTTTATCCTAGCGCTCTGCGATTATCTTATTTGGTTCAAAGATCACAGACCACCCACGATGTCATCTGCTCCCCGCAAGTGTCAGACCTTTGTCGGGATTATAATTACCTCTTTTTAAGAAAAGGTCAAAATTAGTTGATTATATCATTATTTACGATATATGCTCTTCCCATCGCCACTCATCTTGCCTAATACAACGCGCGCACCATATCGATTATCTCCCACTACCACCCTATATAATAATGCATCGTGCAACACTGTCTCATTCAGTGCTCTCGTTCGCGTCGGCATACCAGTTGAATGCAAATGGTTCAAAACGTCTTACCAGTGCACTGTTAAAGCACTAGATTTTGTTCCCGTACTATCTCTGGTGCGAATTGAACAGTTCCCACTGTTCCGAGACGTGCCACACCGGAGAAACTAAACACATGACGGGTCGCGTATCACAATTGGCAGCGTGAACCGAACTCTCCAGATGGGTGGTGGGCTTCGGGCATAAAACAGAACATGACATTGGAGGACTACGGATTTCTGCCCAAGAATAAGGCCGCAGTGTGCCAGTCGAAACGTCAAATTTAAACAAAGTCACGCGGCGTCTCCCACACAGCCAAGAGACAACTGATTCCGGCCGCGAATGTCAAAACTAGTAGAATGCTAAGTTGTTGTCTGAAGTCTGTATCCACGACGCCATTAATAAGGTTGTTCTCCCAGTGCAGGCTAGGTTTAGGCCATAGTGTAGCTGTGGCGAGCAGGTTCTCACACTTTTAACCCACACAGAGAAGTTCGCCGACCTGTTAACAGTTTAAAATTTAACTGGCGCCAAGGACTCCTCGTCAAGTTCATGCATGCAGTACTCTGTAAAACATACGCGAAAAACCTGAATAAAGTGTTGAGTAATCACAAATTCCTGGTTCATTGTGGCGGCTAGAACACTGGCATGTCGTTGATATCGGGCTTCCTCAGGGCTCAGTGCCTGTGTTTTCAATTTATAAATTGCGTTTTTGCATCAAATGAATTGAAGAAAATTCCAGAACACTGAAGGTATGGCCAGTACTTTCCATATTAGAAACTTCTGGAGCTGCAAAGATGGACTCTCAGAGAGATTTAACCATTCTTCTCTAAGTGGAGACTAAAATCAAACCTGACAAAGACAGAGTCCTGCAGCTATTAGCTCTGACACTAGCTTGTCAATGTTAGAATAAGATAATGTTTTGGTCACGTTGGGAGAATCGAACACAAAGGTAAATCAAAGTTATCACCTTGGACCTACCGCTGGTCTTTCGACAGTAATTGTTTGAAACTGCAGGAAAAGTTAAGACCTGTGCGAATCTTGTAAAGAAACTGGCTGGTTGATCATGGGACACAGGTAAGCAGATGGCCAAGCTCTTCAAGGAGTAGTCCATTGCCTGGCATTGTCTGCAGCAGAATAGTATTGCTCTACTTGGCTCAGCAGTCCTCATAATGCCAAAGCTGAGATCCAGCTCAATTTAATTATGAGAATAGTGAATTGATTCACTATGTAATCACAATATTCTGGCTCTTAGTACTTTAAGACATTCCTCCACAACATTTGCGGAGAAAATCAATATTGCTTAGAGAGTGGAAAGAAGTGAAGGAAACCACCATGATCCTTTTCCAAAGCGATCTTTGGGATCTGCCTGGTAAACCCTTAAAATTAAGAAGACGAGCCTATATAAAGGCAGGCAAGCTGAGGAGTAACAAGTTTGACCTGTCAGTAGAGAAGAAGAAGCCCTCACAAGTCTGAACTGTTTTCCAAGGATCGATCAGGCTCGACGAATTTGGTCGCGGCTCAATATGTTCTGCACAGGACACTGAGTGTGCAATGCAATAGCACGCAAGTGGGGGCTCTGTGAAGATGCACTATGCCACTGTGGAAATACTCAAACCATTCAACACACTATGATGGACAGTGCAACTATCCGAAGACCTCATCACCTTTCATCAAGCTGAACTGAGCCAAAACATAGCTTGAATTCCTCGATGTAGTACTGCTGTATAATGTGTATGGCTTATGTTATCTACTGTAAATTCTCTTACAATAATAACACTAACAATAACGCATTAAAAGCATACGTAAAGCAATATGATTATGAATATGAAAATTTAATCAAACAACAGTGATGAAATGGAACAAAGATGATACCAATCGCAGTACATTAAATATAAAATTAGAATCAGATGCAATAGGAGAAGTTAGTGAATTCCGCTACTTCGGAAGCAAAATTACAACTAATGGCCGAAGCAGGAACGATATTAAAAGCAGAATAGCACTACCAAAAAGAGACTTCAAGGGAAAAAAAAAACAAATAATTTATATTGATCTAGGACTTAGAAAGAACTTTCTAAATCTGTATGTGTGGGGCATAGCACTTGATGGTAGCGATGCATGGACTTTAGGAACACCAGAAAGAAAGAAAATCGAAGCATTTGAAATGTGGTGCTACAGGAGAATGCTGAAAATTAAGTGGACAGACAAAGTAAGAAATGAACGAGTTTTGGAAATGATGGGTGTGGAAAGAAGTTTGTGGAAGAAGCTTACAGAAAGAAGAGACGGAACGGAAGGTCATATTTTTGAGACATGCTGGATTAGTTAATTTGTTGTTAGAGGGACCGAGAGTGGTTGGTAAACGGTTAACGCTCTGGCCTCGCATTCGGGAGGACGCGAGTTCGAATCCCCGTCCGGGCATCCAGATTTGGGTTTCCCATGGTTTCCCAAAATCACTCCAGGTGAATGCCGGGATGCTTTCTTCTAAAAGGCCGTGGCCGAATTCCTTCCCGTTCCTTGTCCCCAGTCCCATCATGCCTCTAATGACTTTAGCTGTCGATGAGGCGTAAAACAATAGGAATAGGAATAGTCGAAGATAAGAGAAAGACAGAGATTAGAATATTTGAAGCAGATATTTGAGGACGTGGGTTGTGACGGGTATGTGGAGATGAAAAGGTTAGCACAAGATAGGAAGGGATGGAGGATTGCATCAAACCCGTCGAAAGACTGATGTCAGCAATAAAACAAATTTTCTTATAAAGAGGATAGACTTGTAGAATTCTCAATCACGAAATAATCTGTAAATCGTCTGGGTTGAATCCAAATCCCAAATCCCAAATCCTCTCCCCAAGGTGCAGAAGAGTTAAGGCATACGACACTGGTGCACCATTACTGGTGAGCCTTCCGTCGGAAGCTTGTGATATACTTGACGGTCCCTTGGTATCGTTCGAAAGAGTAGGCTTAAATGGGTTAGCACCGTGTCTCAGCGTCTTCTTGGTTTTACTTTCATGTATTACACTCAAAACAGTCATCGAGACAACACACATAAAAAGACTCTCTGACACAAGGAAAACAGACAATGGGCGCCTTACCTCCACTTACCGTACATTCTTAAACGCGCAGATGTCAAAATGTGGACGTAAGATGAAATATTCAAGTGAAAGATGTATAATGGTTTTAATAAAGATGTAGAGAGTTGTGACTGTGGTTACTGATATGCAATCGGAAGACGATTCATGTCCTGAAGCCGGTGTGATTACCACGTTCCTTAGGGATATAAAAGCACAGAGTCACTGCTGATGGCGAGGAGGAGTGCTATATGTGAGAACTATTTGTAGCTGCCTTTACTTCATATTTAGGAAGATTTTTTTAAACTGTGTTTCTGTGCAGTTTTTTTGTGAACGTGGCGTGAACAACTCTTAATGAAACGTGTACTGTACTTAATTTTATATTGCAGACTGAAAACCTTAAAAATAAGTGTAAGTCAGCAATAAAATGACCATGGCGTTAGAACATAAAACTAACTTTTTATTTCGTTTAATGGATTTAGAAACAGTCAGGGGTAATACAGACAATAAATTCCTTGAATGGGCACAGTATTCACGTACTCGTCAATTCCGACATAAGATGTAATTGTGATCAATGATCAACAACGGCAAACACAACTTCCCTTCCATACCTACGTAGTGGACTGTACTGTTTTTTAGTAAATCACTTTTCCCAGAGGCCTCTATGCTGTGAAAATTATACGTGTGAGGTTAAATCAACTCTATACGGGACATATCGGATAAAATATTACCATAAGTGTTTGTTTCATGACCCTATTTACTATATAAAACGATTAAAATGCTCTGAGTTAACTAGGAGCTTAAAAATCACTAACAACTTCGGAATAACTGACGGTATGTGGTAAATAAGAAACTTTCTACATTGAGATCTATTCGTCACACTTCTAACGATTTATGAAGAAAACAGTTATAAAAGATAATGTCCTAAATTAAGCGTTTCTAAACTGGCGTAGAAGAACAATTCGTATTAAAAGCTCATTATCATTATTATTTTGCGCTTGCGCAGTATCATGACAGCCAGTTGTCTCTGAGTCTCACAGGTCTGTCATACCATCTACATCTACCTCTACATCCATACTCTGCAAGTCACAAACATTGTGGGTGGCAGAGGGTGCTAAGCACCAATCCTAAACCCACGCATTCCAATCCCGAATAGCGCGAGGAAAGAAGAAATACCTTAAAGTATCCGTACGACATCTTATTTCTCTAATCTTATCCCTCCGGTCATTACGACCTCAATAAGTTGGCGGAAGAAGTATTTCATTGCACGCGAAATTAAAATTTTTTCACATATTCTTCAATAAATTCTAACGCAAGCTACGTCGTCTGTCTTCCAAGCTATCCCAGCCCAATCTATGTATCAATTCTGTGACGCTTTCATAAGGGCTGTAGCAACCAGTCACAAATCGAGCGGCTCTCCTCTGCACCCTCTCCCCTGAGTCAATCAGAACCTTGCGATACGGATCCCAAAATCCACAACAGTAATCCAGATGCGGACGCTCTAGTGTTCTATACGCTATCTCCTTTGCATGAGCATTATAATTCCCCAAAATATGACCTATGAATCGCAATTTAGAATTAGCCTTGCCTACGACGGAAGTTACGTGCATGTCCCATTTCATGTTGCTATGTACTATCACCCCCAGATATTTCAGGGAATCAACCGTGTCAACAGCTGAATTGTTTATT
The DNA here is from genome assembly GCA_031002005.1 of Vandiemenella viatica. Classification (NCBI taxonomy): domain Eukaryota; kingdom Metazoa; phylum Arthropoda; class Insecta; order Orthoptera; family Morabidae; genus Vandiemenella; species Vandiemenella viatica. Next base: position 29,791,783 of record CM061914.1, read on the forward strand.
TTGTACTCGTGAACAAACTGATTCCTTTTGTTACTTATCCGCATTGCCTTGCACTTTTTGCAATTAAGTGTAAGCTGCCATTTACGGCACCAATCGAAAATAGCAACCAAATCGCGCTGAATTTCTAAGCAATCGTCGGGGCATAAGGTCCTATGTGGCTTTTGGTAAAAAAAAAAAATATACCTTGGATACAGGGGAAAAAAATAAGAATATTCATGGTTTCCGAAATTGATGTTTTTCACGAAATAAGATACGATTTCTATGATTTTGTATAAGGATAAAAAAAATTAATAATATGAGCATAAGAGTGGTAACTAGTATTCACTTGTCAGTGTTGGGAATTAACATACTGCCTACAAACCTGTCTTAACTCTTGATGATGCTGGAAGCAGACGCAATTGCTTCGTTATAACTGTCATCATTGGTCCATACCATAAAGTCACTCAAGAAGTATTACTGTTCACCCGAACGATGGTATAATTTAAAATCAACATATAAATTTAAAATCAAAATGTACCCACGTAGAGGCTATTATGGGACTAAGGGAGCATCCGTTAACTACGTGGCACGGTCTGGAGGGGGAGGGGGGAGGAGTTGTCTGAAAGCTACATTGGGCTACGAGGGTGGGGGGGGGGGGGTCGGGGGGAGTTCCGAAGTTCCGAGCCAGGCCACGTAGCTTTCCATTCATATTATTTTTCACAGTTAAAACGAGGTACAGAACACACAACAGCATGTGAATTTTTATTTCCTTCATTTAATTATGAGCACATATAATTTACAAGAGTATGGCAACAGAAAACAGTACAAAATGTCTTCTGGAAACAATAAGGAAAAAAGCTACGTGCTACATGAGGGAGATGGGGTAGCGATAAAACCACATCGGGCTACGTGGGGGTAGCAAGGTTCACAGGAAGTCAAAATGGAGCTACGTGGTTTATGGACGCTACCTTATAAAACGACACGGGGCTATGCATGTTTCTCTGCTGCACGTTCTATTAAAGTTCGTGAATTTGTGATTAAAAAATCTTTAACCAGTGAAGATGAACATTGTACATATTCCATAAAGCTACTGGTAAATCACCAGCGTTGGGAGAGAAAATTATCAGTAATTAACAGAAATCTTTTGTCGTTGATTAGCAGTTTATTTTTTAGTTATGGCTTTACGCCTCGTCGACTTCGAGTTCATTAGAGGCAGACAAGGAATAGTAAGGAATTCGGCCATGGTATTTCAAAGGAAGCATCCCGGTATTCGCCTGTATTGATTTGGGGAAACCATGGAAATCCCAAATCTGGATGCCCGGACGGCGATTCGAACCGGCGTTCTCCCGAATGCGAGGCCAGAGCGTTACCACTCACCAATCACGCTCTATAGAAGTTCAACCAGCATCAAAAACTCCGAGATCGTCTTAATGAATAATGTCTCTATACTCATTCCTAGGGAATTTAAAGACATAATATGCCAAGCGAGACAAAATTAGTTTTTGTATCGTGAAGGAACCATAACGGTCCCGGTGTTTCTTTGCACGATAGTTACGGAAGATATCTCCGTCTTCGGCCAATTAACCGCAACAAGTCCAGTCCAGCTGAAGCGCTGTGCAGACGTTACAAAGTTGTTAGAAATCTGTCGATCGTTTGTACGGCCGCTTTGCAGCTGGGCCAATAACCGCACACTTCCTGTCTGCCGATGCATATCACATCCGCCATGTGCACAGATCTCACCTGGCTTCCCGCTCCAACAACATGTGCGAACTAGAACTTCATTAAACTACACGCGTAAATCAAAGATTTTTCTGTTCGCATAAACACAGTTTCGTACTGTAACTCGGCAGATTGTTTCCAGTTTGCGATACCTACGGTATCTACGGAGTACAGTATTTGTGAAAATTTCAGCTGCTTGATTGGATTCTAGTTGTTATTTAAGTTCAACAGTTTTCATTAATGTGAGCACCTCATTTTGATAATCATTTATACTAAAAAAACGACAGTTTTGGTCATCTGACGTCACATTATGACGTCACGTTTTTCGCCTCCGCTGCACAATAATTAACAAATGGAGATGTTCGAGGTTAGGCGCATTTTTTAATAACTGTTCTATTTAGCAATGCATCTGGAAATAAATTAATTGTCAGAACAATGAAAGAAAAGTACGTATTTCGTTGAAATCGACATATTACTTATCTGTTGCTTTTTCTTAATTAAAAATCGATTGATGTAGACTTTTCTTATACACTCTGGACAGCGATACCGTTATTACAGTAAGTTAGCAAATATCTACATTTTCAAGATAATGAACGTTATTTGATGAAAATTGTACTTTAGTCGGTGAAGAAACGAATTGCTAAAATACTGGGGTCATTATTCCAGCCACACGTAAGCTGTGTCAGCCGTTAAAACATTGATTTACATCACTGATAACAAGAAATATAAAGTTACAAGAACCTGTGAAGATTTTGAATCAAGTTTATATCGAGATGCACGATAACATGCGATACAGGGAATGTATTAGTTCACATGTGATGCAACCTTGATTTTCTAGAAGCAATATTCGCGGAGTTTGTGGTTAGGCTGAAATGCAACCTGGACCAAGCTGACAGCTGTTTTGCTACAGCACAAGGGACGAGAAAACAACATTAATCTTCTAGAATACGATACATTTTTTTCAGCTTTTTTTTAGCTATTAACATACGCTGATCACCTGCCTACTAGCATGTTGGTCCAAGTTTCGAAAGCAATACACCAGCGATTCGGCGTAGCATAGATTCTGACACCAGATTTCTACGCACAGATCACGAAATTCTCTTAAATTGCGGGCCAGCGGTTTGTGGGCGCGGCGTCTGGTAACGAGCATCTCTGATACGGAGAGGCTGGTCAGCTGTTCCCGTGATACTTCAGTGAGCATCTATGGAAAGTGTTTGAAGGGCGGTGAAACCACGAGTAGGCGACAATGTGGTGGACACCCACGCCACATCACAGAACGTGGAGGTCGGAGACTTGCCCGCTCAGTAAAGCAGGATAGGGGGTGATCTGTGGCAGAACAGCGATTCTTGTGCTCTGAAACACTTCTGGAAGCACCAAAATTGTACTCTTCAAATACTTTCCATAGATGCTCACTACAGCCGCCCAGCCTCTCTGTTTCCGAGATGCTCGTTCCCAGTCGCCGCTGCTGGCACGTAATTTAAGCGAATTTCGTGACCTCTGCGGAGAAATACGGTGTCAGATACCTCTGGAAGCCTACCAAGGACTTGTAGAATCCATGCTACGCCGAATCACTGCTGTATTGCGTTCGAAAGATGGACAATATGCTAGTAAGTAGTGGTCATAATGTTTTTGCTGATCAGTGTACATTAACAGCTACAAAAGCTGAAAAATGTCTCGTATTCTTGAAAATTTCAGTACATTCAAGAACATTTTAGTACATTGTAGAAGATTCCAGAGATTTTTCATTACACTTTGGTCGAAATATGAAGATATCCTAGGTCGACCACTTTCAACCAGCATATAACCCACACCTCGATAGCTATCGATATGCAATCACCATAGTACACGATGAAAGACTCGAGGCTACTTTCACACACAAACACTTGTCATCTGGCTACTAAATGAAATATAAGTACACACACGTCTATTTTTATATATATATATTTATACATATATAAGATTACACAATCAGTGTTATGAGCCTTATGTAATACAACTGTATTCAGTTAATCAAATGGGAGGAAATGATTTGTCCCAAGACTCCGTTCAGACCGTCATAGAAGCGAGCTTAATTATACTGATTTCGGTGAATGAGCGGTAACGCTCTAGCCTCGCATTCGGAGGACACTGCTTCGAATCTCCGTCCGATCACCAAGATTATGGTTTTTCTTGTTTCCCCCAATAACTTCCGTCGTAGGCAAAGCTAAGTCTAAATTACAATTCATAGGTTGTATTATGAGGAATTGTAATGCTCATACAAACGAAATAGTGTATAAAACACTAGTGCGTCCGCATCTGGATTACTGTTGTGGAGTTTGGGATCCGTATCGCAAGGTCCTGATTGACTCAGTGGAGAGGGTACAACGAGAGCCGCTCGATTCGTGACTTGTTGCTACAGCCCTTATGAAAACGTCACAGAATTGGTACATAGATTGGGCTGGAATAGTTTGGAAGACAGACGACGTCATTTACGTTTAAATTTATTGGAGAATATACGAAATTCTATGACCTATGAGAGTGAGATTCTTCTTCCATCATTTGGGGCCCAGTGACCGGAGGGATAAGATTCGAGAAATAAGATGCCGTACTGATGCTTTTATGTATTCTTACTTTCCTCGTGCAATTCGGGATTGGAATGCGCAGAATTAAGATTGGTGCTTAGCGCCCTCTGCCACCCACAATGTTTGTGAGTTGCAGAGTATGGACGTAGATGTAGATCACTCCAAACGTAAGCCGCGATATTCGTTTAGAATGCTATGGACGAATTGCACCCCGTTCTCTGTACATTTCCAACCCTAATGACTTCTTTGTCAACGTAGTTATAAGCCATAACAAAGAGCTGTAATTTTACCCGATAGCTGAATTAGTAATAATATATTTTGAAGGACATTTCAGTTGATGCTTTATGATAAAGCGGTCCTTAAGAGATTAGACTTTTGTTTCGCTATTTTAAGTGCACTGTTCTCTGTTTCTTCTCGTGCTCTAATCCCAGTTTTCGTTATGAGGTGGGTATAAATTAATAGCTTCTGAACAGAACAAGTAAACGTATACTAGAAAAAACCAGGAGACGTTCATATTTAAATCGGAATAGATGGGGCTTGTATTCACTAATTTATCATTTAAACGGAAAAGAATGAAAAGCGTACTATTCCTACGATGCAGAGCAACTAGTGCAGTGGTTATGTTTCAGTAATAGGCCTACTAATTTCTTGGCGATACTCTCTTGATGGTTTACGAAACCTGTGGCTATTAGTAATTGCAACCCCGGGATCCCAGAGGATCGGCATAGGTTTTTGAAATGTTATCAAATGAATTAAGTAACGTCCGATTAGTGAATAAATCACAAATTAAATAATAATATTCTTTTTAATGACGTAATAAACCACCAGTTAATACTAGTTTAGTTAGAAAAATGGTATTAAATTGAAAATGTCTAGATTCTGTTTGGAATACTTTTTTATAACCGTTACGAATTAAAGTAACTTTGTGCTTTTAAATATAATCTAGTAGATAAGTAAATAATCGAATACGGCAAGACAAACCCGTTTTGTAAATCTGTCATTCACCTCTGCTTTTGGAACAGATATCTCTAAAACCAAGTAGCCCTGACTGTTTCACTTTACTTGTTAAAGAACCCAGTGGCCACGCATTCTAATTAATGAACATTAACTAAGGATATTGGGCCATCTACCATATTTAAAGTGTAATTGTGACAGTTTAGATTGTTTAATTTTGTCAATGCGATATTAAATGTTTAAAAATACAGGTATTTTGTAATTTCATGTAATGGTATTACATTTGATTTAATTTAGTTTTAAGAAGGTTTAATCGTTGCCATTACAGAAACTTTTGAGCGCGACCAGAAATTTCGATGGTGTATATAAAATTAGAATAATCACCACTTAAAGGTCTGCTAACTCTCAGAATAATGATGAAATAAAAGTAAAGTTATTGACATTCTAATAATTTAAAAAGCTGCCTCTCATACTAGTGCAGAATGTTTAAAAACTCTGCTTCGGAATTATGCTCACTAGGCGATCAAGACCAACTAGCAAAGACTTAAAAATTCTCAGACGTTTTATGGCTCCCTGTATCATATGAAAACACGATCATGAAGTAAAGGAATTGGGTTACAAAACTTTGGTCAGATTTTTTTTTTTTTTTTAAAAGTGGCATTCGGCTATTGGGCCATACAGCCAGCTCAATGTGATTGGTTGCTATCAAGTATTGACACAAGGACACTACAACACGTACAAGACATTCACAGACACAACACTAAACATCCATGCCCTCGGCCGGAATCGAACCGGCGACCTAGCACTCTAGCCCCTACGCTACCGAGGCCGGCTCCAATACAGGAGTTTGAGAAGGTGCAAAGAAGGGCTGCTAGAAATTCTGGAAATTATCGCAGAATGCAATCAGTGACAGATATGATAAAGGAGCTGGAATGGGATTCATTGCAAGACAGGAGGAGGATGAGGAGGGTAATGGGAGTGTACAGGGCGTATACTGGCGATGAGGCATGGAAAGATATTGCAGTGGGTATGAAAAGTAGTTCATGGAAGGGAAAAGATGACCATGACCACAAGCTGGCACTCGATTTCAGGCACAAGGGTGTGGGAAGATTTTCTTTTTAGGTAAGGGTGTCAGGGATTGGAATGAGTTACCAAGAGAAATGATGAATAACCTACCGAAAACGTTAAAAGAATTTAAAGTTAAAATTTGTAGAGGGCAAATGTAGGTGAGTGAAGGATAGGGGGAAGTTGGGTATGTAGGGAAATTGCCACCGAAGCGTGTGCTCCATTGCAATTAAATTAAATGATCACTGAGTGTTGGGCCGCATTCACCACTGGCCACATTTCAAACAGCTCTGGTCGTTATTGGAGTCTTTTCTCTCAGTCGTGTTATGTTTATTATATGATAAATATTAACTATTAAGGTAAGAGAATAATCAAGTTAAAAAATTGCCTGTTGTCTATATCGTTGTGTTAAACAATACCATTTGTTGTTTCATACTTTTGAAAATAGGACACGATCTAATAAAAACCACAGAATGTTGCCTTCAGTTGTTTCTTATAGCGATGTGATACGGCTACTGATAATCGGACAGCTTGCATAATATTTTAGCCAGCATTGCTTTCAGTATTAAAATTAGACGGTATGCGAACGAAGATTTCCATGAAACTACACGCCTAGCAAGTCACCTTTCTCATAATGTAGCAAGGATTTTCCATACGGACACGTGATCGGTGCAAACAACTAAACCTTTCTATCACCAACGTACCACTTTTTTTCTTAGGACATTTGCTGCATGTCAACATCATGTTCATTAGTATGTACTGGAGAGGAGATATATATATATATATATAAAAATTGCGCTGGAGCACACGCCCCGGTAGCAATTTCCCTACACACCCATCCTCTCCCTTTCCTGCACCCACCTACATTTGCCCTCTGCAAATTTTAGCTTTGAATTCTTTCAACGTTTTTGGTAAATCATTCATCATTTCTCTTGGTAACTCATTCCAATCCCTGACACCCTTACCTAAAAAAGAGAATCTTCCCACACCATTGTGCCTGAAAACGAGTGCCAGCTTGTGGTCATGGTCATCTTTTCATCTACATCTACATCTATATCATACTCTGCAAATCACAAAATTGTGGGTGGCAGAGGGTGCTAAGCACCAATCCTAAACCCGCCCATTCCAATCCCGAATAGTGCGAGGAAAGAAGGAATACATATAAGTATCAGTACGGCATCTTATTTCTCTAATCTTATCCCTCCGGTCATTGCGACCTAAATAGGTTGGCGGAAGAAGTATTTCATTGCACTCGAAATTTAAATTTTTTCGCATATTCTCCAATAAATTCGAACGCAAGCTACGTCGTCTTCTTCCAAACTATCCCAGCCCAATCTATGTATCAATTCTGTGACGCTTTCATAAGGGCTGTAACAACAAGTCACGAATCTAGCGGCTCTCCTCTGCACCCTCTCAACTGAGTCAATCAGAACCTTGCGATACGGATCCCAAACCCCACAACAGTAATCCAGATGCGGACGCACTAGTGTTTTATACGCTATCTCCTTTGTTTGAGCATTACAATTCCTCAAAATACGACCTATGAATCGTAATTTAGAATTAGCCTTGCCTACGACGGAAGTTATGTGCATGTCCCATTTCATGTTGCTTTGTACTATCACCCCCAGATACTTCACGGAATCAACCGTGTCAACAGCTGAATTGTTTATTTTGTACTCGTGAACAACTGATTCTTCTTGTTACTTATCCGCATTGCCTTGCACTTTTTGCAATTAAGTGTAAGCTGCCATTTACGGCACCAATCGAAAATAGCATCCAAATCACGCTGAATTTCTAAGCAATCGTCGGAGCACCTTATTTCCCTATAGATAACCGCATCGTCGGCAAACAATCGCAACCAGCATTTGACGTTGTCACCTAGATCGTTTATAAATATTAAGAAAAGAAGTGGACCTATTACACTTCCTTGAGGAACGCCCGAAGTAACATTTATCTTAGAAGAGGCTTCCCCGTCAACAACGACATGTGATCGACCAGTTAGAAAATCACGTATCCACTCGCAAATCTGAGCCGAAATACCGTAAGCTCGAATCTTCGCTAAAAGTCGGTTGTGTGGCACAGAATCAAAAGCTTTCTGAAAATCCAAAAAAACTGCATCAACTTGCGAACCTGCATCGATAACTTTCATTATGTCGTGGGAAAATAGGGCCAATTGTGTTTCACACGATCTCTTCTTCCGAAATCCGTGTTGACATGGTGTAAGTAACTCGTTCTCATCTAGAAACTTCATTATGTTCGATATGACATGTTCCAGAATTCTGCTGCAGACCGATGTTAGAGATATGGGTCGATAATTCCTAGGATCACTCCGATCTCCTTTCTTAAAAACGGGAATTACCTGGGCTATTTTCCAGCTAGAAGGTACTTTTCTCTCTTCTAGTGATTTACGGAATATATCTGACAGAAATGGTTCAATATCCTCCGCGTATTCAGAAAATACTCTTACCGGTATACCATCGGGATCCCTTCCGTTCCTACTTTTAATTCTTACACTAACATGTTTCCACGCCTTATCACCAATACACGCCTTGTACACGCCTTGTACACTCCCATCAATCTCTTGACACTCCTCCTTCTGTCTTCCAATCAGTCCCATTCCAGCTCTTTTATCATATCTGTTACTGATTGCGTTTTTGCAGTAATTGCTAGAAACAAATCTAACAACCCTTTTTTGCACCCTCTCCAACTCCTGTATTTGATACGCAAAATGTGGGTCCCATACTACACTACCATATTCAAGTAATGGTTTGACCAAAGTTTTGTAACCCATTTCCTTTACTTCTCTCGTACATCCCCTCATCACCCTCTCCAACAAATGCAGATTGTGAAACCTTTTCCTACTATCTGGCCAATGTGTCCTGCCCAGTTAATCTTGTTATCAAACGTAATTACATTTCAAGTCTTCAACCAGCAATTCTTTTCCTATCTTATAATCGTAATCAACCTTTAGTTTTTTTATTTGTGTATCTAATAAGCTGACTCTTCGTTGCATTTATCTTCATCCTATGTTTACCATCCCAACTAGATATCGCGTCCAGATCAGCCTGCAGCAGGATTGTGGAAAGGCAGGGGAAACCAGATACGAGAAGGAATTCACCGAGCGTGGTGAGTGAGTGGTTAACGCTCTGGCCTCGCATTCGGGAGGACAATGGTTCGAATTCCAGCCTGGGCATCCAGATTTGGGATTTCCATTGTTTCCCTAGATCACTTCAGGCAAATTAGGGATGCTTCCTTCAAAAGACAGTGACCGAATTCCTTCCAGTTCCTTGTTGTCAGTCCCTTCCCGCCTCTAATGACACCGACGTTGAAGAGGCATGTAGCAATAAGTAAAAAAAGAAGGAATTCAGCCATGGCTCTTTTCAGGAAACGTTCACCTGAGTTTCGAGAATGTATTGGAAGCCGAAATCACGATGGTCGGATCCGGCATTGATCCCGTGTGCTCCCGAATACCAGGTTCAATCTATGTAATACAAGTATATTCAAAACATCTCGAAAAAGGTAATAAGGCAACAACCTAAAACACCTAACGACTAAGTTAAGGAGACATTTCCTTCACACAGTTTCTATTTCATATCTTTGTTTTTAGTCGTGCAACAAATTTTAGGTTTGATGAAAGATTTCCTTTTTTGGGTAAGAATAAGTTGCCAAGAGAAATTATTAATAATTTACCAAAAACATTGAAGGAATTTAAAGTTAAAATTTGTAATGGGCAATATAGGTGGTGCAGAAGAGAGGGAAGATGGGCGTGTAGGAAAATTGACACCAGAACCTGTGCCCTCAGTCGCAATTTAATTAATTATTATTATCTTTTCAACCGACTATATGATGTGGCAGCACTCGTCCGTATAGCTCTAGCGTTTGAGAAACTTCACTCCACTTTACCAACAGTTTTTTCGAATATTTGCTTTTATCTATCCAGTACCTACAGGGTGGGGCATTTAATATGTTTTCTGGAAATATTTCGGAAAAAAACATTTTAACAAACAATAACCTATATAAAAAATAATCGTACAGTAGGGGGCTACAATTATGTGATATTGGTTTTTTTCACAGATGGCGCTGTTGTCGTTACAACAATGAACTTAATTCTTTTAAATGGGAACCCCTATTTTTTTTTTGAAGATTCCGATTCCTCATGAAAAATAACAATAGTTTGCTTAACTCACTTTTCTGTTAGCCTCACAGATGGCGCTGTAATCGCGAAAAATGAATATTCGCGTTTTTTGTGTATAATTTTAATTATTGTTTAATAATTACATGTAATTTTCATTCTGTAACATGGAAGGTAATTTTAAAGGATAATGACGAAATTGATTTTTTAAATGCTTTTTCTTACTTATTTGCAGCCATGTCTACAGCAGTGCTCAAAAAGGTGACCATTTACTTCCAGTTATTTTCTGACACACTTCGAGCTGTTCAGGCATCATTTCTGCAAAGGGTCATAAAATGTCTGGAGTAAATGGTCACCTTTTTGAGCACCTGCTGTAGACATGGCTGCAAATAAGTAAGAAAAAGCATTAAAAAAATTAATTTCGTCATTATCCTTTAAATTACCTTTCATGTTTACAGAATGAAAATTACATGTAATTATTTAAACATAATTAAAATTATACACAAAAACGCGAATATTCATTTTTTCGCGATTACAGCGCCATCTGTGAGGCTAACAGAAAAGTGAGTTAAGCAAACTATTTTTATTTTTTCATGAGGAATCGGAATCTTCAAAAAAAGAAATAGGGGTTCCCATTTAAAAGAATTAAATTGACTTGTTATAACGACAACAGCGCCACCTGTGAAAAAACCAATATCATAATTGTAGCCCCCTACTGTACGATTATTTTTTATATAGGTTATTGTTTGTTAAAATGCTTTCTTTCCGAAATATTTCCAGAACATATTTAATGCCCCACCTTGTATAGTAAATAGTTCAAAGTCCCTTGACTTTTGTATAATGCTGTTACACGTACAATGTATCAATGACTTTTTTAGAGTGGCCTGGTGGCTCAGTGGTTAAGGTGTCCTGAAAGGGGAGCGAAAGGTCCCCGGTTCGAATCCGTGTCTCGGTGGGGTTTTCATAAGCTCTTAACCCGACCTTCACCTCCGGCATAGCTTTCTGTGTAATGTGAAGTACGCCAGAACGCTTGCTTGGTTCGGATTCCACGTTACAACCTTAGGTCCCCTTTACCCAGCAGGATTGCCGGGTTAGGTTAAGGCGCTTCCGACAGGGGCGATATGCCACAGCCAATAGAAACCCTGTCACCAGGTCATTCCGAGCACACGGAATTAATATTGTAATGACTTTTTTGGAAAAATGAATAAAATCGGCCATGTCCTCTGTTAGAGATCTGCATTACATTAGCTGAAGTGGTTCCATAAGTACACTGAAAATTGGTATCCGTTTGCTTGACTGAGATTCAAGGTTGATTTCTGAGAAAGCTATGTCTCCATTGGTCTACTTGGTGACTGACGTGTAATCTTGTGCGAAGATAAATTGAAGAACATTCTGCAGTGTCATGTTCGATTTTGGTTCTAGTCTGGGTTGCCATCGATTACGTTTACAAGATCAAACAACTTGGAGCAGGTATTATATTTTTCAGTACGGAGCTGTATTTCCGACACAATAAGGACAGCACTGTGGTTAGACTGACGCAATTTTTTTTGCTGTTGTTAGTCTTCGACTGGTTGGATGCACTCCTCCATCCCTTCCTATCTTGTGCTAACCTCTTCATCTCTACATACCCTACCAACCCACGTCCTCAATTATCTGCTTCATTTATTCTAATCTCTGTCTTCCTCTACAGTTCTTCCCTTCCTTCGGCTTTTCCCTCCACTAACAAACTAACCAACCCAGCAGTCTAAAATATGACCTACCAGCCTGTCTCTTCTTTTCTGTAAGCTTCTTCCACAAACTTTTTTCCTCACACGACATTTCAAAAATCTTTCATGTCGTTTGTCCACTTAATTTTCAGCATTCTTCTGTAGCAACACATTTCAAATGGTTCAATTTCTTTCTTTCTGGTATTCCTAAAGTCCATGTTTCGCTACAATAAAGTTTTGTGCTACACACATATAA